>JAMBLF010000027.1:0-620400 GCA_030578115.1 Leucoptera coffeella | reverse complement strand
ATAAAACAAAGTCGCGTTCTCTGTCCCTATGTCCCTTTGTATGCTTAAATCTTTGAAACTACGCAACGGATTTTGATGCGGTTTTTTTTAATAGCTAGAGTGATTCAAGAGGAAGGTTTATATGTATAATAACATCCATTAAATTGTGGAGCTATATATTTTATACCCGTGCGAAGCCGGAGCGGGTCGCTAGTATATGTATAAATTAAAGACGCGTCATGAATAACGACAACAAAGCGACTGGATTATTTTTTAGGGCAAGTCAAAGAATGACGAGGAGGAAGATTGGCAGGCCAGTGCCGCGTCCTCAGGGTCGGAGGGACTCACAAAGAAGAAGAAGGAGAAGAAATGGAGAGCCTCCGAATCTACGCCGCCGCCCTCTTCTGATGATGATGAGCATCTGTTTGACCATGAGGCGGATGAGCCTGATTGTAAGTTGAAGTTGTACTATAATTTTTATTTGAAATTCCTGAGCTACAGTAACAGGATAAAAATAACATAGGTAAACAAAGCTTGGTGTTTCTTAACCTATAGCAATAATAGCTATAGGAAACTGCTGATGCTAAATATAACTTCATTTAGGAGTAGATAATCTAATTAATGTTAGTATGTTTTGCTTTTTTTGTACTAAATGTGTATTCAAATAGTACTCATGTTATAATGTGTACAATACTTAGGATCCCAGTTTATTACTTCCGTTCAGTCCGTACTTTTGATTGAGGATCTGTACCATAGAATAAATAAATAGTATGACTGTAGTACTTTATCGAGAAGACAGAAGAGTTGTGAGCCAGATTTGTAATTCCAGGTTTATACATTACTGTTTATATGTTAGTAATGTTTTGTCTTGAACTTATTCGTTTACGTTATAGTTGTTAAAAAGTCTCATACAATTGTACAATATTTATTTCATATTATAACGTTACCTTTGTCTGTATTTACACGATAGTTGATGACGATATATGTAGTAATCCATCTTTTTTGAACATTCGCAGTGGAATTCAACAAGTCAGACCACGAGTTCTCTCCAGAATCAGATTTGGAGAGTGGAGAACCCGGGGTGCCCCTGAAAATGGCCAGGACTTTGCAGGAAGGTGAGTTATTTAAATATCGCTCCTGCTTCGTAAGCTAGTGGCTTAACAAAGATATACCATTTACTACCGATAGGTTTGCAAGGTAGTTAAAAGGTTAGAGGCGTGACTTTAATGTATAGGTAGTCAGTAGTTTGATCACCACTTGGATGCATTGACTACAATAAAAGACAGGATTCCTTACGTTTTTTTTGTTTCTTATATTTGAAGATGACCAAATAAATAAGTAATAGTTTAATTAGATTTATTTTTAATTATTAACAATATTTAATTCTAATCTTAGTGTGTCACTAAAAAAGCGTTCATGATAAATTTTTTTTAACTTTCAAGTGATATTTCTTATCCTTATATTGAATAAAAAGAATTTCATTTCATCGACGACGATCAATTAGCACATTCTCTGACTGATGATTAATGATTATTTATTGTAGAAGCAACCATCATGATTTAATATGTCTATTAAATATTATAGAAAAAGACGACGGCTACTGCATGCGCTGTCGCAGCGGAGACCAGCCCCAGTGGATCTTGCTGTGTGATAAATGCGACGCCGGCTATCACGCGTCCTGCCTAACGCCCGTACTCTTCGTCATACCAGAAGGAGACTGGTTCTGCCCGCATGTCAACATGTGAGTACGACATTGAGGAATCAGCTGCCGGTTTTTATCTTGAGAGATGACGAAATAATGGGTGTTATTTGTAAAATCCTTTTATGTAACTAAGGTTAATATTATTGAGATACTTAGCGACAGAAATGATTACATCATAGATAATATGACAAAGATTTCGCGCAAAGTTCCGCGCTACTTTAGGACATAATAAAATGCAAAGGAGCTGCTTTCTCTTAAGCATTTCTTAGAAAGCGCTGAATGGACTTGTGAATAAAACCATTACAATGGGTGATAAGCTATCACCAATATTCCATAACAATACCACAGATAATAAAATACTATACAATACCATCACAACTTCGAAGATCGAGGAAATTTCATGGTGGCGTGGTTCTTTCCATACTGAAATTGGCCCATCAATATTAAAGTTGTATATTTAAATGTAACTTACTAAAAATATTCCTCCACAGGCCAAGCTAATAGAATCACTGGAGGAAGAACTAGTGAAGTATGACGATTTACTGAAACGAGTAGAAGAAGAGCGAGCGGAAAGAGCGAAGCGGAAGTTGGAAGAACCGGAGAGTGAGAAAGAGAAGTCTGATAGAAAGGACTCTGACGGTAGTAGGAAGAGAGAGGTTTCAGGTGAGATAATACATATACATATACATTCGGTATCTTCGACATATAATTTCTCTTAGTTCATTTTTTAGCTTGAATATTGGGGTTGTTATGTTATATTGAATATTGGTGACAGGTTGCTAGCCTATCGCGCAACTGCCGTACTTCCCGGTATATCGTAGGAAGCGACTAAGGGAGTAGTGAAATCTATTGGACAATGGTCTTGCAACCAATAGCAAAAAATGAAATCACAAACCCTAATATTAATGCTAAAAAGTGTCCTAGCAATTATAATCGTGTCTCCCAGGTTCATTCCTCCCCGAAACGTGAATGTATATCTATGTATGTAAACAAATAAGATAATCGGGAGCAATCCCGTCTATAATTATGTGCTTTTAATCCTTTGTCCCGTATATACCATATTTAATCTTGTCATGTGCTTAGAATCGTCTGGATCAAACACCATATAAATACCATATTTTTGACGACCTCCGTAGGGCGATTGGTTAGACGCCTGAACGCTAATTATGAGGTCCCGGGTTCGATTCCCGGTGGAGGCAGAGTTAAGATCTACGCTGTTCTACTGCTCTCCACTCTGGTCGTTGATTATATTATATGCTATATATGTATTTATCTATATATAATATGTATACATTTCTTAAATATACGTTGATTAGTACCCTTAACATAAGTCTTAAATGTACTTACCGAGGGACTAGTTCAATTGATGTAATAATGTGCAAATATTATTATAAATATAATTTTTCTCTGGTCACTTTTTAGCATGAATATTGGGGTTGTTATGTCATATGGAATATTGGTGACAGGTTGCTAGCCTATCGTCCAACGACGCGGCTAAGAGACTATGAGAAATTAATTCTATTGGGCGATTGGCTAGCAACCAATGTATGACCAATGAAATCACAACCCCAAATAATGCTTTCAGAATGACAGAACGTGAATGTAAATCTGTGTAAGTGCTTTTAATCCTTTGTGCCGCCATATAAATACTATATTTAATCTTGTCATGTGCTTAGAATCGTCTGGCTCGAGTTCGTGGTCGTCTTCGGAGGAGGAGGGCGCGGTGTACCGGCTGCGCGAGAGGCGGCAGCTGCCCGTCAGCCTCCGCGCCAAGGAGTACGACCGACTCATCTCCTCCGCCATCAAGGTCAGTTGCTATATACAGTTTACTTAATACTATATTACGTTACAACGGCGGTATATTTTTACTGCATCACAAAGAGTATATATTTTAAACTTACTTAGGGGCCGCTCCAATAAGACATTTGAGAGTCAGATAGACGCCATATTGAAAAAGGATGACTTTGAAAGTACCTATAACCGCCGAGGTGTATGAGTGTCAATGAAGCGAAAGTGTTGTGTCAGGATCGGTCAGATGGGGATCCATGATCTCTCCCTATTCCTCTGCAGGGAACCAGGCGTGATTTGTATGTATCACGCGTTGGTAGCAGTACTGGTCTGAATTTGAGCATCATTGAGTGTGGTATTATGTGTACTGGTAACCATAAAGGTAATCATGTGATGATAGGTTAGATGGAACAACGATAACTATCTAGTGAATTTGGTTTTAGAACGGCCTTCGAATTGACAGTGTCAAGCGTCAGCCTAACCTAAAACCGTACCTTATAGCATCGCCATTAAATCACAATGTATCCATTAATCACAGGAGGAATATGTAGAGCCAACAACTACAGCTGGCAACCAGGGTCGTGGCAAGGATATTTCCACCATCATTGAGGCAGCGGAAGAGGAGAAACTCAAGGCGGAGAGAGAGGCTCTGGAGCAGGTTAATAATAATAATATTTTAGGACAATATTACACCAATTGAACTAGCCCCTTGGTAAGTTCATTTAAGACTTGTGTTAACGGTACTAGTCAACGTATATTTAAGAAATATATACTTATTATATATGTATATATATCGATAAATACATTTATAACATATATAATCAACGACCAGACTGGAAAGCAGAAGAAAAGCATAGTTATTAACTCTGCCTCCACCGGGAATCGAACCCGGGACCTCACGATTAGCGTTCAGGTGGTTAACCAATCGCGCCACGGAGGTCGTTAAAAGGTTGGTAATATGGTACTATGGCAGACTGTGACGTAGATACAATGGTGCAGGGTTAAAGAAACAAGGGTTACGAACGTTTCAACAATGTCCAGTGTTTATGTCTTCATAATATTGATAGTTAAAGATTAATAATTAACGGGACTTATCGCGTAAGTTTTTATATAATTAAATTACCTTTATTAACCCGACGTTTCGGCTACGTTGACCATGACCATGGCTACTGCAACGTAGCCGAAACGTCGGGTTAATAAAGGTAATTTTATTATATAAAAACATACGCGATAAGTCCCGTTAATTATTAATCATGAGTATAAATCGCGAATCTCTTAAAACTGTAACCGATAGTTAAGCTAATGGTGTTGAAGGTGCTATAGAAAATTAATGTATGAGGATACTAGTTATATATTTTTAGTCTTCCCAACTGTTAAGCGAAGGTATACCAATCCAGCGAAGGAAAAGAAGTTTCAGTAGTGGTTTTAGTACAAGTGCGTGTACCGTGTATGCAAATAAGGAACATTCACGATCTCGGATTTATTATTTCCGGATGTTATCCAAGCACGTAACAATATTAACAAAACCTTAATAAATATTTTTTATACTTATTTGTTCTTATAATACTGAATAATATACTAATATTCCTCAATAAATGGTCTATCTAACACAAAAATAATTTTCGAATTCTAACCAGTAGTTCCTGAGATAAGCGCGTTCAAACAAACAAAAAAACTCTTCAGCTTTTTAATATTAGTATAGATATTATAGTTATTTGTAAAGTTTACACATCGCTGCTTTAAAACTAAACTGAAGAAACTCGAAAAACATTTTATCTCAAAAAGATAAAATAATAAGTACATAAAACATATTGAAGTTAATAAAAAGATAAAAAAAATATTTATATTTAATAATTTTTAAATTATATGCAATTTGATGTCAAAAATATATCAACTATATTATAAAACAACGTTTTTTTGCAAAATAGTGTTTTTTGAGTTTCTTCAGTTTAGTTTTAAAGCAGCGACATATTATTTATTTATTTATTATTACTAAGTTAAGCCCTACCATTACAGGATAACCCGAATGCGGTAGAGTAACACGATTTTTACAAAAATAAACGTATAACAAAAATATAACATTGCTAATCTAATATCAACTTAACCTATAACATAAAAAATATATACCCAAACGTGTGAATTCTCCCAGATCACAACTGAATAGGTCCAGCTCTTCGGCTATCATGTTGAGAGTGCGGATAGCGCGAGTAAGAAGCGCAGACCACACCAAGTGCGTCCGGCCGCGCGGAATAAATAATAATAATACGCATATAACATACTTATTTGTTACCAGGGCAAACCAGTTGACAAGAAGCCGAAGATGAAAGCCCGTCGTAAGCCTCGGAAGCTCAACTCCCTGGAAGTACCTTCAGAGGATGATGACGAGACTGACGAAGACTTCAAGGAGACTGGGTGAGGAATTTGCTTCTATAGACATTGCTGAATCAGCACTTACATACGTATAATTGTAAATGTGACGTTAGGAGTACATATAACCGCCGAGAGTGTATGAGAGGATGTATGAATGTCAATGAAGCGAACGTTAGGAGTACATATAACCGCCGAAACTGTATGAGAGGATGTATGAATGTCAATGAAGCGAAAGTGGTCTGTCAGCATCGGGACAAATGGGGTTCGTGATCTCTTCCAACCCCTCTACAGGGAATTAGGCGTTATGTGTATGTATGTATGTAAATTGTCACTGTTCTTATGTCCATGTTTGTAGTACTTTATTCATGGGTATATGAATCTAGGTTTTACCATATAGTCTGCATTAAACCGTGTATATTTCCGAGTCTAAACGATGTGCATATTTTCATATGAGTTTTCTCTCACTTTTTGATATCCTTTCTTATTTTCAGATTTGATATTCTTTTCGCAATAGCACTGTAATTTATTCATCATTCATCTTCGAAATAGTATTTTCAAATAGATAGTCGCTTTAATGTTCGACAATTGAGTGTTTCTATCATAATCAGCACTGTTCGTGTTTTTCAGTTTGGAAAGTTCGTCCGAAGATATTTCGTCAGAAGCAGATCGCGCTAGTTCAACAGGATCCCAGTCGTCTGACGATCTGCCAGTGCGAAGGACCGGCAGGACTAATAGGAAAGGTGGGTTCATTGTACACTGCAAGCTGGGAAAACTTAGTATATTTTCACTCATGTAAAGTCAAAAATAATCTTCTAGAATGTAATGCCACAAATATGCCTTATGCAGTTACTATCCATTTTTGTGACCCTCATACAACCACAACTAAATAAATAAATTCAGGTACTCCTGGTAAAGACAAATTTATATTCGAAAACAATTTTAGTGAATTGGTTAACTAACGCAACATAATGCTTTTGAGAACCTGCCAAGGTCGAAGGATTTATTATCAATTTTTATTACAGATCGAAAGAAGTTGGTGGAGTCTTCGCCAGAAGTGAAAAAGAAGAAGAAGGGAGTTTTCTCTGATACCTCCAGCGAATCCAGTGGCACTAAAAATTGGGAGAAGACCAAAAAGTAAGTCCATGACCTAAACATAAGCATCGAGTATTATTTACCATACACGGGAATGTTAATAGAATTGTATTTACTGTCTTTATTAAAGAAAACCGTTAAGTACCATCAAGTTTACCGAAGCTACATTATTAACATCTACACACTGTTGTATACATAGCAACTCAGTCAGTTGAATAAATAACTTCCGTGCCACTCTGCCTAACAGTATCATAGACATGTTAGCCATTATGTACTATGGTTGCATATTCTCAATACCTATTTCTTCTATCGTCTACTCCCCTTTCAGATCGAAATCCCGCATAAGATCCAAGCCAAAGAAGAGGGATAAATCCTCCTCAAAGAAAAAGAGGAACCGTGGTCTCACCCAATATGATGCGGATGGCAACGTCATCAGGCCCAGGGTTACGTATGGCGGTCTCAGTGGCTCTGACGACATGAACGACTGGTCGCCCAAGCATCGAACCAGGCAGCGCAGGGTCAATTATATGGAGATGCCTAATACGGAGTCTGAGGATGTAAGTTGTAACAATATATTCTTCTCTTCTCCGTGGCGCGATCGGTTAGACACCTGAACGCTAATCGTGAGGTCCCGGGTTCGATTCCCGGTGGAGGCAGAGTTAAGAAATACCCTTTTCTACTGCTTTTCAGTCTGGTCGTTGATTATATATGCTATATATGTATTTATCTATATATGATATGTATTCATTTCTTAAATATACGTTGACTACCCTTAGCACAAGTCTTAAATGTACATAACAAGGGGCTAATTCAATTGGTGTAATAATGTCCAAATATTATTATTAAAAATATTATCATTATATTGCATCACCATAAAATTTCAGTAGGTAGATTTCCTTATGATGTTTTTCTCACTTAAATCAATTAATACTACATGGTCCATGAACTAAATTAGGCATTAATAAAAATTTTGCTACCCAACCTACCAACTTTGCTACCCAACTTTAAAAAATTTTTGTGTTACCTCTCTATTTCATAACTGTGCCAATTATAAAAAGATGTGTATACTCATGTAGGTAATAATATTTTTCATCTTTCATCCAGGAGATGCACAAGTCCAGCGGCAAACACATGCCGGACAGTTCTGACGAGTTCAAGATCGACGATTCTGACCTGACGTCAGATTCTGACAAGGAAGGCAAGAAGAAGTTGGCAGAGGAAGAGAGGACGAAGGCGCTGCAGGACCTCATCTCGAAGACCGCTGTGGTGCCGCTCCAGAAACTGCCCGAAGATATTGGCAGACCTAAAGTAGAGGCAGTGGATGTACCGACTGGTAAGTAGAGCTATTCAATAATATATAATAGTACATATCGATCAATCTATCAATCAGCTTATGTCAGTCCAATGCTGGACGTAGAACTCTCCAAGAGTACGTCACAAAACACGATTACTCGTGGCCCTCAACTAACCAAACAATACCAGCGACCTTTTTCAAGTCATTGGTCCACCTAGCAGGGGAGCGTCTTACACTACGTTTACCGAGACGCAGCTGCCATGCAAGAACCGCTTTGCTGCTACAGTCGTTGGTTCTACGGCAGACGAGGCCGGCCCATTGCCACTTCATAATAAATAAATTATTTTATCTCAAAATTCATTCATATTTTAATGTATGAACTTCATTTATCTAACTTGTAGAAAACAAATTTGAGTTCAAAGAATTTTTGTATTACAGATACTCAAACGGCGACTGTGACTCCTTTATCAAAACCACAGAGGGGAAGGGGCAGCCGAGGAGGGGGGAGAGGAACCAAGTAAGTTACGACGATTGTCTCTATAGAGCGTCCTAGTTAATACACTAGTGGTGTTAAGTATCAACCTGTACTATAATAAATAATAGGGTTCTCTGTTTTCTTTCTTTCTATAAATGTTTCATGTTATGCCATGCCTTCGAAATTTCGGAGATGGGCATTCAAGCCTCTGACTACCCAGCCATAATAAAAAAGGGAGTGTGTATACACAAGTCGTGAAGCGTATGTATGTATGTATGTAAATGTTTTAATAACTAGCACTCGCGTTCTTTAAATCTATTATGACATGAGTGAGATTCAAAACATTCTCTTCATGATTATAAAACTATCCTTAATTTACTTTACACTACCTGTAATATCAGAACCTGGCGTTGCCATCTTGTTCGGTTGCGTAGTAATTCATATTTGGCTAGAATTAACCTGCTTTTTACCAAATAGTCAGGGCCCTTCGATAACTTCACTATTTTTAAGTGGAAATAAAAGTTTTTTTGTAATTTCAGGACACCAAGAGGCAAAGGTCGTGCTTCTCTAGTGAGCCCAGATTCGTCCAACAACGACGATTCGCTTGCCAAGTTGGTTGGAGTTAAGATTAAAGGTGCGTTTTTTATGTTATAGTATATATGTAATATTCGTTCTTGTTAATGGCGACACAGTTTCCGAAATATCACGTTAGGTGCTGACTATCTGGTTGACTAATATAGTCTAATGGAAAATTGAACGGTTTTTATAAAGTTTAATGTTCGGTTCTTTAACAAATATGAAGTGTAAAGAATTATATATACTTAAAATAAACATAAAATTTATTTCTGTAATGCTATAAATATGTATCGTTTCAGGATTGGAAGGAGATGCTACGCCGACGCCGTCCGCAAATCAGGTAAATAAATTTAATATTATTATATTTCATTTATTATTTACGATGGTAATTCAACAGCTTTCAAATATGTATTCGAATATGCATCGATAAACTCCATATTATATACTATACAAGAATCTAAGAGAGAACTACAGTTTGGTAGACGAATTTCGTCGTTCTTTCGGAAGACCTAAATCTAGAAAAACAAAAGCCAGTCTCTATGCATCTTTTCGAGGCCCCGAGATGTTCCCTCAACTCTCTAATAATCTGGAAGGATAAACGTCCATATAAAGTACTCATAAACTATACTAAGCACCCTCATTACTTGCAGGTTGAAAAAGAGAAACGCCGCTTGGAGAGAGAAGCCAAACAAGCAGAGAAAGAAGCGCGAAAACAAGAAAGGTTACAAAAGAAGGAAGAAAAGGACAGACTGAAGGAGCAAAAGGCGAAAGAACGAGAAGAGAAGAGATTGGCCAAAATCGCCTTGCAGGAGAGTAAGAAAATGAAGAAACAAGAAGGTTACTCCCCTATGGGGCAAAGTGGGTTCTTGCCCAGAGGTGTTCCGGGGCAGGATATGCCACGGATGCCCAATGTCTACCCCCCGGCTAACCAGGCGGTCAGGCATCCTGAGAGGTTCCCGGCGGAACAGCGGTTTAGTGGACCCAGGTTGCAGGTGAATATTGAGATTATCTTTTTGTGTGTGTGCGTTTTTTGTAGGGCAGGGGGTTAATAGGATGGTAACTAGCTGCCGTTCGTTCCGGCATGTATGAGGCGACTAAGGGACTAGGGGTAAATAAAATATATTGAGTGATGGGCTAGCAAGCAACCCAATAATCAAATTGACCTGGGAGATTATATCCGAGTTTCTGTCCAACCCGAAATGAATTAATAGACATGAATGTACATTTATGTAGTGTAGGAGGTAAATAGAATGCTAGCTAAAATCTATAATCAGACTAGAATTAAGATGATTCTAACAGTTATGCAGGCAAGTTGGCCTCTGAGGTTTCGCAAAGGGATGCAAGGTCGTAAGTTGTATACTTAGACGTCGATATTATATTAAATACATCATGATATTCTACATTAACCCTTGGGACTGTCAATGTTAATATTATTTATTTTCTTCGCAGGTGAGACCAGAGCTGCGAGCCATGCAGCCAGACCTAGCCAATGTGAGGGCGCCATCTCCGCATGGAGACAGGATACGACCGCCACTACGTGAAGGTATGTCGCGTTTTATTAACATACTACGATCGGTCATGAATCACATTCTTATTGTGAATAGAAATTACCTTACGCATGTTTTCTAGGGGACTTTAGTTACAAAACAAGGGCAAACGCGTTTACGATCATTAACCCTTGCGGGGAAGTCAGAGGTTCAGGTTTACATCTTCGCAATCGCGGATGTAGTAATTCTATGGCCACCTTGAACCCACCTGTTGACCAGATAGAACTCAATGTGACAGGTGGTGACATTACCCCACCGTAGTATTCGGTGCATTTCGCAATTGTATTGTTATTACGAAAATGTACATAGAAATTCATTTAACTTTGCTTACTTTCATTAAACATGCTTCTTGTCCATCAGATTATGATTATTTTTTTAATTATTAAGGAGTCTCTTTCAATATGTGCCTTTTGTATCCTTCTAGGTACCCTGTCAGTCGCTGGGTCGCCGCAGCCGTTCACGCCAGCGTCGGACGAAGCGAGCATCATCACCCGGATGCCCCACATGATCAACCAGTCGTACAGGTACGTAAATAGCAAAGTGATAATTATATGAGGGTGCAAATCCCAGTGGAATCTACGAAGTTGTGGACGGAGTAAAAGTTCTCTAGCCGTCAAATTTTAATTAAAGATAAAAATAAGCAATGAGGCCTTCGAAAACCATTAGACTTTAGTGCCTCTTCAGATGTTATATAAAGACTTCTGTTTAAAAGTTTAGGTTATAACAACTCCATTTATCATTTCAGAGGCCCAATGATGTACCCCCACGGAAATCCAGGGTACGGGTTCCCACCCCGGGGACCGCAAAATATGGCCATGTACCAAATGCACCAAGGGCACAACGTCGGCCCTCCACGGCAGCAGTATCCACCGGGGTATTATGGGTACCCTCCTCACATGGCTCCACCGGGACAGGACCCCAGGGCTCACGGACCACCCCAGATACTGCCTCCGCCTGTGAGACCGCAGATGTTGGTAGACGGACGACCCATGCCGCCCGCGCCGAGACCCGTCATGGGATCGCCTCCGCCCACCCCGCCAAACAATGCCCCACCCCCTGCAGAACTACCGGTAAAGATCAAAGCGGAAGTCAAAACGGAACCGGAATCTCGCGAATCGGCCTCTCCACCGGTGCGAGATCACAGCAACACCCCACCTAAGGACCCCGGCGAACCGCCTAGAAGCCATCCTAAAATAAAACATACGGAGAGCAAAATAGCAAACCCCGGTACCCACTAGGCCCGTATGCGCCACATTACGGTCCTTACGGGCCGTACGCGCCGCCCAACACGAGCGCCAACGACCCCCCGCCGCCCATGATGAGCCTGCAGGCCAGGCTGCAGCACCCGGAGCCCAGAGTGCCCCATCCGCACATGCACCAGTTCCCCCGCGGAATGCCTCCCCACTTCGCACACCAACTACCTCCGGGGCAGAGGCCCTACATGGGGGGGCCGCCCCGCCCGGGCCCTCCGCCCAACATGATGCCGCCGCACTACCAAAGGCCCGACGCCCCGCCCAGACTCGCCCACCCCCTCGCCAAAGAGCCGGACAAAGGGAAGCCGCAAGAAATGCCTCCGAGACCCCCCAACAGTATACTACAGGCCCTGATCACGGGGACGGACAGCTCCAAAGGGCTCCGGAAACCGGAAGAGTTAGGTTTCATCAACAGGGAGGAGAAGGAGGAGGCGGCGAAGGCTGGCCCTCCCAAAGAGGTCCCTAAGCCGGAGGAGGCGCCCCCTACCAGGGAGGAGGGCAGCGTGTTCGGCGGCCTCGTCAGCTACTTCTCCAGCCAGAGGGAGGACGACATCGACACGTAGTCCCAGAGACATCACAACCTGTAAATAGCCTAGAGTAGACTATTTATGTACGTAGTATTCTATAGATAAAATCTAGACATAAGTATACGCGATTACTGTATTATAATAATGAATTGGCAGAGAACATTTAATCTCGAATATTTTATAGTAAAATTAACGAGGTATTGAATTGTTTTTGGATAAATTAATAGAAATATTTATAAGTACTTAAGTTATATTAACTGTAATTCATTGAATAAAATTCTTTTTGGATAATTTGTTTTTTACTTTACTTACTCGCAATGTTCCTTACTGAGAAGGGCAAGCAATCGCCTATCACCTTACGGCCATTCAAGTAGTGTATTAACAATTAAAAAAACTGTACTTTTTTTTCTATTCTTTTCTATTTATTCTAACTTTGTTCATCAGCGTTTTCCAGTGTGTCAGTGACTATTTCATTCGCTTGTTCTTCGACATCATTCAGCTCAGCAACCGGTTCTAATAGAGCTTGTTCTGATTTCTCTTCACCGTTTTGTTTCATCTGACTATCACTCTTAGCGAGACTATCCTTTTTAATCTGTTGTTCCTCATCGACATCACCTTCCGCTTTGGCTTCATCAACTTCAATTTGTTTCATTTTGCTTCCAGTTTTAGTAAGACTAACTTGTTTGTCCTCTTTTTTCAACTCATCATCCTTAGTTTCAAGCTTCTTGTAATTTGACTTCGACTTTTAGGAAGACTATCTTTATTTAATTCATCATCCTTCGATTCTTCACCCGTTTTCGCTTCACTATCTTCAGCTTGTTTCATGTGGCTATCACTTTTAGGGAGACTTTCCTTTCTATGCTCGTTTTCTAGATCATCATCACCCTTTTTAACTTCACCGCCTTCATCTTTCATTTGGCTTTCAGTTTTTGGGAGACTATCCTTTTTCTCTTGTTGTTCCAGATCTTTTTCCTTCAGCTCTTCGCCAGCCTTCGCAGTTTTGTCCTTTTCTCCCTGTTCAGGTTTCATTTCTGATTCTTCCGCTTCCTTAGCTTTCATCGCGGCTTTTTCTGCCTCAATTTCCTCCTTCGCTTTCTCGAGTTTGTCCGGACAGAACCTTGAAATGTAATCTATTATCTCAGCAACATCGACTCCAGGTTTTTTATTTGCTACCGCATCAGAGCGAAACGAAGTCATAAAAGATTCTATCAGTTCTGGATCTAAGCCTGTGCGTTCAGCTCCTAGCATTCTCGTAAATTGGGTCTGTTCTATCACTTTGTGTCCTTCTTCCACCATTTTGAGTATAACTTTAACAAAGTTCACATTATTCTCGTTTTGATCATTTATATAAATTACTCTTTTTATCACAATGTCTTTTAAATTTGGTGGTATTATCACGATCTGACTAGTCGTATCTCCCCATTCAACTTGAAACCTTGGATTATAGTCTAAAATTTCATGATATTTTTGTACAAATGCCGAAGTCACCCCGATTCCTTCCATCACTAACCGTAATCCATACGGATTGGAACTAAAACAGGATAAAATCTCCAAAGCCACTGCAGGGGTGATCGGATTTTGTGAAATATCGATAGTGTGTAAATAACTAGATTTGCTCGCGGCTTTTAGCCATATTAAGTTTTCTGCTCCGAGACGGTTTTGTCGCAAATCGATGTACATAATGTCTGAACAGTCACGGATGAGTTTCTTGAGCGCCTCCGCGACGCTTTCACCCCCGAGGTTGTTCCAAGCGAACCGAAGCTCACGAAGTTGGTTGGACATTGCGCCGATCATCTTGTCCACGTTGTTGGAGCCCAGCTGGTTCCAGGACAAGTCGATGCTCTTCATGTAAACGTAATAAGGAAAAGCTTCAACGAACGCGTCGCACGCTGTTTCCTTCAAGTTGTTGCGCGCTAGGTTCAATTCTTCCACATACAGGCCGCGTTTCATTACTTCGGCGAGTGCCAAAGCTCCGACATCGCCGATTTCGTTACCGTTCAGATTTAAACGAGCTACAGTTCTGTTTTTAGCCAACGCGGCGGCGAGGAGCTCCATGCCTCGTGGTCCGATCCTGCACCCTGACAGGTTAAGTTCTTCAAGGTGGTCGTTGTCATACAGCATTTCACACAAATAGTGAACAGCCTCTTTGTTCAGAAAGTTATCAGTTAAGTCCAGCACTTTTACCGTCGCATTGAATCTCAGAGCCATCGCCAACGCCCGTATCCCGTCTGGCAGCACGCAATAGTAACTTAAATCTATCTTATCCCGTAACAAACCTCGAGAGACTATGTTGACGGGTGATATCCCTAGCTCTTCGCAAGTGTCCAGGTATAGTTCGTGGCCGTCCACGGGTACACTTTATGGGGGTACGGCTCGTCGATGCAGCCTTTGATGCCAGGGTCTGTCAGCACAGGGTACTTGATGTAGACATGTTGTTCTATTGAGCTCCTGGACATAGTGATGTACTTGGTGCAAATGTCGAGGCAGTCACTGGAATCTGGTTTGTCAAGCATTTCAGTGCCGGAAAGGTTCCGTTTCATTGTATCGCTGCACGACCACTCTGTGAGTGAAAAATCGGGGGACACTGAAGCGACTCCTTTGGCCAGCATTTTTACGTCAACCTGCTCTTCGTTCACGGATTCTTCTTCCATTGTTTATTGCAACTAAAACTGTTACTAAGTTTATTGAGGAAATCCCACGAATATGGCACAAATGATTTGTATAAATATTATCTTTTCTTATTATCGTATAAAGTTATAATAACAATACTAATAATTGACTAACGACATCAAATTTAATTTATGATAGTAGTAGTCTATGTTTATTGAATTATTTTATAATACCACAATAACAGGTAATTTTAAGGTACAAAAAAAAATTGTAAAGGCATTTGGACAGGTAGGTAATTTTATGTGCTTTTATTGCACGTGTTGTTTAGCCATTTATAACCTATGTTTCTAAATATAAATTTAAACTCATTAACTATTTGCAGTTCAACTTCAAAAATGTATGCAGCGGTACTAAGAAAACACACAAACGTGACTTTCGCATTATTCTTTATTAAAATACCTTAACAACTTAATTACTTCCGATGTCTTCCCGCTATCTTCTTGTTTCCGGCCGCTGGTTTCTTACCACCGAACGAAAGGGGTTGTTCTGAAATAAAAGAAAATAAAATTACGAATTTATTATAAATATAAAAATATGATGTATTTTATGTAACTTGTTAATTATTTATTTTAAATATAAAACATGATGTATTTTATGTAACCTGTATGAGTCACTCAAACTCTGCGTTTCACTAGATAGACAGCACCCAATGTTTTTAAATATAAAACATGATGTATTATATGTATTTCCGCAATAGGTATGAGCCACTCAAATCCCGCGTTTCACTAGATAGACAGTACTCAAGGTGATAAGTAGTGAACTATATCGCCGTATACAGACACTGGCTATTAACCCGATGTATAGGCAAGTTTCCTCACGATACTAAATATTAAAAGTAAGCACTGAACGACGGTATTTCTTCCCCTTATTTACAAAGGTTTAAAGTAAACTTATTCCTTAACATATTATACAGAATAACTATGTTTTTTTCAATATTATAAGATTTACAACTACCCTCAAATTGACACTTATTACATATAACTTATTATATATAGGTAAACTTTATTATATAAAAACTTACGCGATAAGTCCCGTTAGTTATTAATCATGAGTATAAATCGCGAATCTCTTAAAACTATACTTATTACATAGCACTGTATGTCTACTCACCCGGCGGAGGTATCTTGAGCGATATGTCGTAGGTCTTACTCTTAGGCCTTTTGACAGGCGGCTCCAGCTTCTACTAGGGTCTCTGCCGGCGTCACCGTCTCTTGGGTCGCTGCCCATCCGTCCTGGAAATAGAGATTGATGTATTCTTACTTCTAGTACAGTATAATCTCACTAATCTGGCACTTCGATAGATCGGTACGTCCAATAATCCGGCACCCAAACTTATCCCGTGCACGTTGGTTACGTATTTGTTTTTTTTCAAGAGATAATAGTTTATAGTTAAAAAACGTCAAATAAACGCAACCACAAGATACTAGATTTGAATTATGATAATCGAATACATCACATACATTGATTCCTTCTATGAAATGTTTTATATTATTCATTACCTATGACTTTTTCTATATAATCCAGTAATCCGAACATTCCAATAATCCGGCACTCTCCGGTTTTTAATAGTGCCGGATTAATGAGATTATACTATAGACAAACGCGTTCACGACCATTAAACCCTTGCGTGGTAGTCAGAGGTTCAGGTATCCATCGAAATCGCGGAGATAGTAATTCTATGGCTACCTCGAACCCCACGTCCGAACAGAACTGTATAGTTAAATACGTCTAGTTGAGTCTTTATTATAACAGATCTAAATAAAATGATAATTTCATTTCAAGATGCAGGTCTGTCAGTCTACCAACTTTCATAAAATCAATTCTACTATTACGGGAAGAGATTAGTCCTGATTAATTATTAAAGAGCGACTTCGATGCCACGTGTTGACCAGATACGTCAGTACTCAATGTGACAGGTGGTAAGCCATATCGCCATTTACAAGGGCACTAACTATTACCTATCCGGGTAACAAGCAGGTTTCTTCACGATGTTTTCCCTCGCCGTACTATTCGGTGCATTACACTAATGTGTATTTTATTGCAATGATTCCATACCTCAGGATCCTCAATCTCCGGAGCTATAGGCAAGAAGAGGAGCATATTCTCATCTTCTCCTTCTTCATCGGAACTGCAGAAGGCCGCCACTGGCTCACACGATGTCACGTCCACCTGGCAATAAAGAGACTGTTGTACTATTTGGAGTAGACAGAGTATCGAAGAGTTTATATTACAACAAGTTTGTTAGATGCTGTATTACGTAACTCTTGTTACAACTTGACATGATCTTTTTTTGGAGTTATCACAGCTAATCGATACTAAATGATTCAAGTGTATATTTTCAGTACTTGTAAGTGTCATAAAACTTTTACGAAAAAGAACATTTGTAAGAAGAAAGAAAACATTCATTCAGATACAGAGAGACAGCTCACAACAAAGTGCATAACGATTATCAGTTAACTTTCCAACGACTGCACTGCTTTTTATAAAAGTCATTTGTAATATTTTATTCCTTATACATTTTTTTACATACATAAATACATATCACGCTTGACTCCTGTAGAGGGGTAGGTAGAGATCACCGATCCCCATTTGTCCGGATCCTGGCAGACCACTTTCGCTTCATTGACACTCATACACACTCGGCGGTTATCATCACACCTTTTTCATTTTATATCAGTCCTATAGTCATCTTATAGTCAGAAACCCTTGTTACCTCGACGTCTTCATCATTCCTGCTCTCAGCCGCGAGGTCGACAGAGCGGTCTTCGTCCTCGACGTCGAACTCACTCTCTCTCTCCTCGTATTCGACGTTTTCGTCCAACTCCTTGAAGTCTGGCGCGAAGGCCGACCAGTTCTCTACTTGGTTTTGAGCCCATATTGATACTACGCCTGTGGGATAATGTATATATATAGAAGAACTATACTAAGGTTCTTATAGCGGTGATCTTAGGTCAGCTTTAGCATATGTGAGGTTTTGATGGTGTACGGGTTAACGCACATATTATGTAAATAATGTTAATGATAGTTTTAAGAGATTCGCGATTTATACTCATGATTAATAACTAGCGGGACTTATTGCGTATGTTTTTATATAATAAAGTTACCTTTATTAACCCGACTTTTCGGCTACGTTGCAGCAGCCATGATCACGGGCAGACTGAGAGTCTATTATAGGCTATATAGCTTATAGGCTATTCGCGTTAAGTAAATAGTGACGTCATGATAATCAGAGGTTTAAACTGGCCAATGAGACGTGAGTAAATGAGAAAACAAGTCACATTGACCAATCGCAGACATTCGTTGTCACGTCTCATTGGTCAAATCGTTTTGGGTAATGATGACGTCACTATTTTCTTTACGCGAATACACTATAATCATGGACTTATGTTATTTTATTATTTTGTGTAGGTGATACTAAGATATTCGGTTACGCCTATGAGATAATGTATGTATACAAAAACGATGTTTTAGCTCTTATTGCGGTGATTTTAAGGTCTTAGGTTAGCTTTAGCATATGTATAAGGTTTTTAATTGAATTAATAAGGAATATTAGTGTATTTCCACCAATACGGTAGAAATATTTGAGAAAGCGATGGAATTACCGCCGTTCATCCAAAGCTTGAGTATTCTTGTTTTAAAGTATGCGTTTGATGTGTCGAGGCACTATTTCAAATATAGGTAAAATACTCAAATATACGTAGCATAAATTTTAAGTTTGTGATGTAATCTACAACATTGGTGACGGTTTGTTAGTCTATCGCCCAATATACATTGACTAGTCGCCTTCTAAGTCATGCCGGGAATAACGCAATTGAACTTTTTACAGCTGAGCTTTTTTAAATAGCTGCTAGTTAACTTTTTACGTTTCAGACTAGCACGGGCCATACAGTTTCGTACGGAGTATAAATATGTCCCTACCATGGGCCTTACTCCACTAATCCATTGTAGGCACAACATTACTTCACTTAAAATGCTACTTAAAAGGCCATAATTATAATCTTTGGCACATAGTGGAGTGCCAAAAGTGTCAAATTACGGCCACTGAAGTATTACTGTATCGATACCGAAGTAATATTGTACCTGCAATACATTAGCGGAGTAAGGCCCCATAACACTAGTCCAAACATACATAACCCTACAACTTACCAGCACTTGATACTCGCTATAATAGGCCTGACGGGGTGCCAGACGACGTCAAGCAGCAGCTCCCCCTTGGTCCCGTGCAGGATCTTCACCAGGTTCCCGATGGACTTCTCCCAGATGTAGAGCGCGTGCTGCCTAGCCGAACCCGCGCATATGTACTCCCCGTCTCCGGAGAAACAGCATTTTTTCCATGTTGTTCTTGAATATACGGGATATAGTGTACAGGTGGCTTTATAATGACTACTTCCGCAATTGCGGAGATCTGTGTGCGAGATCATTCGAAACTGTAACTATCACGCAAGTATTAATGGTCGTGAAAAAGGTTGTCTTTAGTTTTATGATACTTTGGGGCTGAAATAGAATTTGATGACGGAGCGACTTTCTTTAGTAGCGGTTTTCTTTACGTACTTTTTGCACAATTCAACATAATATATACATGACGAACCGCCTGCGTTTCAAACAATGTTTCAGGGATGGCGAC
Source organism: Leucoptera coffeella (assembly GCA_030578115.1). Taxonomy (NCBI): domain Eukaryota; kingdom Metazoa; phylum Arthropoda; class Insecta; order Lepidoptera; family Lyonetiidae; genus Leucoptera; species Leucoptera coffeella. The sequence continues at coordinate 600,503 of JAMBLF010000027.1, read as the reverse complement.
TCGTGTCTTCAATGCCTTGCCTAGGTCACTGAAACAGCTAGAGCTGCTGGCCGTGTTCAAAGTTCAGCTTAAGAAGCTCCTTCTAGATAGAGCTTACTATTCTATTAAAGAATTTTTTTATGATAAATCGCTTAAGCGATAATTAGATGGGCATTCAAACCTCTGGCTACCCCGCCATAAATAATATAATAATAAATTAATGTAATGGTGTGTTGTAATCATGTAACAGGATGGGCATGATTATGAGTTGGTTTTGGGCATTAGCAGAATGTAGTTGCTTACCTACTGGTATTTTGTTAATATATGCTCCATATACAAAGATTTCTTGATATTATGGAGTGATAGGTCTAACGATGTATCTAATATGTGTGAAAACACAGAAAAATAAAGTTATACCAGTTTCTTAACAAAAGTTAATGTTAAAGTTAGGGAAGCTTCTAGGTTTGTATTGTATTTTAAGTGGTCAAATATTATCCTAAAAATAACTTCCAAACTTTAACCAAAAAGTCTTTTAAGCCCCTATCTCCTCAATTAGTTACATTCTATACAATCAATTAATATCCTAATGTCCCACTAGAATATGATAATGCTATCTCCCACTTACTTGTTAACAAGGTCCTGCAGCTTCTGAATAGGCTCTGGCTCCCCGTTGACTCCGGCTTTCAGAATACTCTTTGTGTTGTACACTCGGATCACCCTGTCTGAAGTGTTTACTAGGAAACAGCTGAAATGTTTAAAATTCCAAGGTTTATACTTTTTATCAAGAAGTAAAACTTGAAACTGGTAGTAATATGATGATTAAAAAGATATAATTGCTATATTTAATAAAAGTTGTTCCTATCATTGACTTACTTAGTTTTCCTGTTGCTTTTATTCATTCTTAAAATATTATCCTGATCGATTTGAAGTAAGATAGTTTGTTCTTTGTTTTATATTCTATATTATTTCGTTAAGTTTATAAATATATACCATCTCAAGGTGGTTGTACGCAACGTGAAGAACAGAAGAGCATGTATGAGAAATAAGGTAAGGTTTGAGTGAAAGAAAAGTTATTTGTTGGGGTTGTTCCAAGTAGCAATCGTTATCCTCTATCCCAGTAAGGACATACAGGGATGAATATATGTGTAAAGGCATATTCCTTACTAAGCAAGAACGTAACTTTTGCTACCTAGGAGCAATTAACGTTACTAATTGGTCAAATAATAATAATAATATTTGGACATTATTACACCAATTGAAATAGCAACTTGGTAAGTTCATTTAAGACTTGTGTTAAGGTTAAGTCAACATATAGTAAATAAATATATTATACTTATATTTAATAGATACATACATATATAGCATATATAATCAACAACCAGACTTGAAAGCAGAAGAAAAACGTAGTACTTAACTCTGCCTTCACCGGGAATCAAACCCGGGACCTCACTATTAGCATTTAGGCAGCTAACCAATCGCGCCATGGAGGTTTCTTTGTAGCTCAATTCAATGTCTCCTTTCATTAATAAACAGGTGAAACTACTCACTCTCCCCTCCGAGCGAACTCTATGCTCTTAATCCCGGTAGTACTTGATGTGCCAACGGTGATCTTGAAGCTGGCCTTTATCTCCAGAGTCTGGGAGTCCAGTATCAGGATCTTGCCCTTTGCGTTGCCTGTGTACACATAATCGCCTCTTCTGTCGAATGACGCTATGACGTTTATGTCACCCTGGAATTTAATATTTGGTAAATATTTTCAAGCATTCATCATCATCATCATCATCTTATGGTACCCCAGTGGTACAAAGGGCCTTAGTGAGAAGTCGCCAACCGCTCCTATCCTGTGCCTTGCACTCCGCGTCCCTCCAACTCAACCCAGCCACCCTCAACTCAGCGTCGACTGTGTGCTGCCAGGTGTGCCTTATTATTATTTTCAGATTATTTGCAAGCATTATGCAATGTTTATTAATTATATAAGAAAGCACTTAGAAAAAGAACTTATGTAAGTAAAGATAATATTAATGCGTCTAAGTCTGATTTTCTTATAATAATTGTATCTGTGATAATTTGTTCGTGTTTGTGCATGTTAGTATTCCATTAACATTTATAGATATAGATCAGCCAGTTAACATTCCATTCACATTACACTAGCATATGACAGGTTTTAGGTATCCATCTCCATCAAATTTTGGAAAATTATTACTTACAGGAATTAGAAATATTTTTTCCTGAAATTATTTAAAAAATATGGATAATAGCATTACCACTGTATAATATCTTATTAATCTTAATGTCCCTGATGAGGCAATAGAGGAAGCAAATAAATAAGAAGAAAGAATATGACTACCTCCGTGGCGCGATTGGTTAGACACCTGAACGCTAATTGTGGGGTCCCGGGTTTGATTCCCGGTGGAGGCAGAGTTAAGAACTACGCTTTTCTACTGCTTTCCAGTCTGGTCATTGATTATATATGCTATATATGTATTTATCTATATATAATATGCATACATTTCTTAAATATACGTTGACTAGTACCCTTAACACAAGTCTTTAATGTACTTACCGAGGGATTTCAATTGGTGTAATAATGTCCAAATATTATTATTATAATATAAATAACTAACTAATAATTATGTTATATTACTCACATCCTCATCAATAGGCAGTATCTTATGTTCCCCATCAGTGTTGACCAGGAGCGCAGCATGACGCATTGGACAGACCAGGAACCTTTTGTCGTTCCTCGGATCAAACTGCACTCTTAGTATGGGCGTTGGAAACCGGAACCTCTGCTCGCATTCCCCTGACAACACGTCCCAGATACAGACATTGTGGTCTGTGGAAGCTGATAGGAGCTGGGGAGAAATAGTAGTATTGGGTTAGTCTGTGAATGGTTGGTAATAATAGTAGTAGTAGAGGAGAGTAAATTGTCACAATCGTAAAACACTGACGCATATAAGCTTTTACAAAACTTGTCAATTTATTATAGTTTTGTTTGCACAGTATTTTATAATACCTCAAATTAAACATAAACCCAAAATTTCATGCAGTTTGATTTACCATTTTGGAGATATGTTCATAAACCCAATTTACAGTACAAATTACAGTACAGTACCGTGACAGAGGGGTCCCGAGCCTGGAGTGTGGGAAGATATGATGGATATCCTACAGACGAACCAATGAGGTGTATGTAGCTGACTGGCCAACTGTAACTACATACATACATAGATACACATCGCTCTTGATTCCCTGTAGAGGGGTAGGTAGAGATCATGGATCGCTTTATTGACATTGATGCATCTTCAAATACTCTTACACACTTTATAAGAAATGAAATGTATAAACTATGTGTTTTAATGTACTTTCTGTGTTTCTGTACTATTTAATTATTGTTTAGTCATAGCTAACTGTTAAGAACAACATTTTTAGTAGCATACATAAGCAACTACATTTATACAGTACAGGGTAAAAAAAACCTTACGAGTTTGAATTTCCTTCATCACTGTTAGGGTAAACATTGTTTTTAGTATAAAATTAAATCTATTCAGAAAACTTCTAACTTATTTACCTTTTGACAATTTCTTGACCAACTCAAACTGCAGACAGGGTAAACATGGGCCGAAATGGACTTTGCAATGCCTCTGGTCAGGAAATCCCAGATGAATATCCTTCCATCATTGCAGCCGACTGCTAGTAGCGTCCCACGTCTGTTGAAGGCACAAGTTGCTGCCAATGATATGGAATCTAATGTTCCATCAAACTCCTAAGGAACATAAAAGATATGCTATGTTAATGTTTTGTTTCTCTTGTTTGATATTTGGTTTAAATAAGACAAGAGCTGTTTAGTTTACTAATGGTTTACGTAAAAACTAATAAGAAACAGAACAATCAGTAAGAATTCGGAAAAATCTAATACTAACCTCTGGATAATTCTGTCCAAACGATTCTGAAAAGAAAGACAATGATGTTTAGTTCATTTCATGTAAACCATATAGTTAGTGAAGAAGTTAGTTAGTTAGTTTAGTGGATAAAACACTTACCAAGTAGCTCCAGATTCATAATTTCTAAATTAGTGTACAAAATTTCAGTATCAAGTTAATAAATCATAGTAACTGTGGTCAGAAGGGTATTAACAATCCACGGGGTTGGGATTATGCAATATTACTGTAAATAATTAGGGTTTTCTAGAATTTTAAAAGGTTAAATTACGGCAGCGTCTATTGTCTATTCTACACAAACAAAAACATTCGATTCAACTTAATTGAAATTGATTTATTCTGACACAAAAGCAACAGTAATTGTACCAATATCAAGTTCACAAATCTCTGTACGTATTTATGCGTTTACCATGACTTGAGATTTAATATTGTTTTATAATTGAGTTACAAAACAACATTATGAATATTATTCCGATAATTTTAGTAGATAATCATTAAAATATAACACCCGCGATGCCGATTATACAGTCACTCAAAACTCTCACTGATTTGAAATTAATATCTGCCACTGTGATTTATATACATATTATTGTGACATCGATAATAGCAAACGTTTTCAACCCCTTTCAGGGTTGTTAGTAGATAGATAGTTTGCCACTCTTCAGTCAAGACCAAGTAAGATAAACATTTATACCCATTTACTGCGCCTTACTCATGATTCAGTCATCATTATAAGCCTGTATGCATCCACTGCTGGATATAGGCCTCCCCAAACGACGCCACTTCTCCCAGTAGCCATTCGCATCCATTCGATGCTGGCCAACCTGAACACGTCGTCTTCCTACCTGAGGTGTTCATACATACAATTCAAGAGCATTATAATTTGAGACGTAGTCTTAGATGACTGTCTCTCTAGGGTTTTACATGTCTCTCCTTTATCTGTTTTGCCTAGTATGTTTTTCCCTAAGTCACTTTTATCATAAATACTGGGGTTGGAATGTAATATGGATTAAAGTTGACAGATTGCTAGTCCATCAAAATATAGTAAGGACGAGAATCAAACCCAGCAGCATTTGAAGTCCAATTCTTTTACTTCGACCAAAAGAACAAAGGGAAACAGCATACTCAAAAGAATAAAATGTTATCAAACTTTAGCAGATAGTAGACGATGTAAAATGAAAAACAAAAATTATATAAATAGCTCATTTTATTATTTACACATGCATCAACAATTTACAATATATTAGAACCTTTATGGCAAGAGATTCTTTTATTCAGACTTCTTTTATCGTTATGTCATTTCGCAATCTGCCCTAACGTTCCTCTCACACTAATTTGGTGTAAAATGTCATTTAGTGAGTTATGTATGAAAGTCACATTTTTGTTGGCATTGTTTTTGTATATATTATTTTTATTTAAATAAAAAAAAAAACAAATTGATTTGTTCGTTTTGATTCATAATCAACCTCATAAGAAATATAGAATGTTTGTTGTACAATTATGAACTAAAAATGTTATTTGTTAGTTCTTCAGTGGGTATTGTTATTTCCTGCTATTCGACAACTTCTGTAGTCGGGCCTTTAAACCTCCTTCCTTTTTGGGCTGCGTGGCAGGCCGTCGGAGGTCTAAGGTCTGCTTCGCTTGTTTTAATCTGTGGAATAAATACATTAATGAGTATTCTTTGACGTCAGTCTGTAATAAAATATAATCTCAGCGAAACACCCAACTACAATAAATAAATATTTAAAGCTTAATATTTAGAGTGGATAAAAATATGTCTCGTAGATTCCGTTTATCCTGAAAGGAAAAATCTTTCCATGGGTACCGTTATCGACACAGTGGATTAAGAGATATCATAAAACTGGTAGAAATATGGAACCAATACCCGAAAACATATTAACTTATATTAACTTTATTATTTAACTTATATATAAGTACAACATAATAATAGTACATAATGCATACTAACTTTTCCTTAATAGCTAGCTGTTCCTCTCTCTTGAATATATCCTTGAAATCGCTGCAAAAGGAGGTCCACAGCGCGAAGAACTCTTTGGGCTCACAATCTTCCAGTTTACCATTTTTCGGCTTGTATTGGTAGAAAATCATGGTAGAAATGAACTTCGCTTTACACTCCTTTAAGTTCTCTTTTTCTGCTTTTATCTTCTCGTCGGCTAAGGATAGGAAGCTGGTCATCTTGTCTCTGAATACTTCGAGTCTTTTGCTGGGGTCTTGGGTGGGACTTTCTTGGTTAGGGTCCGTTGATTCAACTGCGCCATTTTCTTGCAACACTATCCTGGTTTTTTCTTTGCATGCTGAAATGAAATATATTATTTTGTAAATGTATTTTTAAAAATCGGTGATGGTCTGGAACTCAATTAGAAAACTAGATGACTCTTTTCCATGTACGATACATTAGTTGGGACGTTATTAACGCTAACAGATAATCTAAACCACACATCATAGGAGGCGACTAAGGGGAATTATACCACCTTTCAACCAACAAAAATACCGTATATTACAACAATGAACGGTATACACGATCGCGAATAAACATCCATCCGTACAACATAATGACATATATACATTCACGCCCTTTTATCCTTTTCGGGTGGAAAGAGCCTAGGACCCATGAAAACATCTTCTTTGTCACTTATTATCATGAATAACGTGGTTATGATTTTATATAGACCATTGATGACAGATTGGCAGTCAAAATAATGATGACAAATATAAATCTTAACTATAACAATGTTCCTATAGTACATTCGCATTAAGAAAATAGTGACGTCATCATGTCCCGACGATTTGACCAATGAGACGTGACAACTGTCGTCTGCAATTGGTCGATGTGAATTGTTTTCTCATTAACTAACGTCTCATTGGTCAGTTTAACCTCTATATCATGACGTCACTATTTACTTAACGCGAATAGACTATAATTAAACCTCGTATGGGAATTGATTCCTTTCAACCCACTATTACAAATGGGATCGCTTCTGCCAGGGTTTTTGCTATAACCTGAAATATCAAATCATTTTGCGACATACACATTATTACTCTAACCTTCCAGCTGCTTCCCCAGCTGGTCCAGCGCGGCCTCGACCTCCGCGAAGTCGGTGGCGGACTTATCTACGTACCGTATTATTTATACTGCGTACCCATATACATTTATTATATGACTTATTCCTATGTACCCATATTTATTACATACATACATACATACGCTTCACGACTTGTGTATACACACTCCCTTTTTTATTATGGCGGGGTAGTCAGAGGCTTGAATGCCCATCTCTAAAATTTCGAAGACATGTTAGGTATGGGTCATTCGAAGCCCGCGTATCACTAGCTAGACAGCACCCAACGTGATAGGTAGTAAATTAATTTATTATTTTACTTATTCCTATGCCAACGTTCCTAGTACTGAATATAAGCCACTTATACCTTCCAGCTGCCTCCCGAGCTGGTCCAGCGCAGTCTCGACCTCTGCGAAGTCGGTGGCGTGGGCGCGCAGCACGTCCCCCGGCTCCGGCACGGGCAGCTCTAGGGGCCAGCCGCGCTCCCCGCCCGTCGCCGCCGCGCAGAACGTGCGCACTATGAAGTGCAGCAGCGTGATCGTCGATTGCTTCGACTGCAACGGGTATAGTAATAATAATAATATTGTAGGACGTTATTACACCAATTGAACTAGCCCCTTGGTAGGTACATTTAAGACTTGTGTTAAGAGTACTAGTTAACGTATATTTAATAAATATATACTTATTACATATAGATAAATACATATATAGCATATATAATCAATGACCAGACTGGAAAGCAGATGAAAAGCGTAGTTCTTAACCCTGCCTCCACCGGGAATCGAACCCGAGACCTCACGATTAGCGTTCAGGCGTCTAACCAATCGCGCCACGGAGGTCGTCAAACGGAGGTATAAGGCGTATATGTTGAAAGAAACTTACGAGTACACTGGCTGTATATTTTGTTCTTCTAAAATATTTTTATATCAATGTCTCATTGACATTATTGTTGTCAAACACAAATATTCTTCCATTAAACAAACACGTATGTTTTTACCGATCTTTCATTTACACAATTTCTAATAGTATATGAAAGAGGTTAAAGGTAACCGGGATGGGGATGAATGTGAGTGTGACGGGTATACGGGTGTATTTTCTTCCATCTCTTTTCCAGTTATATTTAACAACAAACGTATGGATACTTTAAGGATATTAAGGTCATGTAAATTGAGAAGGCAATATATAAGGTATATTGAACGCTATTGCACCTAACAATATACTTCTCGCAACAGGTAACATTTTGTGCTCGTGAACAGTGCAAGGTTTACCACATATAAAATTGAGACACCCTAAGTGTCGTGAAATATTTGCTTATCATTAACCCCAAGCTTTTCAGTAACATCCTTCGAAATTCCGAAAAATTTCAGCTAATTAGTAATTCACGTCACCGAGACCATTTTATCTACATCATTACGTCTTTTCGTCACTTACGCCCTATAAGCATACTACGTCACAATAGGCGTGCGTGTATAGCGCTTTCACCTTAACATCCTTGAGCTTGGCGAGTATCTCGAGGCCGAAGCCGTCGGCCTGTCCGCGCTGCCCGTTGCCCCCGTTCATGTAGTTGCCCAGCGCCAGGATTATGCCCATCACCTTCTTCAGGCCCTCGCTCGACACCATGTACTGGAAGGGATGGCCAACGTAATCATATACATATACAAAAATATTATACCTGTTTTATTGTAAAATAATCTTAATTAACTAGCAGTAGAGTTCAAAATGGAAATGATATATCGAACTTTATAATATACATACAATCATAGTTTTAAGAGATTCGCGATTTATACTAATGATTAATAACTAACGGGACTTATCACGTAAGCCTGCTGCAACGTAGCCGAAACGTCGGGTTAATAAAGGTAACTTTATTATATAAAAACTTACGCGATAAGACCCATTAGTTATTAATCATACATACAATCACATAATCGTTTTCTTGAACAAAGAAATATCTTTAGTAACTGCAGTTTAAATATACATATTATACACCCAAGCTATTCAGTCCCACCAACCACGGCCAAATCTTATAACGACCCAATATCAGTCCTTCTCGCTTTCTTACCAACTTGTTTAAACTTAAAAAATAAGGACACTACTGTATTCTTTAGAACTTATTTAATAAAGCGTTTATTTACAGCCACAACAACATACACAATAAAATTTACAAATAAAATTTCCAAACTAGGGATAGCTTGTGCATTTTATTGTCACAGCAATAAGTTTGTAATTTACTTTTAATCTAAAAATAGACTTAAATAAAAAACTGTCATTATATTCCCTCACCTCACAAGTATGCTTCAAATTATCCAGCTTGTGCATGATAGTACTGATGGCGTCCTCAAAGTCCGCCTGGAACATGAAGCAGGAGATACGCTCCGCGAAGTGCGGGATGCTCGACAGGTCGAGGAGAAAGGCCTCGGGCCGGTCCAGGGGCACGTCGGGCTTACTGCGCAGGTGCTCTCGGATAGCGTCTAGTTCCTCTGGGGTGGCGCGCTGGAATAGGGTTGGGGCGACATCTGTTATCGGTGGTTGGTACTACGTTATCAGACATACTTCAAAATACCCTCACTTGCTTACTTACTTATATAAACTATAATATATTGTGTAGAGCATTTAAAGATTGCGGGCTCATCTCAGCAATGGTTTAATAAATCATAAATGGGAACGCCAATTTTAACCAATAACGGTGGGAGGTAAAATCGTGAGAAACCTGCTTATCCCTCGGGGTAGGTAATAGCCAGTGGTTATATATGCCGATACGGTTCACTACCTATTACGCTGGGTGCTGTCAAGTGAAACGCGATCTTCGAGTGATCTATACTCAAAATGTTTTCGAAATTTCGGAGATGGGCACTCAAGCTTTTGACTACCCTGCCACAATAAAAAAGGGAGAGTGTATAAAAGTCGTGAAGCGTATTTTATCTATATCAAATTGCACTACAAGTAACTAAGAAAACACAAACTCAAACATACCAATTCGTAGATCTGCTGCAACGCTTCCAGACTGACAACCGAAGTGTCAAAATTATAAATAGCATTCTCGATCTCCGAGAACTCGACATGCAGGCTTTGTGCCAATATGCCAACGTTTTGCGACCGCTTGCAGTCCAGAATCTTAACCGGCTGGGTCTTGGCTGGCTTTGCGACCTTTTTCTTCGTCGGCACCTTGACCACTTGTCTAGAGAATAGGTCTGTGAATTCGTCTATGTTGTCTAGTTTTGGCTCTTCGATTTCCAGCCACAGAGGTTTTACTGGGACCTCTTCGGGTAGTGTGGATGCTGCTGGGGCGAGGATGCGGGTCCAGTACAACGGCTTCATTGGGGCAGCTGGTATCACTGGAGTTTTGCGGAGTACTGGAATAAAGGAGTAGGTGAGAACTGGTGTAATGAAGGATTAGGAACTATAGATAAAAGACAGATGGACAAGTAGGTCTACTATTAACTAGGTGAACTAAGTTAGAGGATATATTGTAATACCTACACAAAAAACAAAATTATAATAATGTTCCATGCTCTTGATTCTGAGATGTAAAAAGGAGGCAAATTAGCTGGCATTCATCTCGGCATTTCGTAAGAGGTGAGTAAGGGAGTATGGGGTAAATGGTATTAGGTGATAGAGAGATAGATAGAATGACCTAGCAGATATAATAATAATTCGATCAATATATTGTATCCGAAAAAGCCTTCTTATCACTTGAGTAACAAAAGTAGTGCCATCTACACATTTCACACAATACTAAGTAAACTATCTATAGTCTATTCGCGTTAAGTAAATAGTGACGTCATGATAATCAGAGGTCAAACTGACCAATGAGACGTGAGTAAATGAGAAAAGAAGTCACATTGACCAATAACAGACAACCCCTATAAAATCTCATTGGTTAAATCATGGAGACCTTGATGACGTCACTATTTTCTTAAAGCGAATATACTATAGAAACTCACCTGCTTTTTGCGCTGTCCATCCGCCAGAGGGAGGTGCGGGGAAGGGGAGCGGCCCACTGGGGGGAGGGGGTGCTCCTGGGCCTAGCATTGGCGGAGGGGGAGGAGCCCCGGCCATTGGCGGCGGAGGAGGGCCTCCCATTGGTGGGGCTGGCGGAGGGATAGAATCTAACATTGGTGGGGGTGGAGGAGGGATAGATCCTTCTAACATAGGCGGAGGTGGCGGTATACCTTCCATTGGGGGCGGTAACGGAGGAGCCGGGGGAACGGTATCTAAAGGTACCGTAGATGTATCAGAAACTAAGTTAGATGATTCATTACTCGGACATGTTGTAGATGGATCCGTTAAGCTAGGTTCAAGGCTTGGTGTTTCCGGCATTGGAGGTGGCGGAGGGCCCAATTCAGACATAGAGGGTGCAGGATCCAATTGACTAGGCATAGGTGGCGGTGGGGGTATACCGCCATCTATCGTTGAAGGCGGATCTGGGATAACATTGGGAGATAATGTTGGAGGATCTGGAATAGGCGTAGGTGCCGGGACGTTCTGTTCATCAGCTGATTCTGTTACAGATTGATTGTCTTTTGTCAATATTGACGTTGTAGAATCTGCGTGACCAGAGATCGTGTCAGTCTGCTGACATTGAGAGCATGTTTCAACCAATTTTGACTGTGACATAGCATCATGAGAAGGTACGTTCTCTACAGTTTGGGTGCTGATACTGCTAACACTTTGAGATGTATTAGTCTTATCGAAATCACAGCACATCACTTCTGTCGACGGATGTTGTAACTGTGTCACTGAGGTATCACTTATCGCCTTTTTTTGGACAATCACATACACTACATCTTTCGCGCATTGTTCTTGGCTTGGCTTCGTCAATACATCCTCAATATTATACGAACTCTTGAAAGACAGTTCCGAAGACTGCACCGTCACTGCAGAGTCCACCACATCAACACTTTCACTATCAACCACTGCAGATCTTTCATCAGCCACCTTATTATTCTCATTACTTAAATCTACATCATTTATACTATTTGCACTTACAAATTCAGTAACAGGTATATTTATCACAGCTTCTTTATCATCTATCCTATTTAGATTATCTACTATTGTTTGTGTTTCTTTACTAACTAGGTTTACTCTCTCCGTAGCACAGCATTGCTCTGCAGTTTTGTTCTTGTTTAGCCTGTCTATTTCGGCTAGGTATTTGAACTTTTCTAACTGGAGCTCTAGTTCTTGAACCCTTTTCTGGAGTTGTACCAAGGATTCTTGTGCTTCCTCTGTAGAGTTGATGGGTTTGTTCTCTTCAATGTAGAGGGGGCTGCAGTCCTGGAAGATGTCTTTGTCGGGCGGCCACTTGTCCATGGAGAGGCGGCCTGGAGTGATCGGCTGGGACATTGGGGCCTCCATGTGGGACCAATAATACATTAAATTGGGCTGAAAACAATAATAAAAAGAAATTTTTAACTTCTAACCTTATTAGGTCCTAAATAAATGGGGATTGTGATAGATATGTTTCTAAACAATCACCAAATTCATTTTAGAGATGTTAAGTAATGCAGCTGGCTAGAATTCTATGTTCATGCCATATCAATGAGTGGGTGTGTGATATAAAAATTATAATATCTTTATTTTGGATATTATATTGTTTTATATTGAATATATTGTACGATAAATTCAAATGAAAAATAAATATATTTAAATGCTAACACATGAAAATAAATACAACCAAGAAAATGGAAACAGAAGAAAATATTTATTTTCAACCCAGCCTTTATCAGGTCAAGGACATAACTTACCATAGTTAAAACTAGATATCAAGGCTTGACACAAAGTTTAATATTCATTGTATGTCCTAAAGCACTATTAATAATAATAACATTAAAGACATTTGAACTATTACACAAATTGAACTAACCTCTTACTAAGTATATTTAAAACTTATGAGTATTATAACATACTTGTGATTAATGCATATGATAATATATATAATTAACAACCAGACTCGAAAGCAAGACAAAAGCTTAGTTCTTAACTTTGCCTCCAATGGAAAACAACCTAGGAACTTAGTTAGCTATTCGTGCCACCGAGGTCACTAAAATAATTATCAGCAGTAATATTGACTATCAACTGAAAATGAAGTGACAGACATTGAAGTATTTACTTAATATTTCTACCAAAATTAAAACTTGTATACACTTCTATTAAATTTCTTTATAATATGTTTTTGTAACTGGCACTGGGCAAAAAATTCTGAAAGCCGGAGTTTCTTGTTGGTTCTTCTCCGAGCCAGGGCTTCCGAACCAACGGTAGAATTACAATGCTAAGATACAACCAGTGTGAGGCAAATCTTTTGTCTTTCAATGAATGTACTATACTTGTACTTCTGTTGAATAAAAACATTTGACTTTGACTTTGGCCCTGTAAACTATTAAAGTCAAGAATAATTCTTACTATGTACTGTTGAAAACAAAGTAACAATAATAATTAGTTGAGTTCTGTGGTGCTAACATTTAACCATATAACACCAAATGAGAGGTTCTAAGTTTGATTCTCAGTCGAATTACTGAATGAATAGCATTTTCCTTCTGTTTTCCAGTCTAGGGAATAGTTCAATTGGAGTAACACTCTCGCAAATATTATTATACTATGTTTATTACCTTAAAAGTATTTTCTACTGGGGCATCCTTATCACAGATCTGCCGAAGCACTCCAGCCTCCAGCAGATGCGAGCAGTATTGGACCACTATAGCCTTCAGATCCTGACTAGTCAACAAGCACTTCAAATAGGCATTATCCGCGATGGACGACGCAAACCAATTCACAAGCATCTGACCTGGAAAGGAACATTATAACTACTAACGACACTTCAGTTATTTAAATAAACACGTCTAATTTATGCAAACGTATACAAAAGTTTGAATTTTATTTCACACACATGAAATTTTGCTCGGCAATAACATAGTAAATTGAAAGGATAAAAACACGACTCACTGTCAGTGTCAACTGTCAATAACAGGTGGTTGACGACCTATGTCACATTGACTTTGACAATTAGTTAATTGAATTAGGGACATGTGTTAAAGGCTAAATTCTAGATCACAGACCTATTAATAGTAATCATTTTAAGCGGGATATATTAAATAATTCATCAATATGAATCTCTATAAAAACCGTAAAACGAAGCATTTGTGATAGTTATAGCTGTGGATGTAGTAATGGTTATTAGGAGAAGAAATTATCATTTCCGGTGAGTTTTTCCATTACTTATCAATCAAAATTTATATAAGATACTATTACAATATCCAACTATCAATCATTGAAGTTTTATAATCTTGAGTTAATAATAAAAATAAGCAATTTTGTTAACAAATTGTTTTATGATGCAATATCATGCAAAACTTTGATGATTCATCACTACATAGTATAAAACAAAGTCGCTTTCTCTGTCCCTTTGTATGCTTCAATCTTTGAAACTACGCAACTGATTTTGATGCGGTTTTTTTTAATAGATAGAGTGATTCAAGAGGAAGGTTTATATGTATAATAACATCCATTAAATAGTGGAGTAGGCTATAATATTTTATACCCGTGCGAAGCCGGAGCGGGTCGCTAGTAGTTCATAATATAATAAATTTAAACAAACTGTGGTATATGTACATTTCTTGAAGTGTTAATGTATATTGCTTGATAGGCACCTTGTCTATTCTAGGATATGATAGTAGTATAGAAATAAATAAAATTTTAAACCTAGTCGTTACTTAAATGTCCCGGGTTGCATGAAATGAAATGGAATGAAAAAATGAAATGAAATGAAATGAAAATCTTTTATTCAACATAAGAATATTAATATCACTTATTGAACGTAAAAAAAAAAAATTTTTTTTCACAAAAATATGTCATAAACATAAAAATTATTCTTAAAATAAATCCCCGGAAGCTAAATGTCTCGGGTTGCATATTTTCATATACAAAATTTATATATTTGTAAAAAACAAATGATTTAGACACAGGTAGACAATAATACCTAATTAAAGTTCAATGGATTTTTTTAATGATGTCATTTCTCTTTTGTGTATCTGATAATAGAAGAATAATATGTACCTATTTATGTTGTAGGTACTTATTTCAAATGTTACAACAATGAAATCGTCAGGACTAATAGAATGTCTCTCATACATCTTACATACTACTCCTGTCTTTATCGAAAAGTAGGCTTTCAAAGATCCCTATTATTTCCAATCCTAATAAATTATTTTCACTTGATTACTCATATACAGCTGTATACGTACGTGAGCGTTTATAGTTACAGAGATAATATCCTACAGATTAAGTAATCTGTATAGCCTTAATATTTTTTATTTTTTGACCGGAACACTACTTTTAGAGTATTTAGATACCACTTACACAGCTACTTTCTACATTTTCAAAAGCCATTAACATTACCTTGTTTATTACGGCCGCGAATGATCACTTCACCGGTGCCCCAATCACATAACACTTCCCATCGAATACCGTTGCTTACATACACACAGACCGAAGCAAAATACCATTGCCTAGTCTTACTCACACATATTTTTAATGTTTTCACGACATACGGCACTAAATCCTTGCACTTAATTTTTACTTTTTTCTTAAACTTTTTCGAGGCTACATCCACCTGATTCCATTTAATGTCACTTTTGTTTTTGAGGCCTAAAGCGGCGATAATATCTTTAATGCCATCGCTCGTCCTTTTAGAGTGACCCAGTAGTTTAGCGTAACTAAAATCCGTATTCGCATAGTAAAACCGTGTATTTGCTAACTGCATTTTGATAAACTAGGTATTTTATTATAAAATATTAACAGTATTAACGTGATTGCGACCTCGTTGGCATCAATCGCCAGACTAATTTCAAAGAAAATGATTTGATTCGATAAGAAAACATTGATAAGATAAGAACCTCTTTGGAGAAAGGCTGAAAAACAACGAAATCATGGCCACGTTACATAAAATATTAGGAGCAGCTGTTTTACTCGTATTAGAGTACCCGCCACATACGGTGGCAGTAGCCAAACTTGGAACTAAATTTGACGTTTCCGCCATTGCGTGTTATTTTGTATGAAAGGTAAATTTAGTATTACCAGCGTTGTGTTTTTTGCCCACTCTTTGTAATTTTTATGTTTGTTAAGGGTGATTATAATAAATTGATTTCCGGAGTTTCTTGTTAGTTCTTCTCCAAGCTAGGGTCTCCGCTGATCTAACCTCGGTAAAAAATATGTAAAGACAATGCTCAGTGCCATGTTTGAAATAATAGTTTTAAGAGATTCGCGATTTATACTCATGATATAAGATATAAGGGTGTGTATAAGATTGATTGCAGCTGTGGGAAATCCTACGTCGAACAGACTAAACGGTCTATTGCGGACAGAGTGAAGGAACACATAATATATGTAATATATAATAAGAAGGATAAGTCCCGTTAATTATTAATCATGTTTGAAATAGTTTAATAAACATATTTTGACTTTGATATATTAATTTGTTTTATTTGAGTTTATAGCTCTGCAACCAAAGATCGTTACAAATGAAACCTATAATGTTTCGAGCCGTATGGCACAGTGAGTGCTAGTTTTGGCGTGTTTACTGGTAACACTGAATTACGCGACTGTGGCGACGCCTCCAACTGCCACCGTATGTGGCGCGATCTCTACTTGTAATGTGGATAATTTACGTCATAATTTAGATTCATTTATGAATTGCAAGAGCATTTATTAATCTTTAGTATCTACGATATGTATACACTAAGTAAGACAGTTCTTAATATGCCACAAATGTGGATAACGATCGTGAAACTTATATATTAAGGTATGTATGTTTTTATCGCGGTTTAACCATCTAATTAGATAAAAAAAGATTTGATTATGTCATTTAAACTTTAAATAAAATATAAGTACGTATATACTCTTTACGATCGTTGATCCTTACAGGGTAGTCAGAGCCTTGAGTAAGTACCGTCGTATCTACGAAACTATTTATTCTTTGCTTTGTATTAGTGTAATTAAAACCTACATAAATGGAATGCTGACTTCTAAAAAATACAATATCCTAAGACAAGTGACAAAACACTAAGAGATGTGATGTTTCAAAATGAATGCGATACCTTTTAATTCTCTACTCTTAGCCACTTGCCACTTGTCTAAGGGCCTAACTATTAACGAACTATTGGTAAATACATTTTACTCAAGCGATAGACTTCATAGAACATCGTCACCAAGAATCTCTGATAGCTAATGCTAGCCGAGTACCTAAAATATCATAACACGAAAGCTTCTAAGTGGTAAAATTGTAACTCTACGAAATGTCAGTTCCATACAAAATCACTTACGCATTTAATAAGTCACTCGATCTTTCGAATCCCATACATTTTGATTAATTTCCCTTAGAGTTTTAACCCTTGGTTAGGGGTCCAGGACATTCATACACTTATGTATGTATGTATCTACTAGCAATGTTTTGAAAAACCCTTGACGCGTGACTGTGTTGAAAAGGCCCCCCATTTTGCATTTGTGTTCAACCGAATGTGACGAAGCACCATGTTAATGTCATGTCCCGAGTGTACGCAAAATAGTAGCTACAATTTACGTGACTGTGTAACATTATTATTTTAAATGTACTTGTTAGTTCTAGTTATAAGGATATTTATGTTCGTTTTTACAACACACTTACTAAGGACCTTCTATCCTTATATTTCTCTTATTTTCGACTTTAAACCCTTAAAAAAATCTCTTTATAACCCGAAAACGTAACAACTACACTAATACTTGTATTATACCCATGGAAGAACTACACTTTCGACATTTAGTTCTGTAGTTAATTATATGGAAATGCAAGCTTCGAGTAGCCGAAAGACCATGAATTCATCGGTCACTTAAATATTCGAATAACCTTAAAAAATTAACTGCAGTGTAGTTAATATGATATATAAATACCTTC
The DNA here is from genome assembly GCA_030578115.1 of Leucoptera coffeella. Taxonomy (NCBI): domain Eukaryota; kingdom Metazoa; phylum Arthropoda; class Insecta; order Lepidoptera; family Lyonetiidae; genus Leucoptera; species Leucoptera coffeella. The sequence continues at coordinate 582,585 of JAMBLF010000027.1, read as the reverse complement.
AAACTTCTCATAGAGCTTGAAATCGATCTTCTGCGGGCTAAACTTGGTCTTGGGGACTTTGCTTTCGCTCAGACTATCCAGGGTAAGAGACGCAACTTTCCGCAGCACATTCGATTCTATCGGGACCTCACTGGCAGACCGCCTCGGCTCTTGGTCATCGTCCCCTGAAATAAATAAAATAATTATATTTTTATACGTTGGAAAACTTAATCGTCCAACGTACCAATAAAGAGAAATTGTGATAAGTCGTTTTGAGTTTAAAAATATTGAAAAAGGGTGACGTTAGAAGTACCTATAACCGCCGAGTGTGTATGGGAAAGTGTATCTATGTCAATGATGCGAAAGTGGTTTGTCAGGATCTAGACAAATGGGCATCCACGATGTATGCTTACACATCTGTAGGGAAATGAACGTGGTGAGTATGTATGGTTTCGAATGTCAAAGAAATTACAGACGATGCATATAATATGCATCATACACGTAATGCGATTGTTTGCGAGTGTTAACCCCGCCAAGCAATTACGGTATTGTGAAGAACCATTAAAGTCTACGTTTCACCAGTTTACGTTTTACCAATCATCTCAGAAACGGGACAATATTTTAAATCTATACCATACATACAATACTCATGCTATAGTGTGACCTAGGCGTTGTTGTATCACCGAGGTTCTGTTCACCCCGAATAGGACTAACGCACGTGAATTTATATGTCAATACATCTACGAGTATACCTACAAATCACGCTTGTTCGCCTTATTAATCCTAACCATAGAAAATTTAATTTAACAATTACCAAAACCTCTTTTTTATAATACAAACATCTAATATATGTATTTACACTCTTTAAGGACATACATACCCTAGGAAAAAAACACTTACTGTTGGTAGTCCTTACTTTAGATCTGCCTATTGCTTAAGTACAAATGATTATTTCTATTGTCTCTTATTCTCTAATTGAATTATAAGTTTATCCCTAAATGGATGAACGAATATAATCTTATAATCCGTTTGTTGAAAACGATGACTTGGCTTAACGTATGACTAATCTTTAAAGGGTGAATTGAACTTAATATAAAAGAGTCTTTGTATTAAGCATGACGACCGCTATCTCTTGTGGGGCATTCAGAGATCATAATATGATGATAATAAAAACGTTTATTTTTCTACTACGATACACACACACATATATAGCACTGATTTTAATACAAAAACAAGTAGTTCTTGTGTGTGCCATTGCGGCGTAAAAACATTAGATGTCGCATCATACTTACTATTTACCCTATAGTTTGTACTTTATTTTACTATATAGCCTAGAAATCGGCAATTTGTTTTAGAGCAAAGTTTTGCCTTAGTGGGTTTGGTACGTTCCGGAACGTTTGTTAGGGACTGCTTTGCGTTTACCCATGCATACATATATTCACGCATGTACTTACCTAACAGAATAGGCAATAGAGAAAACTAAGAGACTATCGATCGCCACCTGAATTGATCCTGACAACTCTTTCTTGCTTCACTCACACCCATTAACATTCTCATACATGCTCTTCTGTTCTTCACACTACATACACCTTTGAGACTAATGTTCCGTCTGCCCCCTCAGGGATATGTACGTTATGTAAATGTAGATCCGTGATCTCTGCCTACCCCTCTACAAAAAATCAAGCGTGATGTGTATGTAATAAACAAATAACGTATTGATTTAATGTATGTATATAAAATAACTGCGGTTTCTTGTAACACGAGCATTAATTGCGTATCATTTACTTTATCTTACGTAGTCATTTGTCCACGTTTATACCACTTAAAAAGCAATTAATATATAAAAGTAAATTCATGCTCACGACAATTATACCCGAAGGGGTGGACAGAACGATACTCACGTTAACTTCCGGGTTGGAAGTAAGAATAGTGGTGATAGCAGAGATATAAGAATATACGTATGTGATAGTAATAAGTCTATCGCCAAAAAAATACCTATTTACGACAAGCTTATAAGAAGCCACCTTGTATTATCTCCTGTTTACCGAGTATGTGTGTATATACTCGTATGTATAAAAACAAGAGCCTTGTAGTATAGTTAAAGGTATGCTTGCTAATTACTTTATTAAACCTAATTGTACCAAATTATTCTATCTGCAAAAGGGAAAAATAATGGGGGTGAATGAAGCAAGAGAGATTTGTCAAGATCGTTCCAGGTGGTGATTGAGTCTGCCTTTCCCGTTGGGGACATAGAGGCGTGAATATATGTATGTATAAAAAGGCTAGTTACTGTAAGTAGGTACTATCGATTAACTGTATCATAATACACTATATCAGCAGAATACGTATAATTGCATTTAATCGAGTGTACTAAATAATTTCTATTGCATTGTTTATTTGTATTCGTTCTTCAAGCTGTTTCTTAACCAAATATTTATATTAACGTTTGTTTGATTTCGTACATCTTATCTCATTGAATGTTTTGTATGGATAATGTACGATATAATAGTTGAATTGAAATAGACCTTTTTACTCAAACTTCTCATACTTCTTTAGATCACAACAAACATGTGACAAACTTTCTATTTCAAATATTCTACACCTATAAATAAATATAGGTATAAACCTTGAATAAGTACTAATTTACCAATAAAGGTACTATTTAACCAGAATACTCACATCCATCCAAATCCAGCAGCGAGTTATCAGTCACTGAAGATGGAACATCCACTTTTCTATGCTTATTAACCACAAACCCTGCAGTCCCCGGGCCCAGCTTGAGCCTGCCCTCCATAAAATCACTGCCCTCATGATTCTTAGTTCGTTTAGATTGCACTTTTCCCATTTCGTCAACGGCGCCATTGTTGACAAGTCCGTCGCTAGGCAACGGTTGTTTATCCACCGCCGCCATGACAGCGTCGGGCGTGCTGTCACTGGAGTAGCACAGGTTGTGCTCGACAGCTGACGGGGTCCGCGCGTCGGTGAACACTGATTCGGACGACGGGTTTGAAGTACGCTCCTCCGTGGCTGAATGGCTCGGGGTCGACGCCCGCTGCACCGTTATGGCAGCCTTGGTCTCGGCTTTTGTTGGACGTTTTTCCCGGCCGGAGCGCCGGTTGAAGTTACGAATGAAACTCTTCCCTTTTGATGGGGATTTGCCTTTGGCACCCTTCTCGCCGCCTTGCGTGTTTCCCATGGCTTGTTTGGCACACTTAGTTCTTACAATTAAATATAATATTAACAATTATGTTAAGGTACTAATAATCTATGAATTAGGTAGTTTAAAATATGTTTAACAATTACAGTGATTCACAGCCTTTTAGTAAGGTTTTGTCTGAACAATTTTTGGACATGCGCAAAAGATGAATCCCCAATCGATAAGCAAGTACTTTAGTCTTGTTTTGGTAGTGTTTTGACAACGTTCCGTCAAAAATAGGAAGCCTTTGGAAAACTATTTATCGGTTTCTAAAATTAAGGTAAGTTTAAAAAATATTAGTAAACTGTGCATTAAACAAAACTGTATTAGCATAAGTATACTAAATGAAGATTTTAATGTTGTCAAAATATACTGCCGTAAAACTACAGAACAGCTGTTTATACAAAATAATAATAAATCTTCTAAACTTCTAGCAAAACGCCTGTGATGTCGATATGAGCAATATGTACGTACAGTAGTACTAACAGTAGTTGTTTACAGTACAACTTACAATCCTATTTACCTCATAATCTTAGGCTTCCTCTTTAAACCGAGCTGAAATGTCACCAGTTAGAGTAATCAGAAAGTGTCTAACTAATATAGACTCGCAACTATATTAATTACTCACTATAGTAATTTAAATGGTAGATACTCTTCTATCTCTATCGAAAGCCATTACAGTCGTGACGGTTGTGTATTATGTTGTCTTTATGTCATAGATCAGGTTAAAGTTCAACAGGTCAGTAATTATACTTAAACACTATAGATCTTTATACCTCTATTATTAAACAATATACTAGGTTTTATCCCCGTGTTTGTTCAAGACTTTAATGTTAGTTCCATTCTGTGTGACGTAAGAGGCAACTAGGAGAAATTAGGCAGGTCTCAAACACCTGCCTTTATATAATTTTAAAATTTTGCATTGTTTATTAAATATGTAGTACTGTGCCTAATATTGATAGATCAGGTGCTTATTAACTATTTGTGGAACAGTGGTTAATATCTGGCCATAGAAAAAAATGAGCTAGTTCAAAATCACGTAGAGATGAGAAGAAGTAGACACACGAACCTCTAACTACCCCGCACAGATATTGGTCTATAATTGTATTTACAATCAATTTTCATTCAAGATTATCATTATAAGGAATATATTTGAACTTGCAAACAGACATACAACCCATAATTTTTCTATAGCTATTGTATGTAGTAGAAGCGTTATTATTGGGTAAAACCCTAAATTACTAGGTTCACTTAATCTAATCATTCAGAGACAGCGAAATAGGCTGTTCTAAACCTTTCCTTTTAACTAGTGGTGACTAATTAATGACTATTTGATACGATAGACTATCGACATAAACTATCGTAGAAAATCATAGTCATCATAAATAGTCTCATATAAGGTATGTTACTAAGCTTACTCACTGCATAAAAATACAATCATTACACATTCAAATTAAATGGAAACCTTGATGCAGTGAAAAGGTGCTGCCTCAGTATACGATGCAGCTAGGTTGTTACATTGGTAGGATTTAGGAAAGGAATTTCTGTTGCTCCAGCAGATAAGTCTTAAACCTACGGCAGAATACTCCCCTAAATATACAGGCTTTAAATAAAAAAATATTATGTTAACATAAAAAAAAACATATTTATAGATGTTTGTACTTGTATTTAGGCTTTAATGGTGTTTTGCAATATTGGCATAACATATATAAAATTTTAATAAAATTAAAAGTCGTATTGTCAGGTTCACCTGATATCGTTAGAGGCGACTAAATTTAGCACTTAGGTTATCGTTATATCGCTAAGGCAAACTTTTTTTTAAACGCTACACAATAGTCCCAATACTCCTCATATAATAAACCACGAACCAGAATTTAGTATGGCTAGATTCCGTTTTCAGGGATAACAGTAGATACCTATCTCTCTATCAATGAATATGGCTATTGCTTAGTCATTCTGTCTCATTGAATTATCTTGCCACATGAATAGGCGACGAGCGCTATCTGATTGTAATCAGTCTGCAACTAACTTTATTCAGTGCTGGCTGAAGGTTAGTTTTGTTTTTAATAGTTATAGTTAAGGAAGTGTATAGTAACATACTAATATTACATAATTTTTAAAACAGAACACACTGGTAATATAGGTAAGGTATTTCTTTAATTATTTCGATTATTATGCCAATTATTATTATTATTATGTTATGCGGATGAATGATAGCAGACATATACATGAGTTAAATGGAAGAGCGGTTACGTAGGGGCTGGCTCAATAAGACATAACAGTGAGATAGACGCTAAATTGGAAAAGGGTGACGTTATTACCTATACCCGTCGAGTGCGTATGAAGATCTATGAGTGTCAATGAAGCGAAAGTGGTCTGTCAGGATCGTGACAGATGGGGATCCGTGATCTCTGCCTACCTCTCTACAGGGAATCAGGCGTGATGTGTATGTATGTAACTATTTCGAGTAGTCCCGTGCTTTAGGATGTAAATATAATGCTTAGTATATTTCCACCCGGCATAGCATAGTTAGCGACTAAGGGGTTCGAAATGAAATCTATTAAGCGATGAGCTAGCAATATTATGTACTGACGTCATCACAACCTTAGTAGTTGTGCTGACTAAGCTTTGCCATAATATAAAGTCCATATTTCGTCAGTGTCCGATCAGTTGTAAGAATATGTTGATATTCTAGATTAATTTCTCAGCTAAATTTGGCAAATAGTGTCGTTCTATAGATAATAAGGTTAACTGTAGAGTTTCCGGGTTCAACTCCTGGAAAAATTCTTACTATTTTATACCTACGAGAATGACCACACTTCAAATTTGCTATGTTGCAAAACTATTAGCACATATTATGTAAATATTGTTTTTTTGTTAATCACCGGTGAACAAAACAATAAAATCGGGAAAAAAACTTTTTTAAACATTTATAACATGTCGGGAAGAAGGTTACTTGCTATATTCTACCAACAAATTTAGTACAGGATGTAAATATCTATGTTTTCTTTATGTAAATCGCTGTAAGTATTTGTGTGTACACTATATTTAATATACCTTATCATGATCATTGTGTGGAGATTGGCGCCAAAAATAACCTTGGCATAAAACGATCGTTCAAAGTCTAGAATAACGCGCGAAAATTATATAAATGATTTGACATTATAAAATCTATGGTGATAATCGGTGAAATATATTAACTTCACACAACGTTTGATAAAATTTAAAAAAGTGTAAAGGATTTCACTACTTTGTAAGGTAACATTCCGATTTAGCATCAATTCAGGATTCTATTTATTGTTTTATTTGAGAATGCCACAATATGGTAGTCAATCATGCCTTAATACCTAAAGTCATTCTTACCGCCCATATTTTGATTGATCTGGATTTGAAAACTTTATCCTTACATATACAGACAGGATTGAAGCTGTTGATACTGCCAATAGCTTTGTCCACCTAGTATAACCATCTACAACGATTAATTAGGTTTCATAATGACTGGTTGAATATCCGACGTCTCGTTTTTATTTCTTTTATTAAAGCAATTACTTTTTTTATATCACAAGGCTGAAGTTAAAGCGATGAAAACCTTGGGTTAGACTTAACCCTATCAGAATTACAAAATCCTGAATCATGGAAGTGATAACCGTACAGCAGGGTCAGTTGAAAGGAGAGTTCATTGAGAATGAAGAAGCCAGCTACTTCTCCTTCAAGGGAATACCGTACGCTAAACCACCGGTCGGCGATCTACGTTTCAAAGTGAGTGTGTATAATAAAAATGTCTTTGTTCCCGGTATATCGTACGGAGACTAGTAAAGTGCTGCTAGTCCATCCCATAATAGACACCGCGCACGAGTTACTCTAGTACCTTACTCTTCTCTTATAAACTGCGAAAATCTATCACATTCTATATACGTTCCTATCTAAGACAAGTCTTCTGAACAGCGTAAACTATACTATTACTACTATTTGACCTTGTACTTCATGTTTCAGGCACCTCAACCTCCAGACAAATGGAATGGCGTCCTAAACGCGACGAAACACGGCCCCGTGTGCCCACAACACAACTACCGCTTAGACCGCATAGAAGAAGGCAGTGAAGATTGCCTTTACCTCAACGTGTACACTCGTACCCTAAGCCCCGCTCAACGGCTCCCTGTAATGGTTTATATCCATGGGGGAGCCTTCAACACAGGGTCGGGAAACTCCGACATGTATGGGCCTGAATTCCTTATAAACAACGACGTGGTGCTAGTTACATTCAATTACAGGTTAGAAGTCCTAGGTTTCCTCTGTCTAGACACTAAAGAGGTGCCAGGAAACGCCGGCATGAAAGACCAGGTGATGGCTCTACGCTGGGTCAAGGCTAATATCGAAGCTTTTGGCGGAGATCCTGATAATATCACCATATTTGGTGGTAGCGCCGGGGCTGCTTGTGTTTCGTTTCACATGGTGTCAGATATGAGTGTAGGGCTGTTCCACAAAGCGATATGCCAAAGCGGAGTCTGCCTCTGCGATTGGAGTCACACAACGAATGGACTGATGAAGGCAATGCAACTTGTACAGCTGCTGGGGAAGAATTTGTCAGAGCCTGACGAGATTTACGATTTCCTGAAACGAGTGCCTGTCAAACAGTTAATACACATTTCCCTGCCGCCTTTAGATGCTAAGAAACAAGATATATGTGACGCTATGAGCTTCCTCCCTGTGATAGAAAAGAAGGGTCTCCACCCTGATGAGGAGTCCTTCCTGACTGAACCTCCTCACCAAAGAATAATGAAGGGCTGCTTAGCTAAAGTTCCCATGATGCTGGGCTACACGTCAGGAGAGGGCTTAGAAATATTCCGTAGTTTAGATTCATTCAAAGATCTGCTAGGGATACCAGGATTTCATGTTCCGAAAGAACTGAAAAAACTGCTGTCTCCGACAAAGTTGGCGGAAATAGACGAATCTATTAAGAACCAGTATATAACGGACCCTAAAAGCTTCGATGAATACATTCGGTTCTTCACAGACTCCCAATTTGCGTATAACCTTCACAGGTTCGCTAGATACACTAGTACTCATTCACCGACATACTTCTTCCAATTTGAGGCGGAGAGTGAAAGGAACTATACTAAGACGCAGTACAAAATGGACAAATATCCAGGCGTCTGCCATTCAGATGAACTGTTCTACTTGTTTCACGTGACCTGCTTGCCAGTGCCGCTGACTGAAGAGTCCAAGCCGCTGATCAAGCAAATCGTGAAGCTGTGGACCAACTTTGCTAAGGCGGAGTAAGTTGGCATTAAAGTTTAACTTATAAGGTCTTGTACTCGTATGATAAAGTAAGAAAATGTTTTATGGGGTGAACGTGATGCGTATTTTTTTGTGTAGGGCTTCCTAATGCCCGGCATATCGTAAAATTGCTATGTCATATTATAAGTATAATTTATACTGAAGAGGATGACTGTCTCATTTTTTGCTTTTTGAGACGAAGATGTTAATTAATGTTAGTATTTACTTCTGACTGACCCGAAAGCAGCGGAACACCTTATTACATTGTCATTCTCACACTCCATTCTTCCTCCACAGGAACCCAACTCCAACTCCTGGAGAATATCCAGAACAGTGGATCCCCTACACAGGGGAAAAGAGAAGCAGCTTCCTCATCGGCAAAGAGATGAGGAACGATCCAGACGGTGATATGGAGCGAGTCATCTTCTGGGACAGTGTGTACAGGATAGCTCATGATTACGGGGCCCTTAAAACTACGAAGAACTTCAATTTGAAAATGGCGGAGAATTTGAATGAGGCTGAGAATCAATAGAACAAGTGACCATAAGTTGACCAAGAAGGTGACGATCACTAAGTTTAGAGATTTTGTTTAAATGATTGTTTGATTTTGAACCCATAGCTTTTTGTCTGTCAAAAGAGCAGGCTAGATCAAAAAACCCCCTCATTCAGGTGTTTCTTTAGTTTCACTACGGGAAATTATTGTTCAATAATTTCGCTGTACTGTATACATTGTTACGAGTAGAAAATACTAGACGAATTTATTGATAGGACTATTTATGAATATTTGACTATTTATGTGATTTTGTGCAATATGGATGCATACCTACATAAAAATACCAAAAAAGATCTTTTCGTAACATTTAAGAAAAAAATGTGAGAAAAAGATGAAGTACATTGAGAAGAAAATGTATTATAAATAGCCTTATTGTGTTGTGATTATATAAATGGCCAGTACTTAGATAAAAATTCAAGTAGATAGAGAACATTTTGTTCAAGAATGTAGGACTTATTAGAAAATGTGTACTATATCTCGGTAATAGTTGTCAGAAATTGTTTCTTTCTAATCTTAGTACGTAAAAGTACAACTTGTGGTGTTTTAATTCACACGTACCACCTCTATTAGAGGTTTATAATAATTGATACTAGTGAAAATATTACCGATAGTACTATTGGATAATTGGAACCAAACGTAAGGAATGTAGTAAATTCTGTCCATTAAATGAATTATCTGGTAGAGAGATGTATATTGTGATTATAGGTATGTAATTTATATTTTGGTATTAAAAACCAGTTTTGTTACAATGTGTTTTATTGAGTAGCTATATCGTATGATGTGATAATACTACTATGGTACATAAATAAAATGTCATTAGTTATCATCTCGCCACGTCATAAGATACAACTAAGGGAATACTGGTTGACAGACTATATTTGGTGAAGAACTAAATTGAGACTTGAGTTAGTAATCCGTGAAATTACTATGAAAGTGTCTCTGAAATACTGTCCACCCGATATATGTTCTAATGACATTATACGTATACGAACCTTGATAATAAGTACCTAGTGCATTACCCAATAGATTCCATTAACACTCAGTCCCTCTGTCGCCTCCTACGACATGCCGGGAAGGATTGGAGCACAGAAGAAGAAGACTAACAGTTTAGTTCCTGCAGGCGGAAAAGGTGTAAATCATTTACTATAAAATCGTAGCTTATAACACTTCTTTAGGTAACGCTTCTTTTACGAAGTAGGTACACCTCTTTTTCTCTTAGGATAAGATATATCTGACATTTAAAACTGCTACCTAGACTGTCACAAATAACCAAACAGACCAAATAAACAAACAGTTGTTTACCAACTTCAATACACAAGTTTGTAACGTTTTTTTTTCAAGAATTAGAAGACCCGTGTTAGATCAAAATGCTTCCTTAATAATGAGAATAACAAACGCGAGATCGTGTGGAATTTTAAGCTAATGCCATGGAACCGAAAATGCCTAATTGTGGCTTGGTCCGTGTCACTTTAAACCATGGTGGGAAAGTGGAGGGGGTGTATACGAAGAGTGCGATCGCTAACTATTTCGCTTTTAAAGGGATCCCGTATGCCAAACCACCGCTTGCACATCTGCGATTCAAAGTGAGTATTCTATACTTCGGAGACCGCGTCTCGGTATACCAAGTGTGGGACGACCTCGTGCCAGGTGGACCGATACCTGAAAAGGTCGCTGTTAGTGGCTGGTAGAGGGCCACGTAATTGTGTTTGGTGGCGTATCCTTAGAGAGGTCTTCGTCCAGCCGTGGACTGATAAAGGCTGATTGATTGATTGATTCTTTACTTCGTACGATATATTATTTGCTTACTTACCTACATCATGTAGGCTATGTACATGTAATCTTTAATCTCTATCGGGGTGAAAAGAACATTACAGACATATTAATATCTCCTAGTTCCAGGTAATGCCGCGAGGTCATTTTTTAGCATGAATGTTATTGAAATTGTGATGTCATCTGAACATTGGCCAGCTTTTGGTGCTAGCTTATCGCCTAATGGATTCAATTTACCCCCTGTTTCTAAGTCTTCATTCTCGAGTTAGCATTCATATTACGGCCCATTACTCCTCTTTTATTATTTCATTTGTAACTACGAACATTGATGACGAGAATCGATTATTAGGATTCGAGGTGGACAGAACCTCGTAGACACAATGATGGATTGAATGGACAATTGAAGAATATAACACAAACAAAAATTTTATATCACATCTAATCCATTTCTTTTTTCAGCCCCCGCAACCGAAGCCGTCTTGGGACTACGTATACGATGCAACGAAACATGCTCCCATATGTCTCCAGTTTGACCGAGAAATGCAGAGGTTCATTGGAAGCGAGGATTGCTTGTACATTAACGTATATACTCCTAATTTAAAGCCTCGGGAACCGCTGCCAGTTATGGTATTTATTCACGGCGGCGACTTTACGTCAGGTTCAGGCAACAGTGACGTGTATGGGCCAGATTTCTTTATGGAAGCCAATGTTGTATTAGTCACATTTAATTACAGGTTGGAAGCTTTAGGGTTTCTTTGTCTAGACATAGAAGAAGCTCCAGGAAATGTCGGATTGAAGGACCAAGTGATGGCTTTTGATTGGGTTAGGCGGCACATTGCAGCGTTTGGTGGGAATTCTAGAAACGTTACTATATTTGGCATCTGTTCTGGAAGCATTTGCGTTTCGTACCATCTGATTTCAGACATGAGTCGGGGTTTGTTTGACAAGGCGATATGTCAGAGCGGAGTATGTTTGAGCGACTGGTCGTACAGCTTGTTTGGCACGGAGAGATCCAAGCAACTTGGAGAGAAGTTGGGCGCTGACACAGAAGACCCACTGCAGCTGTTGGAGTTTCTGTGGAGCGTGGACGCGAGGAACCTCGTAAACGTCGAAATGCCTTCTTTGCCAAGCTTTTTGGGACACCCAGATTTGAATGACAATATCGAGTTCTTACCTGTGATTGAAAGCGAACACTTGTCCGAAAGGTTTCTGAGCAAATCGCCTCCGGAGTTAGTAGAAGGAGGCCACATAGCTAACGTTCCCATAATAATCGGGTACACCTCTGGTGAAGCAATGGCAATAGAGAAACACTTTCCTCTCGTTGAAGAGTTCCTTCGGAAAGATGGGGCTTCTGTGCCCCGCGAGATATCAAAGAAATGCAGCGCTTTCCACCAGCTTATAGCCGACAAGGAAATTAAGAATCATTATTTTGAAAACCGTTCTATGGATTTGTGGTCAGTCATGAATATGTATAGGCATCACTTCCTGTTCAATATACAACGGTTCGCAGACTATGCTTCAATAATATCACCCACCTACATGTATAAATTTTTGGCAGAAACCGAAAGAAATCGTAAGAAATTAAAATATGACATGAACCATATGTCAGGTGTTTGCCATGGCGATGATATGTATTACTTTTTTCAACCAACTCGGGAAAGTGTTCCCTTGAATAATGATACTAAAGCCCTGATGGACGACATTTTGCGCCTGTGGACAAATTTTGCAAGAACAGGGTGAGTAACTGTGAAAATTCTCCAACATTCATTATTTTATAATAAATATTTAATTCCGTTCAGAATGATATTTGGTTTCATAATTACAGAGAACCGACGCCCCATGATGATTTATTAAAATTCTTCTGGTGGAAACCCTTCAAGGAAAATCGGAGGAATTTCTACCTGCTTGATAACAAAATCGATTTCAATGAGAACGTTGATTTGGATGCATACAAATTTTGGAAGATGATTTACAGGTAACGTCTACGAATTTTTACAAACTCTTAAAAGAAAGAAAGAGAAAGATTGACGTAAGAATACATGGTAAGAACAATATGAACTACTATTTAGTAAGAACATTTACATGCTTGGTTCAAATCATGAAAATAAATAGATACAGTAGTTCCTGCTTAACATTCCGATATGCCAGACATAGTAAGATGATGGTTCTCATTAATGAAATCTTCATTTTAACTTTCAGAAAATATGGTGGGAAATGTATTTGTCTGCCCAAAGAACCTGATCCAGAAACAAAAAAAGGATCTGCAAAATCTTCGGTGGTAGAATTGCAGCAAACTAAACAGCCTGAAACCGCCCCAGCACCGGTTCCTAGCAAAATACTCAAGATCAGCAATGAGGCGAACAAGTACACGGCAGAATCCAGCGTCAAGACTGCTTCCAAAACGCCCATAGCCACGAGCACAGAGAGCAAAAGCATACTGTCGAAAGAAAAATCAAACGCGAATGAAATATTATCAAACATCGCTGAACCCACCGAAATGGTAGGATCCAAACAGGACGCAGCAGAATTTAGTACAGTTTCCAAACTCCAAATAAGTCTTTCAAAACGTAAGCAGAGCGAACTTCGTGAAAAAGAGTCGACGATCCATGCCGACACGACTCAATCGAAGCAGTTCAAAGACTCCAGTTTGGTCCAAAGCAGCGGCGATAAGAGTGCCTAAAGATGCAATTGAATCTCAAAAAGGATTAGTTGTTAGAGCGTAAAGAACAGGAAAATCAACAAGGGACGTGCCCTGGGAAAAGCTAGCCTAAGATACGATCTCTGTAAAACTGAACTTTCACTAATTTTCATTCTGTACAAATCATTTAATCTTTTTAGTAGGTATGTGTAATTTTTTTGTCAAAATAAAACGTGTGTATTGATTTCGAAACTATATAATTTCTTTTAATTTTCAATTGAACGATCATATTGTTTTTGACCTAATAGATCTGAAGTGATCAAGTTTCGAGTGTTCCTACATATTCTTATCATGTTTCATAGGAGTAAAGTGTCATGATAGGCCAATGGAATGAAACAATTAATTTCCTATGTTAACTTTATTTAAGCCTAAAGTTAAAGTATCACATACAGTAACGTAGTTCAATCTTAAACTCTACAAAATACGTTCACAGTATTTGTACATTCATACATTAACACCATTCTACTATGATACCTTCACTAAGTACTCAAAAACCAAATACAAGAAGATTGGAATAGCAATTATGTAAATGCAATATTTTTGCTTCATATCTAAAATGATTTTGTTCATCATTCACAGAGCTTTGAATATAAACAACTTTACATAATAATATGCATTGGAATAATGTTCCTAATAATGCATATTTAAAACAAAATTTCTCATTTGTTCTTAGTCACTTCTTGTAACCCAGAACCTTCTATATACTGGATATACAACGAATGTATATGGAGAACAGTTAAGTGACCAGTGGTTTAGTGCATTTCAAATGAAGGTTTAATGCTGATTTAAGATTTAAAACATGTCACATGAGCCTAAACATTAGATATGAAAAGAAATATTAATTAAAATACACAACTGTCAAATTCACTAAATTCTAAATTAAGTATGAAGACATGACTTAAATTAATTCTTTTACATAAAGTATGATGACATGAACAGTTTTATTCACTGTTCACATACAATATACAAAACAGCAAAAAGTACCGTAATATAGATACAATAACAAAGTTCTGAATTTTATCTATTCCGAGAAAAATACATGTTTTTTAACGATGTTTTTCCTCATCGTTCCAATGAATGTATTTAGAAAGGAATCTTAATGGCTCTTAGTATTAACTCTTTAAAATCCTTGTGTATTAACTAACCTAAACAAAAAGCTTATACATATTATTCCCTACGTTACTATATATTGATACATATTATAATCAAAGGCCGGGTTAGTAAGTCTAATATTAATAATAATTACAAGATTTTCTTAGGGTATAGATTATCTTGAGTGACTGCCAACCACAAAGATTGTTAGCTACTTAAATCTCACTTCTCTTTATATAGTCAGTATAACGACAAATTGTCTTATGTGAAGCTTTGTATAGACGAATAATCTTAATGTGTTTTCAAGTCATTATCATCTGTGTCATCTTAATTTTGACATTCCTTTATCAAAAACACAGAATTCTCATCATTCCATATAAATGAAATAAAATATCAATCCCTTCACATCAACATACCATTACTACATTAATATTAGATTTACCAACCACGGCTGTACAACACGCATCTTAGTCCTATTTTGACAGCTGTCAATATCTGCCAGAGCGCCTGTCAGCGCGTCTGTCACCTCTATCGCCGCCGCGTTCCCCGCCCCGCTCCCCGCCGCCGCCACCGCCACCGCCGCCGCGTCGCTCGCGGGAACGGGAGCGACGACGCCTCTCGCGGGACCGTGAACGAGACTTACGGCCTGACCGACGACGGGAGTACAGGTATCTGGAATGAGATATAATGAATATATTGAGAAAAATATCTATACGAAGAAGACATCTGATATTTTGCAGAAAATTGTTATTTTGCAGTAAGTATTGTACAACACAACACCAACAATGGTTTTGATTTTGACGTAAGAACTTCTTACTATCAAATAAATAGTAACTATTGCATGTACTGTCTTATCTTCCTATTTGACTTACAGACTACTCCAAAAACGATGACTGTTGTGTATGTATATTATACACATTTAGCTATAGCCATTAAAATGCAGACAATAAATGCCAATAACATCTACACACAATTTAAAACAATAGGTTAATAACATGGTTTTAGCTTTTCGTCCAATAATAATATATGTAACATTAGCATATTATTATTAATAACAAGCTGTTTAAAACCTACCTTCTAAGTTCTCTCGAAATAGGTTTCAAGTGCATGAAGTTGCAGAAGCCACTGCGGGTGCACTCGCCCATCTCGTATTGACGGCAGCAGGCCTCTCTAAAGTCTGTCACGGGGGACAGCTCAGCGTACACTGGCCGGCCTCCAAACCACCTGTTGTTCAGGTCATTCACTGCCTTCTCCGCATCTTCTTCACGACGGAACTGGAAAATGAAAAGGAAATTGTAAAAAAATAACTCAGTAAGACATATTTAAATTTACTTTTTAACAACAATACAACGCAGCAACAAACAACGAAGTAACCTCAAAAATATTTGGTCCACAGATAAACCAGGGGCCGCTCTAATTTAACTTTAGTACCACAGATGTTACTGTACTAAGGAACCATTGGTTTTTTGTAATAACGTTCTAGTAACATCTTTGGACTAAACCTGAGTTGTTCCTTAAACTAAACTTTTGTAATAAGGCGGATAAGGTCTAATATTCACATTACATAAACATCACAATGGTACTTTTAAAGATTAAAAGAAAGTGTCCACTAGCTTTATGAAATACAGCAAAGTGTAGAGCATACAGAGTATTAGTGGTCTCATATTGCCAGAGTCCATAATAGAAATTAACTGAAATACATGATTTTGGCAGCAATTTGATAGGAAACTTGCAGAATAGTACTATATCTAACAAAATTGGAAAATAAGAATATAAATATTTGTATTCTAAACTGTTACACATGTATGGGTCGTTCTAAGTGGCAATCAATAGTATCTGCATATCCTTTTAGACAAAGAAATAAAAACAACTATATAGTTAGTGAGCACACTTACCTTGATGTACACATTCCCCACGAGGTGATCGCCAAGGTTGTCGCACACATTCATCTCTTCAATCTCCCCATACTTGTCCTCGCACTCCACAAACACATCTTCAAAGAAGTTGTCGTAGTGCTCTTGCATCTCCTCATCCGAGACATTGGCTACCACCACTGGAAAAGAAAGTAAATAAAAATCATATAGCAAATGTGTTGTCTCTGTTATTCACACACTTACATATTGTAGCTTTACAATACACAGAGAATATTAATATACATTTACTCCCTTTATTGTCTTTATAAGTGGACAAAAACCTCCGATAAATGAAAACATCTCCTTGGTCACTGTCCACGATTACGTGGACATACCGCGCGCGCCGAGGTCAGTGCTCTTGGCCACAGTGTTAGAATGCTGACGCCAACCACAGAAAGGTGCCACCAAGATGCTGACGAGGATCTGGCGCAGTGACGGTGATGGCAGCGGTGCAAGACTGCAAGTCAGCAAATGCAGCGGCAGCAGCTCCGAGTCCGCGGGGAGGCGGCGGCAGTAGCATTGACGTCAATCACTCGCTCTCGCATTATTGTATATAAAGACTGATACTATACTCAATAAACTAGATCGTTACGAACCTTGTAGCGTTCTCATTTCTTCACCTCTCCTCCCGTAGTGGCAAAGACACCTTCAGTCTCAAATGGTGGCGCTGAGTCTGGCTCACCAGCTACGGGAAAATCCTTACACCTAAACCTTTGATCCCCCACCCTAGGCTCCCGGCTGCGCCTTTAGGTCTAGAGGCGTAGCTTTCCTTACCGTTAGGCACTACACACGGCTAGGCACACTTTATGCCTGGTGGCTCCGGCTGCCTCACATCCACGCGCCGCACGCCTGACACACCACTCCACACTTATTATATATAAGTATATATTCGGGTTAGGCCAAGGACTTAGGGCCAGTTAGGTACACACACCTTATTGGTGGCTAGGTTCGTTTATAGGCTATCCCCCGTATCTTCCCACACTGCAGGGTCGGGACCCCTCTGTCACGACTCTGCGGTGTGTCCAGTCACTTTTAAGCATGTTTATTAGGGTTTTGATGTCATTTACCATTGATCCCTTAGTAGCCTCCAACACCATGACAGGAAGAAAAACTGCTAGTTAGTCTTTTTTTTACAGCCTGCCAGCATGGAACTAGGTGCAAACAATTATCTGACAAAATATTATGTTTGGCAACATGAGGTTATGTTGTTATAAATTGTACAATAGTAAAAGCAGGTGTGGTCCATGATAAATTCTTTAGAAGCCGGTTTTGGTTTCAGTTTTTGGCTAGAACATACCCTAATAAGACATTCTAAGCACATATAATTGTCAATACATCATGCCTATAGGTAATTATATGTCTATGAAACATATAGCATATTCTACCCAAGGTTTTACATGGTGGCTCAAAGTATTGTCTGTCACATTGGCAATATAAATTAATGAGTTTGTCATGCAAAACTATAACCTTGTAGTAATAATGGATGAGAGTTATGAAGAGGGATACATTAGTGTTAAACCATTTTAACAAAATGGAAATAACTGGTGCTTTCGCTTTGATGAAAGTATTAATTTTCATAAGTTCATGAAAGTATTGTACTTACAGTGACTTCCATCAGCAGACTTTGCAGAATTCTGAGGGTTCACATACAAGTTCTGTAACAAAACTGTCTGCGAAAATGTGGGTTTGTTGTGGATACGAGAGCATCGATCCCCATGCCGACACGCGCCGATTTTGAAGTAAAATGAACAGTTGACTCTGGAAATAAACAATTATCAATTAGCTTAATACTTAACATAGTCATTAGGTAAGAATAATGACTTTATTATACACAAATACATTGTTGTTATATGTTGCAAAAACTGTTGTGATTACGGAGAGCAACAATGATATTAAATTTCAAAATAATGTACCTCTACTTAAAATAAGATAATATTATGAACTACTACAATGATTTATTATAAGGTTTTTAGTTTAAAGCACATAACCTATAGACTTGGACATCAAACAATCATAGCTTGAGAAACACACAGAGAAAAATCTAAATGCCGTCTTTTGTGAGAGACTTAATTATTAGTGACTTGTGTACTTACTTATCTTTTTCGGTACCGAAAATAGCCGCTAAATACTCGGCCATAATTGCCGATTTTAGATGACGCCGACTCTAACAAGATCAATTTATTTTGTATGGAAGGAAATAGAAAGGAAAGCCTTGCAAATACACTCAGATAAACTGTTGACTGACTGACAGCTAATTGAATGAAGTCGAATGAGTTGCTGTGATACACATTGATTTTTTTTATTATAAAGTAGCAATTAGAATAGCACATTGGCAAATTATTGTGTTTTACGATATCTGTAAAGTTATGTATTATATACAATAACACCATATTTTACTATCAAATTTAAATTGAACATTGTACGGAAATGATGATTAAATAAAACCAAACTAACTAACTAGTGTTTCGTTTAGCTCTTTCTTGAATCGAAGCTGATCAAAGCTCCCATAACGACGAGAGAAACAAATAAAAAAACAATCTCATGCACATTTCGCTGCCATCAATCAACTCATTCATTCAATCCTTCCCCGCCCCGAGGATTGGTGGTGTCAGGCGGCAGGGTAAAATTCTTAAATATTTCGGAAATCATCAGACGTTCACCGCTTTCTAGTTTTATTAACTTACAATTATAATTGTTAGACGAATTACATTATGTACCTCTGAATTTAGTTACCCATTAGTGGCATATTAATTGTTGTGTAACACGCTGATGAGCCAAATTTGCTCTCGTGGACTAAAGTGGCCAAAGTATATTTTCCTATTCCCTTGGTTTCGGTTTACCGATTCTATTGAAGTGAATTATAACGGTGTTTCTGCATGTAGACAGTGTTATTTAACCTGTTAAAATGGAGGAGCTAGCTGAATATAACTCTACCGAATACAACTCTACATTGGATAGCTTTTGCGGCTCAAAATTCTGGGTAAGAATCTTCTTGATTATTTGCCTATAATAGTTTTTTTTCAGTTTTATTCACATTTTAATTTAGATTATAAATTAAACAAAATTAATCACATTTTGAACGAATCATATTGTTTGATCTATAAAAATACCTGACAACTTTCATTTTAAATCAAACGTTTTGCTATTGGGCGAATCTACATACAATACAAACTTCAAATTACTAAACTTTTTAGTTGTTTTCCTTTTTAACTTGATATATGCCAGTCTTAAACTTTCTGCTATGAGGTTATGTTTTTATTACAACTTTAGTTACCCTCAATTAAAATTGCAGTCTAAATCATGTTTGCCTTATTTGTATATGTAATGAAAGAAGCATTTCAATGTAGTTGAGGCTAGCACCTAATTATCAATACATATGTTTAATCCTTACATTCACTAAATTTATATTTTTTATTATTTATATTATATTTTAATTGTAATTATAAACAATTCCTTTGAGACTACAATAATATTGACACCACCATTAATATCTATGTTACCATAATTATCTCTTGTGGCTTGCTAAGCAGATGCATGGCAATTGGCAGTAATAACTTAACATGTCATCCCAAACCAAACACATTTTTAACCTGATAATCTGCACACAACTTCATTATCTTTTGATACTGATTATTGGTCCATCTAAAGAAATATATATGTTTTTTATTTCAACTCATCAAAATTAAATATTAATTTTCTTTTATGTAGTAAAATTAAAAAAATCTTTTTTAGTCAGTAATATGGTTGATATAGGAATATTACATACAAATGCCAGAGGGAATCACACTCAGAATGTTATTTTTTCCTACTCTTTGAACACAATCATAAAACTGCAAACTGCTGTAACAGGTTCAAAAATGGGCTATTATTTACATGAATTGCTAATCTGGGATGTAAATAGAATGTTACTGTTGTACTTATTTGTGGTATGGAGGAATGGACTATGGAAAATTGAACATAATGTAAAAGTGATATAGCATTCTTATACCTATATTCCATAGGTTATAAAGATTTCACAACCCTAAATTATGCAAAAACTGGTTAAGGGTTTGTCCTCTTCATAGAAATGCATGCAATATATGTATGGAACATGATTTTTCTATATCCCTAAATCCACATGTTAATTACTAACTCAATTGCAGTAAAGGACAGCCTTATCTCTAAATACCCCACAAGGGATAATGGTACTCAAGTGCACATAACATGATAATACAGACCTTATCACTCTTGCACTTTGTTGTAAATCATTGTGAAATATGATGTGAATTACATAGATGTGTTTGAACTAGGAACTTATTTTTGCAACGTCATAGTTAGTGTGTTAATGATTCACATTGTGAAGTTTTACTGTACTCAGTAACTATATGATTGTTATTATGTATGAGAGATAAAATGACATACTGAAAAGGGAGTTGTGTAATGAAAGATTTTGTGATAGGGTACAGAATAACTAGTGTGATTCGTGTATGTCGTGGTTTGAAAGAAGATGTAGTGATGACAATAGAGAAAGTTATAATGTTGGGCACATGGAGCGGATTGATGAAAGGAGAGTTTACAAAAGGAATCTTTATAGACTTTATAGCTGAAGTGGAAGGTAGAGTTGGAGGGGGTAGGCCCCGTAGAACAGTACAGGTAAAATTGCAGACATTTTTCTCATGGTGGGTGTACATAGTGTAAAGAACAGAAGAGCATGTATAAGAAGGTTAATAAGTGATGTATGAAAGAGGTAGTCGTTAGTTGTGATTAAAGCAAGAGAGATTTGTCAAGATAATTCAAGGTGACAGTTGTAAAGATGTGAATATATGTATGATTTTATTTAGACGTAACTATGACCATAGAGAATAGGTTGTTGAGGAGTTGTTTGTCAGGAGTAGTTAAGTGAAATTCTCCCATAGTAGTTACTCCACATATTTGTTCCATCGATAATGTGTAGTCAATAATTCCCTTAAACTTCACAAAGTAGAATACCTTAAGTCGTCCATCGTAACAATATGTAGTAATCAATCTTAATCACTGCATACTATAGTTACACTTTAATCACTACGAAGTCAGTGATTATTGCCTATTTACAAGTATCTTGATTACATACATTTTAATGACATAGTTGAGTTGACACACCGGTTCTCATGCGATCACCGAAGTTAAGTTACGCGGGCGTGGGCAGTGTGTGGATGGGTGAACCTATTTAAATTGCCCATGTGCTATTGATTTCGGTGAGGGAAAACATTGTGAGAAAACCTGCGTATTTTTTGAAGTAGGCAATACGGCGATGTGGTATACCACCAATCATGTTGAATATTGACTATCAGAAAAATGGATATCTAGGGATCGAAAATCATCACAATTGTTATGGTGTAAACCAAACCTCTGACTACCCCGAAAGGGATTTATAGTCTTAAAACCAAAAATCTTAGCTAATCCCTTAGTTATACGCTACATTTCGAAAAAAATATATATATATAATAATAATAATATAATATACGCTTCACGACTTGTGTATACACACTCCCTTTTTTATTATGGCGGCGTAGTCAGAGGCTTGAATGCCCATCTCCGAAATTTCGACGGCATGTTAGGTATGGGTCACTCGAAACCCGCGTTTCACTTGATAGACAGCACCCAACGTGATAGGTAGTGAACCATATCGCCGTATATACGCACTGGCTATTACCTATCCCGAGGGATAGGCAGGTTTCCTCACGATGTTTTCCCTCACCGTTAGCGACTGTAAATTCGAAAAAGCATTGTTTCTAAATCCCAAGAAAGTTCCGTCCTTGATTAAAACAAGCGAATTTATAGCGCGGCGTATATTTCATCCATAAGTTTTCGAAAGCATATTAAATTAGGTTTGCATATATCACTAGGAAGAAGTCTTCAACATTCACAATTAGTACGCTAATCTCGTTTCTAAAACTAGTTTGATGTTCGATGAGTCTAAAGGCCGCAGGTTCAAGGCTTTTACGGTTAAACGATACGAATTATTACAACATTTTACGTAATTGTGCCGTGGTAATGATGAGTATGATGGATATGAAGAACGGTTGATATGGCGATGCGAAGCGAGTGTACGTTTTCCTAGTAAGACGTATGACGCACAACATGCATAAACACTCAAGTTGCTAAAGTTGTATTGTTAACGTATATGTATAGTTCCAGAAAATATTTTGTAATATATAGTTAATCTATTGTTGAAGAGTGATTGTTAGAATTTCAGGATTAATTTCTCTATGAAAAGGCCCTCCAGTCGTTACGCCTTCTTTTATATACCGGGAAAGGAGGCAACCACACTGAAATGTATGTACGTCCTTGAGGGTGATATTACACATTAAATATCTTAAATCAAATTACATTTGTCATAGAAACTGAACGACTTCACCACATTTATAGGCTGTTAATGTATTAATTCTAACGTAAGTTGTTGTTGGTTGGTTCCTCTTGTTGGTTCTAACATAATATCAGCGTTGTATTTGCCACCAAACGCAACATACCCAACTGAGTTGGAACTTTATTGCTGCGACAATAACATGCACAAGCTATACACCCTAGTCTGTAAGTTTGGTTTTGGAAACTTATGAAGAGCATAAATGGACGAATTTGCTATTTACATGTAATACCACGCTGAGATTATGGTTGTCATAGAAACAAAAGTGTTACAGTAGCATCTATATAATCAAGGTTTTCGTAATACTCCGTGTAAATAGGCGTGTGTACATGTAAGAGTAGTGTTTACGCTCCCGTGATTCGTTTAATGCGTTCTGCTGGCTATTTCATTATGTTGCTTGGGAACTAACTTGTCAGTGACATTGTTGCCAGTGACAAAAACTTAACGTGTTGTGTATTCACACTTTACGGTTTGGAGATAAGTTTGGGAAACAATTTACGAGAATAGTTAGTTTACGAATCGAAACACTTACGGAGAAGTATCATCATTTGGAGGAGCCTTATGTCCAACGGTGGATTGATACAGGCTGATGATGATGATTCGTTATATTTAATCTACACAACAACAGGCATCAAAATCTTAAAGTGTGATACTCTCTTACGATATATTGAAAAGGAAGGCTTTCTAATTCCAAATGACAATTAAAATTATATTCGTCGTGTGAATCGTGGGTTCTAGAGCCTCGTTTAAACCCTGTTAGTAGTTAGTCTGAAATATTCTAACATTTTGGAGGGTAAATAGATAATAGGTACATTAATAAAAATACCAGTCGAACAGGGCACTATGAGCTCATAGGCCGACCGGTTTGACTCTAAACACACCAATCTGGATTCCCAGACATGCATAAAATGTGTTTGTCATTTTTTTCCACGTAACGCTTAGTAACATTATGATTTTTATTTGCGGTTTTAGCTGGACTTACCGGAGACTATGGGGTGATGGGCTAGCAAAGTGTCACCTAATTTTGGTTTTAATAACCTCGATAGTGAGGCTAAAGAGATTTTCTTCGATCGAAGTGACGCCCTCACGATATGTATGTATTTTGTTTCACTAATCAATATCGTTGACATATGACACATTGGGCACGAGCAAATAGAATATGCTATCAGTGTTTCGTTAGGCATAGATAACGAAAGATGTGAGCGAGAACTAAGATATACTTTTAGTTTTGTAGGTATACAAGCGTAGTAGTTTTCGACTAGGGCTAGTATAAATATAACCTTTTTATTGTGGCGGGGTAGTCAGAGGCTTGAGCGCCTATCACCGAAATTTCGAAGGCATTTTAGGGCCACTCGAAGCCGGCGTTCACTAGATATACGGCACCCAACGTGATAGATAGTGAACCGTATCGCAGTATATAGACACTGGCTATGCACCTATGCCGAGGGTAGGCAGGATTCCTCACGATGTTTTCCCTCACCATTAATAGTTATTGTAAATTCACATGTGTAGTTATTGCTCAAATGTTGGACTTCTAAAGGACCATTCTTTCAGATATTACTTATTTCTTCACCCCTTAAGTGATTTAATATTATTATTATTTTATATTTGATAGTGATCAACCCTAAAGTTAACACGATCGCAAGAGAATCGCGAGTCTCTACTGAGAAGAGAAAGAATACTAAGAATCGAAATGAGAACCGTGCATTGTTAAAAACCATTCATACATTCTAACCGAGACCGTTTACGACAAATTACAAGACTGTTACATAACGAAAGTAAATTTACTTCATAAATACAAGAAATGCATAATTAATTCGACAATATTTTGATTCAGTAGCGCCCAAAATAACTATATGCATTATGTACACATTTACTTTATTCCTTTGACCCTTATCTGGAATGAACCTCGAAGACAATATCTCCTTGGTCATTTATTAGTCCCAACCTTTTACAGTTTTAGTAACCTTTTACATAATGAAGAGAAGATCGGCAGGTATTTACGTCCTAGAACGGAACACAGATGAGAACCCTATAAATTCAAATTTTCATATACCTTTAACTCGTAATAAAATATGTTTTAAACCAAGAGCAGTAAATACTCTTACTAGTGCCGCACATTAATTGAGATCAATTTGACACAGTACCATTGAATGAATGCGGTTGACAACACTGCGGGCACAATAATGATTGAATACGTAGCTTGGGAACCGTTTTTAGGATTATTCCGTTAACATACATATGCTGTTTCCTAATATAATTATTACAATACAGACGTTTACCTCCTTTTACAGTGACAAGAAAGAGTGTAATAAAAGCTGTCTATTTAAAGAAGTAAAATTAAATAGTTACATAGCACTTTTATGCACTACTAATCACATACATACATACGCTTCACGACTTGTGTATACACATTCCCTTTTTTATTATGGCGGGGTAGTCAGAGGCTTGAATGCCCCTCTCCGAAATTTCGAAGGCATGTTAGGTATGGGTCATTCGAAGCCCACGTATCACTAGATAGACAGCACCCAACGTGATAAGTAGTGAACCGTATCGCCGTATATAGGTACTACTAATCACACTATTTATAAATTCTTGAATCCCTCATCAGAAAAATAGGGCCTTCAACAAAGCATGCCACCGGAGCTTTTCCTATCACATTGGGTGCTGACTATCTAGTGAATAGTGGATTCAATAGATGGTAATAATAAAGTATTGGCGTTGTTAGTATAGGTTACATGTTTGTAATACATTCCTATTTCCTAGTAGGTCCAATAAAGCCGTATCGGGTTACTGTCTTTCTCCAAACAAGTAAAGAGAGATAGTTACTTCACAATAGCACACTTATGTGGATTCCGTATGCGTTCGTACTTATACGTATGGATCTGAACTATAATCTCTTCCGTAATAGTAACATAGATTTATCACATATCTACGTATCTGATCGATCACATATCTACATATGGTATGAAATTATCATTTTATTTAGATCTTTGTTATAATAAAAACTCGTAAGGAACGTATTTAACTATACAGTTCTGTTCGGACGTGGGTTCGAGTTAGCCATAGAATATATACCTATGCGATTGTGGAGATCGATACCTGAACCTCTGACTACCCCGCATGGGTTAATGGTCGTGAATGCGTTTGTCTTTTGTTCGGAATTTCGTAAGAGGCAACTAGGGGAAAAGCCTCACCTTGTTATACCTTAAATATGTATTTGTATGATATATGTTCATAGGTACTTAGATGTGTGTGCATGTATTAAAAACTACCTAACTATAATCGACGATAGTGTATGCACAAGTGTAACCGTGTGAACGTTAATGAAAAGTACCTATCAGGACTTCTTAGTTTAATTAAGGTCATTGTAATGCCAGGAATAGGCCGTTAATTGACATTTAAATACACGTGTGCTAAAAAGATTGCATAAGTTTATTAAATATCAATTAAGATATTATTTACTAGAATATCCTAGTGTAGGTATTTTTAGGTCATATGTATAATGAGTTATCGATCGGCATCAATAGGTCATAGATAGCTCGGAATGACGGTTTATCAGTGAAACGTATCTTTGATAGAATGCATATGTAATGTGAACGCTAAAAGTGCAGTCCGTAACTTTTTATAAGGTTTAAGTTTATAAGAACAAAAGACAAAATTTTACATTTTAAAACTGGCGCCACTATGCATTTTCTGGGCCACGATACGTTCGCGTGCTTCGAAATGAAAAATATTGTCTTTTGTTCTTATAAACGTAAACCTTATAAAAAGTTACTGAGACTGCACTTTTAGCGTTGACTGCACCTAATACGAATGGATAGTAGTAGTAGATTGATGAAAGGCTGAGGTTATGGGTGAGGTGGAAACATGGTTACCTAGTGGTGGTACCTAGTGGCGTAAGCGATATACATACATACATACGCCTGATTCTTGTAGAAGAGTAGGCGAAGATCACGGAATCCCATTTGTCCCGATCCTGTCAGAGCACTTTCGCTTCATTGACACTACAGCTTCTCATACACACTCGGCGGTTATAGGTACTTCTAACTAAGTGATATACTGAAGGTGTGTACGCGAAGATGTGTGGATGTGAGTGAAGTGAAAGTGGTTTGCAATGATACAAAAAGGCCTAATATATTTTTATAACTTCTAACGGTGAAGTCCACAAAGTCTAGTTACTATTAGTCAATATAGGCAACTATTAAGTTGGATTATTTAACAAAAACTAATTAGCCATGAGTTGCATAATGATTTGTAACCCACTTGGGATCTACTTAGGTTGGATCTTCACTAATAGATACCCATATCAAATAGCTCTAACTACCTCGTCTTAGGAACTTGACCATAAAGCTAGTCTATTGAAACATTATCTAAATAAATTGATGTCAGTATGCCGTTTGATTTATGAGTAAGTTATTTTAATATTTGCCTTATAACGAAGTTTTTGTCGCTCATTAATTCGGTAACTAGCCGTGACCTTTTGCGGTGTTCGGTAACAAAAAGAGTACTCGCCAGTGTTTTTATTGGATAATCCCGGCAGAAGGTTGGGCGCTGATTCTCCTAATCGCAATGATTTTACTACATCATAAACAGCTTACAACTAACGGTGGTATTCGGTTGGTATTCTAACGCTGAGGGAAAATATCGTGAAGAAACCTGCGTATCCCTCGGGATAGGTAATAGCCAGTGCCTTCATACGGCGACACGGTTCTCTACAAGTTATCTAATGAAATGCGGGCTTTGAGTGACCCATACCTAACATGCTTTCGAAATTTCTGAAATGGAAACTAGCCTCTGACTACCCCGCCAAAATAAAAAAGGAAGAGTATACACAAGTAGTGAAGCGTATGTATGTATGTAAACAGCATACATAGTGCCACGCTTTTATCCCTTACATGCAAAAAATGACGAGAAAATCATATTTTGTCGGTTATCTTTATCATAATTGTAGGAGTTGTGATGCCATTAGAATTTTAGCACGAAATGCTTTGTAACTCTTTTATACATTGCATTGTAAGATCATAATTCTCGAGAATTTCTTGTTAACTAACTAATTATAGTTTCGTCTAAAGGCTGTAATTGCTACGTTAATTGCAATCGATCGTTTTATAATTCTGCATGTATGTGTTCTATGATGATGGTGTTAGGAGAATTGACGCCTGGCAACTGGACATCCGTTATGAATAAAATACTAATATTGTTCTACTTGAAACATAATTATTGGCTTTACAGATTTTATTTGATTTCATAACATTATAATCAATTTTATGTAAGTCATGGTGAATCGATATTTAATTGGTTATCATATGTAGTTAACGTATCGTTTGAACTATCCATAAACGTCCATAATCCGTGTAAACATTGTTTTATAGAAACTAATGGAAATTTAAATTGATTAAAGGTAAATATTGGTATGGTTTGAAAGTGCCTCATACAATTTGTGTTTGAATACATGTAAATCGTCTGATGATAGTTAGTTTGGTATATAGAATTCGTTTTCTTCCCAGCATATCGTAGGTCGTAGGTGAGTAATCATATATGGAATCTATACATACATACGCTTCACGGCTTGTGTATACACGCTCCCTTTTTTATTGTTGCGGGGTAGTCAGAGGCTTGAGTGCCCATCCCCGAAATTTCCTAGGCACCTGCGTTTCACTAGATAGACAGCGTGATAGGAAATGAACCGTATCGCCGTATATAGGCACTGGCTATTACCTATACCGAGGGATAGGAAGGATAGATTTCCTCACGATATTTTCCCTCACCGTTAGCGATGGAATCTATTAATTAATGAATTTCGACTCAAACATCATAAAATTCTTAAGGTTAGATTATGGTACTTAGTATAGTAAAATTTAAATGCATGTAACTACTTACCTAACGGATTAAAATAGTTTGAAATGATGGAAAACCTTGGAGTTTATTTCCAAATTAGAATCGAATTTTGTTGGCGACAAAATGTCAGTTTCCAAAACTGGTTTGATAAGTAACATTCTTATTGTAACCTTGATCGAATCTTAGGAAGCTAGGGTTATCTTATCACTCTCGTATCGTTGAGATTTCGTGGTAATGATGAGTATCACACTATTTCTGCGTTACATACCTGCCTCCAATGGAGAACACCTACTAGAATAGATAGATAAGTTTATGACACTAAGTCACATTGTTCTAGGTTAATGAATCATCCTGTCAATACATAATGACATATAGTTGCATAATGATTTGTAAAGCTCTTAGTTCCAATGTAGGTTGGTAGCTTACCCTAAGTATTCGATACTTTTTGTCTACGCTGAACCTACCTGCTCGTCTGTAAAAGACGTTTGAAGAGTTTTACGACAATCCGGACAAAGGCATCTGAAGCGTTTAGAGTAGCGCGTTTAAAGTAATTGAAACATGGATCACAGGATATTAAGAACGATTAAATTGCCTGCTCGATTGATTCGGTTCAAACGAATCGATAGCTTTGCATTGTTGATGACAATTTGCATCCATACATACTCACATACAATATAGGGTAATTCTAGTTAATGGAATGCAATTTCAGATGTAATAAATACGTAACATACATGTGTTACATACATTATAACAGAGTAGTCAGGGGTTAATAAAACGAGATACCATTAAACGATGTTTGTACAGTTAAATTGCAAATATAAACTTAGAAATCTATATAATAACATAATCGAATTGCTAGCATTAGTTTCAAATATTCGTTAGAACATTATAATCAATCAATTCTAATTCTATTTACCCTTTTCCACCTTTGTCTCTTACGGCAATCTGGAAACTAAGGCATTCAAGGTTAGCGCAGTATTTTTACCCATTGATTAACAGCAATTATCCCTTTGGTTCCCAGGACAGCAACTTAACATGGTACACGGAGGACCCCACATTCACGGCGTGCTTCGAGCAGACGGCGCTGGTGTGGGCGCCGTGCCTGTTCCTGTGGCTGAGCTCGCTGCTGGAGGGCTACTACGTGGCGCAGAGCCGGGAGCGCCGCGTGCCCTGGAGCGCGCTCAGCGGCGCCAAGCTCTCGCTCACGGCGCTGCTCGTGGTGGTGGCCGCCATCGACCTGGGCGAGGCCGTGCACCGCTCCGCGCTCGGGGAGCCCGTCTACGACAACGACTACTGCGCGCCCATACTCAAGATACTCACCTTTGTAAGTATACTAGCGACCCGCTCCGGCTTCGCACGGATATAAAATATATAGCCTACTCCACTATTTAATGGATGATATTATACATATAAACCTTCCTTTTGAATCACTCTATCTATTAAAAAAACCGCATCAAAATCCGTGGCGTAGTTTCAAAGATTTAAGCATACAAAGGGACATAGGGACAGAAAAAGCGACTTTATTTTATACTATGTAGTGATGCTAGTTTATGACAAACACACACGCGTTCACGACCATCAAGTCAAGAGGTTCAGGTTTCTTTCTACGCAATCGCGAAGGTAGTAATTCTATGGCCTTCTTGTATCCACATGTGAACCAGATAGTAGTTAATGTGACAGATGGTAAGCCGTGTCGCCATTTACAAGCACTAAGTATTACATGTTCGGGGATCAGGTAAGTTTCCTCACGATGTTTACTCTCACGGTAGTATTCGGTACATTCCGCATTTGTTATACCTGAGATACGTGCGTC
This sequence comes from Leucoptera coffeella, assembly GCA_030578115.1. Lineage (NCBI taxonomy): Eukaryota > Metazoa > Arthropoda > Insecta > Lepidoptera > Lyonetiidae > Leucoptera > Leucoptera coffeella. Next base: position 552,071 of record JAMBLF010000027.1, on the reverse strand, counting down.
AATTACGGAATGGTTTATGGTAATATTAAACTATATAGTTTGGACCAGTAAGTCACGACCAATGTAAAGATATCATGTGTCTTAAGTTCAGTTAAACTCGAAAGAAGTAAAAAGGCAAGAATTATGGGTGTGTATTTACATATGTAGATAACATAACAATTTAATTTTAAAACTTTGAGAGAACATCTGTGCATTCTTTAGGATAGGCAATATAGTACTTCACCTACAGTTTAAAACTTTCAGTTTCTGAATCCTACGTTCTACTACATCCGCCCCTTATGTTTTTCCAAAGTAGTTAACGATAATGGTCTTTAAACCATAATTTCAACCGCCAAGTGTTAAGTAAGAAGCGATTAAATCAAACGATTACGCACGGTCAGTCGTTGCCATGGTAACGCAGGAAATAAAACAATTTTTTGTTGCCACTCTTTCTTTCTTGATTCGTTACACTATGAGACGAAAGCAGCTTTCCTGGGCAACGGCACGATTTTATCTAGTACGACCTCGGCACTACAACTAATACAAAGATAAATAGCACACCGATAAAAGATTGTTATCTTAGACTTTCGCTGTAAAGAGTTTGTGTATTAAATAGAATTGTCTCGTCATGCATTTGTGCATATCCTACTTAAGCATTGATAGCGCTGTATGTAAAGGGATAGACATGGTATATCTGGACAGGTTGTTTGGCCCACGCCTTATGAATTCTAGTAATTCTTTAGTTCTTTAGTGGGCCTCCTAATATTTCCCGAGCGTTAAGATAGGTAGTTTACATTCTATACACTTGCGAGCACTGCACTTACTAAAATAAAACAATCCATAATCTGTCTTTGGCTCACTAAATTTAAGTAGTTGATTGGATAAACAGAAATTACTAGCAAACTATACTAAAATAATTATATGATTATTAATTAAACTACTACTGTAACTATAAAGACATAGTTAATTATTTTATCATTTTTGATTACGAGCAGAAAAGTAGCTACTTAGATTTTACATACCGAAACTTAAATCCATAATCAAGATACCATGTCAACGACCTTGCGCGACCATTAGTAATATTTTTTTTACGAAACCAAAAACAATTCATAAAAAAGAACTTAATTATTAAAATATCTTTAAAGTGTGTTTTTACAGCATATTTTAATAGGTGCCTACAACCAGTTTAAATTATGTAATAGTGACTAGTACGGGTTTTTAAGTAAATACTTAGCTGCGTAGTACTTACATACATACACATAATCACATATACTATCCTTTTTGGCTTATATTTTAATATACATGAGTCCTCGTACAATTTAAAGTAAGATTGCAGATCTTATAATCACCGACGTTATATTTGGAGGTGTATGTGTAAATAAAATATTATTATCTGTCGAAAACTATCGAACAGAATCGGGATATAATCATAAACATCACGCCTGATTGATTTCCTATAGAGAGGTAGGAAGAGATCACGTATCCCCATGTGTCCTGATCCTAACAGACCACTTTCGCTTCGTTGACACCGTCGGCGAGTCAGGTTGTAGGTACTTCTAACGTCACCATTTTTCAATACGGCGTCTATCTGACTGTCATATGTCTTACTACCACGGTTATGAGTGTTTAGAAAGTTAGTTAGTTATCTATTGTAGTAATATATTCCTTTTGTTCCAGTGTCTATCAGCTACTTTGGTCCACTACAACCGGATGTACGGGATGAGGGCTTCCGGTGTTCTGTTCTTCTTTTGGCTTCTGCTCGCCCTCGCCGGGCTGCCTCAGCTTAGGTCAGTGCCTAATTAAGGTCTTTGCAATAGTACCTCAGTATCACTACTACTAGTTTTTACCTTTATTTCGGATTAGTATTCAAGGTACCTTGCGTGACGTTAGACGACTATTCACTGCTTTTCTTCCCGATATGTCACTGGAGGCGACTAAGGTACTATTAGTATCAAAAAAGAATAAAGTGTAGTAACACTTGAGTGACTGTATATCACAGGTCCTAGACATTTGTCTTTCGCCTTGGGAAAAGACACCAATTGCGGTAGAGTGTAATGTGGCATTGTCCCAGGTCGGAGATCCGGCTGCACCGCTTGGCGGAGGAGAGCGAGAGCGTGCGCTACCACTTCGTGAGCTACATGGTGTACTACCCGCTGGTGGTGGCCATGTTCGTGCTCAACTGCTTCGCCGACCTGCCCGCCAGCGAGTCGCCCTACAAGTTCGACAAGGTACGCCCACGCACAAAGGGGAATGGGCACTTTGTAGTCAGGGGAATGAAATGCTATATAGCAACCATTCTTTCTAAATATGTTTGTAGGGTAGCTACCAATCTTTTTTTTATATAAAGTTGAATTGGAATATATTTATTAATTTATTTATTCATCCTCAAATATCGACCATTACAGGTTTAACCTAACGCAATAGGATATATGTATAAATAATAATTATATATAGAATGATTCCATTTCAATGGCGACATGGCTAACCACCTGTAGCCAGGCAACTATGCAAGTAGGATAATAGACACTTTATAGCCAGGGACCTAATTACTTAGCTAGCATTTCTTCCTATTATATGGTTAAAGGTGACTAGAATCTAATGGGCGATTAGTGGGTAATATGTCCCTATATTTCATTCAAACATTATTTTTAAAACATGTGTCGGTAGCATGAAGAACAGAATAGCATGTATTAGAAGGTTGATGGGTGTAAGTGAAGTAAGAAATGGGTGTAAATGAAGTGAAGTAAAAAAAGATTTGCCAGGATCGTTGCAGGTGGCGATTGATAGTCTGTGCCTATCCAGTGGAGACCTAGAGGCGTGAATATATGTATTTTTATTTCAATACCATTGGGCTTTTGATATATGTCAGTTAGTTATATATCAGACATTTTAAATTGTTGTTTGAGGTAAATATCATCTAAAGCTTGGAAAAAATCTATAATTTTTTAAACGCGTATGATGAATAAAGGCGTTTCAAACGGCATGAATTAAGGCATCAGTCTAAACTGTCTGTACTAAGCCATAATTGTTCTTTGTTTACTTTGTTCTTCATAATGTCCATTCATACTGTGTACACTTATTTACTCATTCTATTGATTTTTGTGTGCCTATCTGCCGTCATAAATCAATCTTATCAGTCAATTGACATTATTTGTCACTGATAACGTTTATCAACGCTATAATATTGAATCAATCCGATCGATTATTGTAATCCAATTATGAAGCAAGCTAGTTGTTGATAAGCGGCTTTTAAGATCAATCAAACTTTTATAATGGCAAACTAAAGTAACATGGGTAAATAATAAAACTTGTAAACGACGATGTACTTTCATATGATTTGAGAATACAGTCAGGATCGACATAGTACTGATTTTTTGGAATTCTGTTTACAGCGGTACATAAAACGATTAAATTTTGCCGAATTGGATCTTATATAGTGACATAGAGATAGCGTATCTTAAAATTATGAGTATGTTTCTCATGTTAACTGTTTTTATTTTATTTATGCCACAAATATAAAAAATGGAATATTTTAGCCTAATGTTACTAATACATCACATTAATATGATCACACCCCCAATATTTATTCTTTACATGACGTAACATACATACCTCAACTATTCTATATACTAACAAAGGTATGAAATGATATGAGTATATCTATAAGTACTTGTTTCTACAGGCTCCTTGTCCAGAGATGGCGTCAGGGTACCCCAGTCGTCTGACGTTCTCCTGGTTCGACCCCCTGGCCCTCACCGGGTTCAGAAGGAGTCTGACAGAGGCAGACCTCTGGGCACTCAATCCCCCAGACTCTTCCAAAGAAGCCTTCCCGAGGTTCCAGAAGTACTGGCAGAGCACTTTGAGCAAAAGAGAAGAGTAAGTAACTCCCGACAGAGGTAGCTTAGTTACCCACTGGGGCCCAGCAATCAAGTGTTAATGTACTTTATGTGAAACAATAAAGATTTGAAACAAAAAGTATGGAAAAAATAACATGACCAAATGTTGACTAGATTATCTGCTACTTTAATAGTCTTAAGTGATACGTTTACGTGATAAGGTTACAGCCAGCCAAATGTGATGATATACTTGTGAGGTACACTATGAATTTCTCTCGTAAAAATAGATAACAATGTAAGAATTGGTAACAAATTAATGCGTCCAAAATAATATTATAATAATTACAAATTATCTAATAGAGTTGGCATAAATGACTATTACGAGAATAACTTCTATAAGTATACAATTGTTTCTGTATATTGACAAAGAAGATAGTACATCTAACTAATCGGGACATATACATCCTAAAATCCATATCCCGTTCTTTACTGTACATGTTATAACACAGCGTACAACACCTATCAATCAATCAGTCTATCTCAGTCCACTGCTGGACGTAGACCTCACCAAGGTTACGCCACAAAACACGATCACTCGTGGCCCTCAGCCAACCAATACCGACCCTTTTCAGGTCATCGGTCCACCTAGCAGGGGGGGGGGGTAGTCCTACGCTACGTTTACCATAACCCTTACTTCAATATTTACTATTGTCTTACAGAGGTGCAGGCCCAAAGGCGAAGTACACAAAGAGTTCAGCGTCGGTCGACTTCAAGAGCGCTTCTGAAAAGAAGCCGGCTTCCATTCTGCCGGCGCTATGCATGGCTTTCGGAGGACAGTTCCTCTTCGGCGCTTTCCTGAAGCTGGTCAACGATACGCTCATGTTCATCTCTCCGCAATTGCTCAAGTGAGTGTAACTTACGTAGCGGGATCACTAGTCTAGATAACTGCGTTGAATTTTATGAGGGCTTGCTATTAATTGTGTCAATAAGGATGTGAAATGGAAAAGTGTTTGATATTGTTTTCGGGGTTAAATCTTAAAGGTTGGCTTCCGAAACTTGGTTATATGTAGCATGTTGAAGACAAATATGTGTGCAATTTAGGTATTCTGTGTAGGTTAAATATGACTAACCTTTAGTCTAACGATATTCACGAATGACGGTAGATGGTTACATTCTATTCAAGACACTGGACTGTGTAATTTATTTTTCACCGATTCTCACATTTTGTGTCATTGACAGCCGTTCACTTTCCTGAATTCTCACCTATTTGTATGTGATTCTCTGTACTGAGGCTACCCCAACTATTTATATCGTTCTTTGTCTATTCCAGACTCCTGATTGACTTCGTGGGCAGCCACCAGCCCGTGTGGCGTGGGTACTTATACGCCGTGGCTTTACTAGCGTGTGCGTCGTGCCAAACCATGTTACTAGCCCACTACTTCACGAGAATGTACCTCGTAGGCATGCGCATTAGGACGGCATTGACAAGCGCCATATACAGGAAGTCTTTGAAAATGTCCAACTCGGCGAGAAAGGAATCGACTGTGGGTGAAATTGTTAATCTCATGGCGGTTGATGCTCAAAGGTGAGTTGAAGTTTTATAAGAATAGCTATAAATCTGTGGTTAGCTTAACAAATGTGATCATATATGTATGGAAATACTTAAGTTTTGGTAATGGTGCGTAATGTATGTGCCGCTTAACTTGTGTGCTAGAGAATAGTAGTTAGCTCTCCGAATCGAGATCTGTAAATTAGTTTACTATTCTTTTAAAATAAAACATGTATAAAGTATATGAATATAATTTCAATTATTCCAGGTTCTTGGAACTCACAGCCTACCTCAACCTGATCTGGTCGGCGCCCCTGCAGATAGCGCTGGCGCTGTACTTCCTGTGGGACATCCTGGGCCCCTCGGTGCTCGCGGGGCTGGCGGTGATGCTCGTGCTCATCCCCTTCAACGGCATGATCGCCAACCGCGTCAAGACGCTGCAGATCCGCCAGATGAAGTACAAGGACGAGCGGGTCAAGCTCATGAACGAGGTGCTCAACGGGATCAAGGTGCGTTCCGCTCACTCACTCACTCGGTCTCCGTTCGTTCGTTGAATGAATGGTGGTAATGAATGAATGGTTGCAGGTGCTGAAGATGTACGCGTGGGAGCCGAGCTTCGAGGAGCAGGTGCTGCGCATCCGGAACAAGGAGATGCACGTGCTGAAGCAGACCGCCTACCTCAACTCCGCCACCTCCTTCATCTGGTCCTGCGCGCCCTTCCTGGTAAAGTATCATATTTTTAATCTAGTCTAATTCAAACTGTATCTCTTTTTGAAAGAATGAACGTATTATTATCTTCACACATGCACATTTTATAGTAGGAAAGCTTCATTGGAATAAGTCTACACACTATACACGTGAATACACTGTTGTTTTACAAATACAAACATTCGACACGGCAAAGACACGTGAACCGTACCCTGATTACTGTCACTTCTGTTTATCCCTCTTCATAGATTAACTATCTAAAGACTAGGAAGATTCATAGGTTTACTCTCAAAGTTTCCACTCATGGAAAATCACATTACTTGGTTATCCAGGTATATCCGAATGCGAATGAGTGATGAACCGGTATTTTAAAGAGGTTACTGCTAAAGATATACGTGAGACATGCCTCAAGACATACATACGTAGACTCAATAACAGCTAGTTACATTCTACTCGAGTTCCAGATTAGCACACGACGAAAACTTTCGGTGACAGTCCATATAATATGATAAGATGCAATAAACCAATATAATAAGTAAGTTGATAAGATAGATAAAACCACTATATGTAAGTCAGTTGGTTACAGTAGTGGGTGATAAAATAATGCCTCACTAGATAAAAGATTTACGCTGTCCTATCTCTTTGTAAAGCAAATAAATTAATTGTTCTTGAACAAGCATAAACATGTATGTAATTATAAATACAGTCATTCGTACGTTATGTAAGAAATTGAATCATTATTAAACATATTTCATTGTATTAATCTTAATCGAATATAAGCTAAACTCATTCATCAGTTATTTAGACCGTTCTCTAGTCTTATTTGTTTTAAAGAAAGGCATCAATTAATTCCCTATACTATTTGTCGACTATTACTATATATTATATTAGTTAGTCAGATTGCAATGAAGCTAATGAATTTTGCGAGTATGCTTGTTGTTGTGCCTCTGTAAATATTTGCGTATTCTTATCTGAAGTCTTAGTATAATTATTTGTTACTCCGGTTTCTCACTTGTTATTGAGAAATAGTAGTGTCAATGTTTGTGTTCTTTCCTACATAGACACTTCACATTATAGTCACTTAAAGATAGATAGAAGTAAAACGAAATAAACTCACACAAAACAAGACTGTGTTAATCTTGGATATTATATAACCAGTTATCCGCGAGCTTCACGAAACTTGAGTAGCTTACAACAACTTAAGCTTAACAGTTTACATACACACAGTTTACACACGAAACATCCATATCAACCGCAACTTTATACTACATAAAATATACAGTTAAGTTAATCATATACATACAAGATCTCAATCCTACAACGATACAAGCGCATCACAACCCGATTTCTGTTTCAAGGTGACCTTCCTAACGTTTTTCACTTACGTCATGACGGATTCCAACAACCTTATGACGGCCGAGAAAGTGTTCGTATCCATGTCGCTGTTTTACACGATGCACGTCCCCCTAGGACTGCTGCCGCTCATTGTGGTGGCTACCGTCGAGGTACCAGCTCAGAAAGACTGGGGACAGTGCGGCTTGGGACAAAGTTACTGTAGTTTATGATACTACTTCATACTAATAAGACATATGACAGTCAGATAGACGCTATATTGAAAAAAGGTGACGTTAGGTGTACCTATAACTGCCGAGAGTGTATGAGAAGATGTATGAATGTCAATGAAGCGAAAGTGGGACAAATGGGGATCCGTGATCTCTGCCTACCCCTCTACAGGGAATCAGGCGTGATGTGTATGTATGTATGTACTTCATACTCGTACATACATAAATACTAGAGGGAGGGGTATAATAAAGTTCTTTCATACATACTACTGGTCATAGGTACAATAAGGATAGTAATTGTCACTGAAATGAAATAATAATGAAAAAAAGGTAGGAAGTAGATTTGGGGCAAAGAAAACAATTACATGCAATAGTTTTAGGATAGGTACAATAGTGTAATCGCAATAGTTATTGTTAATGATTCCCAAATTAGATTAGGGGCAAGGGTAAACAATTAAATGCAATTAAATAGAAATAAGTTGGTTACTTTAGTGGGACCAGTAAGGGATTCTGCTGTCAAATTAACTACAAAAATTTAAATCTCTATAACTTCAAATTAATATAACAATTGAAACAGCATATTTTGACGGTATTTGAGATATAATAAAAACACAGTGTTCTTGATTTGTCCAAGTAGCGTGTGTTCAAAAGAGAATATTTTTCTATGTTGTTTACAAAAAAGTAGGAACAAAAATATATATCTTTATGTGTATTACTGTAGTGGATAAATTACTGTAATTTTGTCTCAAGTTTATTGGTCTAGTTTGCAATATCACAACACTGTCTGGCAGTGTTTGATACGCAAATAATTCCTGGCAATGTTTCTCGGATTAACATTGTATACTATAGACTGAATACATAGTTCTGTCATAGATCAGTTTGCGGTTAACTGTTTATTCTTTTCCTAAATATAAACACTTCACATTATTATTTTCTTCAGACGTTAGTTACCCATTTGACCCAATAACATATATAAGCTATCCTGTTTAATATTCTTATGTCAGAAATTAATCATCCTTTGATTCAATTGTCTTGAGTCAATTTTTATTTGCATAAATCTTTTAAGATCCAAAACCATTTAAAACCGTAAAAATATACTTATATCTGGTAAGCAATAAGATAAAATTTAAAAAAAATTGGTTATCTTATCACTAGTATAGGAGTTCCCGCACTGAAGCTGTAATAGATCCTTGTATTCCGTTTATCTTATACTAATGTTGTATGGTATTGGCAATGAGGCGTCATCTTCATCCTACACTAACCCACTTCCTCATCCCATACTTTGCTCTCCTATTCATGGTACAGGTCTCGACTCGACCATCAATTATACTCTTAATACAATTATTTTTTATTTTAGTTATATAGAAGTCACAGGTGACGGATGTTTGACAGGCGGAATGTCCGAATGATTCAAAATTGATCAAATGATTACTTTTATTCTGGTGTCCTTACACTCTCAAACTGGCTGTATTTTTAGTTTTTTCTTTCCATGTTTACATATTTTAATAATTTTTTATAATGAAAAAGACTTTTCCGGTCATTGAATCCTTTATTGTATACTGTAATTGAATGTTTTATTGTAGCAATTATTTGAGAGGGACCTCATTTTAAAGCCAATAATGTTTCAAAAGTATTATTTATAGTCACAGCTAGTTTGAAAGTGTAAAGTAATGAACACGTCGCATAGAATGCTGCTATTGGACGCTTTCGAACGAAACAAGAGCTCTTAAAAATTTACTTCCTATTATTATTATTCCCATTTTAATAATATTTTTTATAAATTTGATCTCTCGGGCTTGTAGTAAAATTCGCTCGAGGCTGTAAGTCTTGTAGTCAATAGTAGTTAAACCAAATTGTTGTTGAAAATATGTTACGAGTACAAAACCGTTTTTGTAATTTGTTTTGTTTTGTCGGGACAACGCTCGTCCGTATATTCAATGGCAGCAGCCGCTACAAAACTGCAATTGACAACGCTGACACCTCTTTTACTCTATAAATAAAAAATAAAAAGGCAGCATGGCAAGCCAAATTTGTGACACTATCGTTAGTGCGATTTATCTAGAGGGTTCTTTATTTACTAAACATAATTTCGACAACGATGTTGAACTACTATTGAAGCAGACTTGAGCATAGAACCAATGAGGGCATCCTAGGCGCGTTTCCCTATTAGTCGGGACGCCAGAGGGCCTATATCGTGTGCTGCGACGGCAGGTGTCGCTGATGTCGTTCGGGTGTTTCGTGCTCGTCAACGACACCGAGGTGCTGGACAGTAAGCGCGCGTTCGTTGCCTTGTCATTGTTCAACATCCTGCGCTTCCCTCTCTCAATGCTGCCTAACGTCATATCCAATCTCGTGCAAGTAAGTCGTGCACCGGATGTCTGAACGAATGGGTAGTGGGAGTCTTTTCGGTGGCCATTTTGTCTGTGATGGACATAGATATTTATTGTTTATACACTATAGTATATTTACTGTTTGTATCTATAGACGTTCTCAAATTTTATATTCTATATTGAAAATGAAATAACTAATCTAAATTCGGCTAAAGTTTAGATATAAATTGAATGTATTGAGTCTTTTTGATTCAAGCAATATAAAATAATATTAGTATTTGTGTAGGACGTATATGTATATGTATTTATTGACTTATTACAGATGAAATGAATATCGAAAAGATAACCATAGTTCCCATCGTTCATGACTCGTGGTGTTCAAGTTGTATAAAATGGCGAATGAGTGAATGAATGGTTTAACCAGAGAATGAATGAGTAACTTAGTGAATATGTTGCATTTCAAATTAAATAAATTTATTAGTTCACCCATATTTAAATATCTGTAATTTAGTAAAGTCTGAGATATTTTTATTTACTTATTATTTGAAATGCATATTGTTGTGGTGTTTGTATGTTTTGTGTTGTTTTTTTGTGATTTTGTTGCTGTAATATGCTATTGATATCGTTGTGTTGTGTCTAATAATATATCTATTTAAGTAAAAAAATATTATTATATTTATCTTAGTAAAAGTATATACTTTTGTTGTTTGTTCTTGTTTGTATGATGTTAGTGTGCAGAAGTATAGATTGGACATCATTATTTAACTTTCGAAGGGTGATAGTTCGATGATTTTTTATGTTGAATTGTATTTTCACTCACTGAAACCACTGAAAGTTTTTTTGTTCGTAAAAGTACACAGTATGTCATACGTAATGTTTAAAAATGAAATCATATATAACTAAGCTGATATTAACTAATTTTGTTTGTCTACCATATGTGAGTGAAATATAATTCTTCATAAATCTCATATAGGTGTGGAATCTATAATTATAATTTTCGTGTTTCTTCTAAACAACTCTTTCAATAGATATGTATGAGGTGGTGGAATGTCTGCTAATAAATATGTATATAGCCAGTTTAGCTTTGTTGCATGTTGACAATAGCTTGAATGTCAATCAGTATATAGTAGTATATTGCTACACTAATTTAAAATAAATATTTATTCAAAATATAGTTAACTGCTCTTTAATTGTTACTAAAAGTATTGTGGCGTCTAGTTTTGTGTGGATATACTGCTTGATAGTCTCTTATTGAGATAAAATAGCTATTTGTGTAACTGACACGTCCATTGTCTATTTTCTATAATATATTAAACAGAAAGGAGACAAATTGTCCGTTTATTTTCTTATTTAGCGTCTAAATACTAATATATTTGTACAATCTTTGCAATTGCTTTGCGAATTCAACTATTTGAAAATGAGACAAGTGACGTGGGTCATTTTAACATAAACAGAGCTTAAAAAGTCCGCTTAAACCATTCCAGACATCTGTCGGTATCAAAAGATTGAACAAGTTCATGAACTGCGACGAATTGGACGAGAGCGCGATTGAGCACGACACGAAGGAAAGTAAGTATGCCTCAAGACCATAACTGGCTAAAAATTGAAATCCCTTAATCACCTAACTTGTGTACGTTCCACTGTAACTGGTTACTGGAAAGAGCTTCCACATACCCGTATTCTGACTCTGTTATTTCACATTTTAAATCCGGACCATGTTACTACTCCTCCAAAGCATTCATGATACTTATATATGTATGCTCATTTACAGCCAACCCGTTGATAATCGAGAACGGCACGTTCACGTGGGACGAGAAGGAGAAGCCCACGCTGAGGGACATCAACCTGTCCATCCCCAAGGGCTCCTTGGTCGCGGTGGTCGGAGCGGTTGGCTCCGGCAAGAGCAGCCTGCTCTCCGCCTTCCTGGGAGACATGACCAAGGTGAGTGACGTCTATGGATGCCATAGGATTTTAAGTGGTCCTTCGAATTGTGCTCATATGGTTGTAACAATCCATCCTGTGTATGTATTAAACAGTGTGATTGCGTTGCAGTTGAACGGGCGCGTGAACACGGTGGGGCGCACGTCGTACGTGGCGCAGCAGGCGTGGATCCAGAACGCCACGCTGCAGGACAACATCACGTTCGGGCGCTCGCTCAACGCGCACAAGTACCAGCGCGTGCTGTCCGTGTGCGCGCTGGAGCCCGACCTCGAGATGCTGCCCGGCGGCGACCAGACCGAGATCGGGGAGAAAGGTACCACACCACGCACTGAACGAACGAGCGAAATGAGCGAACGAATGACCGATATACTGACATCTCTGATCTCTCGCAGGCATCAACTTGTCCGGCGGGCAGAAGCAGCGCGTGTCGTTGGCCCGCGCCGTGTACTTCGACGCAGACAACTACTTCTTGGACGACCCGCTCAGCGCCGTCGACGCCCACGTCGGCAAGCACATCTTTGACAAGGTAAGCTATCCGTGGGTCTGATACAGTATTCACCCTTAGATGATGAAGGTGTTAATTGACGTGTGCGTGTTAGGTGATAGGGCCGCAGGGCATGCTGAAGGGCAGGACGCGCGTGTGGGTGACGCACAGCGTGAGCTACCTGCCGCAGACGGACCTGGTGGTGGTGCTGCGCGACGGCGAGGTGTCGGAGGCCGGCTCCTACCAGCAGCTGCTGGAGAAGAAGGGCGCCTTCGCCGACTTCCTGCTGCACCACCTCAGCGACGCCGACAAGGCCGCCAACGAAGGTACCCCCCCCTCACTCCTCACTCCTCACTGCTTCTACAGTCATCCGCCATACGTGTGCCTCATGCGCCCCTCCGTTGCAGACCTGGCCGTGCTGAAGCAGGACCTGGAGACGAAGCTGGGCAGCGAGTTCAAGGACAAGCTCCAAAGGGCGCGCTCGCTCTCCGAGAGTGCCTCCGAGACAGACCAACAGGCCGGCGGTGAGTTGATTTCTTTATAAAGCTGGAAAATTAATTTGTAATCAGCTGTGTTCTTTGTGAAGAGTCATGAAGGGTAATAAAGAAAAGATATACTTCGATTATTTTAGGTGATATATAAATTAACTTCATTAATATGCCTAAGTATATAAAAGAAATAAACAGTTTCATTGAAATGTTCCAGGCGAGCGTGCCGGCAGCGTGAAGAGGAAAACGCCTGAGGGCCCCACCAAGGAAGAGCTCAAAGAGAAGAACAAACTCATCGAGGCGGAGAAGGCAGAGACCGGCAGCGTGAGTAAAGATCGTGAATAATCTAAGTAGTTGACTAAGACAAAGTCAAAGCCAAATATTTTCACTGCATACATACATACCCATGTATCCATGCTGCGATAGTAACATATGGGAATGGCATTGTGCCGAAATAGTGTTTGATTCATTTTGCTCTGACGAAATATCGTGAAGAAAACCAGCTAAATTTATTTCCACCTAGCACAATGTAATAATATAATAAACAATGTTTAAATTTACTTCGGAATCCTTACATCCGAAGTGTACCATATTCTTAAACTACCCATTTAATCACTAATGATTCCATTTTTCATACACCAGTTATCTTCAGCTACCTATAAACTCTAATATTGTTTACGGCAACCATTAGTATAAAATATTATTTCTTAGGTAAAATGGAGCGTGTACAAGCACTACCTGATGAGCGTCGGTGTGATGGCGTCCATCGTGACGGTGTTCATGAACCTGGTGCTGCAGGTGTTCCAAGTGGGTTCCAACTACTGGCTGGCCAGCTGGTCCAATGACACGCAGATGGTGAGTCCCATACCTGCATCAAAGTCAAAGTCAAATGTTTTTATTCAACATAAGTACAAGTACAGTACATTCATTGAAAGTCAAAACATTTGCCTGACACTGGTTGTCGTTGTCATCGCATGGATATATGTGTCCTTAGTGTTCCAGCTGCAAACGCGTGATGATTTGAATTCTTCACTCAGTTCTAACAGCTGTAGAAGATTGTAGTTTTGAAAGAGGATGCTTTGGTCACGATATGTTGATGGATGATAGCAGATTGTCGAATGGAACACGTATGAGTGAAATGGAAGACCGGTTGTGTAAGGGTCTTGCCAATGTGACGTGACACATATATCGTAGTCATACTGAAGTTTGACATAAGTAATACTGTTGTGGATGCAATTTGCGATGAAAGGCAGGTCAGCTTTAATGAATAACGTGATCCTTATCTACTTTTTTATACAGAGAAAAAGGCATTATGTGCATGTACTTGTGTGCTCAATGATTGAGAGTTGACAACGTTTTTCCAAGCATGCCCTGGCCTGGATATCACCACGTTTCTAGGCGTGGTAAATATGTTTTCTTTAACTTACACTTGCTTGTATTGTAATGTTTCAGCTTGTCAATGGAACTGTAGATACAGCCAGAAGAGACATGTACCTCGGAGTTTATGGTGGTCTTGGAATTGGACAAGGTTTGTTTAGTTTTAAACATAAAACACTACACAAAGACACACTTACGAAGGAACTAAGAATTAATACAATTTTTGGAACTATCAGCTAGCAAATGTCATATCTGATATGATACTACAGATGACCCATAATTATTCTGTCAATTCTAAAGGGGATAAAAAGGTCTTATTCAATCAATCAATCAGCCTATGTCAGTCCACTGCTGGACGTAGGCCTCCCCAAGAGTACGCCACAAAACACGATCACTCGTGGCCCTCAGCCAACCACTACCAGCCTTTTTCAGGTCATCGGTCCGTCTAGCTCTCTCTAGGTTTCATTACATGTACACAAATATGTTTACACTTCACCCAAGGGACCAATACGTTCCGTTTACGTTACGTTACGTTTACTAATAGACAACATATAGTATTATATAACAATCTAATTACACTGAACAACAACAGTTAGTATAACGATTTTATATTTTGTTATTGTAAGATATACATTGGTGATTTTCCATTATTTATATATTAATATTTATGGTGGAGGTGGGTGGAATATTATGGAAGATATTTATAGGGATTTCATAGTGTGTATTATATTTATACGGATTTCGTAGGTTGAAATGCATGAATTATTATTCGTATTAAATATTTGGCCAATAACATTAGTCTAAACAAAAAAATCATAATGGTCACCATGACCGAAATCGGTCTTTTCATTCATTCACTCAGTTTGAAAGCGATGAATTGTGTTTCTACTCCCAGTATTGCAGTTTCATAAACAATTTTTTTGCCTATATAATAGGAACTCTTACTTGAATATACATTAGACAGACTGTAAGACTAAATAAAACCTTCTGATATTGTTCTCACTACTGCAGACTTCCTCAAAGATGATGATATTTAAGTTCGTATTTAGTATCTTTCTACTATATCTACATGCATTTCAACCTGTACTGTATGTATCATATTATACAAGTTAACTTAAGTTTTGTGATGCACCATGCACCTGTAGAAAATATTAAAACAACTGTTTCTAAAGTAATTTCATTTTTACGGTCCCTATTTTGAGTATTTGCGTACAAAAAAGTTACCATGTGTGTGTTTAAAATTTTGTAAGCACTTACAAACTGTCAGCAATGCTTACATTAGTTAACACATCTCTAAAAGTATATTGAGCTACGGACAAAAAAATCGAAGCCAAATTGAGTAGTGCTGTAAAATGTTACGTAAAAACATGTAGGGTATTTCATATTACTATAATAGTAATGACTATTTGTAGATTTATATTATTTGTAACTTTTAAAGATTCAATTCAATGTCATACCGTGTGCACCACAAAACTAATTATGTCTACTAAAAATAATGAATACATTATTTTATTTATTTTCAATACAAACCCTAAAGCTGCATGCAGATTAATGAGCATGGAAAAAATACTACTCAAAGACTGTGATTGACGTTATTTATAGCTAATTGACGTGCAATTGACATTTACTGAATTGTCACTAAACTCGCGGCTTCTTGTCAAATTAATATGTCGAAATATAATATAATTATATGAATTTATTATTATAGAACATATGAAATTTATGTATAAATTGTTAACATTAATATGATAATTTTGTTTTAAAGCATTTACAATCACCGTCTTTTAGTTTTATGACTTTAGCGCACGACAGAAACTTATTTTTATATGATTTAAATATAACTTTTTGGTTAGCTGAAATGTTTCTTGTATTATCATTTTAATTTGCGCTTGTATAAAGTATGGTAGGTATATTTTATGAATACATTTCAGCATGAAATGCCTTATATGAAACCCTTTATTGTTTTTATTTCCACTACTTATTTTATTGCCTTTACGTTAAGTTTGATAATGCTTTAACGCATAGCCTATACTAATTATAATTTCTCAGCATGCTTGATTACTATTTTTATGTGTTAAGTTATAACTTTCCAAAAGTATGGGGAAACTGTAAATTATGTATATTCGCTTAATTATGTACATTAACATATGTAATATGTATCATATTGTAATTAAATAGTATAGTATTGTATATATAACAGTGTGTAAGTAGATGTTATTTTCAATATTGATATAGAATAATTAAAATACAAAAGTGGGCAATGGCGACTACATGTGTTTCAAAATAGAAACTTTCCACTCAATGGCTTGAAGCGAAACATAGTGAAACTACTAGGTGTTCCTAAAAAATGATTAAGATACTTTTACTTTTTGTAAGTGTAAATAAATTTAGATTTGCACTTGTCTAGAAGACATTCGAGGCATCTGTTTAGGAATTGCAGAAACATCGTTGCTGATTTCAACTTTGAACGAGTTTTGTAAATCAATTTTTATAACACATATTAACACATTAGTAATTGTCTTAATCCACCCCTGCTGGGGTTATAAACCCTAATGATAATGCTGTGCGGTCGCCTACCCCTAAAAGGGATAAAAAGATGTGACCACATGTGTATGTACAGTCAACGCTAAAAGTACAGTCCCGGTAACTTTTTATAAGGTTTACGTTCATAAGAACAAAAGACAATATTTTACATTTCGAAACACGCGAACGTATAGTGGCCATGACAATGCATAGTGGTGCCAGTTTAAAAATGTAAAATATTGTCTTTTGTTCTTATAAACTTAAAACTTATAAAAAGTTAGTGCGACTGCACTTTTATCGCTGACTGTACGTTTAGCGGGCAGTGAAAACATGCTCATTGTCGTCACTACCTGCACTCGCTGGGGGCGACATGCTTTAGCCTGTCTGAGTACACCCTCAAGGGGATATAAGGTGGTGACTGTGTATGTAATACGTGTGTCGTGTCGCGGTGCAGTGATAGCGGTGTCGGTGTCGTCGCTGGCGCTGTACCTGGGCTCGTTGGGCGCGGCGCGTGTGCTGCACGAGGCGCTGTTGCGAGGGGTGCTGCGGGCGCCCGCCGTGGGCTTCTTCGACTGCACGCCCACCGGCCGCCTGCTCAACCGCTTCAGCAAGGACGTCGAGGTGCTTGACAACGTGCTGCCCATGATGCTGCGCGGATGGATCTCGTGCTTCTTCGCGGTACGGTCTCAAACACAGCCCCACCCCTGGCCCATTTCGAAACGCCCCATGTGACAAGACAGTGGCCTTTCGAATCGCTCAGGCGAAGGGGACGTGTGGGATATAATCGTGATGTAACATCGAACTGGGATCGCAATTTAGTTCACCTTGGCTTTGTATATGCTTCTTAGTAGTTGTAGTTCGAAGGTCGACTTGCATGTTCCGGTTAGTATTACCAGATTTGAAGCTTGAGATACTTTAGAGAAATAGAGACCCTTTGATGTTATTAAACCCCGCACCAATGTTTTATTTGCACCTGTAAATAATGTATTCATTATCTGAGGAGCCTCGTGGCACTAACAACTGTTTGTTTATATATGAAGTATTATAATCCAACTTTAAGCTGTTTTGGGGCCACCGGTTTTTGTCCTGTCTCCGGCAGCTACTAAATTGTCTGTGGTACTACTAACCAGATGTGTCCGTGTGCGAACCGTGAGCGTGGTTGTCTGTGAATCTGTGTACACTGTGTCAGAGCGCAGAGTAGCGCAGTGGCGTGGACTGAGTGCAGGCGTTTTGCAGCGATCGCGGCGTTCTTCGTCGATCTCATGCCGTACCTGGCGGGGTGGCGCGCGGCGAGGT
Organism: Leucoptera coffeella; assembly: GCA_030578115.1. Taxonomy (NCBI): domain Eukaryota; kingdom Metazoa; phylum Arthropoda; class Insecta; order Lepidoptera; family Lyonetiidae; genus Leucoptera; species Leucoptera coffeella. The sequence continues at coordinate 533,998 of JAMBLF010000027.1, read as the reverse complement.
ACCTCCACGAGCTGTTGCTCAGCAAGGTGCTCCGGGCGCCCTTGCACTTCGTGGAGACGACCCCTATCGGCAGAATCCTCTCTAGGTTTTCCAAGGACGTCGAGGTCCTCGACACGTCGTTGCCCATGGAGATGGCTGACGTCATTTATTGCACCTCCGAGGTAACCGTGCCTTTATTAGAATCGTATCGCGCTTTCATGTTTACTTAATGTCACGGCGCATCCCGATTTCCGTGCTTCCATTGTAGATGTCACAAAACTGGGTCTGTTACTCCACTGCGACGTAGATAAAACATTTGCATGTAATTTCTAAAATATACGGCAATCTTAACTTCGCTTTAGGTCTACCAAAAGTGACAAAATGTGAGAAAGTGTTTGTTATAAATCGTAGCAAACTCGTTATTCGTTACGATTTCACCCTGATTATATTTCGTATATTCGAAAATATAAGGGATACGATTTATAACGAATGATTTTTAATGGTGAAGTAGCAGATATTATGAGAGAAAGTTGCAGACCTAAGTTTCATTTGCGTGTATCAAGCTTGCATGATCTGTTGTGTCTCAATGTGCATTATTTTATTAATATAGTATCCCATTTCGATGTCACATGCATTTAATTTATTAGTTAAGATTAAATCTACTGTAATGTATCTTGAAATAAGAAAAAAATATTGAACAAATCACATTTAGCTGGGTTTTTACCGCTCGTGCTATCAACTACTCTGTACGTAGTTTGACCGCCCGTTAAATTGTAGCTAGTAAAAATCCAGCTTCATTTGAAAGTTTGTCTTCTTATTTCCGATAATAGGGCAAATTAAGCTTACGGCATATTTATATTTTACAGTTCAAAAAGAACCTCCTCATAGGTCATATTCAGATCATTAATAATTCGACAGATTTTGAATGTATTATCGGTATTACTAAATTTATTTCTAATTCATATGCCTACTTGCCTATGAAAACAATGTGCAACTTTGCTATGCGATTAAAATAATAGATTCCTGACAGTGCCATGTTGTGACGTCAGAGGCATCAAATTAAATTCCTCGATTGTCGTATGACAATAATAAATTTAGTTGGATGTCAATAGCCAGATCCATTATCATTTTATTCGCATATTAGTTTACTTTTTCTGATACCGATAATACATTGAACGCCCTCTATAGCTAATATTGCAAGGTATAATAACCCACAGGTGTTGGGCACGTTGTTCGTGATCAGCTTCTCGACGCCCAAGTTCATGTGGACGATCGTGCCCATCGGGCTGGTGTACTACGTGATCCAGCGCTTCTACGTGGCCACGTCGCGGCAGCTCAAGCGGCTGGAGTCCGTGTCGCGGTCGCCCATCTACTCGCACTTCGGGGAGAGCCTCTCGGGCTGCGCCACCATCCGGGCCTACGGCGTCACCGAACGGTAACACTCCACATTCACGTGCATAACAATAACCACCACCATGGAAGGGTTGCAATGTTTAAAACCCTCTTTCTACTACATAGTTAGCACCCAACCAACAATGATAGTTTATGTCGTCGTGTGCAGACATTGTCCCTTATTTATTCCGCTAGATTGTTTCACGATCTTCTTCCTTCACCATAAATCCACATTTCCCTTTGAAAAATTCTTTGGCAGACATATTGTACTGAATAACTCCAACTGAGTAACTTACCTGCTCCATTTAACTACCTTTCACCCCCACGATAGAACTAAGAACTTCCCACACTTTATCGCTTTACCTACCTATTTCGTAGGTTTGTCCTGGAATCGGAACGCCGTTTGGACACGAACCAAGAGTGCTACTACCCGAGCTGCATCGCCAACCGGTGGCTGGCCGTCCGCCTGGAGATGATCGGCAACTTCATCATCTTCTTCTCGGCCGTCCTGGCGGTGGTGGACCGGGAGACTGGCAACACTGGGCTCGTGGGCCTCTCCGTCAGCTACGCCTTGCAGGTGAGTGGGGTTATAGGTATTGAGTGTTTCTTATTTGGGTGCTGGTACATGTGAATGTCCACAGTTGTCTTTTTCCTCATTTCGAGAGTCTCAATGTGAGTCGATGTGATCACGAAAAGTAGTATCCAATTAGATTCTTTCAAAGAACTAAATGCTCATTTTAAACGCATACAAATACTGATCCCAGCATGGTTAAACTTCAACCATCAATGGTACGTTGACCTGGGGTTATAAACACGTCTACGGTCCTTCATCAACTAAATGGAAATAAATGATTATTCTCAGATCACTCAGACGCTGAACTGGCTGGTGCGCATGACTTCTGATGTGGAGACTAACATCGTAGCCGTCGAGAGAATCAAGGAGTATGCCGAAACTGAACAGGTAAGATCGGATCTCCAAACATATTATAAATGGTCCTAAAAAGTGTCGCCTCCTGATTTATATTCCGTATTCTCTTCACGTGGTGAGAGGTGATTTGCTTCGTACAAGTCTGCCGTAACAACAGCCAATGTCACCACGGAAACATGGTGAACCACCTTTCACCTTCAAAGCTAAAAGTTGTTTTCAACTAGCCAAAGACAGCACTGGTCATTGAATTCATGTTTTTTAGGTTCTGAACGACGAACGATCTTCAATTCATGTTCTGAAAGATGACTTCACTAGCCTATAATTTTAATTGATGGATGCTAGGAGTACTAACGTCCAATCCGCAGCTGGCGAGACTGGTAGTGTGGATGTGAGAGTGGGTTTGCACCAGAGTTCGGCCATCGGCGCGTAATTGTTCCTCCTGGTAATGGACGCCTTGATGATGATTGCTGTTTGCGGATGACATTAGGTTAGTGAGACGGGATGCGAGTGAGGACCTGAGCAGACTGTAAGAGTGGCAAAGGTGCTTGGAGGGAGCAGGATTTAAGGAAAGCCAAACGAAAACCGAGTGCGTATTTTACGATTTCAGTGGTCCAAACAGTATTTCTTTGGCTTTGCTGATTGGTGTGACCCTACCTTATTACTATTTTCGGTACCTCTGGGCTCGCTTAAAAACTTTTTAGAAACAGGGTGAACTGGCGTAATATTTAGGGGCCGATTTATGAACCCAGGATTCCCTTTAGGCTGAAAGGTAACATTTGTAAAACTTTCGTGAGGCCAGTGATGACGTATGGTTGTTGGGCATTGAAAAGGATGGATGAAAACGATGCATGTAATAGAGGTGCATATGTTGAGATGGATGAATGGAGTGACAAGAAAGGAATGAGTTTTGTAAGAGGAAGTTTGAAAGCTGCACCGATTTGTGAAAAGGTGGAATAGTGGAAGACTAGCGTGATATGGCATGTGATGAGAAGAGACGAAATTCTTGCAGCGAGAAGGACAATTACCCTGAGTGTAAATAAGAGTTGTAAGGAAAGCCGAAAAAGAGATGGAAGCACCGTGTAAAGAATGATATGAAATGTAAGGGACAGACTGCAGAAATGACGAGTGATAGAAGAGTATAGAAGCGATAAACGTGTCGTAGACCTCAACTAGTTGGATGCGGGCAGGTAAATGATAAACACACTAAACACCTAATGTGGAAGCAGAAGTTTCTATATAATATTTGACACGCAGCCAAAACTTTGTATATGGAACTGTGTCGTTGCAGGAGGCGGCGTGGGAGCTGCCCGGCGGCCCTGGCGCCTCGTGGCCGGAGACGGGCGCGCTGCAGCTGGAGCGGCTGTCGCTGGGGTACCGCGCGGGGGGAGAGCCCGCGCTGCGCGACGTCACCTGCGTCGTGGCGCCCCGCGAGAAGCTGGCCATCGTGGGCCGCACCGGCGCCGGCAAGTCCACGCTCACGCTCGGCCTCTTCCGGTAACGCCACTACTACTCGCCTCTCACTAGTGTGTAGTAATAGCAGTGCTAGGTGCCTCAGAGCTAACCCCCTGTGCGTGTGCGTTGCAGCATCGTGGAGGCGGCGGGCGGGCGCATCCTGCTGGACGGCGTGGACATCGCGTCGGTGGGGCTGCGGCAGCTGCGCTCGCGCATCACCGTCATCCCGCAGGACCCCGTGCTCTTCTCGGGCACGCTGCGCTCCAACCTCGACCCCTTCGACACGCACACGGATGAGGAGGTCTGGACTGCACTCGAACACGCGCACTTGAAGGGCTTCGTAGAAAGTGAGTAACTTGTTGAATTATTTTATGGATTTTTGGCAAACGATGTCAGGAGATGTAGAAGAATTACTAAACACGTTTTGCATATTTATTGTCTTAATCTTTGTATCATTAGTTTTGATGCTAGTTGGTGTTAACGTGTTGCGTTTGTTACTAGCGCTCCCGGCGCGTCTCCGTCACGAGATCTCGGAGGGCGGCGAGAACCTGTCGGTGGGCCAGCGGCAGCTGGTGTGCCTGGCGAGGGCGCTGCTGCGCAAGACGCCGCTGCTCGTGCTGGACGAGGCCACCGCCGCCGTCGACCTCGAGACGGACGAGCTCATCCAGGTACGCATACATTCCTCACACATACATACCTCACATACAGCCCACTAGCAGTGCATGCGATGTAACGTTACTATGTGGTTGCAGAAAACCATCCGCTCGGAGTTCGCGGCGTGCACGGTGCTGACGATCGCGCACCGGCTCAACACCGTCATGGACAGCAGCAAGGTGATGGTGCTGGACAAGGGGCAGCTGGTGGAGTACGCGCCGCCCGCGCAGCTGCTGCAGGACCCCGCCTCGCTCTTCCACGCCATGGCCAAGGACGCCGGCCTCGTCAGCTAGGCCACGCCCCCACCCCCACCCCACTGAACGAATGGGAGTGAGCGGAACGCCAACAGTTCACTCAGGGTTTACACGTTACTGATAAGGAGATTTAGTATTAATGTTACGCGATACAGTGTTGTGTTAGGAAAGTTCATGGTAAATTTATTTTTGATACGGATAAATAGATTGTTTTACGATAATAATAAAAGTCTGTTCCGAAGCCAAGTGCGGTTATATGTGCGTATTATGAGCAGTTACCAACTCTATTTAAAACTTATTTGTTAAGTTGTACTTAATATTTTAATGGGAATTAACGAAACTTACGTTTATTTACTTAATTTTTATACCAGTTACACGTAATCAGCAAAGGAGAGTTTCGATTTCTAAGCGTCACAGATTTTGTTCGTAAAGTACTTATTAGTAAAAAATATTATGTATATTATTGTCTATGTAACGTTATTATTGATTGCACCAAGAAATATGATTTATATTTTCATTTTCCAGTCCTCAAACCTTGAAAGGCTTACTTAATTAGCATAGTTAAAATCAAATACCGTAACATCGCAAGCAATAATAGTTATATTTTTACACAATGTAGTAGGCAGTCTATTTATTGTGATAGGAAAATTGTTATAACACGAAGTCATATTACTTTTGTGAATGGTGCTGTAGCTTACATTAGTTGTGTAACTTTTGTGTTCGGTTCCCAAAAATTGGCTTCCCGTTGATATTTTTCAGTAAACAATATTATTTTTTCCATAATTTATATATCATCTTGTGTATGACATTTAAACATCACCAATAACTTAATGTTAGTGTTGTGTACAATACACATAATTAATGGTGAAAATATTTAGTATCGTAAATTGGAAAACGCAATTAATTATGATTTTTTTACTACTATTAGTTTTTTGGTTATTTCTGGTTAGTTACTTAAGATTTTATCCTTATACGTAAGAATTTAGATCGAATTAAACTTGAATTAGTTTCGAATTTTGCATCTCCACTGCTTTTTTGCATATGGTTAGTTTAATGTATCTTGCTTTATGTGCAGTACAAATATTATCTTAATTTGACATATTGTGATGTTATTGTTTATCGTGATTATTTATAGTCTCATTTTCAGTAAGTTTGCAGCTGTACGAAAATAGTGTCAAACATTAAAATATGTAGCTTTTGTCTCGACTGTTCTACACTACGGGACAAATGAGAGTTTTCACATCCTCAAAAGTATATTTTACTTAAAACATAAGTCATCATACCAAGTGAATTAATACAGGTCCAAAAATAAATATAAAAATAGTTTACTTATTAAAATGTACTTATTTTTACCCAAAATTTACATAAAAATATCCTTGCGTCATACAATACCAGTGCTTAATCGTTCTAATAACGAAAATGAGGATATTTTTTGCAGTGTCAAAAGTATGTTTTATATTTAAATGTGATTTAATGTGATTACGTATATAAAGTATATAATGCTATACAAGGCGGAATCCCTGGCGCGTTCAAACGTTCACAGAGGGCGCCCCGTGTCTCTTCAAGACGTAAGCTGTCTTCTTAAGAAACTTATATACGTATTTTGTTGATTTGTTACATCACATTTTTGTTTATTGTTACATTTGTTTAATAATGTAGTTATATTCATATATTACTTAGTGTAAGTGATAATTGTTCCCTTGTTTATAAAATACGTAATGGTTTTGTGATTTCTTTTATGCTCAGTGTAGTTTACTTGATTTGTTAGGTAAGTCCTGTTTTATAATCAAGGGAATATTTCAATTCCTAATGTGCCTGTCCTAATGCAATAAAGTTCTTAAATGTCTAGCTGTAAGTGTCGTGTTCATAATGTATTTCCAGAATGAATGACATGAATATCGTCAGCTAGCCAGAAGAATATTCTGTACGCCATTTCCAAAATTTGTTTTATAGGTATCTAGAACCTACATATTGGCGGTTGCTGTATGAATGTCTTTAAAATTCTTAAATAATTATGATTTCTATAATCTTTTATTCATCCTTTAAATCGAGAATTTATTATATGTACAGTCAACGCTAAAAGTGCAGTCCCAGCAACTTTTTATAAGGTTTACGTTTATAAGAATAAAAAAGACAATATTTTTCATTTCGAAGCAAGCGAGCGTATATTGGCTAAGACAATGCATAGTGGCGCCAGTTTTAAAATGTAAAATATTGTCTTTTGTTCTTATAAACTTAAACTTAATAAAAAGTTACTGGGACTGCATTTTTAGCGCTGACTGTACCCTTACGTACGTATAAGGTAAATGTTGCAAAAAATTTAGTTACGTGCACATTTTGCTCACGAAGTAAGGGAATTTATTACAAAATTAGCACTAAGCGTGCCGCGTACAAAATAGCATTTATTTTACGTTAGATTATTGTCCCTAACTCGCAAACGCTGAAACGATCAAACCTCTTGCCTTATTATTAAATGTGTTCAAGTGTGAGAGAGATAATGGTTCGCATACATGATTGAAGAGTAATTTGTATTTCTAATAAAACCATTTTGAAGTTTCTACTATTCTTGCAATAAGTGAAATTTTTTTTAATAACTTATTTTTTATATATATTATAATATTTCAATAACGATTCTTTTTTTCGTAAAAATCTGTTTTTTACGTATAATTTTGAAGCCATGTTCTTGACATTCAGATATTAAAGATGAAGCAAAATTTAGTTTCTTTTTTGTAAAAATTGGGTGATACAAATAATAGAGTGAAACTTCAGAATGGTAATAAAGATAAATTTGTGAATAACATTTCGAATAAAAAAATTAATGCAGTTTTTTAAGCTTTTAAATATTGACATGTTAGGATTTTTATTACTATTTGGGATTTTTGTTTATTTCAAAAGTTTTACTTAATTTTAATGGCAGTGCTTATTGGTTATTTTGTTTTGTGACACATTATAATGGCAAATTAGAATTTAATCCAGTTATTTTACTTAATTTTTTGAATTGTTTTAGGGTAACAATGTTCTAAAGTTGTCTCGACATAGTTTGTAATCCTTTACCTCAATTAGGATTTATGCTCAGGCATACAAAACTGAATATATTTCTCAATGAAAATAAATAATGTAATTTGCACTTATCGCCTTTTATATTAAAACCCTATATGTAAGTAATATACGAGTCGGTCGTAACGGACCTACTTAGCTGACCTATTGATGAACATACACATTACAGTAAGATATAGAACTCATTTATATTTTCTCCAAAGACGTTGACAGTAAGTCTTCCTTGATAGTTGTGACACTCAATGCACAGAATGCAAATTACCTGCCTTTGTGCCCGGGATGTCATAGAAAGTGAAACCCCTGAGTAACTTTCAAGTGGTTGAAGGAGTTCGTAAATGATTTACAATACTTATTTCTTGTTCCTGAAAAGGGAAAAAATAAAAACAACTACATTTCAATTTAAACTTTTATTTCCAACAAACAATAAAATAAATATTTTATAAATATCCTAGTACATTTCTATACAAAAGGTACTTTTACTTAATACCTAGTTAAAACGACATGTCAAACAGTGAATGAATGATACTTTTGATTCAGGCGTAATTTTAAATATGCTATTACAGTTATTTTATCGCTATTTAAACATTCACATTCGCTATTCATCTAGCAAATTCTAACATAAGATTCAACTAAAAAAGAATTTTTTTTTAGTTTCACTAGCTTCTACTGGAATGTAAAAGAATCTTACTCTACAGTACTGGAAGGAATACAAATCAAAATATCTTCAATGTGGTTTATAACCTTCAATTTAACTATCACTAAACAAACTCAACATTAACTACACAAATCAACAAACATCACTTCTATTCCCTTGTACACAGAATCACGATTTTAGACATCATCCTAAGCGCGGTCACAAGTAGTATCGATTCAGTTCCATTGGCAATAGGATATACAAACAAAACTATTGTTTGCTATTTCTTACCTATCTTCATATTAATCAATGTATATATTTTTGAAATATCAATTGCGAAAGATGTATGATCACGTGAAATCCATCGCCATTTACAGAGTAACCTATCCAGAGACAATTTGTATCTTTCATTATGACAGCAACAGTGGTAAATGCTCTGTGTGGCAACCATCCTTGCTTGCTCCGAAAAGTAAGACAAATTACTATGTAACTGTAGCTTATTTTGTCTGGATGTTATGATATTTTGATTGGTTCAACAATAGGATTCAGTTCCTAAATCTTTATAAGCTACCTGTGTCCAGATAAGCTTAGTTCCCTAACCTGAAGAGTACTAACATAACATTACATACTTAGGCATAAATGTATGTAGCTTCATAACCAACATCTCCATTACTAAACCACACTTTGTATAAACATATAAAGGTTACCAATTCTACCGGAGTTTCTTGTTGGTTCTCCGAGCCAGGGCTTCCGAACCAACGGTAGAATTTCAATAAGAGACAACCAGTGTCAGGCAAATGTTTTGACTTTCAATTACTGTACTGTACTTGTACTTTTGAATAAAAACATTTGACTTTACCAATAAACCTTACCTATCATCTAATAGTCTTAATACCCCTTCACAGAATAGTCATGACCATCTCCCGTTCAGGTTTGGTGAAGTGAAGGACCGCGGCGATAGCGTTGAGCATGTGCTTGCGTCCGTTGTAGTCCGTGGACAGGAGGTAGGAGATCACCACGTTTTTTAGGTATTCTAGATTAGCGCCCTCTCGCGATTGGATGCGGGCAAGTCTGGAAATTTAGACATACATAATGTGTTTTCTATGGTTTTATTTTTTGTTGTGTCGATATTAATTATTGTTAATGAACTAGATCGAAAAATATTTACCAATAGATAGGTAGATATTAAAGATTGTTTTATTGTGATATGTTATGATAACATCCTAACAAAACACTCAATATTTCGGGCATATATAATATAAAGAAATATTATAAATTGTTTGACATTGATCGATACGGATTGCTAGTCTGATAGAAATCGATACCATTTACCCCTAGTCACTTAGTCGGTTCATGCAATATGCCGATAATTAACATTTCATTCCTTATTGGGAGAGAATTTCTGATATAATGAGACAGTACCAACCTTTCGATTTCCTCTTTGAGCGTTCGAACCACTTCTTTAAATCTATCTTTCTCTATGGTCGCCTCTCTTTGACAGTCTCTGGAAAAAAATAACTTATTTATTCTATACGTACATACATGCTATACCTCATACCCTACAGTGTTTATTATATTAGTTTTATTAATTTAATTTGATTTATTTTCATACAGTGTGTTTATTATCCTTATATTGAATAAAAAGCAGAGAGCATTGGTTTCTATTTTTCATATAGACCCTGGCATTAATTTTTGCTTCATTGACATCCATGTACCTCGGCATTATTTTTGCAACTAAGCCACAATAGTTAAACAAAAATATTAGATATTATCTGTATATTTGCCTTTCTGAGAGATCAAAGGCCCTGATAAGGCTTCTAGTCACTCCTAAAACGTAAATTACGGAAGCTATATTTAATTTTTATGCACATCTATAGCACACACGAGAACTAATTGTATGTTTGTCTTTATCTGTGTTAGATACAAGTTTTATAATTCTATGTTTGTTACTTATAGTTGTAAAATAAACGTTAAATAATCATCACACTCACCGTAACTGTCCTTCTAAGTTATGCTTCTCCTTCCTTAGAACTGAGATGTCCAAATCCTTCCTGGCTAACTCATGAGCGTAGTGCAGCATATGAGGCGGCGCTGACGATTCCTAGAAGAGAAAATATTGATGTAAGTTATGCCTTTTTTAGACGTAATTTTTTTATGGTAAACTTTCGTGTGTATTTTCTTCTCGTGTAGTATTGGATGTGAATAGAAGGGTAACCAAATACACATAATGAGTTCAAAGTCATTATATATTACTTTAATAATTATTTTTTGGGAAATCACTTAGGAAATATGTACATAGATTTTTGATAAATATTTCTAAGTTCAAACTAGTAAACTATAAACAAATGGTCCTTTTTTAAGTAACCTCAAGTTAACTGGTTAAGCAATCACTACATAGTATAAAACAAAGTCGCTTTCTATGTCCCTATGTCCATTTGTATGCTTAAATCTTTGAAACTACGCAACGGATTTTGATGCGTTTTTTTTAATAGATAGAGTGATTCAAGAGGAAGGTTTATATGTACAATAACGTCCATTAAATAGCGGAGTAGGCTATATATTTTATACCCGTCCGAAGCCGGACCTGTTCTTTAGCAGTCTATAATTATCATAACCAACTACATCCCGTATCCAAACCGACATTCTAATACACTAAAACTTCAAGCAACCTTCACAATATCATTTCCACGCACTCACATTAAACACATGGTTCTCCTCAACGCTGGTCTTCCGGGACCTCTCACTCCTGGCCCTGAGGTAGCTGTCAGTTTCCTCCAGGAGTGCCGCGTACCTCTCCCGCTGGGTCATGAGCTGTTTCTCAACGCACTGGAGCCGCACCCTTAGTTCGGAGACTTCTTCTTTGTGGCATTCGCGCTCGTTGTTCAGTTTCTGGAATAATTGGATAGGGGGTGTGAAGTGTCTATCTATAGTATATTCGCTTTAAGAAAATAGTGACGTCATCAAGGTCTCCATGATTTAACCAATGAGATTTTATAGGGGTTGTCTGTTATTGGTCAATGTGACTTCTTTTCTCATTTACTCACGTCTCATTGGTCAGTTTGACCTCTGATTATCATGACGTCACTATTTACTTAACGCGAATAGACTATAGTGATGCGCGGGCTTCGAATGACCTAACATGTCTTCGAAATTTCGGAGATGGGCACTCAAGCCTCTAAATACCCCGCCGTAAAAAAAAAGGGAGTGTGTATGCACAAGTCGTGAAGCGTATGTTGTTGTTGGGGTGTGAAGTTAAGTCGAGTTTTCGTAGGTTGGGGTGGGATAGAAATGCTATTTTAATGGGCTATTAGGTATTGGAAGTGATTTAAATGGGGTTTAGCAACCTGTCACTTTGTTACTGTTACACAGATAACAGCAATAGCAGAAATGAAGGTAGTTGAAGAGAAATTTCGAAATTTTGGAGATGGGCATTCAAGCCTCTGACTACCCCGCCATAATAAAAAAAGGGGAGTGTGTATACACAAGTCGTGAAGCGTATGTTATGTGTTTTATATATACATGTTGAAGAGAGATCGTAAGTTTGAGGGCAATTTCATTGTATGCAGCTAGAAAAATACATATATTACCAGTGCATGGCGACCACAGACCTCTATAACCCTAGATGCCGCAAATGCACTCATTTCTATGAAAACCGCGCGTGCCGAAATATGCGTAGGTATTATGACGTCACAGCGGCGATTTAGTGATGGGAAAATACTCGCGCATCAAAACGATTCAACGGAGTGCGACGCATAATAGTACTTACAAATTATTGGTGCCAAATAAAACTTCAAATGTGATTATGAAAAGTTTATTCATGTAAGGTATTGTTATGTTATATAATATAGTTTTAAGTTAATCTAAAGTTACTATTAAGTAGGTATATGATTGGCTTAGTGGTATACACAAGTGACTTATCTAATTAATGAGACTTATTTAATTATTCTTTTGACCAAAAAACATAATAAAAATTTAAATCAAATCGTCGTTTTATTACTTATAATAAATACTATTTACAGATATTATATTTCACGAAGTCCGTTTAACTTTGGTTGTAGTTGTGTATACAAGTAGTTCGATTGTATGCGTTAAGGTGGGGATCGTTGGCACCTACCTACACTAAACAATGTATAGGTACACGTGCATGCCGGCACTCATTCATAATCAAACGGACTTCGTAAAACAGAATATCTCTAATTACTCTCCCTGAAATAAAATAAGCTTATTGTATAATTGTCTTTTGGTTACTGAAGATTTTATGTGTTTGGTTAAATAATGAAACCGAATATCAATATATTTATTTGCTACCGCCTTTATTAATCATCATCAGCATCAATCCACCTTTCTTTAATATAGGGGTCGCTTGGAAACCTGTAATGAAAATTTACTTTACGTTATTCTAATTCTTAACAAATAAATACAACATGAACAAATTTTACAAACATAATTTTCTTATAATTTTAATCAGTTAGAGTACCTATTTGTAGTTTTGAAATCGATTCGAATCGACAACCATAACTGGAATCGATGCATGTGCACAACACTATTTGCCTATTTGGTAAGATAAATGAGAATAACCTCTGTACCACGAAGCGCAACTACCACTGAAAGTATCGATCGATTCCGTGTTCACTGCTTGCTTTATATGAACTGATACAACACCTTTGGAACTAAATGCAGCAATGTAATTTGAACACGTAGTATGCACACATTTACATGTATTTTGGTGGTTTACATAGTAATAGACACAAATAAGATAAAATAATTGATTTATAAATAAAATACGCACAATTAAATAACAAATTTACTTACCGGTGAAAAGAAATATTTCCATGATCTCGACTTACTTTTCTTGAATCATTTTTACAAGGTATTACGGCACAACTAGGCATTTTTCTGAGGAGCGCTTCACGTTCGTCAACGATGACGGTAGGGACGGAACTAAATGACCGCCGTCAAAAGGTTGATCATTGATCAACCTTTTGACACGCAAAGTACGTACACTTGCGGTATCTAGGTTATAGAGGTCTGTGATGGCGACACACGATTAACCATATTGGATACTGAATATCTGGTAATAAATTCTATTCATACACTACTGCTTTTAATACACCGACTATCTACACATGTACCTCTATATACCCTAGAAGAGATAACCTTCACATACATACCTCTTCTATAAGTTTCACCGCAGCCTCTTTCTCATCTCGTTCCTCATCCACCATAATTTTATAAGCTTCAACCTTGTCCTTCAAAAGCAACAACTCATTCTTCATTTTTTCCATTTCGCTCTCTTTAACGCCCTTATCCGTCGAACTGACACTTTCATTTAGTGCCTTTAGCTTGTTATACTCCTCTTTAAGGGCCGTGTACTTCTCGTGGCATTTCTTATGGACGTTATAGCCTTGAATATTGAATATAGCTGACACGTCGATTGGCGACCCAAATTTTTCGTTTTCAGAAAGTAGTTCTTTTTTCAGTATGTGTATTTTGTCTATTAGGGTCTGTAAATATTCGCTGTCTGCTAGTTTTTCATTGTCTGTTTCGCTTTTCTGTTGGGGTTTGTCTGAAGTAAGAAAATTGATATTTTTGTAACTTAAAACAATGTGACTTCTCTCTTTTTATTGATACTATTAATCTCTGGATTATTTTCATTATAAATTTACGGTGAGTAACCATTGTTCATGTTAGGTACTAGCTTACTAGTCGAACATAGGCTAGGTATACTAAACATTACTAGGTTAATTTTCTGGTGTAAGTGACTACCATAATCATTTCTAGTAAGATCATTCACTCAAACCTCATAAAAACGGTTACCAACCTTGACACTCAAATATCGAATTATATTATAAGTACTAAATAACATTTTATATACATTTCAATATGTTTTTCCTACTTTTATCATATTACAGCCTTTCTGCAAAGACAATAGAAGTGTAGTACATCAATAATTATAAAAATACTTTGAAACTAAAGCACCCATCCTAAACTCCATGTACCCAAACTCACCATCCTGTCTCGTATCAATCTTCTCCATCAACTGCGTATTCAAAGCTTCTTGCAACTGCTGAATGAGGCTTTGGTCTTTCCGCTTCCTGGCATCATATTCTCCTACTGTCTGGGACAGTTCTGCGATCTTCGCTTCTAGTATAGCCACTCGCTCTTCCTGCTTAGCGCATAATTTTCTGGCTGTCTCTTCAGCTCGCTTCGCTTTTATTTGTTCCTGAGGGTTTAAAGATACATACTTAATATATATGTACTCATATAAGTTCTCGGTAATTTTCGAAATGTCGTTGTTCGTTACGACGAAGAAAACATCGTTAAGATACCTATTAACCCTGGGAAAAACGTACCAATATAACAGTTCTAAAAAGATTTATAATACCACATAATACATTAAACCCTTTTAAGGGTGGAAATTTTAGAAACATGGTGTCTTTTGGCATACACTAAATGTGATCAAGGTTAATATTATGGAACATCTCTTTCTTAACTTATGGCTCATTCTGAAAGCAACTTATTATTATGCTATCTCCCTATTTCACTGTACCCTACAGATATTCCACGTACCCTAAAAGTATCACAAGACCCAACTACAGTCGCTAACGGTGAGGGAAAACATCGTGAGGAAACCTGCCTATCCCTCGGGATAGGCAATAGCCAGTGCCTATATACGGCGATACGGTTCACTACCTATCACGTTGGGTGCTGTCTATCAAGTGAAACGCGGGCTTCGAGTGACCCATACCTAACATCCCTTCGAAATTTCGGATATGGGCACTCAAGCCTGACTATCCTGCCATAATAAAAAAGGGAGTGTGTATACACAAGTCGTGAAGCGTATGTTAAGTACAAAAACAAAAAAACAAAAAAAACAAACGCATTCACGACCATTAACCCTTGCGGGGTAGTCAGAGGTTCAGGTGTCCATCTCCACAACTGCAAAGGTAGTAATTCTATGGACACCTCGAACCCACGCGTTAAGATAGTCAGTACTCAATGCGACAGGTGGTCAGCCATGTCGCCATTTACAAGCACTAACTATTAACTATATATTATATGTTATGTATGTTTATGTAAGACCCCACTACCAGCCCACCTCTCTGACAGCTACGGAGACTTAAATTCCTACAACGTTTCACAGATTTCAGTTATTAACGTGTCTCCCAGGTATCACAAGACCCCACTACCACAACCCCACCTCTCTGACAGCTACGAAGACTTAAATTCCTACAATTTTTCACAGACTTCAGTTATCCTATCTCCCAGGTATCACAAGACCCACAATCCCACCTTTCTGACAGCTACGGAGACTTAAATTTCTACAACTTTTCACAGACTTCAGTTACCCTATCTCCCAGGTATCACAAGACCAGCCCACCTCTCTAATGGCGACAGAGTGCGTCTGCTCCAGCAGTGCCACCTTCTCCTGCAACCGCACCAGCACCAGCGGAGTCTCGGTGGTGCGCGCCTCGGCCCTCGCCAGCCGCCGCTGAGCTGCCTCCAGCTCCCCGCTCAGGTCGCGCACACGCTTCTCTAGTTCTGCTGTTGATGCTGGTTGGATAGGTGATGTAAATTTAGATTTAGATTTAATTAATTTCTTTTTTAAATTAACTAATTGTAATGACAACTTTTTCGGGTGGAAATGTTTTTTTTTTTACTTTCAATAAGTGATTTTATAATCCTCATATTGAATAAAAAGCATTTCATTTCATTTCAAACATAAATATACGCTTCTCCACTTGTGTATAGGACATTTTTTTGTTATGTTTTAAATGAGATGCTTTAAATGCATCACTTGTGTATATATGTATACGTAATTATAATTCGACGTAGTTCAGTTGATTGGGGCTTGTTTCTGTATCAGTGGGTACAGGTTCCATATCCCGCTTGAGCATGTACCAATGGAAATGGAGTTTAATGAATTTCTATGTACATTTTCGTAAAAAAACATATTTACGAAATGCATCGAATTATACGGTGAGGGAAAACATCGTGAGGAAACCTGGTAATAGTTAGTGCTCGTAAATGGCGACATGGCTGACCACCTGTCACATTGAGAACTGACTATCTGGTCAACTCGTGGATTCGAGGTGGCCATCGAATTACTACGTAATTTGTTCCGTTATATATTAGATGTAGTGCTTTTAATTCAATATTAGGATTCGTAATGGTAATTGAAAGTTAAAAATTCACAAGACATGAGTTTACTCGTACATACATTCATAAACATCACGCCTGTTTCTCTGTAGACCCTCTATCTTATATCAATGAAGAGAAATTGGTTTGTCAGGATCGGGATTGATGGAGAATAGAAGTATTGTTTTAATACAATTATGTCCTTTTGGTATATGAATTGAGGTCACAGCAATAAATAAAGAGTATAATAAAACCGCAATTACCTTGATTCTCTGCACTGGTCACACACTTGTCTTCTAGTTTCTCTTTTGTTCGCATTTCAGAGTTTAACTTCATGTGTAACTCTCTGAAAAATATTTCAGTTTGTCATCAGTATCACTTTTTTAATAGTCATTCGTACATACATACATATCACGCCCGATTGCCGATAGAGGGATAGGTAGAGATCTTGTATCCTAATTTGTCTTAATATTATTCATTCACTTGAATGTAAATATAATTAAATATATATAATGTAAATACATTTACTGTCATGCCTCTAAAAGAAGTATTCAAAATAAAAGAATTATATTTATATGTAGTACTAAGTGTACAGCATCTAAATATCCTTAGACACATTAAAATAATTAAATACACATCAAAACCAATAGAAAAGTATATCAAAAAGGTAGCTAAACATTGTAGTGTACAATTCAATATTTTTGGTATGATATTTTGAATGTTTTCATCTTTATTCAAATACTATGCCTTTTTTATTTACTTACTTCATCATAGCGGCATAATTAGCTCTTTCTTTTTCTCGCTCCTGAATCTCATACGATATCTTTGCTCTCAGATTGTTCATCTCCACCAAATGTTGTTGTACCAAAGATCTCGTCTCTTCTTTCATTGTTGATATTATGTTTTCATACTGTGAAATTATTTTTATTTGTATGTTAAAATTATTGAGTTTGATATACATACATACATGATTTGATTATACTCGTATATATACATACATGACTTTGTTATATTGAATTTAAGTTATAAAGACTATTAGGAAAGTCTTACGGTTGTTTGGGGTGCATAGATAGATCGATAGCCCTTCTTTCAGCATGTCATGGATAAAATCTATTTAGCAATTGGAAATTAAAAACTGTAAATATTATATTATCATCATCTCATGCCTGAAATATGCTAATGGTGACATATGTCCCACTTGCCATAGTTTTTGCTTTTGCTTTGCCCATAGATAGATACAAGTTTATTTGTAATGTGTGGCTCTGACACCCAAGGCACTAATGCGTTTTAGCACAAATACTTGACACTTTTGCTGATATCAATGGTGAAAATTGACACTTTTGCTAGTCCACTATTAACTTCACACTATTACTGATCTGATATTGAACTGATATTTTGCAAAAAGCATTAGTGGACTTGGGCCCCTGTTTATCTGTTACCAGTGCCTTGTGTGAGGTGTCTTTATATGACTATGTACTATATGACTATGACTAATTTACCTTTTCCCTGGTGAGTTTCTTATCGGCTTGAAACGCCTCCTCCATCCTCGCCTTTTCAGCAGTCAGGGTGGACAGGGATTCTGTGAGAGCCGACACTGATTCACCTGAAGTGAAAGAAAATTTGTTTATTAAAACAAAAACAAACACATTCACAACCATTAACCCTTGCGGGGTAGTCAGAAGATCGGTTTCCATCCATCTCCATTCCATCTCCGCTGTTGCGAAGGTAGTAATTCTATGGACACCTCGAACCCACGTTTCCTCACTATGTTTTCCCTCACCGTAAAATTCGATGGATTTCGTAAATATGTTTTTATTACGAAAATGTGCATAGAAATTCATTAAACTTCATTTCCATTGCTACATGCTCAAAAGGGATTTGAACCCTGTACTCACTGATACAGAGCCAAGCCCCAAACAACTGAGCTACGTCGAATTTGTTTATTACTTATTAACAATCAGCAACTGATATCTTTTATGTAATAAGTGATTTAGTTTCACAATCCTTAAGTGTGTTATGAGTTAGTAGTTTTAATAATTTTACACATTTATGGTAAATTTTAGTAAAATGTCATGGTATTTTGTTTAATGAATATTAGTTACTAACCTATCAAATAATAAATACCATTATTACCTAGTAGGTACTGAGGGCCCTAACTGGAGTATTAAAAATACTAACAAGTGTGCTTAAGTTATTTTTAAACACTCGCAATTTATACTCATTTTATTAATTATGTTAGACTGGGTGAAATCCCAAAAAAACGGGCAAAATAAAGGTAATCATATGTCTTTATAAATTTATCGTGATTTGACCCGGTCTCACATTATTAATAAAATAAGTGTGCTAGAAGTGTAAAGTATATCTAAAATATGTTTTTTTACCTCCAGAAGCACCCTTGTCATCAGACCGACTGAGAGCTTTGAGGCTGATCTCCAGTGCTTCCTTCTCCTTGACCAAGCCTTTGTACGCTGCCACCACATCTGCAAAAGAATCACATATTTTAACATTGAAGTGGTGTTACAGATTACATTTAATGAAAGCAGTGTATAATATAAGTTAAGACTTTATTGTATTGACTGATATAGTTTGTTTGGTTCATTAAATTTATACATCTATTAGTTAATAAAAACAATGTAAGACAAGAAACTAAACGAATAATGTTGGCCTTCACAGCAACACCACTAAACTAAAATATGTAAGTTTGAATAAAATTTTAATGGTAACATTGCTCATTTTAATGTAGAATAATTATATTTATAACAGTGGCATAAACATCTCATTGGGCATTTATATATAAAATTGCAGTTTGAAGATGTTAATATTCATACCGAATAACATATGATGAATATTTTACAAACTACTCTCCTGTAAGGTAAAATTTGAAGTTACTCAGATCAAAACGTATGGTTTATTGAATTCGTTGGTATAAAGTGGAGTATATATTTTAATTGAGTACAGTTATTTCATTTAATTAATAAATATAGTTTTAGCCTTCAAAGTGAAAGCAAATTACAATTTTAATGATACCCTAACTTGTCATGTTCAAATGTTTTTAAGAAACCATATTATTTAACTAGTCACACGTGAACATACGTTGTGCAAACTATTGTCACATTATTCTATTTCATTAACATTACAATAGAATCATAAATATTTGCACAATTACCTCTAAGACGACTTTCGTAACGTTTTATTTGGTCAGCCTGTCGAGTTATAGTGGAGATTAACTCCGGTTTAGAAAGGGATTCCATCCTATAACATGTGTTGAATCGACGAAACCGTGAAACTATTTCTTAAATAGACAAGAAATATTAATTAAAATTAAAAAGAATTAGAAATTTTTACATTAGAGTACCCGCCACATAAGGTGGCAGTAGCCAAACTTGGAACTAAATTTGACGTTTCCGCCATTGCGTGTTATTTTGTATGAAAGGTAAATTTAGTATTACCAGCGTTGTGTTTTTTGCCCACTCTTTGTAATTTTTATGTTTGTTAAGGGTGATTATAATAAATTGATTTCTGGTGTTTCTTGTTAGTTCTTCTCCAAGGGTCTCCGCTGAACTTCTTCTTCTCAATCGTTACGCTCTTATCAGAGCGGTCGTGGTCTTCATGACGTGGCATCTTGAGCAGCCGAAATGGTTGGTGAACTAACCTCGGTAAAAATATGTAAAGACAATGCTCAGTGCCATGTTTGAAATAGTTTTTTTACATACATACATACACATCACGCCTGATTCCCTGTAGAGGGGTAGGCAGAGATCACGGATCCCCATTTGTCCCGATCCTGACAGACCACTTTCGCTTCATTGACATTCATACATTCTCTAATACACTCTCGGCGGTTATAGGTACTCCTAACGTCACCTTTTTTCAATATAGCGTCTATCTGTCTGTTACATATATGTCTTATTAGGCCGGCCCCTACGTAACCGCGCTTCCACTTCACTCATATATATTCCTTTTGTCAATATATAGTTTTTTTAATTTGTACTTAGATCATAAAATAACTTTCAAAGAGAGCTTATGATAGGGCCTATTTTGAATAAAAATATTTTGACTTTTGACTTTGGTATATTAATTTGTTTTATTTAAGTTTATAGCTCTGCAACCAAAGATCGTTACAAATGATACCTCAATATAATGTATCGAGCCGTATGGCACAGTGAGTGCTAGTTTTGGCGTGTTTACTGGCAACACTGGATTACGCGACTGTGGCGACGCCTCCAACTGCCACCTTATGTGGCGGGTACTCTACACAAGTTCACAATATTTTGATTCAGAAAGTAACTGACGTATTATTCTACAGAAAAAGTAACTGACAGTTTTTTTATGCTGAGCTCTGTATAGAAATCGCGCCACATAAGTTGGCAGTCGGCAAACTTTGAACTAAATTCGACGTTTCCACCATTGCGTGTTATTTTGTATGAAAGGCAAATTTAGTATTACCAGCGTTGTGTTTTTTGCTCACTCTTTGTAATTTTTATCTTTGTTAAACCCTTAATACCCGATTATAATAAATTGATTTCCGGAGTTTCTTGTTAGTCTTCTCCGAGCTAGGGTCTCCGCTGAACTAAGCTCGGTAAAAAATATGTAAAGACAATGCTCAGTACCATGTTTGAAATAGTTTTTATACATACATACATACACATCACGCCTGATTCCCTGTAGAGGGGTAGGCAGAGATCACGGATCCCCATTTGTCCCGATCCTGACAGACCACTTTCACTTCATTGACATTCATACATCTTCTCATACACTCTCGGTGGTTATAGGTACTCCTAACGTCACCTTTTTT
This sequence comes from Leucoptera coffeella, assembly GCA_030578115.1. Classification (NCBI taxonomy): domain Eukaryota; kingdom Metazoa; phylum Arthropoda; class Insecta; order Lepidoptera; family Lyonetiidae; genus Leucoptera; species Leucoptera coffeella. The sequence goes on along the minus strand of JAMBLF010000027.1, from coordinate 512,714 downwards.
CAATATAGCGTCTATCTGACTGTTACATATATGTCTTATTAGGCCGGCCCCTACGTAACCGCCCTTCCACTTCACTCATATATATTCCTTTTGTCAATATATAGTTTTTTAATTTATACTTAGATCATAAGATAACTTTCAAAGAGAGCTGATGATAGGGCCTATTTTGAATAAAAATATTTTGATTTTTGACTTTGATATATTAATTTGTTTTATTTGAGTTTATAGCTCTGCAACCAAAGATCGTTACAAATGAAACCTAAATATAATGGATCGAGCCGTATGGCACAGTGAGTGCTAGTTTTGGCGTGTTTACTGGCAACACTGAATTACGCGACTGTGGCGACGCCTCCAACTGCCACCTTATGTGGCGCGTTCTCTACTTTTATGCGAATGTTAGTGTATTTGAATAAAATGTTTGCACTAACGCAAGTTCTTTTACAATAGTAAAAAAGGCTAAAATTAAATAATCACTCACATCAAGGTTTTATAAGTTATACTTATGAACGATACATAGTTCAAATATTTATTACTTACGAATTATACACATTATATCTGCCAATATTAATAAGCTTTCGATACGATACAGCGGGAACGCATTACGAACATAAAATGAGTAAAAAAATTGGCAGAACGTTATTAAAATCCTTAGTCGGTAATTGGCGAATCATTTAGGGCAGCTTTAACACTTCCCCAATATGAGCAAATAAATGTATGAAAAAAGAAAGTTATATTAAATATCAAGAATATAGGACGCACGCCCCAGTTTTAAATATGTTTTTTATTGGCGACCCACAAAACAAGAAACAAGAGAGCCATAACTAGAACTAAAAAGCTTATAACACCAAATACACAGCACTCAATGTCGATGTGACAAGTGGTAATCGTGCCACAATTTACAAGCACCAACTATTACCTAGACTTACATAATCGACCGACTTTTTCCTTACCACTTATCATACAGTGTTTTCCTCCAATTTAATTTTTATTTTGTGAAAATGAACATGAAAATTAAATGTTGTTGTTGCGTTTGTAGACTGAACGTTTTGATTCAGATGCAAAAAAGTAAGGGGAACTGAGCTAAAATTGCAAAATTAAGGACAACAAAAAAAACAACAGTAGTATATTTTTATGACATCCTGAAATATTATAACTTTGGCTGCAAAAATTAATTTGTCTTGAAACAATTTAAAAGACGTGAATGTATACCTCCTTGATTTCCAAATCCAATTTGCTGTTAGATAGTCTGATAGACGTGTAACTACGTCGGAAAAGGTAAAAATGTTACAAATAAAAATAAATTGCAAATCTATTTTCCGGCCGGTAAGTAACCATTATTTTAATCTTTTTTATTTCTGTTTCTTTTAAGGTTCGCTACCCTTTTGTATTTGATACCCGTAAGATATTGTTAGACTTTTTACAATAAACTTTTTTGACGCTTATAATTAGATTATTTCATGGCTAATAAACTTTCGTTTCTTATTTGATTTCAGCTTTTCAATATCTTCGCTCATAATGCCTAAAAATAAGAAGAAGGAATCTTCATCATCAAGCGACAGCGATGACGGACCAGTCGATGTAAGTTGGCACCCAATCTTGCTGATAATGATTTTATGGTTATATTGCAAATATTTCGGGCCACGTTTAATATTACATTACACATTTTAATGATGTAGGTACGTAAATGTTAATTAGTATTATGCAGGATCGTCATAGTTTTAAGCAAGACTAGTATACGGCTACCTTTACCTTGTGTGCTGGAAGGTTATTTCATTATCTTTCTTTATTGGTATTATTGAAATTGTATTGAGTGGTGTACAAACATCATTTTGTAAACATTTCTTATCAACACTGACTTGTTTTGATGTAGTCTTGCATTGAATCAACTCTTAAAATATGCACAAAAGACTATTACTGAAAGGACTAAGTTCTCCACTATAAAAGAATATCTTTCAATAATATATATTCTACCATTTATTATTAGGTTAGTTAGTAATCCAGGTGTAAGTGCTTTTTATTATTACATCATTTTACTCTTCACCATAGAAAATGGTGTAGCATACAAGTGATGGTTCACTTTTTAAAGTATATCTTGTAGGAATAGTATGAATACCCATGGTATTTCATACAGTACAGAGTTTATCTTCCATCATCCCGTATGAAGATCTATTACCTTAATTTCATTATAGTGAATATTTAGGTAAATACTGTTTACACATATGTCAACCTCTATATAAAACCATCATTATAGTCAAACTGCTGGACACCTGCTCAAATATGACCAGGATCTCAGATCACATTGTTGGGCCTTACTATTGATATTTGATGAATCATTAATATTATGTTCAATATTTCAGAGAAATCCACCACCAGAGAAGAAAGCCAAAACTAGTTCAAAGACTGATGATAAGGAGCCAACCTGGGTTCTGCAGGGCAAGAAGCTGGTGAAGGTCAGGGAATTCAAGGGCAAAGTCTACGTAGATATCCGGGAGTTCTACGAGAAGAATGGGGAATTGTTACCGGGGAAGAAGGGCATAAGTCTCACACCAGAGAACTGGAGGAAACTCCTCTCTCTGGGCGATGAGATCAATGAAACTGTGAGTTCCATGTGTTAGAATTAAGTATACTGTTTACTATAAGCTTGAACCTGTTTGTTGAGTGAAAAATGTCAAGTTATTAAATAATTTGATTTGTAATTATATTTTTTATTCTTTAACATCTAGATTTAGACATTACCTAATTTCTATTTTGGAAGAACTGTATCTTACAGGGTATCAGTATCTTACATATCTTCTCATCTTACACAACTTATTCCTAATGGGTGTACTAGATCATCATCTAAAAAAATACCAAAAAATATTACTACTACTTATCTAATAACTTGCTGGGCTGCATCCTCAGAAGGCAAATTGGTAGCGGCGGCCTGAGTATGCGGCGTATCGATTTACTACACCCTTCCATATAGTTGAAAAGAGTGACTGCAGTTTGTTAGTTTTTCACTGTATGCAGCTGTTAACAGTACAGTTAGTAGCTAACAGTTGGGTTAATCCTTAAGTTAACCCTACTGGGGATGCAGCCTTAGTAACGGCGATCTCATCCGAAAATATATCGACGACGGTAGCTGTGATCTGATCGAGAGTGCGGAGAGCCCGCGTCGGTGGAACATCCAGCAGGTTACGGTCAGGTGGTACGCGCGGCAGTCACCGCCAGCAGGCAGGGGCTACAAGCGCGTACCGCCTTTGCACAGGCGCAGCACGGTACAGCTACATCACCAGAATCATCTGACGTCGGAGCTCCAGCCCATCCGATTAAATTAAAAGTGTGATGGCCAGTAACTATTGGGGTCATGATGGCATACCTATACCCAATAGACTCCAACTGCTTATAACCTGCAACATGCTATTGACACTTAGTGCACTGACAATATTCTTGGAAAATAAAAGGGAAAGATAAAGAAAATAAACTGGTGCAAATATTTTGGAAATAAGTATGTATAAATATAAAACGTAAGGTATACAGATATTCAAATACAATACAAAATCTTATTTAAAGACAATGGAAGTGGCAAGACATGAACTATATATGGACTAAGGTTAAAGAATTAGTTTTACAAAAAATTTTTTTTTCATCAAGAATCAAAATTGAGACATGATATTCTATTACACCTTATAACGAACAAATTCTGTTCACAATTCCCTAAACTTCAAAATAATTAATATTAAATTTCTTTTTTTTATTCTTTAATATGCCATTCACAAATAAGGTATGTTGACGCAACGCAAGTACAAACACTGATACTATGGCGTTTGCACTTCTTGTTGTTCCGTCGCCACGGTTACACCAACGCCGCCAGCCGCTACAACCTAGGGAAATAAAGTCGAAGCCCCAATTCTTCTCTTCCTTGTTCCTCGGTTCGTTCTAGTTGAGGATCCAAATCTTATCCCAAAGTGAACATATTTAGCCAGTTTGGGATCACAATTGACTAAATATTGGGCCGAAGATAAATATTTGAATTTTTAACTTTCACTGAGCTCCTGACTTTGTTGACAAACCATAGACGACTGATTTAAAGTCCATATCGTATTACAAAACAATAGGCCCATTACAAAAGAAATACTTTTTTAATACTGTAGACATAATTATTACTAAATATGATGTTGATGTTTAGTATGTAATGCTGACAGCGCTACCAAAAGTAACTATTGGTAATATCCTGAGGTAATACCACACTATACACATGACGTCACAACCGTCACGCGACATGCAACACACAGAAGAAAAAAGTTTGAAACGACGTAATAAAAGTTTCTCCTTAAACGATAATCTCCTTAAACGATAAATCTTCGCCACAGACACAAGAAAAAGGATTTCTTCGGGCGTACGCTGTTGTCGTTTGTTGTTCGCAGAAGAATGTTATTGATCGATATATACATTACATTATGTGAGACAAAATAGAGCTAATAATCTTTTTAAGAACTTATTTAAGGATAAACCATTTGGTTTGTGATGATTTGTCCTCCAATCTCCACCTTTGTCGTGCAGTGCAATTTTACAACAAATATGATCAACTGTCTGTACTAACTTTTTCGTCTCAACTTTTCTTCGTACTCAAACTTTTCCGTCTGTGTGTTGCATGTCGCGTGACGGTCGGCCGTGGAGTAGGGGTGAAAGGCGCTCCACAGCATTAGTAATTTTGCGCTCACAGCGAATACACTTTATACTACAAACTATTACTCTTTATGATAGTGCTCTACTTTATTTTGTTTGTTGTTATCAGTGTTTAAAGTAAATGTTGTTGTTTATTTGCTTTTGGTAAACAACGTTACATCTATACATAGTGTATAGATCGTGTGTCCGAAAAACTTCACCGTAACGAATAAATAGTGCAAAAATGAATGAAGATGAATTAATATTGCGGCGTAAAAAACAAAACGCTGACAGGGCACGTGCTTATAGAAAAAGGAAAAAAGATCTTGATGCTATGCCGAGTATTAGCACCGTTAAAAGTATTGAGCCTGTATCTGAAAATAGTGTAACAGGAAAACTTTTACATCAAAGGCAACTGAACGCGGAACGATGTCGCAGGTATCGTCAGAAATGCAAGCGACTGAGATCTGGTGTCAATTGTAACCAAGGCTCTAGTGACAGTGATACAAGTACAAGCCAAGATACAAGTATAAGTCGAGAATCAATTGTTAATTCAGAGAATTTTCAAAATTCGTCAAATCACCCTCAAGAATTTTTCAACGGTAAATCTTCGCCGCAGGCTCCTGAAAATACTCCTGACAATGTAAACACACTTCTGCGGACATATGCTGTCGTCGGCACGATGGTGGACCAGTCGATGTAAGTTGGTGCTCAATCTCTCTAATTATACTGCAAATATTCTACTTATTTGAATCATGTATGTATATTTTCATTGGTATTATGCAGGATCGTGATAATTGTAAGTAAAAGTCTTATTAAGGCCACCCTTACCTTGTTAAGTACCCTTAGCTGTAAGGTTACATATTTCATTAACTTTCTAAATTGTATTATTGTGGTTGCATTCATTAATTAAGCGGTGTACAAACATAATTTTGTAAACATTTCTTATCAATATTGACTTGTTTTGAGAGGACTAAGCTTTTCACTAAAACTTTTTCAATAGAACATATTATAACATTATTATTAGCTTATTTATTAATTCAGGTGTTATTTACATTTTACAATATTTTTCTTTTGACCATAGCTCTCTTTTTATAGTGTATGTTTTGGAAATTATATGAATATACCATGGTAATTCATAAAATTCATTAACCCCTATGAGAATCAATTATCCTAGATATGTATTCACTATATTTAAGTGAAATCGGTTTACAATATTTCAACCTCTCCATATAGTATATCATTGCAGTCCAACTTCTGGACATTAAATTCTATACATACCACCAGTAATCCTGGGTTTCCAATGAGGACCAACAAACCTGACCAGGTTGTCCGATAACATTGTTAGAGGTCTTGCTTCCTTACCGTTATTCCAGCACCTTGCATTATATACATTCACATTTAATTATAAAAAAGCATATCATTTCAATTCATCTTTTCACCCCTTTCTCGGTGAACATTGAAGAGGAGACATTATCTCCTCATTTTCATTTTTTGGCATAAATATTGGGGTAGTAATGTCCTATGGAACATTAGTGATAGCTTGCTAGTCCAACACCACATAGAATTCCATTTACCCCTAGTTGCCTCTTACAACATTTAGGGAAGAAAAAAAGCTAATTATTATATATTGTTTATTTCAGAAAAATCCGCCATCAGAGAAGAAAGCCAAAAATAATTCAAAGACTGATAAGGAGCCAACCTGGGGCCCAGGTTCACTAATGCTTTTTGCAAAATATCAGTGTTAATATCACTTCAGTTATAGTGTGAAGTTGATAGTAGATTAGCAAGTGCGTAAAATATAATTCATGACAGCAAAACTGTGAAACTTTTAATACTTTTGCTATTTCACATTGTTACTCAAGTGATATTGAACTGCTATTTTGCTAAAAGTATTAGTGCATGTGATATTGAATAATGCATAATTGCATTACTTGGGCTCCTGTGCTACAGGCAAAGAAGCTAGTGAAGGTCCATGAAAGAGCAAAGTCTATGTAAAGATTGAAGAATTGTTACCGGGGAAGAAAGGCATAAATCTAAACTCTTCTATCTCTATGATGAGAACAAAGAAACTGAGTTCCATGTGTTAGAATTAAGTATACTGTTTAGTATAAGCTTAAATTGTTTGTTGACAGAAAATGACAATTTATTAAATAATTTCATTTGTAAGTATGTCTTTCATTTCAATACAATTCTTTATCATCTGTTCGGTCCATTTCTATTGGGGATATGAAGGTATTCATATGGAATATTGCTGACAAGATGCTCGCTCAATGGCTTAAGATCCATTTACTTATAATTCTGCCTTAGAACATGCTGAAATTGAAACGATCAGAGAGAAAATAAAAGAAAGATTCAATTCACATTTTTTATTAAAACCTACACAGAAAATACACTGGTAACAAATATATAGGAAATATGTACAAATATTAAACGTAAGGTAGACAGAGATTCGAATACAATTCAAAATCTTATTAAAAGACAATGGAAGTGGCAAGAAAAAACCTACATACAGACTACGGATAAAGAATAAATTTTTACATCAATTGCCTAAATAAACAAAAATGTTACAAGTAAAATTGTGACACAATAATTTACACAATATTCTATTACACCTAATAACGAACAAATTCTATTCACCATTCCCATAAAATTCAAATAAAACTCTAAATAATATTGAAATTTTAATGCAATTACATTATTGAAATTATTAATAAAGTTTCTAGAATTAATTTAGAATTTTCAAAGAGGTTTTACAATGATTATAAAATAATAAGATACATTTTAAAATGAATCAGCATGTCAATAATATGTTAACATTAAAACCTTAAACATAAATGCATTGTACAGAACATACCACTTAAAGGAAAAAATAATTAATATCCATGTTCACCCGAAAACTTATTCTATATTTGACTTAGAAATAGTAGTGATAAAAAGGAAGATTATATTGAAAAGAAGACTAGAAAGCTTGTACCTAACACCTTTAATATAAACCTATTATCGTCTTATATGTTTTTATAACACCCTTCCTTCAAATGAACCTTTTAAAAGAATAATTAGGAATAACAATCCAATCCAATCCTGTTAAAAACAACTGGCACCCTATTAAAGATTTAAATTTATAAAAAAAATATTTTAAACATAAACTCACGTCTTCGTTATCCTTGCTTTAAAATCATCTTGTTTACTTTAATCATTCATATTATAATATTTGATGGCATGTAAATGATATTGTATACACCTTGAGCTAGTAAAACTAAACATACACAGGAAACCTTACCTACACCTTAAAACATATATTTGGCTAAAATCTACAAACTAATATTGCCTAATATGTAAACAAAATGGCATTGATTCGTTATTTACGCCTTACCTCATCCAACACCAAGGCAAATGCAAACACAACATAATTAATATAACAGCAAAACTAAAACTATACCAACGTAAAATAAATGCTAAACTTTACAGTTAAATTAATAATGCCCTTACAATATAAGGAAATAATTCATTAAATCATTTTTGTATACCTCATTTGACTTGATCTCAAAACGATCCAGATATATATTTTTAATAAATTATAATTAACATCAAAGAAATGGAAGCTATAGCGAGATACATATACTAGCATTGAATTTAGTGTAGGAGCTAGCGTTTGCTAAATTAATATTACAATGGATGTGTCATCAAAACAAGAGGTATGCATGTGTTACCGGCCAAACCCGATTTTAGGACAAAGTAGTTTGGCCTAGGTTAAACTAGTTTTTCTTAATAATCTAACCTTGCTAGTTAATCCTAGCGGGAGTAGGAAGAACTAGTTTAGCCTAGGCCAAACTAGCTTGTCCTAAAATCGGGTTTGGCCGGTAACATATATGTATATTACGTAAAGTAAGAAATATTATTGTAAAGGATCTTAGAGTAATATTCAAAGATAAATGCGACTACCGAGCAGAATTTAAAGATATTCAATAAAATAATAGTATTTCCGCAGGGAAGGAAACGCTCAAACGTTTTGTTCATAAATAATAATAATCATACAAAAAACAACAACAAACGCGTTCACGACCATTAACCCTTGCGGGGTAGTCAGAGGTTCAGGTGACCATCTCCGCAACTACGAAGTTCGTAAATTCAATGGCCACCTCGAACCCACGTGTTGACCAGATAGTTAGTACTCATTGTGACAGAAGGCAAGTCATGTCGCCATTTACAAGCACTGACTATTACCTGTTCGGGGAACAGGTAGGTTTCGTCACAATGTTTTCCCTCACCATAAATAATCATACTAAAATTAAATATGTTTTTGTAATACCCGTTCACTTAACAACATACTTTGCACAATTATGGCTCAAAACCAAAACATGTCGTCAACCTTTGAACAACATTTCGAGAAAGAATTACTCATGTCATTGTTTAACTAAGACTATCTTTCACACTATTATTCAACAAAACATTTATAGGCTATTCGCCTAAGTAAATAGTGACATCGTGATATTCAGAGGTTAAAGTGGTTTCTTAGTTCACCAATGCGGTTTAGCACAAACGCAGTTTAGTATCAGATCAGTAATAGTGTGAAGTTGGTAGTCTATGACCAAAAGTGACAAATTTCACCATTGAAATCGGCAAGTGTCAAATACCGCTTAAAAAATGGCGAAATTTGTCACTTGCTAATCTACTACCAACTTCACACTATTACTGATCTGATACTGTACTGTTATTTTGCAAAAAGGATTAGTGGACTAATGCCCCTGGCCAATGAGACGTTGGTAAATGAGAACGCAAGTCACATTGATCAATCACAGACAATTCTTATCACGTTTCATTGGTCAAACCGAGGTGATCTGATGACGTCACTATTTTCTTAATGCGAATATACTTGAGTGGCACAAACTTATCTGACCCAATGGCAGCGTCGCTGCTATTGCCCTTTTTGTTCTTGGTTTATTTTTTTTACATAATAAAGGTATATGAAAATTAGTACTTCCTAATTTGGATACCACTTCAGAAAACTTTGTAGCACTATAACATGCACCACTGTAAATAAAATATACTTAGCCCTAAATTACTGATCATTAAATCTAAGACTTTGGTTTGATATGGAAACACTGAATCTTGAAATGTTCACACATTTCTTGTACCTGAAAAATAAAGAAATCGATTTAATATACAACATTTTTATGTTTATTGAGTATGGTTTTTGGATAATTATCCCCTGTAAGGTATTCAGAGGTTCACGTCTTCATTGCTACAATTGTGAAGCATGTGATTTATACCTCAACGTTACGATTGGTGCTTCAAAAGGCCGTTTAGAGTCGCTGACTATCCCATTTTGATGCAGTACTAGGACCACAATTTCCTCATAAACACACTATTTTAGTAAACATTGAAAGGATAGTGTATATGCAACCTTATATCATTGTACTTAGACGTGTTATGTTGCTGTCTGAGTGAGTTTATACATATGTTAATAGGGCTGCACTGTATATTACTTCATATGTTAATGAGATATTTATGTATATATTGTTTCTTTCTATGTTAATAGGACAAAAAGATATACTGGTTTATATTATATATACTTTAAAAAACACTTAGATACGAATTTGTACGTATCATATGCTTCACGACTTGTGCATACACACTCCCTTTTTATTATGGCGGGGTAGTCAGAGGCTTGAATGCCCATCTCCGAAATTTCGAAGACATATTAGGTATGGGTCATTCGAAGCCCGCGTATCACTAGGTAGACAGCACCCAACGTAATAGGTAGTGAACCGTATCGCCGTATATAGGCACTGACTATTACCTATCCTGAGGCATAGGCAGGTTTCCTCACGATGTTTTCCCTCACCGTTAGCGACTGTAAATTATGTTCGTAAATGAAAAACACATTTAAATTTCATTCATTGGTACATGCCAGAGTCGGGATTCGAACCTAGGACCTTTCTCATACGAAGTCCGAGGTCTTACCCACTGGACTATAGCCGCTTACGTATCATATGAGTTTTAAGTACCTGTTAACCTGTACTGTACTTAGAATTAATAAAAAAAACATTATTTTTCTTACCACGCCACTCCCATATTCAATATGAGCGTGTGTCGCCCACCCCGTCATAATAGTCAGCATGGCCACCTCCACGTAATAGTAGGGGCGGAGTAGCAGCACCATCAAGACGCAGAGCGAGAACAGGTGGACCAGAGTGTTGGAGACCTCACAGCGCGTGTCACTCATCTGGGATACTATTAGGCGACACTAGAATGGATAAATATATAGTTCTTGAAATTAAGGATAAATATTATATTTATTACATTATACATTTTTCACGGTTAACTAAAGACATTATACTTTCTTAAAGGTTAATATTAGAAAAAGAAATATTGATTAAAGTAGCAGATAGCTTCTCGCTTAAAATACTTTGAAAGTCCTTTAGAGGTAGACACCTCTAAGAAATTGTTGGGTAGAAGGTGACTGTTTACATTATATTCAAGTCCCAGGTCACCTCATGATGGTATATGATATACCTGGGGGTATGTAAGCAGAGTTCACAAAGAAGAGTAGGTAGATATCACAGATCTCCATTTGTCTCGACCCCAAGAAACCACTTTAACTTCGTTGACCACCAATCAACTACAGTACAGTACTACTTTTATCTTACATTCTATAATCCCTTTAAGTGTGAACCCTATACACATAATATCTCTATGATACATATCTATCAGTTTATAAATACAAATACTCACATTGATATTAGAAAAGATAGTCCCAGTGAGTACGTAGAAGAGACGCGGACAGGCGTCTATGATGTCATTAGGGGAATAGACAGCCCACAGACAGCTGAGCACGAAGAACACTGCTAGAGGTACCAGGGGACGAATGGCTTCTGTGAAAGGACGCATCTTGCCTGTCTTGTCGCGGTATGACCTGAAATAGAATGGCATTATTTTGTTAGGGTTAGAGGTAGATATATGGTGAGTTTAGGTTTTAAAAAGGTGTCGTTAGGAGTACCTATAACCGCCGAGAGTGTATGAGAGGATGTATGAATGTCAATGAAGCGAAAGTGATTTGTCAGGATCGGGACAAATGGGGATGCGTGATCTCTTCCTACCCATCTACAGGGAATCAGGCGTGATGTGTATGCATGTATGATGTGATATAAATGATCACGTCAATTAATCTCGATGAGGTTGGCTTAATAAATACATACATAGATAAACATAGGGTCCACGACTTGTGAATACACGCTCCCTTTTTTATTATGGCGGGGTAGTCGGACACTTAAGTACCCATCACTTTTGTGAGTCATTGCTCTTTACGCTACAAAATTAATATTAAAATAATACATGTAATTGTAATGAATGGATGACTAAAAAGGCGTTCGTTATGCTGGCGTACCCCAGAGCTAGATTGACTTGCTTACTATACCAAAAAACTCTCCGTAAATAATGCCTAATTAGAACTAAAGTAAAAAATAGTGCCTCTTTGGTTTAGGAAAGAAATTTTGAAGAAATGTTAAACAAATACTTCATAAAATCTATGGTCACATTAGATTTAGATGTAAGAACTTTAAAGTGGTAACACCTTAGTGCTAGATCATCTATCTTAATACATTTGTCATCATCTCTCTTAATCATACCAGGAGGCGGACAGTTGATTAAATCCATATATATACACACACACAAAGATGCTATTGATAGGCCACCTTGAACAATTCTGACAAATCCACTGCTGGACGTAGGCCTCCCCAAGGGTACGCCACAAAACACTCACTCGTGGCCCTAAGCCATCCACTACCAGCGCCCATTTTCAGGTCATCGATCCATCTAGCAGGGGGGCGTCCTACACTACGGTTACCGAGACGCCATTCGAGAACCACTTTGCTCCAACAGTCGTCGGTTCAACAGATGTGGCCGGCCCACTGCCACTTCAGCTTGCAACATCGATAGACGTCTACGACTTTGGTTCTCCTGTCTCTTAACAAAATACCTAGCATACATATTTCATATTTGAAGACCTCCGTGGCGCAATCGGTTAGACACCTGAATGCTAATTTGTGAGGTCCCGGGTTCGATTCCCGGTGGAGGCAGAGTTAAGAACTACGCTTTTCTTCAGTTTTCCAGTCTGGTCGTTGATTATATATGCCATAGTATAATAAGTATACATTTCTTAAATATACGTTGACTAGTACCCTTAATGACTTAAATGTACTCACCAAGGGGCTAATTGGTGTAATAATGTCCAAATATTATTATTTTGTTTTGTTAATAGACACAGTTTAGTTTTTGTTGGTTTTGTATTCTAATTGTAATGTAATGTCGTTAAATCATGTAGGCGGCGTAATCTGTAAAGATGTAGGCTATAAATAAAGAATATAAAAAAAAATTATGTACGTACTTGTAAATGTTCCACGCGATGACAGTCTGGCTGGTGAGCATGGCGGACGAGTAGAGCACTATCTCGAACACTATGCCCAGGGTCAAACCGTAGGGCAAAGGGACGTGCCACGTGCGAGGCCCCACTATGGACGTGACTAGGAGAAGCACGCACGAGCCCTGCAGGAAGTATAGGGTATAATTATTAAGGATATAGTATAAAACAAAGTCGCTTTCCCTGTCCCTATGTCCCTTTGTATGCTTATCTTTGAAACTATGCAACGGATTATGATGAGGTTTTTTTATTAAATAGAGTGATTTAAGAGGAAGGTTTATATGTATAATAACATCCATGAAATAGTGGAGTAGGCTATATATTTTACACCCGTGCGAAGCCGGAGCGGGTCGCTAGATAAGGATATAGTATGAGATATAATATAGTATAGCATCAGGAGACTATGAGTTTACTTGCAATTGAGTTATATTTTGAACTAAGGTAATTATTTGTTTACAATTTCCCTATCATAGAGCTATTTAGTAGGTATGTAAACGGCATAAAAGTAGTACTTGTAAATTATTTTGCAGTCCTGTAATATCAAGGGCTTTAATCCATTCTTACAAATTACAGAACATTTCTTTAAAAATATTTAGTTTTCAGTCTACGCAATCGGCTATAGTAGGCTTAAATTAGTTACTGACTATCTAGGATATCTGGAATTTTAAGTGACTAAAAGAAAGAGGAAGACAACGAGGTCCCAATATTTGACATTCTCTTGTATCAGTATAGTTCAGCACGATTTACCATCCGTCAAATTCGATACTGATAATCAGGTAAAACTGATCTTGAGTGGCCAAATACCATCTTAAAGCTCATGTTCAAAATTGACACTCTAAAACCCCCAAAGAGTATATAAGTCACGCATATGTATGTTCGTATTTTTAAATACTTATTAGTATGTACATTATGTATGTACTCACGATCATAGTGAAGTCGTAGCCCCATGGCAGGAACATGACGCCCGTGTTGTACTTCTCCCAATGCGTCAGGTAGAAATTGATGAAGATATTCCACAACACGAAGTAGAAACGAAGTGGACACATCTCGTCACTGAAACAAAGCCAACGTTCTTATGTTAATTATTGCTTTTTAAGCCTGTTTTGATATACGTTACATAAATATAAATATTTTGACTTTTATTTAAACGCTTTGTTTTCTTGTATGTTGATCCTATTGAATTACACTAAATAATCAAAACACATGGTTATTATGGTAATACTGTGGTATTTTGAGACGAAAAAGAATATAATACTATGAGTTTAAAGATAAAGTAAAGTAGGAGATCGAACAGACGACTTGTCTTTCTTTTGTGTATAAAATCATTTAATTCACGATATTATGCTAAATATAACGAAGGAGAAATTATTTTTCTATAATATCCGTCTTATAAGTTCAAAAATGAAAGGATATTTAGTTTTAAACGTTTACTAAAGCAACGTTTTATTTAATTTTAGTTTTTGAATATCACAAAACAACAATGTAATGATAATTGATTTCATCGTAGTGTTTTAAAATGACCACTACTTTTCCTACAGTCAAAAAATAATATAGCATAGCGTGTCCTTTTTTCCCAGCATGTCGTAGAAGGCGACTAACGGCCTGTTGTTCAAGGTATACTAGGGAACAGTTCGCACTAAGTACATGCAACTATAGTGTATTCGCGTTAAGAAAATAGTGACGTCATCATTACCCAAACGATTTGACCAATGAGACGTGACAACGGTTGTCTGCGATTGGTCAATGTGACTGTTTTCTCATTCACTCACGTCTCATTGGCCAGTTTAACGTCTGAATATTATGACGTCACTATTTTCTTAACGCGAATACACTATATAACTAATTAAACTCACCGTCCAAAAATACTGTAAATGCAGGTAGGTATGAGCACCGTAGAATAGGAGTCCAGCCCATGGTCGAACAGTTCTCCGAGAGGGCCAGAGGTCCCTGTTCTGCGGGCTTGCTTCCCGTCTATACCATCTGGAAACAATCGTTTAACTTGTTAGTAAAGTATTTTAAATACTCCCATTATTGAGAGAATAGAAGTGTTTTATTATGAGAAATGAAATGAAAATCTTTTTATTTAATATAAGGATCATAAAATCACTTATTGAAAGTAAAAAAAAACATTTTTCATAAAAAACTAGACAGACCCGGCAGACGTCGTACTGCCTAAACTTTTGTATAAATTAATTAGAAATCAAACAAAACGTATTGAATAAAAAAGCATTTTTAAATGAAGCATGAAATTTTATTAGTACTTTCGTTCGACACATCATGTTACTCACTTAAAAAACAAACAGTTTTTCATAAACTATATTTTGTGTTTTGTTTTGTAGGCTAGTCATATCACATATGAGATAAAATAGTGTTAGTTTCTTATATAATTTCTTTCGGGATTGAAGTGACTTTGTTTCAGAATTTTAGTAATAAGTACTCGTATATTGTCTATATACGTACGTACGTCACCAATAGTAATAATAACATTTGGGACACTATTACATCAACTGAACTAGCCCTTGGTAAGTTCATTTAAGACTTGTGTTAACGGTACTACGTCAACATATATTTAAGAAATATATACTTATTATACATGTCGGCGAGGCGCGTAAGCAACAAGGAACGCTGCTATGGCTGTACCAATCACGGGGTTCTCACGGGTGCAGCCATGACGGAGTCTAAGCGAGTATCGAGGGAGGGGAGGTTCTCCCCATACCGAGGCATTTTTATGGCCGATCGACAGATGGCATATTAATTCCTGCACTCGGTTCGATCACTACGTCTTGGGAACCGTCTAGCGTTGGTTTTGTGAGCCTTAATAAACCAAGTTTTTGAAGCCAGTGTTTTAATTTAGCTTTTGTCCCAACGCCCAAGAAATAAAATCAAGTGCAAGATGGATAGCACACAAAATCAGGCCCCCGACGTCGACATACATATATAAATGAATGTATAAAAGCGTAGTTCTTAACTCTGCCTCCACCGGAAATCGAACCCTCACGATTAGCGTTAAGGATGTTTAACAATCAGGCCACGAAGGTCATGAAAATAGTCGTTTAGTTCTTGCATAAAGAAACATAGCAAGCATCCTATTTCGGTCCCAGCCAGACTATTACAGTAATTATAGATAACGTATGTTAATGTGTAGTATAGCTATTAGTATATCGGAGAATCGTACGACTGGTGCTGGCTTTAGGACGGTTGCCCTCTTTATCAAAAGTTTAGCGTAACGGCGATAAGAACATTACAATATTAGAACTGTCTCACTTCGAGAATGCATGTCCTCATTTGAATGTACTATGGTGTTTCTCAAGAACAAACGCGTTCACGACCATTAACTCTTTCTGGGTAGTCAGAGGTTTAGATTATCTCCGCAATTGCGAAGGTACTAATTCTATGGCTACCTTGAACCCACGTGTTGACCAGATAGTTAGTACTCAATGTGACAGGTGGTAAGCCATGTCGCCATTTACAAACAATAACTATTACCTGATCGGGGAAGAGTTGATAATGTTTTCCCTCACCGTAGTATTTGATGCATTTCGTAAATGTGTGTATTTTTATTACGAAAATGAATTTACGAGTATATTAGATTATTTACATTGGTCAATATTGTCAGGATCGTTACAGGTGGCGATCGATAGACTCAGCCTATACCGTTAGGGACGTACACGCGTATATGTATGTATGTGTTTATACACTAGGTATGTATCATGAATGCTATATGGGATTGGTTTCAATGAATCAGTCTGTAACAGTCTACTGCTGGACATAGACCTCACTAAGGGCACGCTACAAAACACGATCACTCGTGGCCATCAACCATCCACCACTATTGATAATTATTGAGGGCTATTTCATCAGATATATAAATGCTTGTAGGTATTTTACAAAGAAGGAACGCGGT
This sequence comes from Leucoptera coffeella, assembly GCA_030578115.1. Classification (NCBI taxonomy): domain Eukaryota; kingdom Metazoa; phylum Arthropoda; class Insecta; order Lepidoptera; family Lyonetiidae; genus Leucoptera; species Leucoptera coffeella. The sequence continues at coordinate 495,741 of JAMBLF010000027.1, read as the reverse complement.
ATAAACTCAATTTTTTTAATTCAACTTAAGTACAAGTACATTACATTAATTGAATGTCAAAACATTCGTCTGACACTGGTTGTCTCTTTATATTAAAATTCTGCTATTGGTTCGGATGCCCCGGCTCGGAGAAGAACTAACAAGAAACTCCGGCTTTCAGAACTCATTGCTCGGTGCCACTTATAAAACAATAATTTAATTATCAATATAAACGCGACTAAAGCGGTCTTGAACTTTATCCAATTAGTAAGGCTCTATTCAATTTAATTATTGATTAGAGATACTCACGCCCGTGGCATAAGTAGGTTAAAGTGAAGAGATTTCTATAAACGTATTTACACACACATTCACGTTATTTAATCCCGTTCGGGTGGACAGAACGTAGGAGATATTATATCTTCTAGGTCACTTTTTAGTTAGAATACATATTGGAATTGCGATGTCATGATGGAACATTGGTGACAGGTTGCTAGCGTATTTAAATGGATCCTATCTTACCTTTGCCAATCAAAAGTATGTATGATGTAAAGTATGTATAAAACAGCACCACTATTTATCACGGAATACTTAGGTTTACGTATCGTTCTGTTACGTTATAGTACTGTTATACTAAACCTTCATTTTCTAGTAATCCAATGTGGTAAACTACGACGATATACGTAGTAGATATCCTAACGCCTAAAGGTATCTAAGAAAGTCCCTAGGACCTTAGTTTCCTCTTACTATGCAAGACCAACGAAGCAAAGAATTATAAAATCCCTGCACATTGAAAATTCAACATGAATCATTAAAATAGCTTAATATCCGAGTAGGTTCTTGCAGAAGCTATAAAACATTTATAGCACAAGTGTCAAAGTAACACTGTACTTCAACATTTAACTGTCGGTTTCTACGTGCATTATTATACATGCATACACATCACGTCTGATTCCCTTTAGAGGGTTAGTCAAAGATCACGGTCGACGCCCCAAAATCAGTTTCCCTGTATGGCGACCCCTAGTAAGCCGATATCGACAACTTTGGAAATCCCTGCCTTGGAGGAAAGTTCATGCTTCACGTATTCATCTCTGTAATAGCGTTGATATAGTTACTTTTTACCAAATAGTATACAAGCGTCAGTTGTCGATCTCAGAACGAATAGGACCTCGAGATGGAAACAGTCACCGTATGCCTTTGAACGCAGGGAGCCTTTACGCTTCCATAAATCTTGCTCTTCAATATACATACATAATATGTACAGTAAACGATAAAAGTGCAGTCCCAGCAACTTTTTGTAAAGTATACGTTTATAAGAACAAAAGACAATATTTTTAATTTCGGAGCACGCGAACGGATAGTAGACAATGCATAGTGGCGCCAGTTTTAAAAAGAAAATATTGTCTTTTGTTCTTATAAACTTAAAACTCATAAAAAGTTACTGGGACTGCATTTTTAGCGCTGACTGTACATATATGTCTGGATATGCGAACCTGTGACTACCCTGCAAGGGTACTAAGAGTGATAAGTAACTATCTGCTTATCCTCCATAACTTTTGAAGGGGTACAACTTTATAATAGATTACCTGTCTACATAAAGGAGTCATCGTATAATGCATTTAGAAAATCTTTAAAAAAAAAAAAGGCACTACAAATTAATAAAAATAAATAGGTAACAACTTTTGTTTATTTATCAAAAAAGTTCTTTAAACCTAACCTGAGCCATTTTAATCAATTCTATTATAATAACGATTACAAAAAAATAAAAATATAATATAATATTTATTACTATTAAAAATACGACTCGCACTTGACCACTTCTTATCAGTGACTCAAAACGTAAACAATATCGTCCGATGTCTTATCGGACGCGTAACGCACCCGACAAATCAGTGTACGCCGCATAATTACAACTCTAGTCACACGGTTCGTGCGATAAGAGCTATTACGAAACACATTACAGTAATTAAATAGGTAGTCAATAAAAAATAAACTCATTCGATTGGTAGTCAAAAAATATTTTGATATGCGTTATTAATGGCGACAGGATATACCACCTGCCACATTTGGCTGACTATTTTAAATGTATATGTGTTTGAGGTGATCATATAATCACTTACTGTACAGTTTCAGAGATGTATACTTGTACCTGTTTACCCTACAAGAGTAAAGGATTGTGAATGTTTATGCATACAGAATGGGATGTATGAGAAGGTGTGCGTGATGCTAGAGAGATTGGTCTGTATCGTTTCAGGTGGCAATCCATAGTCTCTGCCTATCCCCTTAGAGACGTAGAGGTGTGAATATATGTATGTATTTTTATGCATTATAATATAATATTTTGTCAAACATGTGAATAAAGAACTAGGAATAAATGCCAACCAAATAACTACTATTATTATAATTGAATGTATGTCACCTACAAAACGTATTTAAAGATCTACTTTAGGCGTATGTATGTAAATTAATACAAAATTCTCAAGGAGATTATGATAAGCCTAATCCACCTGTTATTAAACAAAACATTTTTCCTTATGTTACCATAGAGATACTTCATTCTTATCATAAAACAAACTTGATAATGTATGTGATTTAATATTGCTGTATCAAATAAAATAAATGTTGTTTATAATAAATAATCAAATGTTCTATGTCAATCTCAATTTAGAATTAAATGTAATCAATAATCATTATGTTTGACATGTCTTGCTATTAGATGATTATAATTATTTATTTTTTAAAAGCACCTATCAATAGAGACATGCCAATGTGATTAATAAATTCCTAACATATTATCAATATCAACAATGGTTGTGTTTTAAGAATATTTTATATTGATGTTTGTATTTTGGGAATATTTTGTGTATGTATTGTGTTCACAAAATATTAGCTGAAACACCTCAATACTCTTTGGCAAACATAGAATAGATGCAATCCTGCTTTAGTCTTCATTGTCCAAAGAATATAAAAAAGTTATTGTAATTATTTGTTTATAAGTTTATACTAATTGTATATCTCCTATCACATGATTAAATAAATAGCTTACAAAATATATATTTTATTATTCAATGAAAGAACAATATTGAACTGTAAATTTAATTGCTCATTTTTGGCAATTAAACCAAGGATCCATGTGGCTAAAAATGAACTGAATCTTTGAATTAAAACTGAATTATCTTACAGTTTCAAAGACTTCACAAACTACTTAGGGTCCATCTTAGGTCGATTCCACATATTAAATTATAGATTTATATAAATATATACTTACCCAGAGTGTAGGCAACAAAGATATTGAGACTGGCCAGCGCCCACACCCATCCAGGTATTTCCTGGTTGCTCTCCTTCGTCAGTGCGTAGAACCCAAAGTCATAGTAGGAGAAGAGGAAGAAATTCACCACTGTTAGGAGGAATCCGGTGAAGGTTAATAGGTTTGGTGCTATCCATCTTGGGCAGTACTGAAATGAAATGAAGAAGCTTTTTATTCTTGATATATATTTTGTGGTTGAGCATGTGACCATTGTGGTTAAACATAAGAAAATTGTCACAATAATCAATACACTCTTTTTGGATTTATTGATTGAATTAGTGTTTTTGTGAGAAGCATCAGTTTAAAAAAGAGAGGCTATCCTATTAGATGATCAGCTTACAAGATCACACGATGGTAGTTTATAACCCTGGGTATAGACACTGATCATCACTATTCTGATATAAATTTTAAAGAGAGATGAACTTCATGTTTAGCCCGTCAAAACATTGCCTTGTATTATTTATACATTTGTAAAATAGATATTTTTAAAATATTCCTACCTGAACGCACCAATTCCAGAATGGGTGCATGACATAGTTGCTGAGGACACTTGTGTCAATTGAGTTATACTGGAAAGAAAATATTATTAAATTACTTACTATATCCTAGAAGGATACAATAGAACCGTAAGATTGTAATATTTTCATTTTTGTTTAAAATAATTCCGGGATGAGTATGTAATCAAACTATGATGAAGAGTAGTATCTTATAAATAACATAGGTCATTTTCTTGAATAATTATTCATTAGTTAAATTTGTTTAAATCCTATTAAATAGTGTCACAGGAAAACTATTAAAGAGAGATACTAAATAGAGAGAAGAGAATGTATAACTTAAATATTAGGTCCTTCATTGAATCAATAAAAAAATATTAAGTTAAACCGGTTATGTACATCTTAATGAAATTTACCTTGTATTTATCAAATCCATCTAAGTGTTCTTTGGTTAGATAACGACCCATGGTTAAAGTTGCGGTTCTTCGCTCTTACACAGCACAAATCCACTTAAGCAGCAGGTGGGAAATACTCCAACTACATAATAATTTATATTTTCATTTCAGCAATTAATTGTATCCACATTTCCAAACAAACACATCACACGACATGAATGGAAAATCCGATTCAGGTTAAATTTCAAGCAACACAAGACATTTCAAGGCCGTAGGCCGGCTATCAATAAAAATAATACTGAGTTCCTTGGTTGCCTGCCCGTATTGATTGACTGACGTCAGTGTGACGTGTGTCTGTATGTATTATTATAGTGAAATATAGAGAAAAATATAGATTTTATTTAATTCCTTCATTTACCAAGGTATATAAAATCTATAGGATATAAATCTATTGAAAATCGGTGGTTATAGCGAATAAAACAATGGAACAATATCATACACGCCAGTACAAGTCATTTTGATGAATAAATGTAAGCTGCTACCGCTGCTACATGTTATTGGTTAAATATTTTTATGAAAAGCACAGTGGTTATTGTGTTCAGTGTTGAATTTTTCACTTGTTTGTTGTTTTAGGTTTCTTGTTGTTCAGATTTTCGGCTTGGTTTTTTAGAAAAAAATAAATATCTACTATTGGACTAAAGTGGTTTAAAATTTATGAAATTGTGTAAATTTACAATTAGTATAAATAGTAAATTGAAAGCACCAACGATAAAGGTTATTCTACTGAAAAATTAAAACGATATTTTGGAAAAATGCTTTTTTCGTTATAAGTGATTACCAACGAAAATGTCTAGCCAAAGTAATAAAATATTTCCTAAAAAGACTGGCTTAAACCGGGATCGTGACAAGAGCCGCCCTGGTGCATCGGAATCTGGTGGTTCTAGTCAATGTGATACACCACCTCTAACTGAAAAGGTAAACAATAATAATTACATACAATAGATTTAATTTATTCCTTGCTTATTAAGGCAATAGTGAAGTTAATTAGATATTAAACTCTTTCAGTAAACATGTGCTTTGTTAATATAAATATTTTATACAAGAAAATTAACGCATATGCAATGTCACAATTGCAGCAATCCTTTTCATACTATTACCAACTATAAACCATCATTCCTCCATTACAGGATGCCAGTACTTCATCAACATCACAAGGTAGATATGTGGGTTTAGGTCCCGATTCTGTGATATGCATAGCGGAGCAAGTTGGCACCGATTTGACTCATGAAGCAGCGGTTAACTTGGCTGAAGATGTTACATACAAACTTAGACAGGTTATCAATGTAAGTATCTATACAAAATATATACAAAGTAATTATATGAGCTAGGATTTAAGTATATTAGAGTTAGCTGCGTTTGACCTTACATTTTGTAATAGGTATAAGGATTTTGTGAGATATTTGGAGCAATAGTCCGAATCTTTTGTTTTGTCCATATACTTTTGTGTTACATTTGTACTAGTATATTGATTGATTGATAATTCAATTCTCACTTATTTGTCACAATGATATCTATACTGACTAACTTGTGAAGTCTCTTCTAGTTAGTAATACAGTTAAGCTCAATAATATTTTTATTATCCTGCAAAGTACAATAGTAAATAATAACATTAATCTTATTTTTCAGAATATAGCCCTGAACAGTTCAATGGTAAAGAAGACGACAACAGACACATGGGATGTGAATACAACATTGAAATTCTCAGACGTCAGCCCAGTGGTTGGGGCCACAACTCCCCAGTTTGCAACATTTTCAGATGAGGAACTGTATTGTCAAGTTGTGAGTGTCATTGTGTTCTTTTACATACATACATGTACATCCTTTAATCCCGGGGTGGACAGAACCATGAAGACATGTTAAACATCTTCTCAGTGACTTAATAGCATCTATATTAGTCTATAAAGTCCTTACCTCTAGACAAATTTAAAGTTTGCACTAAAGCGACGTTGATCGAGAAGGGCTACTACAAAGTGAAAGACTTTATAAATGATGTTATGTGACGTTTCATTTTTGCGTGGTCATGGTTTCCCGTTCCAGTTCTTATTGGGACTCCCCTTAAGTTTGTTGCTAAACACTATTTGTTGAATGTGAAGCTTTGATCATGTTCTAATGAATTATTATTAAGTTTAATGTACACATTGTCTGCAGAGTTTCTTGGCACTTCTTCTCTGCAGAGATTTTTCTTTACGAAGTGCCATTAGTTTTATTAATTTAATTTGATTTATTTTAATAATTACTGTATATTAATGACATATTGTTTTTTATAAAAAATGTTTTTTTTTGTCTTTCAATAAGGGATTTTATGATCCTTATATTGAATAAAAAGAATTTCATTTCATTTAATTTTCATTTTCATTGGGGATTTCTTAGATTCATTTATGTTAAACAATGATACAAAATGGTTTTAAATGTCCACATTTACAATCTATATACGTCAGTTTTCTTTTTGTAACTGGACAGAATCCTAGTGTATTAAGTGTAATCCTAAACATTACTATTCAAGTGCTTGGATATAGAATATTGGTTACTAAACCATTACACAATCAATTTTATTTACAAGCACATTTCTTGTATGTTATAATAGTCAATGTCAATGTTAATGGTCATTCAGTCTCTACTCTGAAAGATATAAAAACCTTATATTGATATGTAATGAAAGGCTTTTTATTCAACATAAGAATCATTGAAAGTCACAAAAAAAAAACATTTTTACATAAAAAATGATCCTTAAAATAGATAATTCAAAAAAATTCAAATAAATCATCTAAAAAAAACCTGCATAGAAGAAATCCCAAGAAACTCTGCAGACATATACATATGTGTAGTTGAAAGTGAGTATACATACGTATATATTGTTAATTAATTCCAGGAGCATGTAGTGAATGTCTCAGAGACAGCTTTGGTGACACAAAGCTATGTGTACTCCAACCAGCCTACCCTGGCAGTAGAATGGGTCACAGACGAGAAGAGCCTCAACCCAGCAACGGGTATCAGTCCACAGCTGCACAATTACTACACCAAAGTTGCTAGAGGTAAGTTGATAATTTATATTCTAATAGTGCCAGACTATCTGATCTTAGGAGTGTTTTAAACTCTGATTTTAATATCAGGGGCTTGGTTTATTATATAGAGCAAAAAATCATTAAAAGTTTGCTATCAAGATTATTGATAATTTCTACAGTGTGATAGTCGGAGATCACAGACCTGTCTTTTGGTGATCCTAATAGATCACTTTGGCTCCATTGATATCCTGTTTAAAACTTCTGACTACCCAACAAGGGTTAGTGGTTGTGAAAGTGTTTGTTTTGATATCTTTATTCCTTTGGTACGTTAGAAATAACTATTATAGTAGTAAGTCAGTATATTATATTTTCTTAATTTTTACAGCAATCCTGAACCTAAGAAAGAAACTAAAAGACGTAGCAGTGGAAGACCTAAGGACTAACACTAGGATAGGACCTATATTCCCCAACCTCTTTAATCTAGCTGTCCTAGTGCTCAATGATGATAACTTGAAAGCGCTAAATGTACCTGCAAAGAAACCACTGCAATCCAATGTGTTAGACATGATGGATGCCCTCATTTCTAACCCTTGCAGTTTGGATACGAATATACAACAACAGGTAAGAGTGACTAAGAGACTAGAGGTAATAAAAACTGATTTTTTTTCAATTATTTATAATGTTAATAAAAAATAACATTATATATATTATTTATATATAATGTTACAAAATTACCCATAACTTAATTCAAAAGTCATTGAGTAGTTTTAAGTTGTGGCCATCTATTGAAAATTTGAATGTTTTTCGTATACATTTAGTAGTTATACATTTAGTATTTGTAGTCTGTTTATTAAAATTTACTTTGTCAAAGCTGATTATTCTAAATTATTGAAATATATATTCAAAACTTTAACCAAAAACTTTTAGCTAAAACTTTATATGGATTAAAGCCTAAAAGTTCTAAAACTGAAAGATGAAATTAACGGTAGTAATAAATAAGTAAACACACATATTTTATACATTGTAAGCTTAATCATTCTAAAACTGAGAAATAAGTAAAATCAACATTAGCATTAAGTTTGTAAAAACACACAAATTCTTACAAATAAACTTAAAGGAGACAATTTTTCTTGTCTGAACTTGTTGAATATTGTAACGGTGTATGTAAACTACTATGATATGTATGCCAAAATAATGCATTTTATTCATTTTCGACATCAGGTTTCATAGAGACTACAGCTTAAGACCTACAGAATCGTTATTTAAAAAGAAAAAGTCAAAAGGGCAAGTTTATTTTTTCACAGCAACCAGGTTCGATTTTCCGTACAGGATACAGTTATGTTTTCAAAGAAAGTATGAATTCAGTTTTTATTTTTATCAAAATCGGTGACATGGTTCCTAAGAAGAAATCTTCGTATCTCTTATAGTTTCAGACTTTCCCATACTGACCGTTTTGAATGCGCCACCCTGAATATTCTCAAAGACTAAAGTATGTTTTAACAATGGAATTCCAGTTCCAAAGGCTGTTCCCGGTGATGGTGTCGAACATTTTGAGCAACGGCAGTCTGGCAGAAAAGATGGTGGCCGTGCTCACCAAGATCACGAGGCGGTGGCCGCCCCTTGCTTCGATGGGTAAGCATCACGCCTGGGCCCTTACTCCACTAATTCATTTTAGCCACAATATTACTTCAGTATCGATACTATAATACTTCAGTGTGTAATTCCGGAGGTTCTTGTTGGTTCTTCTCTGAGCCAGGGCTTCTGACCCAACGGTAGAATTTCAATGCTAAGAAACAACCAGTGTCAGGCAAATGTTTTGACTTTCAATGAATGTAGTGTACTTGTACTTATGTTGAATAAAAACATTTGACTTTGATTTTGAGTGCCACTTTTACAGCCGAGACGCAGAAGTAACGCAGTAGCGACGCAGTTGTGTGGCTGTTAAATGTAATTAGTGGAGTAAGGGCCCTGTTATTCTGTTAAGGGATAGGCAGAAATACCAGGTCCCTTTTGTCACCACTAACAGCACTTTCGGGTTTTACATCATAAATATATTTATATACATATAATGAAGTCTTAAATGCACTTAATTGATGGATGTATGTATTGACGACCTCCGTGGCGCGATCGGTTAACCTCCTCAACTATAATCGTGAGGTGCCGGGTTAGATTCCCGTTGGAGGCATAGTTTAAAACTGTTTTCTAGTCTGGTCGTTAATTATATATGCTATACATATATATATATACTTATTATAAATAGATAAATATATATATATATATATATATATATATATTTTATCTATTTATAATAAGTATATATTTCTTAAATATACGTTGACTAGTACCCTTAACTTACTTAACACAAGTCTTAAATGTACTTAGCAAGGGGCTAGTTCAATTGGTGTAAGTGTCCTACAATATAGTATAATTCTTTTCAGGCAAGGAGATTCTGTTCGACTACCTCTCAAAAGGTCCTAAGAGCCAATATAGTGCGCAAATGATTAAGTGTCTTACGGCGTTGGGTAGAAGTGCCCTAATTGACTGCCTGGCTGATCATTTGGACTATATTGATACACAAGTACAGGCGCCGCGGAAGAATCACATGCAGCTTGGGGTCAGGGAGACTGTCTTGGTGAGTTAGACTGACCCTTTTGGGGTGCTATAGCTTGAGTGGTCTATCTTCATAGAAGCCTTTTTTTTCATTTAGTTGTTCGTAGATAGCTTTGTAATCCTATTAATTTAAACATTATATACGCTTTACGCAAATTATGTACGTAAATGAAAAACACATATTTAAATTTGTTTCATCAGTACATGCCAGACCCGGGATTCGAGTCTATGATCTTTCTCATAAGAAGTCAGAGGCCTTAAGATTTGACAACAATATGTTCTGGTTTCAATGCCGGTTTCAGGTATCAATGAAAAATATCACCTTTTCTGTATAAGTTTTGGCCATAAATTGTTCTTCGGAATAAATAATTAAGAATCAGTGTCTGAACACCGTCTATTGACTATCTGAAGCTTTTATGTTCTACTTTGAAACCCCCAACTATTCAGCAAAAGAATGCGACCTTCAAAACACATTTATTCCTGTTTCTCTACAGGGGTAGGCAGGGATCCCAAACACCCATTTGACTTTTTAATCAATTATAATAATTGTCAGTCCGCATCGACACAACTCCTGAAATCGGAGCAAACGACGTACCTTGAGGACTACGTGACCACCGACTACACCATGTACGAGATCCTGGGGGACTCCATCATGCCTCGGCGCACGCTATTCCCCGGGGAAGGTGAGATATTGAACCACTACAATTGTCCATAGAATTACTACCTTCGCAATTGCGGAGATGGAAACCTGAATCTCTGATTACCCCGCAAGGGTTAATGGTCGTGAACGCGTTTCTCTTTTTGTTACAATTGTCCTGTACATAGGGTATAATGTAGCTAGTTTTGTTAAGAGGCTTTTTATTATTTAGCAGGTTTAAGTATGCTAAAAATTATTTAGGAGATATTATCGTGTCTCTGATGGTCACTCAACATCGAAATGGATAAAAGACGTGAACGTATATGTATGTTATAATAGAATGAGGATTATAACGAAAAAAATCTATTTTATGATTATACCTTAGATCATACAAAGAAACATAACTAGTTCGTATTAAATTTACCTTCCCTAGTATCGCAGGCACGCACAACTCTGTGACAAACAAAAGACAACCGCATTCACGACTATTATCCCTTGCGGGATTAGTCAGAGGTTCAGGTGCCCATCTCCGCAATTGCGAAGGTGGTAATTCTATGGCCACCTCGAACCCACGTGTTTACCAGATAGTCAGTACTCAATGTGATAGATGGTAAGGCATGTCGCCATTTACAAGCACTAACTGTTACCTGTTCGGGGAACAGGTAGGTTTCCTCACGATGTTTTCCTTCACATTAATTATATTTAGTGAGACGCTTACACAAATATTCATATACATTGACGTCCATTAATCTTTTTCGGGGTGCACAGAACCTTAGAGACTGATGAGAGATGATAATATCTGCCTAGTTACTCTGTAGCATGAGGGTTGGCTTGTGATGTCATAGGAAACATTAGTGATAGACTGATAGCCCATCGCCCAGTTGATCCCATTTACTCCTAGTCCATGATCGTTACCATGGCCTAAGCAACATGGTCTAAAAGTTGGGTAACAAAAGTAATTTGTTTATAAAATATAATTGACATGTCCGTTTTCTTGTAAACGACCTTGGGTTTTCCATATAACCATTTATATTTCTTTCCAGAACAAAAACGACCTCAAAGTGAGACCTCAAACCTGCCTCCAGACGACGATATTCTCTACCTACCAGTGCGGCCCGTGTCCCGCCGCCCCAAGATCAAAATAGTACCTACACGCAAGTCTAAACCTAAGCTAGACCTATTCCCAGTGAGAAAACTCAAAAGGGATATCAGGTTTAACGTTAAAAGCTTCCGAACATTGCCATGTGGGAAAAAGAGTGAAATACCAAGACTAGATGTCAAAATATCTAACTGTGCTGTCATTTCCTCAGGTTACCTTAATAAGTTTAGGTTTAAAGTGAATGATAAGTGCAAGGTTGTGCCTTTGTTGGGGAGCTATTTGTTGTAAAGGATAAAGGGTGACTGGGCTATGAAAGGAGCGAGTGTTAAGGTTGAATGGGCTCTATCTTTGAAACGGGTTTTGTGTTGAATTTGTCAATAAATTATTCTTGTGTGAGTCTCAAAGTTTTGTTTTTTATTGTTAGCTTTAAATATGTACTTACTTATGTATATATACATATATATTCACGTCCTTTAAACACTTTTGGAGGGAACAGAACCTTGGCGAGATGATAATATCTCCTAGATCATGTAATAACCTGAAAATTGGGGATGTGATTTTGTATAGAACATTGGTGATAGGTTGTTGGTCTATCGCTTTAGCTTAAGACGATGTAATAAAAGTTTCACTTTAAAAGAGATATGAAACTACATATACTATTATAAATGAAAAGAAATGAATACATATTTTTTCGTAACATTTTTCACAACTTTATTTTAATCGTTACATATCGTACACAATTACGGTTACAAAACAGTGTCATTAATTTATAATAAGGTCTCAAATTTGATCGGTATATGATGTGTAGAGGTGAAACCCAATTTTAATAGTGTGCGTTCGCGCAGCGGAATGTTGTTGAATTTAAAGATTTTAATTATGCAGATATTTAGTGTATGACGTCGTATAATTGTGTATGGTAAAAAAAAATTTGTGCACGCAGCCATTGTGGAGAAATTCACCAAAAACTGATTCCGCTGGGCGAACGTTCGCCCAGCGGAACTTTTTTTGATCCATTGACTTTAGAAGAAAAGAGATGTGTCCAATAATTAGTGTGTATTTGTGTGTAATTGTGTATGTATGAATAAAATTAGTGCATGCATAAACTTCGGAGAAATTCAAGTTTCCGCTACGCGAACGTTTGGCCATTAGCTAGTTTTCATACAAAGCGCTTACATAGAGAGCTGTAGATTTTTACATACGTTGTTTTGAATTTGTGTATATTTGTTTAATAAACAGATTTAGAAAAAATCGTAAGGCTTAAAAGATAAAAATATAAACGTAAAATACGCTTATTAGGTCTTAGTTCTTAAAGTATGCACTTTGGGGTCTAGATTTTCACGTTTATACAAACCTTGTAAGTGTCTGCAACACGTTGCCAAGTATCAATGATGTTCCGTTAGTAATTAAAGAGTTATCGGACAATTTACCACGAATAGATCACTGTTTACAAAGCAGTCAAATATCATGCCGTTCTAAAGGAATTGCATGGTAAAATGTATGCCAATAATTAGTGTATTCATTCAACTATTCACATGCAAAATTTCATGTCATTAAGTTCAGTAATTAAAGAAAAACAATTATAATACTGACGAAGCATCGAAAACCTACATAACCCGACCAAGTTCGGATAGCTACAAAAAAGCGGCCGTGCAATATATTTAGGTAACATCCCAAAATTTACAGTATAATACCGGTATTGAATTGGTACAGGTGATAAGACAATTGTTGTTTCGATATAATTTATAGGTCATTTATTTTTGTACACCTACTTTTTTAAATGTATTTGACTATGACAGAAAGTAGGTACCGTTTACGTAGGTACTTTATTTAAGTCATCATTTTCAAGCAAATCAAGCACGTGTTCAGGGCAATTAACAATAACAAAAGCAAGACGGCTGTTTACGACCTCAGAAGTTTCGGGGCCTCAAAGGTTTGGTCGGCGTCTATTGTTACCTGCTAAGACAACATAAACAATAACACCGATATTGACGATCTTCTGTGTCTAAATATGAACACATTTCTTCGTAATAGATTCTCTATTACGAAGAATACTTAATTGCGCTATAAAGAGTGTATCAATGTATGGGTTTTAAGGTAAACCAACCAAATTGTGGTCTTTTCTATGTTATAGAGAGTTTATCGTTATAGAGAATAATGTTATAAAGAGTTTACACTGTATTTAGATTATATCTCAAGTCTCAAGCGCATACTTAAATAAAGTACCTACGTAAACGGTACCTACTTTCTGTCATAGTCAAATACATTTAAAATAGTAGGTGTACAAAAATAAATGACCTATAAATTATATCGAAACAACAATTGTCTTATCACCTGTACCAATTCAATACCGGTATTATACTGTAAATTTTGGGATGTTACCTAAATATATTGCACGGCCGCTTTTTTGTAGCTATCCGAACTTGGTCGGGTTATGTAGGTTTTCGATGCTTCGTCAGTATTATAATTGTTTTTCTTTAATTACTGAACTTAATGACATGAAATTTTGCATGTGAATAGTTGAATGAATACACTAATTATTGGCATACATTTTACCATGCAATTCCTTTAGAACGTCATGATATTTGACTGCTTTGTAAACAGTGATCTATTCGTGGTAAATTGTCCGATAACTCTTTAATTACTAACGGAACATCATTGATACTTGGCAACGTGTTGCAGACACTTACAAGGTTTGTATAAACGTGAAAATCTAGACCCCAAAGTGCATACTTTAAGAACTAAGACCTAATAAGCGTATTTTACGTTTATATTTTTATCTTTTAAGCCTTACGATTTTTTCTAAATCTGTTTATTAAACAAATATACACAAATTCAAAACAACGTATGTAAAAATCTACAGCTCTCTATGTAAGCGCTTTGTATGAAAACTAGCTAATGGCCAAACGTTCGCGTAGCGGAAACTTGAATTTCTCCGAAGTTTATGCATGCACTAATTTTATTCATACATACACAATTACACACAAATACACACTAATTATTGGACACATCTCTTTTCTTCTAAAGTCAATGGATCAAAAAAAGTTCCGCTGGGCGAACGTTCGCCCAGCGGAATCAGTTTTTGGTGAATTTCTCCACAATGGCTGCGTGCACAAATTTTTTTTTACCATACACAATTATACGACGTCATACACTAAATATCTGCATAATTAAAATCTTTAAATTCAACAACATTCCGCTGCGCGAACGCACACATTTTAATAGTTTCTACTATGAGAGAGAACATCGTGGGGTCATCTGCCTATCCCTCGGTATAGTCAGTCTTTATACGAGTACAGCAATTTTGAACACCACTTGACACGTGAGTGAAAAGTGGATCCAGTCCAAATATAAATGAGTTACTACATTGTACTACACATGTTAATATGGCAACCTCTTGACTACTACCGACTACCCGATTTACTCGTATATGTGTCAATATATTTCTTTTTTAAACATAGGTTAGGAGTACCATTGAAGTGTAATAAATATTATTAAAAAGGTAACCTACGGGGTATATTTCGAGATTAGAAGAACCTCGAATATTATACGTAGGTCACCCTTCGCCAAACTATTTATTACTATGCATTTAAAGATATCATTGCTAAGTACATAACTTAGTTCAACTTCAAGGCGTCAAACAACTATAGGGCAGTCAGGTACCAAGTTCTCACAAAGCTCTTCACTTTCTTTTTTAGCACCAAAAACTCCTGAAACATTATTATATTTTCTCAATAATTTAATGTGTAATGAATTTAATCTAAACCAGGGGAATTCATACATACATATATTCACGTCTCTACGTCCCTAAGAGGATAGGTAGATTTTATCGATCGCCACCTGGAACGATCCTGACAAATCTCCCTTGCTTCACTCACACCCATTAATCTTCTCATACATGCTCTTCTATTCTTCACGCTGCATACACGCCCTTGGGAAGAATGTCTCCAATTAGATCGGTATATGGTCTGCGCAGCTTACCCTGTCCAACTCTACCTTCCACTTTCTTTCAAGCAAATTCAATTTTTTTTCGTGAAATCCAATTGTGGACATTCAATATTTATCTGCATGGTAAGGGATTAAGTCGTGATCCATTTGTATGTTAACATACACACTTTCACCCACAATCACAAACGGAAGGCCAGGATTGCAAGTTCCTTAGAATCTTTTGACTTTACTTTAGTGGTGATAATTGCTAGAGGCCAATAATACCTAAGAACGCTCATAGGACGTCTTGTCTCTAACGCCTCTTTCAAAATTCTGGGCATAAGGATGGTAACATTTAATTTGACAACGGACAAGATGAGATATTGACTAGCGTTTGTTTTTAGTCGTACGTATCGTAAGTCTACTAATGCGTTTTAGCACAAACGCAGTTCAATATCAGATAGTAAGAGGTATACGATAGTCGAAAATAGTGTCAAATCCTTCTACAACATCCCAGGAAGAACGGCAGCCAGGGGGCCAAGTCCACAATTGCTTTTTGCTAAATATCAGATCAGTAATAGTGTGAAGTTGTTAGTGGATGATGGCAAAAGTGTCAAATTTCACTATTGGTATCAGCAAAAGTGTCAAATTCCGCTTTAAAAATGTAGAATTTGTCCCTTTTGCTAATCCACTACCAACGTCACACTATTACTGATCTGATATTTTGCAAAAAGCATTAGTGGATTTGGGTCCTTGGCTGCTATTCTTCCTGTGATGTTTTAGAAGGGGTTGATATTATTTATGACTATCGTATACTTCTTTGCACATGAATAAGGGTAATTTCAATGGACATTGGTTGTGAGAAATATATAGATTCAATCTAAACTGTCACCAATATTCCACATTAATGAATTCATATACCTAACATGCTAAGTTACCAAGGAGATATTGCATCTCCGAGGTTCAGGCACCCTCGGAATGGATTCAAGGACGATATACGAGTATATATAAAATCTGATTAAATACTTACTTGTTCCTCTTGCAATTTATGGAACAAATTATTTTGTAGCAAAAAAAGAGCAATAGTAGTGCTGCGATTACGGTCAGCACTTCCAGAATTATCACAGATATAAAAAGAGTCGAGTCTGACACTTTTTCAAAGACCATCTGAAAACTACACACATCAAACATATACTAAACTCTATAGCTGTTAAGGTGACGCGCACGAAATTCTGTAGTTGCAGAATACATATATTAAATGTGGCAGCATCGAACCCAATTTTCACCATTCATGTATCCAAAACTATGTATACTACGGTGAGGGAAAGACATCGTGAGGAAATCTATCTGGTCCCAGAACAGGTAATAGTTAGTGCTCGTAAATGGCGACATGGCTGACCACCACACATTGAGTACTAACTATCTGGTTAACACGTGGGTTCGAGGTGGCCATAGAATGACTACCTTCGCAATTACGGAGATGGAAACCTGCACTCTGACTACCCCGTAAGGGTTAATGGTCGTGAACGCGTACATGCGTACGTTCTATGTCCCAAACGAGCAGAGACTATCGATCGCCATCTTCAACGATCTTGACACATCTCTCTTGCTTTACACATTCTCATTATTTTATCATGCATGCTCTTCTGTTCTTAACGCTACGTACACCCTTGAGCAGAATGTCTCCAATGTCACCATGTAGCACCCAAAGTTATAGTAGGTATTCGTAGTGTACAAGTACTAAATAGTGCCTATTAATAAGAATAGGCAATTTATTCGCGATTTTAGACAAAATGCATGCAAGTATAATATTTCCTTTTTTGATCAGTTCCTTTTGTTTTTAATAAATATTGGGAAGGATATCAAAGTAAACTTTATTCACTGTACTTATTTATCACTAATATCTACCATATTATATATTATGTATACTCGAACCAAATCATACTTACCTATTTACGTATTTCATATTAACACTTTCTCGACCTTTAGCCTTTGCGGGTTAGTCAGAGATTCGTATGTCCATCTCCACAATTGCGGAGTTAGTAACATCATATATTAGCAACATCATATTTTAGAAAACATATTATATGCTAACTCACCTAAATCTGAACTATTTTATATTTCAATTTCCTGCTACTTCGGTTTTTATAAATTCTTTAAGGTAAGAAATTGTCATTCTTGATTACAAAATACCTATATTTTCCTTGTAAATATAAAATTATCAATACGCTAGTAAGTTTTTCATCAATACTAATAATTATGGCCTTAATGTCAATTATAATGATTAAAAACTTTTTAGGCAGTGCCAAACTTACAACCTTTGTGCTTAGAAGTTACGTGTAAATAGTTTATGAAATCATCAACAGAATGTTAAGTGTGAACCACACTCCCCGTCTATTCCCAAAACATCCCACAAAAAACATCCCAAATGGGCTATTTTGGGAAAGTAAATAAAATATTATTTTTGTATTCCCATAATCTCCCACGTAAATCTCCCATTCGGGATATTTTGCAACTGCAATTAAATATTTAGTTTACTATTCCCAAAATATACCACGATAATATTACTTTTTTAAATAAATATACTTTAGTACAGTCTTGCACGATTTTTTTCTGTGATTTTTAATTATAAGGTCTGCTATAGAGTCATTAGAATAGTAAATTATTAATATTATTACTTGTAGGTTGAGATATTATATTATGTTGATTTTGTGTCGTTGTTCAATTAATAAGACTGCGAATACTTAGTATATAGTTAGGATATTAATATCTGTGATTGAACTTAGTCATTATAAATGTCATATCATGTATCAGTAACATTATACTCCTAAAAACCAAATTGATTCTGTGATTTTTAATTATATGATCTGATATAGACTCGTTAGAATAGTATATTATTAATATTATTACTTGTAGGTTGAGATATTATATTATGTTGATTTTGTGTCATCGTTCAATTAATAAGACTGCGAATACTTAGTATATAGTTAGGATATTAATATCTGTGATTGAACTTAGTCATTATAAATGTCATATCATGTATCAGTAACATTATACTCCTAAAAACCAAATTGATTCTGTGATTTTTAATTATATGGTCTGATATAGACTCGTTAGAATAGTATATTATTAATATTATTACTTGTAGGTTGAGATATTATATTATGTTGATTTTGTGTCATCGTTCAATTAATAAGACTGCGAATACTTAGTATATAGTTAGGATATTAATATCTGTGATTAAACTTAGTCATTATAAATGTCATATCATGTATCAGTAACATTATACTCCTAAAAACCAAATTGATTCTGTGATTTTTAATTATATGGTCTGATATAGACTCATTAGAAAAGTATATTATTAGTTTTATTATTTGTAAGTTGAGATATTATATTATGTATTACTTCATGTTTCTGTTGTTAAATTAATATGATTACTGTTACATTAATATCTAGTAATTACATTTGTTCTTGTGGCTGAACTTAGAGTGACTTTAATGTTACAATTGTTTATTCTTACGGTATTAAAAAAACATATATGTTTGTTATTTAGTACGATGTACATTACGTGGTATTGAGACTCAATTATAAATAAATAAATAAAATTATTTTTCATTTTTACATCAAATTTTTACTGTGCAAGACTGTACATTTCAATAAATTTTCTTCCAAATTAATGGTGGTATATTTTGGGAATAGTAAACTAAATATTTAATTGCAGTTGCAAAATATCCCGAATGGGAGATTTAGGTGGGAGATTATGGGAATACAAAAATAATATTTTATTGACTTTCTCAAAATAGCCCATTTGGGATGTTTTTTGTGGGATGTTTTGGGAATAGACGCACTCCCTTATTCAAATCAAAATTCCAGGCAAAGCGCATCGGGTTATTTGGTGCGGCATGACATATGACTACTTTGAGACATTTAAACACACTATGTTTGGTTATCAATGAAATCTTTACAATAAGTTAACAAAATATTTACAAACTTAAAAATAATTAAAATAATTTATCTATAAATTAAATATATTTAAAAATTTGTCACTGTCGTTGGAGCGCAGAGTGCCCAATATGCTGGCAGCGTTCCCCTCTGAATAACCAGACTAATTCTCTGGCGGAGGAAGCTACCAGCTCTGCGATCCCCTCTGGACTATGTTTGGTTACAAATTAGCATGAACATTGGAGTTGTAGTGAGTATGGACCATTGTTGACAGGTTGCTAGTCGATTTCATAATTATAACCCCTAGTCCCTTAGTCGCCTCTTAAGACATGTCGGGAAAAACGGTAGCTAGTTAGCATTCTTTTTACTTCCTAGGCTGGTAGGGAGATACCTTACTAATATTATGTATAACGAATCTTTTCAGAAAAGTTGTTTCTATTTTGATTCTTTCATAGTTCGTAGTGATGTCTACTTACGTAAAAATTTATGTATGATATCCTTTTTCTTTGATTATAACTCATATAGATAAGACATTTATACAAATCTATTTATTCTAGGGATGCAACGATACGCCTATTATGATACCGATACGAATGACGAATGTATCGTGATAGCTATTACGATAATGAGTGCGATTAACGAATGCATTACGATTCTTTTATTTACAAGCAAAACAAGACTATTTTCAATATATGTGTCTAAAATTTGAGCAAAGTGTGGTGGACTATGGTCTTGCTAGTCCTTTGTGCTTCATCACATCAGGAATGAGGATAATATTCAACTAATCGGTTTGTAGTTAACTTACACTATTAACTTATAATGGTACAAAATAATGAAAACAAGAAAACAGAGTAAAATCTTTATTTAAAAGTCATAATTGTAATTGATAACTTTTAAATTTTTATTTAGGAAACACAAATATTTCAAATTTTCAGGCTTCAGCCTATTAAATTATTAAGGAATCGTTATTAATCGTAATACTGTTTACGATAACGATTATCGTAAAAAATAACGATAATCGGCATCGGCATCATTGCATCCCTAATTTATTCATTTTACAGTGAATTGAACTTAGGAGACAATACAATTATCTCCTTGACCAACTTTAGCATATAACTGTAGGTATTTTGTATTATTGATGACTATAGACTATAGGTTTCATTTACCGCCTAACCATTGTTAAACCGACCACATCTCTTTAAAAAAATGTAGTCCGTAGACAATATTGACATATATGCGTTATTGAACCACGATTGAAGCACTATTGACTTACTACTGCGATTGATAAAAATTTTAGCAGACTACCACTTTTACAGTATTTCGTAGTAGAATCCTAGTAGAATCACAGTTAGATAATCTTCATAGTTACAAATATAAGAATAGTGTACTAGTCATAGTTTAATAGCCCAAATGGGAAGAAAGACTTTTTATTTACTTCCAACATTAGCACGACGTAAGTAAAACTCAAGTTTATTATAATACAATTGATTTATTAAAATGATTTCCATCATTACATGCACCAATATGATCTGAAAATACGAACAAAATTATGTCTCAATGCGTCTCTCTGTAAATTAATAATAATACAAGAATAATATATACATATAATCGTTCTTTTCTCCCTTTTAGGATGGACAGAACCTCGGCAACATTCAACCTCGCTCATCTTTAAGGAATATTGGTGACAATCAATTGGTACGAACTCGAATCTCTAAGTACCCTGCAAGGTTGAATGGTCTTGGACATATCAGGTGTCTATGGTTCGTCAACAAAGTCAGCACCTCAGTGAAAGTATAAAATACAAATAATTATTTTCGGCTGAATATTTGGTCAATTGTTGCCAAACAGTTGTAAAACTGGCTTGGGATTATATTTGGATCCTCAACTGAAAGAACCGAATAACAACGAAGAGGAGAATTGGAGCTTCGACTTCGTTTTTCTTCGGTTGTTGCGGCTGGCGGCGTTGGCGTAACCATGGCGACGGAATAACAAGAAGTACGAACGCGGCGGCAGTGTTTTTACTTGAGCTGACATAGCTTTAGTGATGAATGACTCATTAAAGAATTTGATAAAAGACATACATGTATAAGGAGGTGTATGGAGGCCGATGAAGCAATAATGGTTTGCCAGGATTCAGAGCGGATTCGTGAACTCTGCGTACCTCTCATGCATACATAAGTGTACATAGAAATTCTTTAAACTTCATTTCCATTGGTACATGCTCAAGCGGGATTTAAACCCTGTTCCCACTGATACAGAGTCAAGCCCCAAACAACTAAACTATGCCAAATTGTAAAAATGGAAGGTTTTTTTTACTCACTTCTTAGGCCGTAATAATTTATAACAGTAATAGTAGTACGAGATACATAAAAGTAATACTAAAAGTGCACCCAATAATGCTAATATCAGAAGAAAAATAGTTAGAAGTTTATCTGAATCAATATTGGTTGCCAAAATGGAGGGTTGTCTTTTTTTAGCTTCGGTTGCAATTTGTTTTGAAAGGTTTTTAGTATTTTTTGGCTTTTCATTAATGGGCCCTTTGATTATGATGGAGTCACTGCAAATAAGTAAAACATCGAAGTATTAAATGATCGAAACGAAATTACCTTTTGTCGAGAAGATTGTGAGGAGGCTCATCTCCAGTAGTGGACTGTTTTAACTGATTAATTGTACGTTTGCCTCAAGGACAATTAAAACCTTCATATAAATAATTCGTACTGTATTTTACGAATGTTTTAGAAGTCACGGTGACTGGAAATATAGAAAATAAGTCTACATGTTCCTTGAAATAAATTACGATAACGATTCAAAATTTCACTGCCATTTTTAGAGAATGGTGCTTATATTGTTAAATGTGATGGACACGCAAATTCTAACTAACCTACATGTTGGCACACTTACGTTTTACCATCAACGGGGACTCTCGTGACAACAACCGTGTTAGGTCCAAACACTTTTTCGATAATCTTCTGCAGTTCCTCAGGGGATATGTCCTTTGGTACCAAAATAGGTAGCCTTGGCTTGTGGATCTTTATTTCAATAAGGTCTGATAGGGATGGGTTTCCAAGATCGTATGCTACTACTTTCACTGTCGCATTGTACTCCTCATTCGACCAATAAGATCGGTTGAAGCTAAGCTCTCCTGTAAAAAGATGAATATAAAGTATAACAATGTTAAAGGGCGGAACAAAAAGATTCAAATAGTCACTCAGATCAAAGCTGCTGGGTTATTCAAGTCCCAGAACACCACTACGAATTTTAAAATGATCGTACCTGTAATTGGATTTACATCTACGTCATTACTTTGATGTTTTGAACGGTGTATTTTATACCGCACGTCCTTGTTTGGAGATGTGGCATCTTTGTCCGTAGCTAATACCTTAGAATTTCCTTCAAATTTATTTGTCTTCGGATTCACAATAAATGTTTGACCGTTTGGTGTTACGAATTGAGGTTTATTATCGTTTACATCTTCCAATTCTATCACAATTTTTGATTTGCTTTGACCAGAACTCATCTTAAATTCAATTTGCCGAACGCGTTCGCGATCGAAAAACTCATCATCTTTTCGCTTTATGAATACATCACCAGTTTTAGGATTGACAGTCAGATACTCTCCAGCAATGCCTTCAAAATCAACATCCACTAGTCTGTCGTTATCTGGAGTGCCTATATTAAAGAGAAATTGGTTGGCTCCGGGGTTTTCCGGAATTTTCACCCGGTATTTGTTTTCTAATTTGACGCTGCATAAAACATTAATTTTTATTTTTAATTCCTTGCAAACTTTTTCTTTTGCGAGCTTTACCTGTGATAAAAATAAAATATATACTGGGTTTGTTATGATCTAGGAATTGGCATAATCTAATTCTTGTGATCTATAGTTAAAAATTACGTTTATTTTACGTTTACTCCTTATATTTATCTTATTTCAAAATAATATCATTTCGTCAGTGGACTCAGAGCAACTTGCCTTTATCTTAAATGTTTTATTTTTGGCACAATCTAATGATGTTTCCTTTATCAATGACACTGCAATATTATGGCCGCCTGGAGCCGGCTCCTGCGTCACAGCAAAAAGCCTGCTTCGGTCTCTAACTTGAATTTTGAACGGCGTATCCGAATCGTCTTTGATAAATTCAGTTAAAATTACAATATTAGACAGTGAACCATCATAAACAGTTCCTATTATCCTGTAAAATTATCGATTGATAAATTAATCATTTACATCTACGAGTATACTCTTCAAGTTCATTATTACCTTTTGGGATAGAGGTGCTTGAGTGACCACTTAAAACCAACGGTTCACCAGATAGCACTTAAAGTGACAGGTGATGCATTCATTTATTAATGCTTATATAAGTTTTTAAGTACATTCATAGTATTTTATTTACTATATGAGACCGGGTAATAACACGATAAATTAATAAAGATATAATACTTTTATATCACCCAACGTTTCGACCCAATTGCATAGGCCGTGGTCGCGGGGAGACTAAAAATAATTGCTTTCATAATAATTAGTCTAACCCTATTGATCAAATCCAGACCATTAATTAACTGCTTAATTGATCGGGGCTAAGAAAGCTGTTGGTGAAGTTTTGTACAAAGATGATCCAAGCGACAAGTTTTTTTATCAAGCATTGTCATTTCCGAGAATAATGTAATAGTGAAATTATATCGTTACTAATACTGGGATACAAATGTGTGTTTGTAAAAGCTATTCATAGGAAAGATATACTCTTTAATATCTTCATTAAATTCTTCAGGTAGCTCAAACTTTATCGTTTTCTCATAAGATTCTGATTTTCCTGTGATGTCATTGACTCGGGTTACTCTCACTACAAGGTTTAGACTTGAAGGATCCTTTATAATTTCTTCATAGGGTTTTATTGTAGAAATTTCACCTGCGAATGAGGAACGGGATTAAAATTTTAGGAATTGACTATGCTTTTTTCGATTTGCCTGTATCATCGTGTGAGCTTTTATCTCGGCACGCGCTTGGCTTGGATTATATTGGTATTTTTGTAATTTTTATTTATAATGATAATTTCTAGTATAGTAAGTATACATTCCTTCATATACATTGATTAGTACCCTTAACACAGGTCTTTAATGAACTTCCCAATAGGCTGCTTTTATTGGTGAAATAGTGTCCTAAAATATTATTATTTATAAACTTTCGGGGTAATCTAGAAGCCGTGTCTCTTTGCCTCTTTTTGATAGAGCTTCGAGACGAATATATGTCGAAATATTTTTTTTACAAAACACCACCAAT
Source organism: Leucoptera coffeella (assembly GCA_030578115.1). Classification (NCBI taxonomy): domain Eukaryota; kingdom Metazoa; phylum Arthropoda; class Insecta; order Lepidoptera; family Lyonetiidae; genus Leucoptera; species Leucoptera coffeella. Next base: position 471,020 of record JAMBLF010000027.1, on the reverse strand, counting down.
AAGACGCAACTTTATCATACATATTGTTGAATGGCATATACGACTAGTAGGATCTTCTATTGTGTAAACTTATTTCTATATCCATAATAAAAATCTAAGCACCAGTTTCACTATCAATGTGAAAGAATTCATTTGGCTTATCGAATGAATATGTCGTTTTCGCCCCTGTCTCATCTTGATCCTCTTGATTAAGATCAGCAACTACTTCTCCGATTTCCTCGTCAGGGTCCAGCATAGTCAGCATAGTCAGCACAGATGGATCTTCACTATTGATTTTTACTGGATCTACATTATGGATATCTACTGGATTCTCCTTATCATTCTCATGCTGTACTGGAATCACCGTCATGGCGATGTTTCTCGTATCTGTACTTGCGTTGCGGTAGGGGTTCTAGAATGAGAAATTTATATATTTTAAACCCGCCTTTAGAATAATATTTTATATAATATCGGCATATGTTGAAGGCGGCCTACCCGTCCAACCCTACCTTCTACTTTGGCTGTATAGATATAATAATATTTAAGACACTTACACCAATTGAACTAGCCCCTTGGTAAGTTAAGGGTACTAGTCACCGTATATTTAAGAAATATATACAAATGTGTATGTGTGTATGCTATATATATATATATATATATATATATATATACATATTATAGTAATAATAATAAAAAGTGTTTATTTACGGCCACAAAAACATACACAATACAAATCGTTTACAATAAAAAGAACTTACAAACTAAGGGGTATGACTTGTGCATGTTATTGTCGCAGCCAAAGGGTTCTAACTCAGCTGAGTATGTTGCGTCTGCATAGTCTGTATAGCATATAATATAATCAAGAACCAGAATGGAAAGCAGAGGAAAATTCTGCTAGACTCTGCGTCCATCGGGAATCGAACCCGGGATCTCAGGATTAGCGATATTTGTATATACATATATATGTATATTATGTTTCTTAAGTAGCTTTATGTAGCTCAGTTGTTTGGGGCTTCACTTTGTATCAGTGGTTCAAATCCCGCTTGAGGATTTACCAATGGAAATGAAGTTTAATGAATTTCTATGTACATTTTCATAATAAAAATACATTTACAAAATCCATCAAATATTATCGTGAGGGAAAACATCGTGTGGAAACATACCTGTTCCTCAAACAGGTAATGGTCAATGCTTATAAATGGCGACATGGCTTACCACCTTTTATATTGAGTCTTGACTATCTGGTCAACACGTGGGTTCGAGGTAGCCATAGACTACCTTTGCAATTGCGGAGATGGACACCCGAACCTCTGATTACCCCGCAAGGGTCATGAGCACTTTTGTTTCTATGTCTGTTTCTTTTTGTAATTATAAAAGGTTGCAATTTACTTACCAGTACCAGGATAGTGATTGAGTTAGGTATATCTGTGAGGCTCGTGAGGAAAATCGTACCCTGCGTTCGGCGAGTGGAATCGATTCGCTCTTGGCGGACGGCAAACACTTTGCTATTCTGTGCAAAAAGACAAACGCCTTCAGACCCTTAACTCTTGCGGGTCAGTTAGAGGTTTTCTACTATATATATATATATATATATATATATATATATATATATAATACTATAGTCTATTCGCGTTAAGTAAATAGTGACGTCATGATAATCAGAGGTCAAACTGACCAATGAGACGTGAGTAAATGAGAACAGAAGTCACATTGACCAATAACAGACAACCCCTATAAAATCTCATTGGTTAAATCATGCAGACCTTGATGACGTCACTATTTTCTTAAAGCGAATATACTATAGTAGTCGTAGTATTTTCAACAGCTATATATTAATAGATGACTAAATTAGATACACAGTTTCGTATGAAATGTGGTACCTACTTCAGTATATATAATAATATATTTATTGAGATATCCACATCAATTGCATACAATATTCAACATACAATATAATTCTTAAACAATAATTAGATGACATAATACACAACATAAAAATTACATTTCATTCAATTAAATTACATTTCGAATATGATATCACGCAGCTAGTTGTGGTAATGTACTTACATAAATTTCTATTACTGCCAGTTTCTCTGAGAGTGGGTCTGAATTTACAACCAAATATTCCAGATCTAAACCTAAGGAAACCGTCTGAAACACAATGAAAAACATTGCAATCTTGTAACTTTGTTCCTTAAGGTAGACCGCACCTCGGAATACAGCCTTTGTAACATACAGTGAAACTATCGGGGTTGTGCTGGCTTCTAAATATGGGTTACAGATTTTGATCCACATACATACACGTCACGCTTGATTCCCTATAGAGAGCTAGGCACAGATCAAGGATTCCCATTTGTCCCGATCCTGACAGACCACTTTCGCTTCATTGATACGCATACATCTTCTCATACATACACTTCTCTCCTTGTATTTAATATGGAAAATTGCATATATTCGTATGGTATCTACTCCTAGAGTCTTAGTTGGTATCTTCTTACGATATGACGTAGAAAACAGCAAGTTATTAACTTTCTAGTCTTAAAATGGATTATTTTTTTATAAGAAAAGCAGTACAGTGTTGGTAATAGAAGTAGTACAAGCTCTTGAAGAGATTGACGGAAGGAAGACTTCAGAGGAGCCTTTATTCAGATTGCGAGTGCTGATGAAGAGACAAAAAAGACAAACGCGTTCACGATCATTAACCCTTGCGGTCAGATTCATAGTCAGAGGTTGGTGACCATCTCCGCAATTGCAAAGGTAGTAATTCTATGGCCTCCTCGAACCCGCGTGTTGACCAGATAGTTAGTACTCAATGTGACAGATGGTAAGCCATGTCGCCATTTACAAGCACTAACTATTAATTGTTCGGGGAACAGGTAGGTTGGCTCCCGATGTTTTCCCTCACCGTAGTATTCGACGCATTTCGTAAATGTATTTTTTAATCTACAGAAAAGGTAGTTTTACCTTAGGAATATATATAGCAGGAGGTCGACGTATAAATATTTCGTCATACGGTGTAGTCGCATCAGTTATGGTGATTTTACAGTCATAAGTCGTCGCAACGTCTACGATATTCGTTATTTTTAATTCAAATGTGACAACTTCACCAGGCGGTAGTCGTTTGAGCAGCCTGACATTTGCTTCACACAGGGGATCGAAATCAGTGCACCCTGTGTTTTCAATTGCGACTATATCTTTTACTGAATTACCTGTAATAGTAGTTAAATTAGACAAAAAGACAAGATAAACGCGTTGACAAACATTAAACCTTTGCAGGCTAGTCAAAGGTTCAGGTTTCCATCTTTGCAATTGCGAATGTAGTAATATTGTGGCTAAAATGAATTAGTGGAGTAAGAGCCCCGTATTATAGTTATATCCGTAGGTATATAATTATATATTGTAACATACTTATACGACTGACTAGGAATATAGTTATAAAACGGTGCAAGTTTTGTTATATACTTATATTACTAGATTAAGTTTATGGTAGCTTTCGGAGCGTGCAGCGCAGATTAGGTTAGGTTAGTTAAATAAATAAAATAAAATAAAATTCACTTTATTCACAAAGACACAAGACCAACCACGACAGAAACAAAACGGAAAACAACAATTTGATGAAGAAAAGCGGTGCGGCGACGTATGCTATTATATTTTAAAGTTTATATTTTTGTTCTTTATTCGTAAGTAAATATTTAATTTTGAAGACAGAAAATAAAACTTACAAAAGTACTCAATTAATTTGTATTGGTACAGGCACAAAATCTGTTTTGTTCTTCCAGATATATGTATATCTAACTTACCCTCAAGGTCAAAAATCAATGGGTAGTAGACCTCAGCATACTTGTCAAATGCGCTTAATCGGTATATTATTTGACCCTCCACTGTATCGGCTGGTACCAAAACATTATACATCATAGTATCTTCTGTTAGGTGTAAACTGTCGATCTCACGAGCCCATAACACCAAAAACAGCAACAAAAACATGGTTCAAATTAAGCTTTGAACATAAAATCAGGCCTTTGTAAATTCACATTAAATTTATCATCTTTATTTAGTAAACAATGCTGACGTCGAGGCTTGGAGTTTACTCGATACTTCACAGAGTAAAAAGTATTTATTTATGTTTTAAAAAGTATGGGATATCTCGCTAGTCTGGTACGTAATTCGACGTAGCTCAGTTGTTTCGGGCTTGACTCTGTATCAGTGGGTACAGGGTTCGAATTCCGCTTGAGCATGTACCAATGGAAATGAATTTTAATGAATTTCTATGTATATTTTCGTAATGCGTCGAATATTACGGTGAGGGAAAGCATCGTGAGGAAACATACCTGTTTCCCGAACAGGTAATACTTAGTGCTTGTAAATGGCGACATGGCTCACCACTGTCACTGACTATCTGGCCATTGAGTACTGACTATCTGGTCACACGTGGGTTCGAGGTGGCCTATTTTATTATTTATTTTATAATTAAAAAGCTTTAAATTGTAAATATAAGTCATCTATGGCACGTCAACAAAGTCAGCAGCTCAGTGAAAGTTGGATATACAAATAATTATTTTCGGCTGAATATTTAGTCAATTGTAATGCCAAACTGGCTAAATATGTTTGCTTTGGGATTATATTTGGATCCTCAACTGGAATGAACCGAAGAACAATCAAGAGAAGAATTGTAGCTTCGACTTTGTTTTTCTTTGGTTGTAGCGGCTGGCGGCGTTGGTGTAACCATGGCGACGGAATAAAAAGACGTGCAGACGCCATGGCATCAGTGTTTGTACTAGAGCCGACATAACTTTAGTGGTGATTGGCTTATTAAAAAAATATGATCTAAATTTTTGTTTGTTAAATAAATAAAAGAACTAAAAAAGTCGAGTTTCATTTAAACTTGAAAGCTGTTTGTTTTAGTACTGCGGTTAGGTGTAAAGGGAGCATTACACTGTCTTCCTTTGATTATTTTGTGGTTACCCGATCGTGTGAAAGAGGCTTTACGTGGTACAGTCTGCGTCACGTCAAGAAAGGGATCGAATGAGCTGTACCTTGAGAATTATTTGTTAAAAGATTCGAAAACCAAAATCGGGTTCGATATTCAGCTGATAGAATCTTTACAATTTCAGATTCAGAAAATCGTGAGGAAAACTATTTTTCATTATAGGCAGTAGTCAGTATTAATATGTTGTGCTATCAGGTTAAATTGGGTTCAATGTATCTGACTGTCTAATCCATATAACATAATAACTTTGCAGTTGCAGAAATTGTCATTCACAACCTCTGATTACCCGGCTCATACCAATTGGCCGATGATGTAGTATTTGTTATGTGTTTGATTCACAACGTACTATCCAGTCGTCTATGGATTGTCAACAAAGTTAGCAGCTCAGTGAAAGTTGAATAAACAAATAATATTTTCGGCTTATTATTTAGTCAATTGTGATGTCGAACTGACTAAATATGTTTGTTTTGGGATTATATTTGGATCCTCAACTGGAACGAACCGAAGAACAAGGAAGAGCAGAATTGGAGCTTTGACTTCGTTTTTCTTTAGTTGTAGCGGCTGGCGGCGTCGGTGTAACCATGGTGATTGAATAACAAGTGCAAACGCCATGGCAACAGCTTTTGTACTTGAGCCGACATAACCTTAGTGATGAATCGCATATTAAAGACTTAAAAAAACATACCAGCTACATACAAAACCAACTTGAAAAAGCTTTAGACCTAGTTACTTTTGTACACAAGTGTACCCATGTACAAATACCCTTCTACTTTCATACTTCTTTTTACTGCACTCGATTGTACGTGTTACCCATAGTCCATTGCGGTGTGACGCAGGTTTGTATTCACTAACATTGCAAGTCAATCAGCTTTACTTTTGCGGTTACACGCAAATGTTTATCTTGACTATTGATAGGGGTATTGTTTTGTTCACTTCCAGAGCTAGATGGGATGAAATAGAATGCCAGTCTTTTAAGGAAGAAAGAGTGGACTAAATTATAGACAAAGAATAATAGGGGTAAACAATAAATTTCTGTTGAGCTTACAGTCTGCAATGTTCAATATGATTATACTTTTAATCAATATACACGTACAGTACATTGTATATTGAAATATAATGGAATTAGAAAGACGATAGTTATTTCCATTGGTACATGGTTATGTGAGGTTTGAAGTTGTAAATAGATTAAAACGCTTATTCACTATAACAACAATAAAACACAACTTCCCAAAAATTGGTACATTTGCATAGGAATAACAGTTATTGTTGGGTGCGCTGTTTTGCTGTCGTGAAAGGGCCCAGACTCAGCATAATAAATTATGATCCTATACCCAAAACTACCAGACAATAGAGTTATAGACGCTCTTAATAATAACTCAATGTTTGAACACTATTACATTACGTATGACTTGTTACGTTGACTATTTAAAAATGGAGGTTCCTCCAAATCTAAATAACAGTGTTTTTCATGATCCCCTCGTATCCTCAAACTAGGAGAAGTATTACTTAGAACTTTCTGAGAAGTTATGTTTTCCCTTGCGCAAAAATGTTCGTCATATATATCTTTTTGCGTATTTCTCACAGACCAATAACCTATCACAATTGGCTGGTATTCGTATGACTAATAGCAAAGATACAAACATTTATGAATCATAGCCGACGTAACAGTCTTAAATGTGCTGATGCGAATCTATTATGAGTATGACGTAAGTTGGGCTAAGATCGCCACACTATTACTACTGCCAGATAAGGGCGGTTACATATGCGTAGAACTGCCGATAAATTTCAGTAAAACAGGATTCTGCATACACTTAGGTCCATTTTGCCTATTGAGGCTTAAAACTACCTAAGTATTTGTCGTTTTTGAGGTTGTGATAGCATTGATATTTTATTATATTTTTCATTCATTCATGTTATGCTATTTATGTTATAATCATTTCCACTGACAAGCTAAAAAGAAAGGTAGAAAGTTAAGTACAAAGAAAAATCTACACTAAAGTTAGTATAGTATTTTTGAATCTGTGACTGTACAGAAATAATAAAAAAAATGTTTGTTCTTTGTAATTCCATACGTTCAATATTCTTTTATTTACTTCATTACTATAATAATAACGGATGATGGTTGAATCCTTCCTGATAATAGTTCTTGAAACATGTAATAATAGTATAATAGTCAGGGGCTACATGTATATAAAATGACCATTGCAAGGCTCAGGAAAAGGTTACTCAACCTCTAACTACATCGAATACAATAGTGATGCTTATGATAAAATACGCTCCGCTGAGTATGCGGTCACCCTTAGTCACTTTAAGAAACAAAGATAAGGCATTAGCATACGATTATGTTATAAACCAAAATTTGTGTCATAACTGTCACAATGATGAAGTCGTAAAAACAAAAGTGAATATAAAAAGTTTTGCACAAAAAGTACATTTGAATAAATATGAATTTATGAGTGGTCAGGGAACCACCCGTGAAGTAAACAAACTACTTTTGTGTTTTGTTGAATGAAAACGTCTCGGTCCTACTAATATTTTAAAGCTTCTTGTTAACTGTTCAGCATATTCAAAGAAAAGCTTGTTCGTTCATTGTGTTCACTACTTTTTACAGGAGACTAACCCATATCACGGGACATGTGCATTGCAAACGACATACAGAAGGTTGTCGTTTGTTTTCGTCCACTTGAATATGAATTCATGTTGTCATGGAACAAGCCACATCATCATCAGCCTTTATCAATCCACTGTTAGACATAAGCCTCCCCCAAATGACGCCACTTCTCCCTGTCAGTGGCCGTTCGCATCCATTCGATGTCGACCAACCTGCGCAGGTCGTCTTCCCACCTTGCCGGGGGCCGCCCCACACTACGTTTACTGAGACGCGGTCTCCACTCTTAGACTTTTTTGCTCCAGCGACCATCAGTCCTTCTGCAAACGTGACCAGCCCAACTCCACTTCAGCTTGCTAATTCTTTTCATAATGTCGGTTACTTTAGTTCTCTGGTGAATCACCTCATTTCTGATGCAAGCCACATAACCTCGCCCCAATATAAGATATAGACATGCATGTATGCATATGAAATACATAAATACATTTTCCATAACCGAACCTCGGAACCTCCTTCCATCGTCTAGAAATAATGTCCTTGTCAACTCCAGGGGCCAAATCCACTTATGATATTTGCAAAATACAATTTCAATGTCCCTGCAGTAACATTGTGAAGTTGTTCGGGGATTCAAGTGACAAAAATCACCATTCTGTCTTAAATGGAAAATTTGTCATTTGTTCTGTTATCAATGGTGAATTTTTTCACTTTTGCTAATCTAGTACCAAATTTTAACTATTATACTGAATAGATATTGAACTACCATTGTGCTAAAACACATTAGTAAACCTTGGCCTTAAACATTGCTATTATTATAAGTTGCCTAACTTTCCGACATGCAATCATAGGACGCAAACTAACTAAGGAGACCTTAAGGGCACATTAACATCACTACAATCCCAATAGTTGTACCAACATATGTACCGAATGAACTGCATTCTCGTAGCTTTTCTGTCACGAAGGTTCAATGTCATCCATTGCTGGGATAGATCAGTCAACGCGATAGCTGTCCTAATGAGATCACCGATCGATATCGTTCTGTGACCGAACGAGATTTATCGTTATTATTTGATCACGATTTTCGTGTAGGCTTGGCTAAATAGCCTGGTAATGGATAGCTTGTTTATAGGCAAATCGTACGCGTCACGACGTCATCTTGCAGGGTAGACTGTGTTGAATAGCCATGTAGTTTTAACACTGGGTGTGTGAAGGTATCAATTTAAGTGTCTAACAAAATTATACCCATTTTTTTCTAAGCGCCGAATTGGTCTAACTTGAAAAATAAGAATAATAGTTAGTGTTCGTTCCCATTCTATCATTGCCGTTTATTTTTGTTAGTAGCTGAATACTAAACGTAATATGCATAGCTATTAAGTTGACTACTGCTGGGTCTCTCAAAGCTCTGATCACGCAGAAATGGATTGAATATATCGAAGACTTTCAATTATTTGCTCGTATATAAGGTAAAAGTTATACTCGTATATACATTATGGTTTTAAGAAACGTTACTAAAGGTAACTTTATTATATAACAACTTACGCGATAAGTCCCGTTAGTTATTAATCATCGTATATACATATATAAATTGCTCATTCTGTGCATATTTATGCCATTACAATCCCTATAGTTATGCTACAGAGACCTATGAGATAAGATTGGATTTTATACTTCACATATTCTGTCACACCATAGGCGATAAAAGGATGTGATTACCATATCTATGCAACGTTCAGTTTTAACTCACGACTAACAAGAGCCGAATAAGGATCAGCCATAAAGTTGGTATGGACAGCTCGCTAATTACCAAATGCCCTTTGCATATTCATTAATAACAATGTAATAACTATATCAAACGGGCAACCTGCTAGCCATATACACCTTGAAATGAATTTATTGATCTACTACAAATCGGAATCTGCAGGTTAAATTTACTAGCCGGTATAAAATGGGTTTCGAGTGACCAAAGACAACGTTTCCCTTGCTAGTATGGTATGTGAAAAGAATGGTTACTAGCTGTCGTTCTTCTCATCCGTCATAGGAGACAACTTATCTTTTTGACAAGGAAGCAGCAACCTGTCACTAATTTTCCATACGCCATCATAATCTCAATATTCATGCTAAAAAGTGACCTAGGTGATATTATCATGTCTCCGAGGTTCTGTTCATCTCGAAAGGCACATGTAAAATTGTACAAGTACATGAATATACATGTATTTATCCCATTTACCCTTTAATAGCCACAATAGTAAATCTGAAAAGAATTGCAGCTATTTAGCATTCTATTTCCGTCTCAGAATACTACATAGTATAAAATACTTTACGACCACGTATTTTTTATTTAATTGAGATCTCGTAAGAGATTACAATGCTAATCAGAGGGCGATTAATCAACCATTGACAGGTAGGTGTAAATTATATGACGGCACGGGTGTCTGTGAGTGATTTATTGTTTTTTGTTACATATGAAGTTAGCACTTTAGTATTTATTTCTATAGTTATTGCGAGTTAGGTCATACTAGGCTTTTTATGTGGCATAATGACGCAACTCCTCGTTACGGTTAATTATTTATTTAATAGCTTTTTTTATTTAGGTATCAATGGCTAGCGAACCGTGTTAGCCAGGATTCATTGGATTTTGGGAATGCAACGGAAAATCTTTTTGTTGGGTATGATGTAAGAGGTTTTATTAGCCAGTATATTTATATTGAGTGGATAATATACTTAAGTTTTTCCTTTTATCATCACCATTCGCGTCACAACTTGTGCACTCCCTTTTTATTGAGGCTGGGTAGTCCTGAGTAGGCCTGAGTAGAGAAATTTCGAAGGTATGTTCGGGATTGGTAGTGAACCGAATCGCCATAAGAACTCTGGCTATTACCTGTCCCGTGAGATAAGGGGGTTTCCTCATGATGTTTTCTCTCACCGCTATTTCTTTTTATTAAAAATACAAGAACTATTCGTGAAACATGATGGTATATATAAATGTGACGTCATTTAATAATTCCATTTTTCCAGTGTTAGTCTCGAAATTAAATGCATACCAAATCATAAGGCGAGATTAAGAAATGGGAATATTTTTAGTTAGTGGTGTCATACACTACATTAATTTATGAGGGTAAATATGGGTATGAGATTTTATCAAGGTACTATCTATCTTTGCTAATACGGACTATTAGTAAATATCAATGCACTTAACATTTCAATAAATATTATCTATAAAATGCACTTTATACACTATAAAACCATACACACAAAACCTCCACTTTTCATCGCATCCGAAGCACTATACAAAATTCTATTGACATCGTGTCATGCTTTGCAAATTCCAACAATAAAAAAACCAACAATGATCAATATATTTTTTCTAGCAGCGGTCGGCGAGAAAAAAGATTTCTGTTACAAGTGACCTAATAATGAGATCATTGCAGTTTTTACTTCTAATCGGAGGAAAAAAAATCAACAAAAGAGGCAGTGGAATGCGAACTCCCTTACGGTCACGTTAGTTAATCGTAACTGGTGCATTTTTTTATTATAAATATACATTAAAGAGTCTATTTCTTATCAGGATAGATATAGACCATTAATTGTCACTTAACAAATCTTAGAGTCTAATATTAAAAAAGGTGGATAGAAATTTGTTCATTTTCATTTTTTTGGCTTTGGTTACTTGAAAATTTATTTATTTAAAGATACTTGATAATTGAACTTATTGAATTGACTTGATAAATTTATAATGCTAATATGAGATTGGCAATTATATGTTTTTTAAGCAGCATATTATAAGAGAAAACTATAAACTTTGTAAGATCGTTTTGGCTGCTAAACTAACCAATATATTTATATTCCTAGGATAAGATTAATATTGACATTCATTTCACTTAAAACCTAGGTACACAATCCAAAAACTATAGTTCTCTTTACCCCTGTTATAACATAAGTATGTAATTAAAATAAATTGATCATTACTATCGTATTACTAGGGGACTTTCTTCAAGGTCGCATTCCCAGAAGGAAGTGCCTGACACATCGTTTTAATTATTATTGACGTTTCTAATGGTCATTAGATTGAGTTATGACCACGGTTAAGGCGCAGCTTCATATTAATTTACACTGCCATACCAAAATACATGATAGTTTTAAGAGATTAGCGATTTACACTCATGATTAATAACTAACGGGACTTAGCAGACTGCCCGTGACCATGGCTACTGCAACGTAGCCGAAACGTCGGGTTAATAAAGGTAACTTTATTATATAAAAACATACGCGATGAGTCCCGTTGGTTATTAATCAAAATACATGAGTATGAACGCGTTAGATAGACGCTATATTGAAAAAGGGTGACGTTAGGAGTACCTATAACCGCCGAGTGTGTATGAGTATGTCAATGAAGCGAAAGTGGTCGGTCAGGATCGGGACAAATGGGGATCCGTGATCTCCGCCTACCGCTCTACTGGGAATCAAGCGTGATGTATATGTATAAATGTTAATAAAACTAAAATAATTATTTTTTATAAAACTAAGTACAGTAACAGTATATTCAATCAAAAGATATATTTGAAGTTCAATGAAAGTGTAGATATATTTATATATGTCAGTGGTCTTACAACTATGACACTATCGTTGATTCAGAAGACCTAGCTCGGATAAGAACCAATAAGAAACTTTAGCCTTAAGGGAGTTTTGTCCATTATACATATTCGTATATTAATTTAATTTTATTATTTAATTATTCTTTAGTCACCTTTAGCAGAACATAATATGGAATATTGGTTACATTCCTCTATTTTCCAACCTATCTTCCAGTATATACCAAAAGCTCTAATCTTCACTAGCCTATTTAAAATGCTGGCAGAACGCATTTATTATTACGTTTACTCGGTCACGAATAATAAGGAAAACATGAAAACCATTGAAGTTGCCAATTTATGCAAACTCCGGCGCCTAGAGCCTCGCTAACGTCATCTGTGGGCCAATGCATGCAAATGTATGCCGCGGATGTTTGTGTACATCTGCAGAATACAAAGTAAGCTTAATTTGACGCGTGGTTCTAATTGGCCAATTACTTCATTAGACTGCGTTTATGAAATTGTGTTCGTAATAAACTAAGTAATAAATAACAATAATAATTTTTAATAATAATAATATTTGGACATTATTACACTAGTTGAACTAGCCCCATGCTAAGTTAATTTAAGACGTGTGTTCAGGGTACTAGTCAACGTAAATTTAAGAAATATATATTTATATATAGATACAAGCATATATAGCATATATAATCAAAGACCAAACTGGAAAGCAGGAGAAAAGGGTACTCGGCGTCCACTGGGAATCAAACCCGGTACCTCACGATCAGCGTTCAGGCGGCTAACCGATCGCGCAACGGAGGTTGTAAAATTAAATAAGTATATACAGTTACGTTCATAATCCTACTTTGGGGAACACTGGATATTTAACGAAATTGGCGATGAATTACTATAAATTTTAAGGAATATCTCCTAGCCATCTAGTCTTAAGTCAACACGTGGGTTCGAGGTGGCATTAGAATTACTACCTTCGCAATTGCGGAGATGGAAACCTGAACTTTTGACTACTCCGCAAGGATTAATGGTCGTGAACGCGTTTGTCTTTGTCCATCTAGTCAGACAGCATGTACAGGAAAAAGGAGGGTAAATAATATATTATTATAATATAATATTAAGAGCATCGAAAATTTAAACGTAATTCTGTGGAGAAGATATTAAGTTTCCAGTTCCAAAAAACATTTTAAATTTAGTAGAATTATTTATTTAGTTAAAATTTATCTCATGCTAAAAGGAAATAAATTCATAAAAAGGTATTCCCGAAATATATTTTCCTGTTAAGATATTCTTTTCGTGACGTCTGTAAGTATAAAATAATTCAACATCGCCTTAAGCGTTCAAAATAAAGGAATGTCAATTCTGCTAATCATAAAACTAATATTAAATTATGTCATAAAATACTTCTTGTTATATAAACATTTGATATGTATGCATGTATTTTAGGAATTTATACTGCCAGCGTGGAAGGTAGAGCCAAAGTTAATACAGATCAAATTCGATACTTTATTCTTAAGGCGGTTGTCTGTAGTACGAAGAACAGAAGAGCATGCATGAGAAGTGTAATGGATGTGTGTGAGTTACCTACTCAATGCGACAGGTGGTAAGCCACGTCGCCATTTACAAGCACTATTACCTGTTGGGGGAATAGTTAGGTTTCCTCACGATGTTTTTCTCTCTAATTAGTATTCGGTGCATTGCGCAAATAAATATTTATTACACATAAAGTCTCGTAGTAGAATCAATCCTAGACCCCAGTTATCTTAGAGTATGACTTCATTGACGCAAAAACGTAAAATTACTTCAATACCACTCGCCTTAGGAACAGAAACATTGACCCTATGGCCAATCTAGTGCTTATTGGGAACTAGAATAGTATTTACTATATGAGACCGCGTCGTATCACGATAAAGTTAATAAAGATATATACCTTTATTTCTTCCTACGTTTCGACTTAGTTGCATTGGCCGTGGTCGCGGGAAGACTTGCGGACAGTCTCATATATGTATATATTCGGTCTCACATAGTAATTAAAAAGAGTACAAATCGCGATTGCTTAAAGTAACTAGGTATAGTATGTTGTTTATTTTTCTTTATTAAGCCATTCACCATTAAGGTTATGTCGGCTGAAGTAAAAATACTGATTCCACGGCGTTTGAACTTCTTGTTATGCCATCGCCATGGTTACACCAACGCCGCCAACCGCTACAACCGAAGAAAAACGACATCGAAGCTTGTTCTTCGGTTCGTTCCAGTTGAGGGCCCAAATCTTATCCCAAAGCGAACATATTTAGCCAGTTTGGCATCACAATTGACTAAATATTCAGCCGAAAATAATTACTTGTATTTTCAACTTTCACTGAGCTGCTGACTTTGTTGACGCACCATAGACGACTGAATTGTATGTTGTTTATTTGCTACTTTAACCTGCATATAATAGGTGGTGGTTAAGGACTCTTGCTTGTTTAGAGTTGGTCGTATCTTAGATAGTAGTGATAGCGTAACAATATTAACTTATTATGTACTTTGAGTACCGAGTAGGTACCTACTTTTCTTAGGGATGTATTTCCCAATTGCATTATGAAAATTAACACATACATTTAAGAATTTAAAAACATTTACATGCATTATTGGGAATTGAACCTTGATCCACAACCACGTAAACTCTAGCCAGCACCTAACGTACAGATACCGTTCTACGCCGTGTATGTATAAAGGCACTGCCTACAAATAACCGCCTATACATTACATAGGCATGGGTCGTGACTGACAATAAGTAAACACAAGGTACAGACAGTCGTAATGCGGAGTAAATCTACATAACAACCAGGTCTAATAACTCGCCGAGTTCATTAGAAACCTAAATGTGTAATTTGTGACACTTTATATGTGTTTGCAAAGCCGTACTCTGTTATTATTTTGAACGGCGTGGGAGATGGCATGGGTGTATGGTATATGTATGTAGGGTCTAATAGGTATGTGTAATGGTTAAAATGTAAGGATGGGTATACATTTGTCAGTTACAGTCAAATGTTTTTATTCAACATAATTACAAGTACAGTACATTCGTTCAAAGTCAAAACATTTGCCAGACACTGGTTGTCTCTTAGCATTGAAATTCTACCGTTGGTTCGGAAGTCCTGGCTCGGAGCAGAACCAACAAGAAACTCCGGTAAAGTAAATTGTCTGTTTGGATTTTAGCAATTGGTTATAATGGCGGAGGTTTGGAGATAAGGCAAATTACAAATACATACTTGTATTTGTAGAAAAGAGATATATACATATATATGAAATACCAACTATTATTTTTACCGTGCTAGATTAAGAAGTGAATAGATAACTAACAGCTTTTCTTCCCGGTCGATTTAAAGGGCAAGATAAATTCAATTACAATAATATAGGAGCTTATAATAAAAAAATACAATTAAATTACAACACATTCATTTTAGTTGACTAAATACACATCTTGTGGACAAGAGTACGTCTTAGTTTCTTCAAATAGCCAATAGCAAAAGGCTGTATTACGTTAGAATTATGCTGTATAAAATCTTATTTACTTATTCCGCAATGACATTGATGACCATCTGATTCTGTGTACTCTCTATCGGATAACGGTCGTGAAGCTTATGGATTTGCTATATGTAGCATTTAACGAGCGCTGTTAATAGATTCCACCTACTAGTCTAGACTCAATAATCTCAATATAACAAAAAACACCATAGTTTAATAGGCACTAATGGACAGTTTTAGAACAATAAAAATCGTGGAAACACACTCTCGTTTACAGTTTCTGAAGAGGTAGATATACTGCTCAACAGGTTCTACTTTAATATTTGAAATTGAGACTTAACATAGACAAAATTATAGTATTGGTCTTTACCTATGAAATTGCCGTTTTGTATGAAAAAATTTAAACGAATTTTTTTCTTGCATTTTTTAATTGTATTAATCGAAGTAATCACCCATGCAATCAATGCATCTTTGCCAACGCAGTGGCAGTTTATTGATGCCCTTCTTGAAGAAATCAGCTGGACGGGAGGCAACAAATTCTTCAAAGGCATTTTGTACTGCCTCTCGGGTATTAAATTTTTTTCCCGCCAAGAAGTTATCCAAATTCTGGAAAAAGTAGAAGTCTGTAGGCGCAAGGTCTGGTGAGTACGGTGGATGATGGAGAGCTTCCAACCCCAGTTCTTGCAACTTGGAGACCGACTGCTGTGCAGTATGAGGTCGCGCGTTGTCGTGCAGGAGCAGCGGAGACGAGCGATTGACCAATGCTGGTTGGAGATGTGCCAGCTTCTCCATCATTGTGTTCAGTTCTTCACAGTACACATCTGCAGTAATGCTCACCCCGTTTGGTACGAAGCTGTGATGAATCACACCGGCGCTAGACCACCAAACAGTGACCATCACTTTTCTAGGGGTAAGTTTTCGTTTAGGGCACTGTTTAGGTGCTGAACCAGGATCCAACCAACTTGCTGAGCGCTTGCGGTTGTCAAACAGAATCCATTTTTCGTCGCAGGTAACAATGCGGTTCAAAATTCCTTCATTTGTGTGTCTGTTGAGCAGTGCAAGACACGTCTCGACGCGTACTTCGCGCTGGCGATCATTGAGTTCGTGGGGCACCCATTTGTCAAGCTTTTTTACCTTGCCAATTTGACGCAAATGGACTAATATTGTTTTGACGCTAACGTCGAAAGCTGCTGCTAATTCCGCCGTAGATTGTGTATCATCAGCTTCCACAATCGCCTTTAATTCGTCATTGTCGACCAAAGTCTTCGGACGACCACGAGGTTCATTTTTCAGGTCGAAATTTCCAGAACGGAAGCGAGCAAACCAATAACAGGCGGTGCGTTGGTTTGTAGTGTTAGCTTCGTAAACGTCATTGATGTTGCGTGCCGCTTGTGCCGCGTTGCTGCCACGACGGTACTCATATTCCATAATTACTCGAATTTTTAACGTATCCATGATGACGAAAAAGATTGAAATGCGATGAAAACGTAACACTAATCATTAAACAAATGACTACTTTTGGAAAAAGAATTCCATGTTTTTAAAATAAAATTAATTTGAAATTAGAATTCTTAGTCAAACAAAAATTATTTTGATTTGAAATGGCCAGTACTGCAGAACGGCAATTTCATAGGTAAAGACCTATTATTTACATGTTAATGGGAATAACGCTTTTGTTGAAATTGAATGTGTAAAATATGTGCAAATTTTTTTTTGTCGTTCAATAAGTGATTTTATGATCCTTATATTGAATAAAAAAGCATTTAATTTCATTTCGTAGAAATACGAACTACAGTGGTGTCGTTTTGACCCAAAAGCTCTATTTTAATGAAAGATATAAATTTGATAAAGGTTGTGTTTAGTTTCTATAGATAACACATTATACCTAAATCGCCAACATAAATAATGATCAAAAGTTTAATGCTGTTGACATATAAAAACGAGCTTTATCTTATGTAAGTGTACACATACATACACATTCATGAAATGACAATCCAACCTTTACTAAAACATAAACATCCGCCCAACCAATACTATAACGGCCGAGTGTATAAGCGTATTGCAAAGTAATAAATACAACAATAAACATTTCATCCATCTTTAAATAATCGCCTGATACGTGCCTCACGATTGCTCCGAGTTAAATAAATTATAACAATAAATCACCGCATAATAACCTTATTACATCTACGGCTTAAGAAAATATAGTGTTTGTATGGATCATCGGTGTGTAGGACTAGTGCTTGGACGCGGCTTCAGTCGTGTTTCATAAGTAAGTAATTTTAGGAATGTTCCGATGGACATTGGATATTTTGCCACATTGAAAAAGGATGACGTTAACCGTACTTATAACCGACAAGTGTGTATGAGTGTCAATCCGTGATTTCTTCCTACCTCTCTACAAAGAATCACGTGTGATGTGTATATATGTTCCGATGAACATTGTCTTTTTCAGTCTGGTGGAGCCCAACGAAAGAATCTATTCGCAATATATTATCGTAAGGCTGACGTTAGAATTAGCGATAACCGCTGAGTATGTATGGGGAGGTGTAATAGTGTCAATGAAACGAAAGTGGTTTTGTCAGGATGGGGACAGTCGGGGATCCGAATTAAAAAATGTAGTAAAAATATGTACTCACGTCCTTTTATCCCTTTCAGTGCGGACAGAACTTCACAGACATAATATCTCTTTAGTCACTTATAATGAAACTATCAGGGTTGTTATGACATTGGTTTGATCACCTTACCCGGGATACCGGTGATAAAAGTACCTGTGTACGATTCAGCTAGGTCTGGTATATGGTAATATAAAAAATACATGCATATATTCATGCCTCTATGTCCCCAATTTATAGGCACTTCTACTACTTTCGATCGCCAATTTGATCTGTATAAGTTCTACACGGAATACCTCGTTCTAATCTACTTTACAATATGGCTCTATAAATTCTAAATTAGAGTACCTATCAACTATTTTTATTGTTTTTAAACTGTCTATTACTGCCTATTTAACTATATAAAAGTTCAACAAAGAAAGAATATTAATTATGTACTTTATTAAGCCTTATGTTACATACCAACATACACACAAACGCACATCTTCCTCGTATTAGTTCAGGCGTGCGCCGGCGCCGATCGAGTGGCGCCACACTCGACTTCCGACCGCCATAACACTTTACTAACGATCACTGCGTATCGACACAATCAGTTTCGTGTCTAGTCTATTTTTAGAGGCTACAACAGTGCCTGCTCTGTATTTTCCAAGCCTGTCGAAGAATTTGATCGATAAAAAAGTTTATATCGAATTTACGGTTCTTGGGAAGTAAATGATTAGTGATGTATATACGTTACTTAGGAAAGCCTATAATAACGTAGTATTATTATTATTACGTGGACTAGTACCCTTAACACAAGTCTTAAATGTACTTACCGAGGGGCTAGTTCAATGTCCAAATATTATTATTAATTACTGCAGATTTTCTTTTTACGTATAGAATACAGTTATCATACGCTTCCTTACGCTTTATATTTTACCATAATCGCAATAATTTTTTGACTTTTAATAAGTGACTTTATTATCCTTATATTGAATTAAAAAAGAAACCCACATATAAATACACTTTTCAACTTTATGATGCTTCTATTTATAAAAAAAAACCCACATAACAAACACACTTTTCACTATGTATCGTGTTTTCCAACACCGTTAAGTTTATTAACAATTTCGACGTTAAATAGGTATTGAAGTAATTAAATTCATAAAGTTCGACTTAATCTTACAAGTTGTATAGTAGTAAAGGTATAAACACGCAGTGTCTACATATGTGCCTTAACCCCTTAGATACACTCATACATACATACACATCACGCCTGATTCCCTGTAGAGGGGTAGGCAGAGATCACGGATTCCCATTTGTCCCGATCCTGAGAGACCACTTTCGCTTCATAGACACTCATACATATACTCATACACTCTGTATTTATAGGTACTCCTAACGTCATCCTTTTTCAATATAGCGTCTATCTGACTGTCATGTCTTATGTTTTAATACACTCATCTCCATGTAAAACAAAAGGAATAAAACAATGAGTTATTTATGTAAAAATATGCGCTTTTAAGATGCTAGATAAATTTAATAGCATTTAAAATTTGCTCTTTATTCCGTTACCTATGAGTCAGATGACAATGGAAAGCTGGTTTCAGTAACTTGATATTTTATTGTCTTTTAAATACTATGACATGAGTACGAGATGAGTCAGAGGTCGTAAGGCCCCAAGATTTTAGTCTAATACATAATTTGAAAATAAATTTATACTTTATTTTTGTTTTTTATAACAAGTGTATTTTGTGTCTTGTCTTGCCTAAGTAGATAGATATTAGCTGGTATATTTAAATAACTATTGATGATTGCTTCCTAGTTGTAGGATATACTCTTATTAAGGTGATATGAGTTATAAAAATGCATTTATTTGGAAATGAGCTGGCACTTTGTTACCAGTATAATGCCATATGAAAATTATAAGACCAGTAGTAAGAAAATGCTAAAACAGTGCTTAATAATTTTGAAACACACGTTTTTATTTATTTTACAAGAATAAAGGAACTTCTATTTACTAGCATCTATTTTACTTTTGTTACCCTTTGAAACAGGTCTTTATAGACAAATTACAGAGACTTTTTATATTATTGTTAAATTAATTATAAGTTTATAGCTTAAATTAGTCAACGCTGTCGTAGAGCGGTAGGGTATATCCGAGTATGTAGTAGTTAAGATATTATAATGTTTTTCCGCCCCTTATGAAAAAATACGTCTATAGAAAAGAATTCATAAATAGTTAATACCTATACGTATGAAGCCTAGTTATATATCTCAAGTGCATGTAACAACGTCATTGATGCCGAATTAAGGGCCATTGCGTCAGGTTAGTTTGTTTTTAAATCATCTTAAACATTAAGACGTCTAATTTGGGTACCATTATGTTCTACTCTATTATTTGTGCGTCATAAATCAAACCATGTTTGCATAGATGATGATCAGAAATATGACGTACCTAGTTTAAGATGAAACTAGTGAGAGAATGGTTGTGGAGGGGAAATATTTAGTAAGTCAGTAAGTTAAACAAGATTACATATTTTATAGCATTAATGAGGCAAGTTCATAACGTAAATATAATGAACAATAATATCCATATTAAATTAGTTTCCAGAAAACCGGCAGCGTTTCACGTTTTTGTATAGCAAATCCAATTAGCTAGAATTCTTTTAGCAGCTACCTTTACTTGACACGTTTTAATAATCTTCTAAGAAGGGTTTATGCATCATTGCCTTGCAGATTAAACTTCTTTTCAGTGTAAAGACATGATTCCAAGTTTCAGGAATTTTGAATAAAAAAAACTTATTTGACGTTTCGCAGTTTGACATCCGGGTGTGAGCCGCCCTCTGCCGGCGCTTCAATGGCCGGCGCTAACAAAGCGCGGGATCATAAATCAAATGAAGCCGCGAGCTTATGACACTAAATCCTTTGGACGCAACAAAAAACTGGTGCGGCAAATTAGGAAATGTGAGGTTGGTTCTGTAGAGTATTATTTAATTTATAAGTGTTCAGAATTGAGGACCAAAAAATTATTAACGAAATATTTTATTTACAAAATATATCCTATTTTCTTCGAAATCATTCCTTATCAATATCGATGTGCTATGTAGCTAAGTCATTGCGGTCTTTGCTTCACAATTAGTAGGATTTACCAACTGAGCAATGGAAATAATGTAAAATAATGATTTCCTATGTACTTTGTAATAAATATACATTTGCGAATTCCAACCTAACAACTAAGACAAAAAAACTTTGTGAGGAAACTTAATTATTTCTCAGAACAAGTTACTGGTAAAGAGCGATACTGAATAGAACTAACAGGTTTTTTAATATCTGGAAAAATTCAATGAAGTATAGTACATATTTCAATACTACACATATAGGTATTTCTCACTAAGAAAAGTTTTCATTATTTACCAATTCTATATTGTCCTACGCATCCCCATTCAATATTCACATCGCACCGAAGGCATCAGAGATGACTCCGCGCCCGAATAAATGAGATTACGGGCATTTTATTCACATTCCAAGGGGCGAACAATTAAGAATGGATGGGGCAAAAAAGCCTCACAATATATGTGGTAAATGTCCACGTTCATTCCTTTACAACTTTACTGGGTGTGCTAAAGACGGTTATGGTTTTGCGTTTGTGTATTTTTAAGTAAAATTATTTAGAAGATCTGGAATGTGGTGAATGTGTTTGAAATAGTGAATTAAAGCGATTTTGCGAATAATGGTCCGGTAGGACTTGACTTAATTGTTTTTTTCCCTACTTGCTTTCTACTCGGCATATCGTAAGTGACTATCAAAATTCAATTTTTCTTTTTATAGACGACATTGTATTTATACTATCACCAATATCACAAGGTTCTTATATATGTTAAACTGACAAATCAAACATTTGGCAAGTCTAGATTGAATGCTAGATCTAGATTGATTGATTGATGTCTAGATTGATTGAATGCTATTCTACTATTGATATTTCGTGTTAGAATAGAATAGAATAGAAAAAAAAATTATTCACTGAAACAGCACAGGTACAAAAACATTTACATTTATTACAATTTACAAGATACTGCACTGTTACTTTGAAAGCCGCGAGCTAAAGTTAGTTTTAAAGCACCGAAAATTTATCGTCCACTCCTTATTATCATTTAATGCTAACTCATGTGTTATTTAAAATTATTAACATGTTAACTATATTAACATTAACATAATACTCTATTCACGTTAAAGTCACCGATACCCGTCAACCTGTTTCAGTATTCACTGAAGTCGGCTTCTCACTCATAATCTGAACATCTCAAAGGCGCCGAATTATTTGGTTTTAATTCGGCCGAATGCGACCGCTTCTTAGAAACGCTGTCGTGGCGTGTTAAATAGTTTAATTTGTTACCTTTACTCTTTTATTTGCCCCCTTGACACATAGGTGATGTGGTCAAAGGTAAACTCAGGAATTCCGAGTATATTAATGAATTAAAGATTTGAATATCACAGGTAGAATGCCGCGTAATATCTGATATATGTAGGTACTATGATATACATAGATACCTACTAATAATCGTTTAAATTTTGTGTTGAATATAAGATATTGTATTGATCTGAAACTTTAATATTAGAACCAGATACCTTATAATCGGGGTGTTATAAAAGGTAAAAAGGGAAAGGTGTTATTCTAAGTATGTTGGAGAAACAAGCTTGCTACAAAGATGTTTAGAGATCAATAATATTATATATTGTATGACATTATTACTATAATTGTACTAGGCCCTTGTCAAGCACATTTTAACTTGTATTAAGTGTACTAGACAACGAATATTCAATAAATTTATACTTATTTTAGATGAATAAATACATATATAGCATATAAAATCCACGACCAGACTGGAAAGCAGTAAGTAGGTAATAGTTTATTAAGCAATGTTAGCCAAAACGTATTTTAAACTACAAAGGCTGCCACTGGTGTAAAACAGACATATTGGTAGTGGATTAGCAAGAGTGTAAAATTTCACCATTGATGACAGCAAAGGTGTCGACCAGTTGTCTATTGATTGTCAACAAAGTCAGCAGCTCAGTGAAAGATAAAAATACAAATATTTATTTTCGGTTGTGATGCCAAACTGGTTAAATATGTTCGCTTTGGTATAAGATTTGGATTATCAACTGGAACGAACCCAAGAACTAAGAAGAGAAGAATTGGAGCTTTTTTTCGGCTGGCGGCGTTGGCATATCCATGGCGACGGAATAACAAGTAGTGCAAACGCCATGGCATCAGTGTACAAACGTACTTTCACCGATATAATATTAGTGGTGAACGGTATATTAAAGAATATAAAAAAGGCGTCGACTTTCTGCTTCAAAATGGCTAAATATATCACTTTTGCTATTCCACGAACAATTTCACATTATAACTGATATTATATAACTAATAGTGTGTAATAGAACTAATATTATGCAACAAGCTTAGTACTCGGGCTCCCGTTTGAAACAAAGATGTATGAAGCTTCGGATAATGGAAAAAATAGTGCTATGGAAATTTTGTGCAACAACTAACCGTGGGAAATATGGGCTCATCGTTTCCACGAAGGAATGCTCTGATAAATCCCCTTCATTACTCATCTTGATTTAGTATGGAGATAATGTTGTTTGTTCATTAACGCCTTTGATAGTGTTCTTAGAACTTATTTTTACGAGTATGTATGAATGTTCCTGTACTAGAAATTGATTAACAATTATCTGTCTTCCTGACCGGTCGTAAGGGACTGGGGCAGTGGAGATCCTGTCACTAATTTTTCATTTTAATGCCATCACTTTCCCGACACTGATGCTAAATTCTTGGAAATTCTCTGCAGGTTTCTCTTATGAAACGCCAACAGTTTTATTAGAATTATTATAATTTTAAATTTCAGTAGTAAATGTTTGATTTTAATAAGCGATATGTATGATCCTTGTATTGAATAAAAAGCATTTCATTTCAATAATGACTTAGGATTCACTAACCTGTCCACTCGAAAACAAATAAAAGGACGTGAATTTATGTCTAGTTTTAGAATTTTACATAGCAGTAATAAAATTTTCACCCAAACCAGGGGCCCAGTACATACATACACCATTTACTATTCACCTTTTCAATGACGCGTATTTTTCATAGATCACTCAATAGCTTAATTAGCAAAGACTGAGATTTATAGACCTGGCCATATGTGGCGCTTAGACTATGTACTCAATCTGTTTACTCTATGAACAAACTTTTACGATGTTTGGATTTCTGCGAACCCCAAAACAAAACATGGTGATAAGGCATTTACGATGTGTTTATATGATATTGTTAGTGGCAGTAACCTTCATTGATACAAGAAGAGGTGGACATAACAAACAATTAGAACTTTTCGTCACATTCAAGTTGGGAACAAACATGAAGATTAAATAAGGTGACCGAATGAAGATCTTTTATAAAATTTAATACATAATATTCCTTTTGTGGAGATAAGATATCTTCGGATACATAACATCTCCCTTGATATTTTATGCATAACTTTTATGGTTGTATGCTATTGATATGAAATAAAAGTTATAATTTGCTAGCCCTTAGCCTAAGGAAATCCAATCGCCCCTGGTCCGTTACCTTTAACAAAATGTGAGAAAGAAAAACAGCTAATTACCATTCCATTTTGCTCCCGAACTATCACGAAATACGGTAAAATAGCCGAATTATCCTTGTTTCTGTTAGCAACGTATACCATTCGGAATCCCTACCTTTTTGCCGTATCAAGTCGCATTGAATTGAACAGAATTCCTGCTTTTCGGAAATGCAATAAAACCCTCAAGGTTTTCTGAATAACATACTCTTTATGATCTTTATCTCTTGTGGTGTAGCCAGAAGTTTCTTTATTTTATTTGCTGTAACTCTTTATTTCTGTATTATTGTATGTAGTAAAATTTAACTAAGACTTAGGGCTTTTAAACAATTTTTTGTTGATCGACAAAGTACTATTATTAATTTTCCATTTCCTAAGCTAGGCTAGGGTGCTAGGCTTACATGAAGATAATATGTATCTTCGAACTTTTAATCCTGTCCATCTTTTACAAAATTATGAGTGTAAGGTAGTGTTATAAGAGTTCGCCAAATATTATTTGTAACTATATCTCCCGCGTAATTTTTCACATCAATGCACTATCCAGAACACCTCGGCTAATTTTATAGTAACACAATATTCATTACATATTTTTTATATTCGCTCTGATTGGCGTTCAACATGTCATGGGCTCATGGGGGATTGCCGTATTTAGCGATTTTATTTTATCGATTATTATATTAATCTTGGTTTTAATTATGAAAAGAATCAGAGTTTTAGATTTAGGAATTTTGTAATAATATACAAACAAATTATTTCAATGAAATTCACTTGTTGTCATCATGCCTATTATCCTATACATTCTCGCTTACTTTTATAACACTCCACTATTCAATACATACGTTGATTCAGCCACGCATTCTCAATAATCGGAGGCGCCTTTGCGGTGCGTTTAAGCTGCGATTGGTGGCTGCACCTACCTGCTATGTTTGGCGGGAGCTGCATTTTTCGCGCCTCTCGCGACGCTTTTGTTCTCTTTTATGTTGAATGAAACGCCGGGAGCCGATTCTGCTAACCATCAGTGAGTGACTACCTTCGTATGTATTAAAAACAAAGTATTTCACCACTCACTTTTCGATGAAATTAGATCTTACTATCGAAAACTTAAAGGTAGACGGACAGACGAATACAAAATGTAACTCGATGTTTATAAATGCACGTTATTAGCTATTTATACAATAATAAGGCGGTTCCAATTATATATTTCTAAACCGAAAATATAAACACAAGCTAAAGCAATTGTATACGTTATCTCGGAAAGTTATTATGAGAAGTATCGTAGTAACAGTAAGTTTATTAGTTATCGTTTAAGTTAACTACTGTTTTATTTCGATCGGTTAAGTGTTACTTATTTGATCTGCTCAACGCTTGATGAATATGAATCTTTTATCTTACGATGAACCTTAAAAAGGTATTTTATTCCGGTCCAATAAGGAACTTATTAATATATATGTACCACACGCCATTAACCTTCATACATGTTCTTCTGTTCTTCATGACTATCAGTTCAAAGAATCGCTCCAACAGGAGAATCGGGGCCGATTCCCCGAATCAGCAGCGTTGGATGAATGAGACGCCGCTAAGCGCCCTTACTCATGTCTTACGGTTTTGTTCCATTTGTAAAAGGCTCGTTTTACGGCATGTTTGTTGTAAGGAATCCCGTGGGGACATTTTTTCACCCAACTACACAATGGGGACGAATACATGAATGAGAGATTTGGCCCCCTGAGACAGGATGTCGGGAAAAAATATGACTAATTCGGATTAGTACGTAGCGCCGGAATTTCGGTGTTGTTGTACTGTTTTGGGGTGAAAAAATTATAAGAGAATTCATGTATATTATAGGCGAATGGGCTACTAAGTTCCTTGAAACATATACGCTTTAGAACGTGTTATGTTCGTGGTATGTTCGTATATACATATCTCTGATAATTCGGAGTAAGTGATTCAAAGCCATGCTAGGTATTTAGAAGTTAAAATAAAAAAATAAAATACATATATTTGTTAAAAGTTTTATGCAGTTAATTTTATTTCAATAGAAGAAAGAACTCTACGTATTAGATTTTAATTCATTTCTAACTATAAGTCCTAATTGACGTTTAAATTAATGGCTTACGACATAGTGAGAAGAATGGCAACTAATTATATCCTATTGAAGTACCAAATAGAGAGTTACAAGTGATTTACGACTGAGGAGTCAGCGCCTAAATTAGGCTAAATGTTCTGATTCGTAAATTAAATAAATTGATTTCGACTAGACTTCAATTTAAACAATTATGAATTCCACTGTTTTACTACAACGTCCTGTGTTAGCCTAGAATTTTATGGATCCTGTTAGTTGGCTTTCTTTACGGTATGTCTTAAAAGAAATCTAGGGAACTAGGGGTATATAATAATCTATAGATGTAAATATTGTAGAACCTATTAAATATAATCCTCAATAATGAAATGAAATGAAAATCTTTAAATTTATTCAATATGAGGATCATAGAATCACTAATTGAAAATATAGAATAATTAAACTATTCGCATTTCGTAACGAAAAAGCTGCAGAGAAGACATATCAAGAAACTCTGCAGACAATGTTGTCAGAGCCCCGATAGTGAAGGATTGTAGTTACTATAATATTTCCGAGATTTGATTACACTTACTTGCAACTTACTTTTTGATTACAAAAAGAAAATTGTTTTACATGTGTAATATGCATAGAAAATAACATCTAAAATACGTGTAAAGATTAGAACAAAATGTTCAGAAGAACTTTTCATCTTATGTCTTTCAGCATTTATAATCTAACTAATCCTTTCGGAGTGGACATAGTACGGATACTTCATAGTAGGTTAATTCTAGTTAGATTTTTAGACCAACAAAAGCCTGATATCACCAGCTAGTCAATACCTAACTTGACAGGTGGTGTGTACATCACCTTTTACAAATATGTACATACATACACAAACATATACATTAACGTCATCAATCCTTTCGGAGCAAACAGAACTTCGGAGATTTAGTATCTCCTATGTCACTTTTGTGTCACACACTAAATATTGAGGTTGTGATGTCATATAGAATAATGGTGACAGGTTACTAGCCTATCGCCCAATTGATCCCATTCACCTCTAGTCCCTTAGTCGCCTCCTATGATATGCTGAGAAGAACAGCACGGGATACATACACTGTGAAATACTTTTACAAATACTATCTAAATATACCGTTAATATATAAAATATAGCGCCATATTAAGTTTTACGAATAAGAATCGATCTCCTCAATCACCACCTTAGCGTATTCGAGCATATTTATCAAACGTAACGAAATGTATGCTTTTAAAATAATGTCTGGTTTGTTAAAATCTCAATTGTAAGGCATGCACCCACACAGGCGCCTACGCGACCTGCCTCGCCTCTTCTAGCTATCTGGTGCTAGATGTAGCGGTTAGTAGATAGAATATTACGTGTGGTATAACGTAATTTTTTTTTAATAATATTTGGACATTATTACACAAACTGAACAAGTCCCTTGGTAAGTACATTTAAGACTTGTGTTAAGGATCCTAGTCAACGTATATTTAAGAAATGTATACATATTATATATAGATAAATACATATATATCATATATAACCAACGACCAGACTGGAAAGCAGTAGAAAAGCGTAGTTCTTAACTCTGCCTCCACCGGGAACCGAACCCGGGACCTCGCGAATTAGCGTTTAGGTGTCTAACCGATCGCGCCACGGAGGTCGTCGAATATTAACATTTACACATATGTAGTTATTTTTACACGACCAAGGATATGGTTTCATGACTATGAGGATCTGTATACACCAAAAGGAACTAAAGGACTTGAATTTATATTTATGTATGTAAATATTAATTTTGTTATTGATGATTATGACTGTAATATTCCATTAGGTAATTAATTCAAGTTTGGTTGAGAGCAGTGAATGTTTAATAAAATATTGGTTTTATTATGTGAAAAACGAATGAACTACTCATTATAACTATCAATGTTAAGTGCAAAATATTGCAATAATCTTCAGCAGCTCTAAATCAAGTTTTTAAAAGTATTAATTGCTAAGCACTGGATTATAATGAACTAATTGTCATTAACCGTACTTAAACTTTAATTTAAGTGAAGTTCAGTGGCTGAAGGAAATAGGTTCGGAAAGTTAGACCTCCATATTGAAACTCAAATAGAACAGGTAACAAAAAGTTATATTTATCTGCTTAAATTTAATACTTCGGCGTTAAGGGAGTATCATACACCAGTAGGACAACTTATGCTTAAATGTAATAATATGTATGTATAATATTTATTACAAACATATACAGACACACAAAAATAGTAATTCATTTGCATTGTAACCTTAATATTACAAACATATATGTTACGTTCACGACCTCTAATTTCGGGGTGGACAGAACCTTGGAGACAGTTATATCTCCAAGGTAATTTTTGTATCATGAATATTGGGGTTGTGATGTCATATGGAACATTGGTGATTGGTTGCCAGCCCATCACCGAACAGATTCCATTGGCCCCTAGTCCTTTAGTCTTATACGCCGGGAAGAACGGCAGCTAGTTTGCATTCTTTTACGTCCCAGAATAGCACGGGATTTCGTTAATAATAAATAAAAATATCCATATAGTGATTCCAATATATTACTACGCGTATTGATTATTTCTGTGAATGACGTCATCGCAGTATCGAATGAATGTAGTATGCAGCGCCGTGGGGCTGCGCGGGCCCAGCAGTGCACAGCCTACACATATCTCACGGATAGGTCGGAAACCGGATGCATCCGATGCAAGACGAATCCGACGGAAATGGACTCTCAATGGCGCTGGCCAAATAACGCCATAACTAATGAAGCTATTGCGTTTCTATCACGCACAATCGCATGGGCTCTCGTTTCGCGGCCGTCTCCGCTTTCGTCGCTGCTCGGGCTCAGACTTGCGTTTCCTTTCGCGATCGCTTCGATATCATGTTATCAGCCTCCATAAACAACTTTAATGAGGCTGCGGACACGCGTCTGGCGAAGCGTAAGGCCATCGTTACGGGATCACGCCTCACTCTAACAATGGAGGCCGTTTCGAAACAGCACATTGAATCTGCCGACGCGGCCATTAAGCGCCGCCTAAAAAGTAGAAAGACGCGCAATCCTAATGCGTTTTACTGTTATTCAACCACCTACGCACGAGACGCGCTGCGCCCCGGAACGGCTCTCGGAAGGAAGGAAGCGGCCCACTGGCGACAGGCGAGCGCGGAGGGACCCTCGGAGGCTCCATGGGAAGTGGCGGCGCACGTGCGCGGGCGCAGATGAGGCGGCGATGAGTCACCGCCGGCCGAGAGGCGGCCGCTCGCCATTACGCGCCGCGCACTCGCCCCGATGGCTCGTCTCGCTGCGTGTCACCCGTTGGCCCTGCTGTGCGCCGTGGTGGCTGCCCTCAGCGCCCGAGCGGAGGCGGCGCGCCGCCCCTTCACGCCCAGCGAGTCCATCCTCGACTTCGTGGACACGGAGCGCGTGCAGCGCCTGCTGCAGCAGCGCCGCCCCTACCAGACGCTGCAGCGGAACGAACTGGAGGACGGCGGCCCCTCCGTCACGGCGCTCGCGGACGCCGACGAGGCCCCCGAGCCGCTGCCCGACATCGACTACCGCAAGGTGCTGCGCTCCTCCAAGAACGCTCTACTGGTGACCAAGAAGGAGTACCTCAAGGAGGACTGGTGCAAGACGGAGCCCCTCGTGCAGAAGATCCGCGAGCCCGGCTGCCTCACGGTGACCGTGCTCAACAAGTTCTGCTACGGGCAGTGCAACTCCTTCTACATCCCGAAGGCCCCGCGGCGCAAGGAGAAGGACGAGAGGGCGCCGCCCGCCTTCCGCTCGTGCTCCGTGTGCCGGCCCAAGAAGGTGATCGCGATGACGGTGACGCTGCGCTGCCCCGGCCAGAGCCCGCCCTTCAAGCGCCGCCGCATCCAGAAGGTGAAGCAGTGCAAGTGCCTGCCCAGCGGCGCCGGCTTGGACTGAGGCCTCCGCGAGGGCTCCGCGGGGGCTGGCTCAAGAGCGACTCCGAGGCGGCGGCTGCGAGCGCCCGAGGGCTCCGGCGCCAGGGCTGAGCCTCGCCTGGTGGCGGCCGAGCGGCTCGCACTCCTTCCGCCTTACGCATCCAAGTGTGATATTAGACTTAGTTTCCGAGTGATGTACATCGAAACGAAAGTGTTGTGATCGACCTAGAACCGTTCGTTGATATTTTATTATTTATTAAGAACAGTTTTTAAGTTGAGATAAGAGAATTGTTGAGAATTGTCTGAAAAATACGCTTATTAGAATATTAATGTGTACATATATTTTGGACTTAGTGTTACTTTGATGACCAGTGTACGTATATGATTTGGTTTTATATAATTTTTCCGATGGTTCTGTTTACTTTTTATGTCGAAAAGTGAACTGAAGTCGTATTCTTTTTCCAGTTAGTATTATTTTCAAACATATCTATAATTCTTTTACAGATATTGTGTACTTGAAACTACATGTAAAATTGTTACCAAATTTATTGATATGTGATTAATTTGTGCTTTCACGAGTCCAAATTTGACTTATACAAAATTAAATTCCGTAAACACCTAAAGCATCTTTTATTTATAACTAACTGAAAGGAAAAGTAGCGCGTAAGTTTACATTAATGTGTGTTATTATTACATTACGATATGGAAATCATTATCTGATAGATTGACCACTTTTTCGTTTAATGCTAAATGATCAGAGTTACCGTATAGACGATTATAATTCAGAATATTTGTATTGGTTGTCAGGTTATAATACATACGTATAAACCCTTATACGCCTCTTACGACACGTTTAGAAGAAAGACAGCTTGTTGTGCGTGTGTTTTATAGGTAAAATTCAAAGGGTGAGTAAATAAAATACAAATTTACATTGATGTTGATTATTTATTTTGATAACTAACAGAGATAGAATCTTACAAACTATGTTTAAATTTTAGGCGTGCAACGATTTTTCCATTAAACTATACTAATATTGCATTATGATATTCTGATTACTTATTTAAAGACGAAGTATAGTTTATAATTTATTTATATGTATATATGTAGTTACGAAATGACACAGCGAAAATTGAATGATTAACACGAATTGTGTTAAACAATCATAATGATAAATTTAAGATTGAAATAATTATGAAAATGGGTTGTTAAAGTTATTGGTAAAATAAAAGTAAAATTATTGGAAGCATTCAGGTTATATGTAGACATGAAGAAACACGAAGAGGATTAGAAGTTTAAAAGGAAATTAATTAATGAAATTGATGGTATGTGATTTGGGAAATTGTTAATGATATGATATGAAAGGATGTGATTTTTAAATGAAATTGTGCATGATTATAATTACTAACAAAAGCTTTATCATGCATGATAGTGAAAGTTTGAAATGAGGGGATGAAATGAAGAATTGGATTATGTATTTATTATGAAGTATAAATGTATATATGTAAATGTATTTTATACTTTTAGAATTTTTGACAATAATTCCTATTCATAGTAAATACAGTCTAATATTTATAAAGTATTAAAGGACATAGAAGTATGTAATTAAGTAGATATATAATTTAAATCTTACATATGAATGATAATAGATGAAATTTAATGATATCTAATAAGTGATATTTACTTGTTCACAGAAAGCTTTCAAAATAAAATGCGACAATATTTTTTTCTATACAATTATATATAATATTTTCGCGAAGTAAAAGATATTTTTTTATGCATTTATGATTAATTGATGGAAATTGTGATGAGAGGATTAATTAATTGATACATGCCATAAATTCTATAAGGACATTACTAATAGTATTAAATAGCATTGCATTGATTAATAATAGAACTTTTTTAAGTTTAATGTCTTTTATCAGATTGTTCGATAATTTAGTTCTAATTTGGAAATGAATAAAAATATTGATAATATAAGATTAATTCCTAATAATGCTTTAGTGATGGCCCTTACAGCGATATTTTCTTAATGAATACACGAATAAGCAAAAACTACAATTGATCTCTAAATAATAAAGTTTTCTAATGGAAGATTTTGTGTACTGGTACAAAATATACTATAAATACGTGCTAGGTTTCCTAAAGAGTACAAAAGTCTAATTATTCAATTATATTATCAAAAAGGTTATATTTATAATCATTATTTGTGCGCCATATACCGATGAGTACATAGGATTTATTAAAACATGTCATGTGTTGACACATTAGAATAAAAATAGTCGAAATAAAAAATATGACATAATTCTACAATACATGACTTTAAACCCCGCATGTGAGTTACAAAGGTATAATAATTATGTAACGCATACCCATTTTACAAGATTGTAATGAGAGACAACTTCATAACCATAAATAGTTGTAAATTACAAGCACACATATCAGCAGACAACACCGACCAAGCAATATTATGTAACTTCAAACATTTATTACAAACTGTAGGCATACATTCAGAGAGTAATTACTAACTTATTATATTTAGTAACTAGTACCATATGAGACTAAGCATTTTCGATTCATTTAAATGATTTCTTTCAATATGATTTTCTTTAATACGTTCGTCTTTTTTCACCCACGTAATTTTATCTCGTACAGCTAATAAATAATCGCTAACTTTTCGTTGAGTATCACACCAGTTGATTCAATAAATGACACGATATTTAGATGATATACCAGTATATACCACATGATACCAATCTCTGCTTATCTAAAGAGAAGCAGGCGACAAGTGTATATACACAAACAATATTCATATTCCTTACTAATGATAAAATGACATCGATGTATTTTTAGTTCACGACAATGTTTCTACTGCTCTATAGCTGATTGCTTACAAACATATTCATGTAAGATTGTAACTTGTATCTGTTGTAAATTACTATATTTTCGCTCTTACAACTATAGTTCAAATAGACATTGACAGAATTTCGCTCCATTACAAGTCGAGCAGATATTGCAATTTTTCGTTTATTCAAAATAGCATCTTGATGGTTGACTAGAAAAGTGTCAGATTTTACCTTATCCGAAATACCTTCTTTTATATTATGGAAACACACTTTTAAGGTGAATGTTTAAATTAGGCATTTCATATACGATTCAATTAGTATCTATAGTAAAAAATATGAATTTGCTAAAGCTTTAATTTAGTGCCATTTATTTAGCTTTCATGCCATTTATTTGTATAGTTTTTAACACATAAATCGTAAAGAAGTTTTTTTGCACCGAGATTATAATGGCCTTTTCACATTAGTTACTTAGTCTTCGTATAACACGCAAATGGCACGAGAAGAAACATGGCTACGATGTAAATGCTTAAGCACCTGATGAAATAGTTATTTAGCAAGCATCGTACATTTATAATTCTTGTTTAGATCAATCAATCCTTGCCTATGGGTGTTGCTTTGATTGCTTTACGATAACTTCTTCTATTCGTGAATTAACATACAAATATCCAAGCATTATGAATGAATCTATGTATAAATGCAAAAGCATGAAATTTCATTGAGCGTAAGTTTATGCTTTACTTTGAAATACTAATATGTACTCGTATAGTCCTACTTTATGTTGGTTAAATAGCATCTAACGTTATAGTATTTTAATTAAGTATTGAAAATGTTGACACCACATTCAGATAAGCGAAGTTGAACAAACAGTGATTAGTTATCGTGCAATATTCACATCTAACATCAATCAATGAAACACACTTTAGTTGCAAATGAGTGATTTCGTGCATCTAACAACTATAGCGAAATTAATGGTCATTTCCGTCACTAGGTATCAGTTTATTTGCTCTCGTCCCAACCTTACTAAAATTACATAAACACTACGCTAAGTACAAGGGCGAGATTTATTTACAACTGCAAAGAAAAAGTATTCATTTCACACACCTGTTAAACAATTCTCTATTTACAATAATACCAAAAAGGATCGAACCATTACCTACCTCTTTTAAACTCTGTTAGACGCCATATTTGTTGCTTTACAAGATGGTTGACATTTTGACATTTCCCGGGCAGGTATAAAAAGTAAAGAAACTTTAATTAATCCATAAGTTACTTCCATTAAATAATCGTTAATCCTATTAAATAATCACATCGAATCTGACAATAATAATATACATTTAGGTCGTTAAATTATATTCGGTTAAAGGTAAATTTTGATAAGGACTAAATTAAATTCGTTTGTATGCGAAACCTCAGGATTAAACACATATAAAAATATTCGTAATCAATACATTACTACATTAAAATTGACACAAAACCTACTTCGACTGTTACATCCACATCAACATAGACCCATACCGCGAGTCTATACTGAAAGTTTCCTTAATTCTTGAATATAGTGTGAAATAAATATTTGTTCTTTCTTTCAACCCTCGTACGCACTACATAATCTTTGGTCTTGCCGTCGGATTCCTACATTCTAAGTTCTACTACGTAAAGGCTCTTCGTGTTTAAGGCATACGTGTAGTCGATTCTTTGATGCGAAGAGCTGTACTACGGAGATTAGGTTCTATGAGAACTGCTTCCTACTCTTGCCTATAGAGTGATCGCCATTTGTAAATACGTACATATTTCTCAAGAATCTACGCTCCGAGCGGGAAGGAATATATTTACAAAAGCATTAAAAGGATTAAGAAATAGGTGAAACAGCCACGTTGCATTGAAACTTGTAGCCTCTGTTGGCTTTAAGTGTTTTCTAGAACTAAACTTAAGAACACGATGCATGTGCGTATAGAATGAAGAATTGATGAGAACCACGCCAGAATTTTATAATAACAATTAAGATGCTACAAATCTTACATTATTTGAGAGTATTGAGTTTTTACTGAGGTACGATCGAACCTTATTGTATTTGGAGGTGCTTTGGTTATTCAATCATTAATCCTAACAGACGAGCCTATTTGTAAATGCTTGTTGTACTTTCCTTTGTTCTTAATTGTTATATTGAGCTTAGTTTAAATTAGATCCAGAAAAGAGGGATACGTGAATAAAGAAATCGCCACATCTTATTATATGACTATTGGATGTATTTCTTTATGTATTTAGCATGACTTGATATTCACAAAAACTAATTAAACATATTTTATGTACACAATATGATTGCTGCGATACACCGTTTTATTTAGTATTCAATAAGACCATCGTCCTTATTTGTATATCACAACTAGTTATTCGTTGTGAAAATACACAAAAATTGGCAAAAATATGTCATTAATGAGATACATCAAACATTAAGGAACTTAGGGATAAATCATGAACAATTTATGAGGATGAGTTAAATTCACTTATTTACAAGTAGGTGAAGCTTATCATGCAATGTTTCGGAATATTTTTAGTAATCAATTTCTTACAAAGACATTAAAATACGTACATCAATTGTCATAATTAATTCAACAGCATAGCGGGCGCGTCTCCGGGCTGCGGCCGAGCCTGAATCAAATTTGGTTGAATGCATTGCCGTCTGAGAAGATTGGGACGCTTCTAGATGGAACTACTTTCTGTCTGGTTTGAGGCTTGGCGTAAGGATAAACGTAGCTTATCGCTGTGGTTGTGGGGCACGTGTTGACGAGTATGGCCACCACGGGTTGTCATGCCAGCGAAACGCTGGTCGTCTGTCTCGACACTCAGCATTATATATAAAATACGTACATTGCATTCAAATTAATACTCATACCAATAGTAAATTTATTCGAGAAAAAAAGAAGACAGTTAGCCACGAAGCCACATTTATATACTTTAAGCATTCATAAAATATTCTTTCATATATTCTTGCACATAAAGGTACAAGCATAAATAACTACATGTAAATACAGATATTGGTATATTAACTAGCATACATATCTACCATCTAATAGAGAGCATCTCGACACATAGAAAAAGTATTAGGAAAGATGAAGCTTGTGATTTTACATTTAAAATGATGATTGTAAACTACGATATTATATTGGTATAGCATGCAATACTTTTAACTATATTTTTTATAAATATACGTAATGCTATTTAGACACAGACAATAATGCTAAGTATATAATGCATTAAATTACACGTTCACAATGCTAGATAATTATAAATACGCATTTATTATTTAGTACTTTTCACGCATTAAACTTATAAGTAACAATTTAAATTTCAT
Source organism: Leucoptera coffeella (assembly GCA_030578115.1). Classification (NCBI taxonomy): domain Eukaryota; kingdom Metazoa; phylum Arthropoda; class Insecta; order Lepidoptera; family Lyonetiidae; genus Leucoptera; species Leucoptera coffeella. The sequence continues at coordinate 433,933 of JAMBLF010000027.1, read as the reverse complement.
AGTTAAAATAGTGTGAAAGAGAGACAAAGCAAGGATAAATTATAATGTCTCTTTCGATCAAATGTAAAGAATTAAAAAAGATTAACATTTTGATAAATTATTTCGTCAGCACTCATTCTTTTGTTGTTCATAAATTTTACTGTGTATAAAATTAAAAATATTTCTTACATATTTAGCTGATATAATATAGTTGAACTAGTTCATTATTTTATGTCAGGAAGCTAATTATATGAGAAATATTTTTGTGTAAATGTGTCCGATTAAAATTTGTGTATAAATATTTCAATGGCGCTAATCTCGCACTGAAAAAGGATGGATATATATTACTAAGTCGCAAGTACGATAGAGAAGTACCATTGAATTATTTATTTACCGACACCGAATAACTTGCGCGACGTAGAGAACCTATTAAAAAAAACATTATAATAAAAAGATACTAAGGTAAAATCGAAGAAAATTCGAAAGATAGCAATCATAATTACTCTTACTTATTGTCCTGTACAATTTATAGTGTTATAGGACGATAAAAGTTTCAAACATATGAACAACTACCAAGTCTTTTAAATCAATGAGACTTCCTGAAGAAGTCATATGATGTTTAGTAGCTATTTCCCTTAGTCGCCTCTTACGACCCCCTCGGGACGAGATGGGGTGGCGGACTGTAGTGTGAGTACAGCTTTATTCTAAAGCCGCCGCCACACGGCTATTATGTATATGAAGACTTAATTTCAAAAAAGATATGAAGATACACTCAAATAGTGTAACGTGAACTTTAGTAAAAGTTGAAGATTGATCGAATAAAGTGTAGATGCGAAAATGACAGACGGTTAGTGACCGTAAATACTAGCAGAAGAAACTTCCCAAATTGTTCAGCTAGTGCTTACCGTGTAACGAAAGATTTATAAATCAGAAATAAATATAAAAAAATGACTGTTCATGACTGGTGATGATTTTTACAAAAATAGACTCTCTTTTATAAAAATATATCTCTGCTTAATATACGCTGCTGCTTATTTTAGTTTTAAGTACGATAAACCGCAATATTTGAATGGTTGGTTTCCTGAAACAGCTTAATACTAAGACAGATATGTCGGATATAACTGCTGCCTTTTTATTTTTTAGTTTTATACAAAAATATTATCTCTTCTTTTTTTTATAAACGTCAAGGAAGATGACTAATGTACCTTTTTAAAGTCTCTAGTACTGGAACTCTTTTAGTTTAAGATGTTTCCTCATTTACATACGCATCATGACTGATATTCTATGCGGGGTAGTCAGAGTATTGTGTTCCTTCTTCGATATTATGAAGAAGAGGTGTAGGGGCAGTTCAAAGCCATTTTTCGTCTCTGTATAGACTATGTCCCAGAACAAGCCAGTTAGTTCATTCGTATTTTTATAATATTTAGATTTTTGACATACTAAAGTTGGTTAATTAATAATTTCGACGTTTTACTTGTTCAGTCATTTTTAAGCCTATCATTTATTTGCCTGTCAATATACACAAATATTTTGATTACTTTATCCGCTGATTACCTCGCTATCGAATGTTCGATATATTTTTTTATTATAGCAATAGTTCCTTGACGTATTTTTATGTATTTTATACAAAATTCTATCTATCTCTAACTACTCAGTGACTAGATTCGCTCGTTTTTGAGATCAAAATGACTCGATTCTCCTTACACTAACTTAAAATACAACATTGAACTATTAATTAAACATCTAATTTATAAATGCATCAAATTTAGGTACGTTTATTCATATATTTAGATTGTTATGACAGCAATAATTTAATATTTCAACCACATCGAATTACAAAGATCAAAACTGTTACCTACTTTTCTATTTTTAAGCTAGTGAATTTAAAAACTAAAGTATAATGCTAAATTAAAATCCTAGTATTCTATTTCTAAGCTAAAATAATAACTGTATGTATGTGACTATATTATATTATTTAAGTAGAATCATGCTAAGTTATTAACATACATATAATCTTAATAGGTGTAATTTGGGTACTGTGCTTGAATGCAATTAAGAAACGTAAATTATTTTAACATTATCTTGGTTAACGTTATATTTAAATACGGGAAGACCTTAGTATAATCTTAATACAAATACCAATACTTACTATACTTTCTTTTATATGCTAAAGAAAACTTCATATATTTATTTATAAGCAATCATAATGTATATTACTTATCGACTTAGCCTCCTCGTGTGTTATAATTCCTATCCAAGATATATGTAATAAATGAATACTTATTATTCATAGATAAATACGCAACCTTACAATTAGCGTAAACTAGTAAACTATCGTGCTACGATTGAAATTACTTTGCAGACTAATCACAAGACGATTCTACCAAAGCGTAAGCAATGATGATTTTTAAACGATAATTTGTTTTATTTTTAATGGCGAAAAGTATTCGTACTTTGTGCAAAAAGTATTTCCTTAAATCATGAAACTTTTTGCTTCATTCAATCTTTAAACTAAGACAATTGTTTAGTGTTTTTTTTATTTAAATACTTTCACAAAGGACATAACGAAACCAACGTAAACAACAATACCTTTGAATAAATCCTATTCCTTGGGGTCTATTCCATCATTCAGAAGGTTAAATAACCATTTTTCAAGAGACATTCCTCGAAGTATGTTAAAATTGTTATAAACATTTACCCACGCAAAAGTCTGAAAGTTACTTGTAAATGTTCGCATTAATATAGCAGTACAACTTCACTATGATATTGTACACCACAGTCATAATTAAAGTGACAATAATAATTTAAAATGTTTGAATTTAGGAATGACCAAGGTATATGTTTATGGCATACTGATTCAAGTATTTGGTTCTCTATTACCTAAGCGGGCACTCACTAAACACAGATAATTTTGACGAGCTGACTATATGCGTCATAGTAGTAACTGTGCGTAATGCTAACTTAACTAAAACAAATAAAACTAGCGTGTATCGCTTTTCTAATCTAAAAACTACATACTCTACAATCAATTCAATTCAATTTTCTCGTTTACGAAACACAAACAATTGAAAACTTCACTACAAAATACATTACGTTCTGAGAAGAAAATTAATTCTAAAGTAAATAATCCCATCTCTATAAAAACACAGTTCATTCCTTATTTAGATTTACTTGTCAAATGTTGTAATCCATACTACTATTTGCAACCAAGATATTGCAAAAGCTGACTAGTATTTACCCGTAAAAGTTTTATTACCTACTACAAAATGTAATCGATTCAGTAATGGTGGTAATTTGTGTCCGTAATACATTCATAAAATACTTATTTAACTTATTAAAACAGCACTATTTGACTTAGTAATCGAAATATACGCTGTAAAGGCCATCACGTATTTTATTTTGTTGTATATAGATGTTTATATAAGTAATCTAATAATAAATGATGAGAAAATAGATAAAATAAATACTACTGTCTTCTTAGGGATAACTTTAGATTCAAAGCTGCAGTGGGGAGACCACATTCGCGTTTTATCTAAAAAACTTAGTTCCGCGGCATATGCTGTTAAACGGATTAGGGAATATACGGACGAGTACACGGCTAGGGTTGTTTATTTCAGCCACTTTCATAGCATTATGCCATATGGTATTTTGCTGTGGGGTCGTGCTGCTGACATAACCACAATATTCGTTTTGTAGAAGAGGGCTGTTCGCTGCATTTACAGAATAGGCCCCAGAGAGTCACTTCGCGAAAAATGTAACTGGCACTGGGCAAAAAATCCTGAAAGCCGGAGTTTCTTGTTGGTTCTTCTCCGAGCCAGAGCTTCCGAATCAACGGTAGAATTTCATTGCTAAGAGACAACCAGTGTCAGGCAAATGTTTTGACTTTCAATGAATGTACTGCACTTGTAATTATGTTGAATAAAAACATTTGACTTTTACTTCGAAAATACTAAACACAAAGTTTTGATATGACTATATAATATAGCGAAAACCTTATTAATGAATAAATTCGATGAAAAATGAATGAATTATATGCAATAAACACGACTATAACTTAGTTTAAATAATTACTAAAACGATGAATTATGATATGAATATTATAATGTAATAAGAATATCCGAATGCACAAAGTCCTACAGTAATGAAAAAATCGTTGCTTCAATTCTTACTATGTGAACTTTTAATTAACAATGTTCTTGGTGGCTTATACAAAACGATTTTACATAGAAAGCCTCGGAATGTTCGAAGAATGGTAATATTTAAAAACAGACTGTTAGACAGTTTGGGAAAAATACTAATAGTCAATAAGCTTTACATTTCTTCTAAAAATATAGACTCGAAAATCATTGCCTTAGGCAAGATTCGTGCAAGATGTAAATATGTATATAGATAGATAATATATTCACTGGACATAGAGAGAAATTAATTTAGACATACGTCATTTTCTTTTGGTGAATCCTGTATTCAACGCATATTTATGAGAACTAATCTTATGATGTATTAAGTACTAAAATTGGTCTCTTTTACAGTAATTAATGATTCAGTATCTTCTTTTTTAATGTGACAATGCTTCGTCATACTGTTGTATGAATAATTAAATTATGTAAGCTAAATTTCAAAAGGTGTTATGTATGTCATTTTAGAGTATCGTGATTTTTTGAAAGTGCTAAGATATTTAAATAACAATACAAAGGTACGCAAAGTAAGTTTAAACTTGAAATAATTACTACATGACATTTTACCATAAAAATTGATGGAAATTTCAAGTAACATAATAATGATACCGAACGTTGTAAAACGTACATACGATAGAGTCAAGTATTTTCTACTGTGCTTCGTAATTGCTCGTTCGATCTACGAACAGAATACATGACTAATTTAGTATAGTAAGTGAAAAAAAAGACCAAACAAAACACTAGAAGTTGTGTTTAAAACTCAGGATTCAACAAAAGGGAATGATCTTAGCTTAAAAACAATCCTTTCAGTAGATGGGAATACCGAATCCTTTCTTGGCAGCGATGGGCAGCCGCTGCCCAGTCAGATAGGGGTTCACGTCCTGAAAGGGGTAAATAGATACATTGATACAACTTTAATATAAAAAAAAGAGAAAAAAAAAAAGGCTAAAAAAGGGAGTGTGTATACACAAGTCGTGAAGCGTATGTATGTATGATACAACTTTTGTCCTGTCCTGTGCTAGTCTGAGATATCAAAAATGCAAACTAGCTACCGTTCTTTCCGACATGTCGTAGGAGGCGACTAAAGGATTAGAGTTAAATAGAATTTATAAGGCGATACAGCAAACTGTCAGCAATGTTCCATATGACATCGCAACCCCAATATTCATGCTAAAATACTCCGACGTTCTGTCCATTTCGAAAGGGATTAAAGGACGTGAAGATTATGTATGATACTATTTTTATACAGGTACAAGTATAAATTATACGAGATCTCGCCCATACAAATAATATCGTATCGGCTACATTTATAACTATCATGGTTGTGATATAGTTGATCATCAATAATAGTGATTATAATGGTCTTCAATAGATTGCTGAGTCTTATCCCTTATTCACCTGCAAATAAACACTTTCTCTTTCTTCATAGCATGTTTTTGTATGTAGTTAGCATTATATGAACGTTCCCTTTTACTATTGCAAGAAGAAGTATTTATGTCCCTCCTAGCCTAAAACTATAGAACTACGTATGTGCATGTATTACGCACGGCCCAGTGAACCCCAAGAAATAGTAGAAACACATAATAATACATACATACATACACATCACGGCTGATTCCCTATAGAGGGGTAGGCAGAGATCACGGATCCCCATTTGTCCCGATCCTGACAGACCACATTCGCTTCATTGACATTCATACATCTTCTAATACACTCTCGGCGGTTATAGGTACATCTAACGTCACCTTTTTTCAATATAGCGTCTATCTGACTGTTATATGTCTTATTAGGCCGGCCCCTACGTAACCGCCTTTCTACTTCACTCACGTATATTCCTTTTGTCAATCTGCTGTCATTCATCCGCATAACATGATAAGAATAATATTTGGGACACTATTACATCAATTGAACTAGCTCTTTGGTACGTTCATTTAAGACTTATGTTAAGACAATTATAGATAGATAGATCTTATAGATAGATAAATGCATATATATGCATATATAGTACATATAATCAAGAACCAGAGTGGAAGAAAAAAGCGTAGTTTTTAACTCAGCCTCCACTAGGAATTGAACTCGGGACCTCACGATTAGCGTTCAGGTGGTTAACCAATCGCGCCACGGAGGTCATCACTACATAGTATAAAACAAAGTCGCTTTCTTTGTCCCTATGTCCCTTTGTATGCTTAAATCTTTGAAACTACGCAACGGATTTTGATGCGGTTTTTTTCAATAGATAGAGTGATTGAAGAGGAAGGTTTATATGTATAATAACATCCATTAAATAGTGGAGTAGGCTATATATTTTATACCCGTGCGAAGCCGGAGCGGGTCACTAGTTAAATCTATAACCAGTTAGCATACATACAGGCATATACTTCTTGGCCACGAGTCCCTTGTGGTGCTCTGGGTAGGAAAAGTCCAGGTCATCCTGCGCTGGGCAGCTGAACATGTGTTCTCCGTCGCACATGCACTGCTGGGCTGACTGGTATTCCCGGCTGAAGGACGCGCTGTTCTCGAAGTCGCTGATGCAGCCTTGTTCTTCTAGAAGAGTAGAAAGTTTATCTTCAGTGCATGTACAAACCATGTGCGTGAAGAGCCTTACAACATTCTTTTTTTATATTTAATGTACGTCACAGGGAACCTTTCAGTGACGTACCAATTACAAATTTGTACTTATAATTTGAAATAAAATTTATGTGTTCCACGGTAGTTTAGGATGTAAAAAGAGTGCTAACTAGCTGCCGTTATCCTGACATGTCGTAGGAGGTAACTAAGGGACTATAAGTAAATGGAATCTATTAGATTACGGGTTAGTAACCTTTCACCAATGTTCCATTATGATATGAATACCCCAAAGTTCATGCTACAAAGTGAACTAGGAGATATTATATTTCTAAAGTTCTGTATACCCCGATGTCAATGTATATGTAATAACTTTTGTAGATGATAGAGTATTAGTGTTTACTGACCTTAGAATTATATGATTTTTAAGTATTTTTAAGTTGTTTTCATTCACCGAATAACAGCTGGACTTCACAATCAGTTTCGATATTTAACAACTACTTCTTTTTAATTGGTACATGCTCTGGCCTGATTTTTACCCACCCGCTAACACAAATTCAAGCCCCAAACAACTGAGCTACGACATCTAATTAACTTAAAAACTTTTTACCATTATACCCAACAGGGCACGGGTTAGGCGGGTTGCAGTAAGCCGGTAGAACAGCATCGGTCTTCACCAGTTGCCTGTTGGGAATCACTCCAGATGGACGCAGCCTCTGCTCACCCTCCCCGGCACCTCCGGCGACGTATTGGTGGCCCCACAGTGAGCTGTGACAGAGGGGTAAATAATAACTGGTTTGTTGTCCAGGCTGAACGATCTAAGTCCGGGCTCTTACTATATGTTTGTGATCATTAGCTTTATGTCAGTCATTTTCCGCCGCCGCTCCGGCTTCGCACGGGTATAAAATATATAGCCTACTCCACTATTTAATAGATGTTATTATACATGTAAACCTTCCTCTTGAATCACTCAATCTTTTAAAAAAAACCGCATCAAAATCCGTTGCGTAGTTTCAAAGATTTTAAGGGGCACAGGGACAGAGAAAGCGACTTTGTTTTAAACTATGTAGTGATAATAACAAGAGGTGTTATAATATGTCATAGGTGTTAAAGGAATAAATGGAATGCTTTCTTGTTCCTTAAATGATAAATAGCATAAAGAAATAGGTTTAAATATAATTTATATGCTCAAAACCCAGTCAATACTGGTTACCTATGTTTTTTATGTTTTTAATATACTTACTCTACATCTCAAAACACAATTCAGACATAAAGGGGTAATCAAACAGAAGAGCAGTCATAACCTTAATTGTGAGTGAAGCAAGATATTATTCAGGATCATTCAAGGTAGTGAGCAGACTATGCCTGTTCCATTAATTAAGTAGCGGTGTAAGTAGGTTGTAAAATTATGTACTTCTCATTGTAGTGTCTCAAATCGTATAAATCGTGACATTGTAAGGAAGTCTGCCTATTTTTAGACATAGGCAAAAGTCAATACGTATACACGGTGACATTATTTACCATGTATTTACCAAAATTTTGTTGACAGGTGACACTCAATCTACTACGAAAGGGTTGTACATTCGTGAATGCATATTATGATATACGCACTCTCTTTTTTATTATGGCGGGATAGTCAGAGGCTTGGATGCCCATCTCCGATTTCGAAGGAATGTTACGTATGGGTTATTCGAAGCCCGCGTATAGTCAGTGCCTATATATGGCGATACGGTTCACTACCTATCACGTTGGGTGATGTCTATCTAGTGATACGCGGGCTTCGAATGACCATTAAACACTAATTCAATAATAATCCATCATAAGACAGCAACCCAACCAGCAATCAAACGATACCTCAACAAGTTCCTCACCTATGCTGCATATACTCCTGGTCCCGCAGACTGGGGTTAGGGTTCCCGTCGCTCAGGGAGTCGTAGTCCATCTGCTCACTCTCCAGATCCTTGTTGGCTCGCACCATGAGGGCCAGCCGCTCGTTGGGGAAGTCCAGATAGGGATCGCTGAACTCCCGGCCCATCCGGTCCACCACTTCACGTAGAAGCGCTTCGGTGAGGATTGTATCCTGCGGGCAATGTATGGGTTAAGGACATTGGCAACTTTTGCTGTATAAATTTATGAGATGCAAAAAACCTAGGCATTTTGCGAAAATACGGATAATTAGACCATGGTGATCAACTATTACAAAAGCGATACGCTATGGCTTTCGCCGGCCGCTGCCACGGCACACGTCGCTCGGCTATTACGTTTTGTATCATATACTAACCTAACCTACTTAGATTTATGTTGATAGGTAAAATAAGGATAAAGAATGATCATCATTGTCTAATTATCCGTGTTTCCGCAAAATGCCTAGGTTTTTTGCAAAAATCCAAAATATTAAATCATCCTGCAACATATGCATTGTGTGCTAATGAATTACTATCTTTTGAGGTATTTAGTTGCAGGTACGAGTATATGTAGTGAGGGAGAGTGTTATGGAAATGCCTATCTCTATTTTAGATCGGTATATTATAAGTATGTATTATATACTGTAAAGATTTCATTAATAAATAAATAAAGAGACCCCTGTCAGTATGTATTTAAATTATTAATAAAATATTGTTCAATTTTTCCGTCCATAGTGTAGGTATGTCACTATAATGTAACTTTAATATCCACATGAGCGATTAAATTAATACCTTGGAATGCCGATTGGCTAATTATAATCACTAAATTCACAACATCCTAAGTTATGCGAATGCTCGGTATGTACATTTTCTGTCTGACCACCCTAGACTAGATTAAAGGACGAGGATAAGACCTCGGACTTCTTATGAGAAAGGTCCTAGGTTGGAATCCCGACTCTGGCATGTACCAATAAATGAAATTTAATTGTGTGTTTTTCATTTACGTACATAGTTTACAGTCGCTAACGGTGAGGGAAAACATCGTGAGGAAACCTGCCTATCCCTCAGGATAGGTAATAGTCAGTGCCTATATACGACGATACGGTTCACTACCTATCACGTTGGGTGTTGTCTATCTAGTGATACGCGGGCTTTGAATGACCCATACCTAACATGCCTTCGAAATTTCGGAGATGGGCACTCAAGCCTCTGATTACCCCGCCATAATAAAAAAAGGGAGTGTGTATGCATAAGTCGTGAAGCGTATGTATGTGTGTATGGTATATGTACGTACCTTTTCCCCAATAGAACCATGGGGGTAGTACGCTGTTGCTCCGACGATTCCTAGGACCAGCACCCAGCATTCGAGAAGCCCCATGTTTGATCTGCAACGAAATGAAAAAAGAATTACAAAGGTGACTTTGATCACTAACCTCTGACTACCCCGTAAGAGTTAACGAGATGAGGGAGTACATACATATATAGTTATAGTATATATATAGATAGTTATAGTATATATGTATATATATAGTTAGTTATAGTTCGCAAACGTATCTTAAAGTGATCTTTGAACGAAACGTTCTGAATGTGATTTAAATAATTTTAATACAAGAAGACAAAGATGTAAGATTTTTGTATAATTGTTGATGGTATTCTAACTTTCTTTTAAAATACTCGATTCAACCCCATGTCTCTTTGATGACTAGTTAAATATTTTTTTAAGAATGGCAACAAGTTATTTTTATCCCAAGTTACAGGAAAAAATAACTTAAAGCCAGTAATAAAACATCTATTTACTATAATATTAGTCACTAATTTTTGGCTATTAATTTTGGTCGAACAAATTGTATGGACATCTTTTGTGCTTTTTTGTTTCAATTAAATCGTTCCAATGATCTTTTGTTTCAGGGTTACATAAGCAGAAAGCCCAAAGTCAAAATATACTAAAACATAGTGCAACTAAATACAACCATAGATAAAATAAAATTACTAGTGTTTATATTGAATTTAAGACGACCGGTTCTATCACCGAAAGTTCGGTTGACCTGATAGTATTTGGATGGATGACCATTGTGTAACTTTTAACTAGATTTACTAAACATATTGTATAACTTTATTATTAAGCCTTAGACACACACATACAATACGGTTTTAAGTCATTTTTCTAATGTATATATCTTTTGATAGATAGTTTAATTATACTATAATCAACGTTGCCCTCTAGTCGTTCTAACATAAGATCAGCGTTGGGTTTGTTGCCAAAGAATATACCCAGCAGATTAAATACCCTTTCGCTGCGACAATAATATGTACAAGTTATACACCTTAGTTTGTCATTTATAATTACTATAGGACTTTGTGGCTGTATATAAAAGCTTTTATTATAATATTCTATGTATAGATACGGAACCCAAACCAAAAGCAGATTAACACCATTGTTTTTTAAAGCTGACCATTGTTCTAAAAGGACAATTTGTAGGTGTCAAGTGCAATCAAACATCGTATATCGGTGATCTAAATTAAGTTGTTTGTGTTGGCGACGCGTCATGCTTATTTTCGAAAATAATACAAGTTAATGTCCTACCATGTTGTAAGGGAGACATATAACTACTTAGTTACTGATTATAACGGTCAGCGAAAACATCGTGAGGAACCCAACCTATCCCGAGGGATATGTAATAGCCAGTGCGTAAATACGGCGATACGGTTGCTGCCTATCACGTCGGGTGCTGTTTATCTAGTAAAACGCGGGCTTCGTGTGACCCATACCTAACATGCTTTCGAAATTTCGGAGATGTGCAAAAGGGTTAGTATACACACAAGTCGTGAAGCGTATGTTTACTGATTGTGTATGGCCTAAGGTTAAAAGTTTTTCAAGGTTCTCCTCCAATCCGTCAAAAAGGAGGTTTTCGGTCTTGGTTTAGATTGCAATCATCGCGCAGGGTATGCTTAAGTGGCGTGCTTTATTTAAGACCCTATGCCCCTGATGAGGGATTCAAGGATTTAAATAAGTAAGCTAAGGAAGAACATTGTGATGTTTTGTATATGTTAACCCTATGAATGATACCTATGATCTGTTTTATGTATGTATGAAGATAAATTGAAAAGGATTTTTATGGAAGTCACATATAAACGAAATATTGAAGAGGGGCTGCATACCGTAGAAGTGATTACGGGGATCAAGTATATTATTAAAAGTACAAAGTCTTCGACAGTGCGGAAGAAAAAATCTACCATTATGAAAGGCGAATATTACATACACAAAAGGAGTAGATCGAAATCAAGTCTATCTCTATCTGTCCCGATCCTGACATACAACTTTTCTTTTATGTCACTTATTCATCTCCCCATACACACTTGGTGGTTATAGGTAATTACAACGTCACCCTTTTTCAAATTGGCTGACTGACTGTCATATGTCTTATTGGGCCAGCCACTATGGGAATATTGTACACGTACATACACATCAGAAATTAGAGAACATCCAAGAAGTTTCATTCCATCCATAAACTTTAACACAGAGTTTAACCAAATAGCGTGAGTTGCAACTTTCATTATTCGCCAGTGAGTTGTATTTTATCTGGGCTGTTAGTGCCACCTATATCACGGTGCTGAGAGTTCGAGTGGGTGGCAGCTAAGTGTAGATTAGGTATAGGCACGTTCATTCATACCGTTCATTCAAGCTTTCTCGTGACAAAGAGTAGGAGAAGCCGATGGGATGACGACTTTTTATACTTTTTAAATCTTATGGAGATATGCGGGACTTAAACATGGTAATTGATAGTGTGTACCAAACATAAGTTCTTTGATATTCAATGCTTTGGCCCGAAAAAAAGAATATGTAAGTTGAGATATAAAGGCATTTACTAGGATTACGATCACAACTATTACTTATAATTATAATCACTACATAGTATAAAACAAAGTCGCTTTCTCTGTCCCTATGTAAGCTTAGATCTTTGAAACTACAAAACGGATTTCGATGCGGTTTTTTTTAATACATAGAGTGATTCAAGAGGAAGGTTTATATGTATAATAACATATTAAATAGTGGAGTAGGTTATATATTTCATACCCGTGCGAAGCCGGAGCGGGTCGCCAGTAATCTTATAAATCTCAATAAACAGGTAACATATGAAGTACTTTTCAACAAATAATAACAAAGATTACAGAAGAGTAAGATATGTATAAAATTCGAACGTTATTTGCTAGTATACAAAATATTTATGGATATGCAATACCTATCTCTAAAAAAACATATGCAGAAGTAGACATGCATATTGGGAAATAATCTGGAATTGAGAAAACTAGAGATATGAGTTCGTGATCCTTGTCCTCTAGAGAAACGAAGGTGTACCTTATGAATATGAGTAATATATTCTTTTCTTTAATTACAAGAAATAAAGAAAGAAAAACATAACGAACGAAAATGTGATTATTGACCATGGTTAGTTTAATGCTATGATCACCATTTGGTTGACCGTTTACCCAAGTTCAAGGCTGAATGGTACCGGAACTAAATCACATATAGTCAGGAATACAATGAACCATGAAGAATGTGGTCAGGCCGTGTGGCGCCATGTCACTACAATTGATGGCTATAGACCAATTTGTCTCGGTTAGGAAATTTTATTACACTCCTTTTATAACTAACAGACTTCTCTTTAGAATGTTACATTATAGTCCTGTTCAAAGAATCTGAATATTGTAAATAAAATGTATTTCGGATGCAACAAAAAGTAATTAAGGAAATATTGGAACACTCAAGTGTTGTGATATTAGTGGTTCTGACATAACACCAGCGTTGAGTTTTCCACCAAACGCAACATACCCAGCTGAGTTTGAACCCTTTTGCTGCAACAATAACATGCACAAGTTATACCCCCTAGTTTGTAAACGTTTTCTATTGTGTATGTTTTTGTGACTGTAAATAAACACTTTTATTATTATTATGTAATAAAATATACAAATTAAGTCTATTATATTGCGAGTAGTTTGAGATCCGCGACTATCTCCGCTATTGGACGCTGTTTAGCACAAGTGGACTAATTTTACCTGGGTATTTACACAAACCCAGATGGGACTAGCTTTTTGCCATTCAGCCTAGCATGACGGAGAAAGCTGTAAAGGGACTACGCATAGCTAAATGCCCTAAATAATATTGGCATACATGCCTCAACGAAGGGGTATTCATGTCCCAAAAGTATTTTTAAGGTAGATAAGAACACTTTCTTTTGAAACTATAAAGAAAAGATTATTTTCTTTCATATCAGTATCTTGACTGACTGGCTAACCTGATCACCTAGCTTCACCAAAGATAAGAATATTCTTAACTATGTATCCCATCTGCCCGTATACTCTTTGCTCGTCTGCGAGTGAGTGCGCAGGTGCTAGGCGCAGGCGCCGCCCGTGGGCGGGCTCCTCTTCGCTTACAGAAGGTATAGTAGAACAGTTGCGATGCTAGGAAAATGTTTTGCATTGTTTTTTTAACCATATACACCAGTATGGACTTTGTTTCATGGATTTTCAACTGAACTATACCTATCAAAGATATCTTTCGTATCTTAAGCCTAACTGTAGAGGTTGTGATAGTATTAGTACAGAATATTTGTCGCAGGTTGCAAGTATACTCATTAATTTTGCATTTGACAATAGTAACGGCAATTCAAGATAACCATTTGTTTTAACTTTACAAACTTATTCTTTAATTGTTATCAAATGTCGTTATATGCGATGCAGATTTGAAACATAGGACCCCGACTTGGATATATACATATAATAAATAATTATATTACAACACTTTAAATGATAACCTGATCCGAGTCACAATAAAGACTTTGGTCTCCAAAGACCTTAATTCTAAAATAAACATCTAAATTACTAGCTATGAATAGTGTGTATTTGAGTGACTATACCACTCTTTATAACTCAGTAAAGTAAGTACGTAACCAGTCTCGCTCGTGGGCGGAAAGACGATCGGAATATGCCGCAATATGCCGAGGTGCTTGCACGCGCGAGCAAGGAAAGCGTAGCACCTTAGAGGTAATAATTGATGACTTTACATACATATATTCACTCCTCTACGTCCCGGATAGGCAGAGACTATTCATCGCCAATTAGATGGATCCTGACAAAACTCTCTTGCTTCACTCACACCCATTAATCGTCTCATACATGCTCTTCTGTTCTTCACACTACGTATACCTTTTTAGTTTTAGTGATTGTCCATTATCTATGTTAGTAAATATCAACGGAATTTCTGTCACTTTTCGACTTCTGAGAAACCTACCTACTTTTTTACCAGACAATAGTCAGTGTCTGTATTAAGCATGCCCGTTTTTTTAAAATCCTTCATTTTCGTAAGATTAGACAAAGAAAACAAACTAAACACTTTATCAAAAAGCATCAAATCATCATAAGTACCTACATTGTTAAGCCTATGTAGAGTTTTTACTGCACTTGATCTTATACAATAAAAAGTACAGTATTGGAAACCTCATGGTATAAAACAAGTTCCAAACATTTCGCCTGTTGCTGGGGACAAATTACTTATGGACCAATGACAGAAATGCCTTTGTTTCTTTATATTTATGAATAGCAATGACTGAGTAATTATACGAATAAAACAATAATCTTAAAAGCTTATTTACCTGGTAATACATCGGGAGCGGCGTTTAAACACAAAGGACTTTCTAGGTCCACTTTCCGGTCTAGACTAGACTATTTTGGGACCTAGCTAGACTTCCATGGGGATAAATCAATAAGTCTGCACATGCAAGCTGATGCACTGCGCAGTTCAGGGCTGAAGGTTTCTGAATCTACAGGTTGGAACAAAGCCCTTAGTAACCGGCGTCGCCACGTGATTTTGAATAACGATCGATCAACCATGTTAAGCTACAGACTTTGGTTTCTGGATGGGTGACCGATTAGAGTTTGGAGCACGTGTTCTATTTGTATCTCGTATTTGTTATTAAATTTACGTTGTTTATATTATTTATCGTAATGTAGGACGCCCCCTGCCAGGTGTATGTATTGCAATAGGTCGCTGTTAGAGGTTGGCTGAGGGCCACGAGTAATCGTATTTTGTATACCCTTGCAGAGGCCTAAGTCCAGCAGTGGACTAAGATAGGCTGGTTGATTGATTTAATTTATCATACACATGGGTTTGTTTGGGAATAAGAATGTTGTGTGAGTCTAGGACTCTCAATTCTTCAGCATAAAGTTTTTTCTAACGATATTAATAAAAATGCTTGTTAGTGAGAAGCATGCATCCTTTTAATAATAGACAATTTAATAAAGGATGTTATATCCCTAAAAAACTACATTAAAAACTAATTCTGCTTTCTATCGAATCGCATATGAACATAACATTAAATAACTCACTGGTTGACCCAACAAATTTGCACTCACGTGCACACAACACGATCATTGATGAAGCTTTTATCTTTGTAACAAATGTCCGGTGGATTTACTCGCTTAGTCTTTAACATAAAAGCTATCGCATTACGGTCTAGCATTTTATTCGTTTTATTCATATCCTAGCGTTTTCTAATGTATGTGGGCCGTTTGGCAGATTATTTACGACGTGTACTAGCTTGGTATACTGGGATGGAATATTAGTATTCGTGTTGTTAACTTTTGTCATTATTCAAACTGTCTTTGGGGACAATTGGTGTTTTATGGATATTGAGATGTATTAGTTACTTTCATCCATAGATAGTATTCACTCACGTGATTATTATGATCGATTATTCAAGATTAAAGGTGAGATATATCATGACTATTAGTTGTGGTTATAGCCAGTACGTAGACAAAGGTAATTAAATATTATTAAGAAAAAGATAATAGTTCAGCTTGTTCTACTTAGATACTCAATAAATGAGTAGTACCTAAAGCATAGCTACGGTACTATTTTGAATGTATTGAATAGCGGCTGTAGCCTAGTGGATAAGACCTCTGACTTATATGAGAAAGGTCCTAGGTTCAAATCACAGCTCTGGCATGTATGAATTAATGTAATTGAAATGTGTTTTTCATTTACGTATATAATATAGTCGCTAACGGTGCGCAAAAATATCGTGAAGAAATCTGCCTATCCCTCGGGATAGGTAATAGCCAGTACCTATATACGGCTCACTACCTATCATGTTGGGTGATAGCAGTATTTTTTTCGCTTTCAACTTAAAGAACGCCTAATTCTACGACTATTAGAATGCGTAACATTATTACACAATTTAATAAGAGATTTTATATTCGATTCAAAACATACGTATTAACAACTTAACTATCCAAATATTTTAGACACCCTGAGCCTAATAGACAAAAGGGTCCGAGTGTCTGGCCCAAGTCTAGACTAGAATTCTTAGGTCTAGGACTTGCCAAAAGCTGCGCAGTGCATTCGCTGCATGTGCAGGAATATCGATTAGTATTCTCTGGAGTCTGGATGAGCTATATTGATTAAGGGCTAAGGCGTGATGCTTGCAGAGTTTCGGGATCGATTCCCGGTTGGTAAAGTATTTGATTATGAATGTATGGGTTTTTAGGTATGGCTGTTTTTTTTGGGGCGTACGAGTACATTTGTGTTAGATTATCCCTTGATGACAGTTATATAGCACTCCCAAATAGTTTTTACTAAGATTTAAACATGACGTGAGACAAAAACAAGTTCAGTATTAATATTATAAACATTTATTTTACAGATAAGTACGTACCTAAAAGATATTATAAAAATATTTACAAAAATGTTTTAGTCCAAAATATAAATGCATCGCTTAAACTATTATCACTATTGGAACAAAGATGGCGTTATTTTGAGTTTAGTGACAGCAGGCTTATTAACTATAGCAGTCTTTTAAATGGCTTGTTCATGCAACGTTTTTACCTTCCTATTAAATTGTTAATTAGTTTAATGACTCTTCACACAATACGTTTATTGAATTACAGGACTCGTTACGGGTGTTATTGAAAATAGCTTACCCTAATTCTGGATACATGTAAGTTAATTTGTATTCTTTTCTGACAATTATTTAAGTTTTATTCAATCAGTAACGAATGATTGTTCAAATGGGTGATCCATATTAAATATTTTAATTTAGCTGGCATTAAATATGCCTACAAGACGAGTATTACCTACCTATTTTAAAAACTTATACTAGATGTTTTCCGATAAGTACAAATTCATCTATAATAAAATTATAACCAAGTATTTGCCCATAGTTAACTTAATCTATATTTACACAAAATAATAACTTAACAATAGTAAAACAATTCGGAAACAAAATAAGATGTTCATTGTCATGTCTATTTAAAGAAGTTGATTTAATTTATCTTGAAATTGATATAATAGCGTCATGATAACTTCAAAGGCATGTCATAATACTTTGATTCAAGCGTAAGTAACATTTACTTAACCAATAAATTAAACCTTAGGAACGATTGGTCTTAGCTAAGTATGTACATAATACTTAAGTACTTATTAGCGTATGGCAGTAGTCAATACTTAAATACACTCGTATGCGTGGTTAAAGGCGTAGTCAGGCGAGGCGTCAGACGGCCTCCATGCGCCGGTGCACGGTGACGGGCGCCAGGAGGCAGGCGGTGTGCGCGGGCGGCGGCAGCAGGTGGCGGCGCCGCGAGGGGGGCGTGGCCTCCGAGTCCTCGTGCGCCGTCATCGTGCTGTAGCCGTGGTCGGAGGAGGGCAGCGGCCGCTCCTCGGGCGCCACGCGCACCGCCTCGTACGGCGAGGGCGCCATCTGCTGCGCCAGCGGCCGCGCCTCCCCGCACCAGCGCTCGCCCCCGCCCACGCTGTGGCACGCCATCGCCTCGGCGCGCAGGTTGCTCACGCGCCCGTTCTCACCCGCGCGGAACCAGTACACGGCCAGAGCCAGCACCAGCGCAGCGGCCACTCCGCCCGCACCCAGCGCACCAAGGGGCAGGCGCTCGGAGGGAACTGTACGGGCGCCTTCGCCATAGGGCGTGACCGCACCCAACACGCCACCGAAGCACGACGCCTGCGCCCCGCAGAAGGGCACCGCGAGGGGCCCGTGCGGGTCCGAGTGGCACCACTCGCAGCCCAACACGCCGAGGCACTGGTCGGCGCCCTGCAGGCCCTCGCAGGCGAAGTGCACGCAGGGGGGCAGCTGGTCCGCGAAGTCCCTCATGAGGGAGGCCTCGCGGTCGGCACTAGAGCCCTCCGCCGCGGGGGCGCACGGGGGCAGCACCTCTGCGGACGGACAATCGCCGGATGGGCACTCGCACGGGCATTCACACTCGGTGAGCTCTGCGCGCGCGCAGTTGAGGCACAGGCGGTCGCTTGTGCTGCACGGACAGAAGCCGCCCGTCGCCCACGAACCATTGCCAATCGCGACGGCCGCCACCAGGGCCGTGCCTCGTACCCCCATTGCTGCGTAGTGCTCGCCCAGGGGCAGCGGAGCAACGGGTGCCGCCACCTCGTACCGGCGCTGCAGCGAGCCATCCGACAGGTCGCGGCACACTTTCTTCGTGAGCGAGGCGTTGCGCGCCAGCATGTGCCTCGCCAGGTGGGGCTCCGAGTAGGTGAGGTGGCGCGCCTCGGAGGGCGTCGGCCGAGACTTGGGCTGCGGCCATTGAGCCACCACGTAGCCGCTGGGCTCCACTAGCAGGCACCGCGCGGTAGCAAAGGCGCACAGGGGCAGCGCTTGCGTCACCAGCCGCAGAAGGAATCCAGCCGTCACGTCCATGGCGAGCACCAAGTGCGAGTGCGGCGGGGCGTAGGACAGGGTCACGACGTAGCCAGCTCCCGCGGGGTCCAGGGAAGGCGCCGACGCCACCAGTCGGCCGGGGCTAGAGTGCGCCTCGCGGAACCACCGACGTCTGGTCACTTCGTAGTGGTGGTGCAGGGCGGCGCCAGGGTACAACACCACGACTCCTGTCGCCGTCGCCGCATAGCGTCGGATGACGTAACGTGAATGAGGCGACTCCATGTGCCGAGTCCTCAGTGCGCCCAGCAACAAGTTGAGCAACTTGGCGTGCTCGCGTACAGCAGGCCGCACTCCTGGGTTGGAGAGTAGGCCATGTCCCACGCCCCTGATGTAGGCAACCACATGTCGCAAGTAATCAGCGGCCGGGGCGCCTCCCACTGCCATGTCTCGCAGGTACACAAACGGTGACTCATAGCTGGAGGGGCTCAAGTACAGGGTGCCTTGCTCTAGAGTTGCCATTTGTTTGAAGTAGCGGCACACTGGGCTTCTTGGTGGGAATATGTCAAGACGGTGGAAAAGGATATCTTCTGAAGGTAGAGCTTTAATGCTTCCTGTAGGAATGTTTTGTTTCAGATTGTTACCTGTCTCCACTATGCACACAACATACAAGTTGGCCACCCATTGCCATCTAAAGGATGTTGGGGTATTGTTGTGCATATCCAAAACGATCTCTAGACCATTCTCTTTACTTAACATCTCACTCTTTAGGTATTTGATGTTGGGATTGCTTTCTATCTTTTCAAGATCACTGAACTTTATCTTCTGGGCAGTCAATTCAGGCCGTGGGAAGGAGGTGTGCATTATAACTTTCCCAGAGTGATCCATGACAAAGGCTCGCCTTGTTGAGTCATAGTCCGTGAAGTAAATCAAGTCCTGCGCCAAATCTGTCCAGTATAAGTCCAACCCTAACACACCTGATTCCAGGGGTATGACTAGAGGTACAATGAAATCTATAGCAGTAGCTTCCCACACTGGTGGCAGTATTGTCAGTTTCCCAATGGTGTAGTTGTGAGGCAGGAGAGAAAGAAAGGCTGAGGCCGCTTGTCCTAGGTGCCCAGCAGATGGCGTTATCAAACTGTGTTCTTGCATGACAGTGCGACGTTTCATCTTCTCAACATGCATCACCTCTAAAGTGGCACCTTCTTGGGCTAAATTGGTGCTGATCACACCCACTCCCATCACCACCTCTAAGTTAACACTCAAGTCACTCCACAGCGGGTTGTTCAATATCTTCTCATCGCCTAACAGTACTACTAGTTTACTTTCTGGTATATTGTCACCATTCAACATTTCCTGTATTTCTTGTGTTATGTTTGATGGAGATTCCGTTAGGTCCACTGTCTCGAAGCTAGTAAGATACTCACGAAGCAGGGCTTTATTGGTTTCAGTAGCGTAACTTACATCTAAGAGCCCATCATCACAAGAGTCAGGAAACTTGAAGAAACCAGACGCATCAGTTACCATTAGCGCAAACATATCCTTCTGCTTCAAAGTAGACACCATTTCTAATATTAGAGTGGTCGCATAGCGTAGCTTCGTAGTGCCAATAGTGTTATCTACTATAATAACCAATAACTTTTCCTGTGGATGAACGACACTGTGATAGCGTTTCCGAAGCTGTGAATTAGGCATCATAGCACATTCTTTGTCACTTGCATAGTCAGTATGCGATAAGTAATACTGCCTTCGAATATTCAACTCTTGTAAGTTATCATCTTCTTGAGTCTCTGATGAATTATTAAGTTGAAAAGCTTTCACTGGCCATTTTCTAAGGGATGTATATGGACAAGGTTGGATAAAAGACGCATCTTTAGGCTTTATATGGCTCCGTTTAGTGTATAGAACCTTTGTAGCTGAATTTATCTTCCGCGATAGTTTATCTGCTATATCTTCCAAGGATTGTGCTGCGGAATTTTTATTCGCATAGTCCATGAAGTTTTCATATCCTTCTGCTGTGAGCTCATGCTGCACTATTTCATTTGCCACTAAAGTTAAAGCTTCAGATAACTTGTGGACGTACAGAGTAGCGTTTTGAGTTATTGTAGTCTTGAAAAAGGTTAGAAGCAATAGCGTCACTAATTTACGATGCATTTTGTAAAATCTAGGTATTTAATTTAGGTCACATGTTATTTACTGGGTGTGATTCGGTAAAATAAAGGTCTTTTATGTAATGCAATCTCTTAACCAGCGTAAATAACAATAGATTCACTAAAATCACTGACCAAGCGTTGTATGTATTCAACAACATAAGCTATCCATGATTTTCAATTCAATTCAATTTTCGACACTTTCAACTTAAAATTGACAGATATGCTCACTATTCACTTTTGTTAGTTCAAAAGAATATTCACTTACTATTCCTTTTTGTTTAATATTTAAATTCATGTTACTGTATTTTTGATGTTTCATTATAAAATTATAAGATCTCCATGTGCAACGATCAAGTTTTCTTATCCGTGTTAGGAACGTCATAGCCCGACAAAAATCGATTGATTTTACGGACGCTACGATGTTTGTTACAAATCACTACAATATTGAAAAATATCTTACAACTTCACTTTATATTGGTTTCACTATATGCCACGATATTAAAAATCTTAATCCATATGACAAGTAAATATTTTTATCAAACACAAAGGAAATCTTAGCAAAACGCTGTTGTTGAATCTCTGATGATAAAAAAACTGCAAATCGCAATGCGCGCGCATGTTTTTGTTCCCGAAAGTCGCATGTTTGTGTTTTATATGATAAGCAACAGGCTAGAGTACCCGCCACATACGGTGGCAGTAGCCAAACTTGGAACTAAATTTGACGTTTCCGCAATTGCGTGTTATTTTGTATGAAAGGTAAATTTAGTATTACCAGCGTTGTGTTTTTTGCCCACTCTTTGTAATTTTTATGTTTGTTAAGGGTGATTATAATAAATTGATTTCCGGAGTTTCTTGTTAGTTCTTCTCCAAGCTAGGGTCTCCGCTAATCTAACCTCGGTAAAAAATATGTAAAGACAATGCTCAGTGCCATGTTTGAAATAGTTTTTTTAATTTATACTTAGATCATAAGATAACTTTCAAAGAGAGCTTGTGATATTTATAATTTTGAATATATTATGGCAGATGAAGGCGTCGCCGCAGTTGCATAATTCACTGTTGCCAGTAAACACGCCAAAACTAGCAATCACTGTGCCATACGGCTCGATACATTATAGGTTTCATTTGTAACGGTCTTTGGTTGCAGAGCTATAAACTCAAATAAAACAAATTAATATATCTAAGTCAAAATATGTTTATTTAAAATAGGCCCTATCACAAGCTCTCTTTGAATGTTATCTTATGATCTAAGTATAACAACAATAAAGATTATTATTTTTATATTTTATAAACATATTTTGACTTAGATATATTAATTTGTTTTATTTGAGTTTATAGCTCTGCAACCAAAGATCGTTACAAATGAAACCTCAATATAATGTATCGAGCCGTATGGCACAGTGAGTGCTAGTTTTGGCGTGTTTACTGGCAACACTGGATTACGCGACTGTGGCGACGCCTCCAACTGCCACCGTATGTGGCGGGTACTCTACTCCATAGCTTGAAGTTCTCACAATAAAATAATATTTCATGAGTTGTTTTGATCTCACGAAAATGACAATCTAAACGCTACTGTGGTATTAATTAATATTGGTACGCAATATTTTCGAGATCGATTTTTTTAATTGAAAATTATTATTAGTTTACCTACATAAATGTATTTTTTTAATAGCCTAATTCTTGTATTTTCCAACGTGTCCTTAGTCAAAAGTCATAAGACTTAAAATATATACCTATGAAGTTAGTCTTACATTTAAAATTTTGACGCAGTATTATTGGTACTTTCTTTGTGTTCCTCATTCAATTTAACGAATCAGAGACATGAATAAACGTCATAACCTTTATTTTATCACTCATAGTGTTATAAGAGGCAATTATGAGAATAACCGTGTTCTACATTTTTCAATACCTGCGGGGTCTATAATAAAATTCCCAAAGCTATCGACATAATCCATAGATTTGGTTCCTTTCTTGACTTTTACGTAAGTGCGTAAATAAATAAAATAAAACTTTATTACTAAAGGCACAAGATGGCCACGTCTAAAGGTCACATAACATTCATTATAAACTAAAGGGACTATTACATTAAAACTTACCTCAAGTCTGATTAAGCTCGCGATGATAATGATAAGGGCGACCGCGAGGTACATACAAACAGATTCAACCAACGGCAGCAGGACAAAGGAATTTGGGCCCCAAAAGAGTACAGCTGGAGCCAATGTTGTTTGCGGAATGATTGCTGTCAAAGTTGCCCTGCCGATCAATACTTGTACGCAGGCGCGTGATCGGGTTACAAATTCTGAATGACTTGACTTGACTCTCATGTGTAGGTACCATTATCTCGATAATTTCCCTCGTTAAGGTGTTGTTTATTATATTCAAAACTCTATGTAGAAATTGGAGGTAGAGACTATTAATTGCCACCTTAAACGATCCAGATCAATAATCTCATTTCAGTTACATTAAGAGAAGATTTTCAATATGTTCTTTTGTTATTTATTATAATGTTTCTTATTTAGTGGGCAGATATTCATCGAGGCTTTCATCTTCCGAATCTAATCTATAATATGTATATTATTTCTATTAGTTGCATATTATATTATGAACTTATCATCATAATATTACACGTTGGAAGCTGAATTTGGATAGTATCATCTTTTCGATATAAGGATTTCATTCTGCCATTTATCAAGGAACATGAATGGAGGAAAACAGATATAATCCGCCCGACCTTTTGAATGTTTTGAGGGTAGTTGCTAAATAAACAGCTAGAGGGCGCGCAGTGTTACACAACTTAACAGAGGCCCAAGTCCACTAAAGTTCTTTGCAAAATATCAGTTCAATATCAAATCAGTAATAAGGTGAAGTCGGAAGTGGATTAGCAAAAGTGACACATTTCCCCATTTTTAGGCGAAATTTGACACTTTTGCTGTTATTAATGGTGTTATTTGACAGTTTTGCTAATCTACTACCAACTTTACACTATTACTGATCTTATAATATAAGATAATATTATTGAAACGCGTTTGTACTAAAACGTATAAGTAGACTTGGACCATGGTTTTTCATGCTGTCGTGTAGGTATTTTATAGGCATTGGATATTACGAGGATATAGGTAGTTTTACGAAATTTCCTCTTATTACAAATTTTTTTTTCATAAAATTCAGTTGCCAATCTATACATACATACAAATGCAGAAAACGCTATAGTTATATTACCTATCCTATTTATGACATGCTATGAAGAAGACACGCAAAGTCACAGAATATCACGGTACAGTGTTCATTTCGCATTATATTACGCCTTTAAAGAACCTTAATTGCTGAAAAGCAGAATTCATTCACCTGGAAATTTATGAAGGCGTTTTGTCAGCGTCAAATTGAATCTTCACTTAAGGTATCTTTACACATTTTATACTTCACGCATGTAGCTATGAATAAACCACGTTAAAAATCCTGAGTTTTAATACAACAATTAATGTACTTACTTATAAGTACATACCATCTACAACATGTTCTAAATCTCTCGATCTTTCAATGTAGCGAACCAGGGGCCCAATTCTACTACTGCGTTTTAGCACAAACGCAGTTCAATATCAGATCAGTAATAGTGTGAAGTTAGCAGCGGATTAGCAATAGTGACAAATTTCGCTTTAAAATGACGAAATTTGGCACTTTTGCTAATCCACTACCAACTTATTACACTAGTACTGATCTAACATTGAATTGATATTTTGCAAAAAGCATAGAAAAGCAGCAAAGAAAATCGTTTCCTTGTTTTTGATATTGCTGAAAAGTTGCTAACTCATCACCCAATAAGATCGCATAGACTATTCGTACTTCGTTTTCCAAAGTTATATCAGGAAGAAAGCCAACCAAATCTCTAGGTCTTGCAACCAAACAATTAATAATGATTAATGTAAAGACGTCTCTTCATACTCTATTTTGGATATACAGTGGGAACATGCCCTTAATGCGTAGGATTAAGGTACTTACTCCAAATCACCCATTCAACCCACCCACGCTTAGATAGAACCTTAAGTACACATGAAAATTATACGACCTCCGCATATGCCTACGTGTCGACTAGAGTAAATAAAGACACAAACAAATATACAATAACAAATAAAAATAAAGGAATTCGTCAAATTTTACACTGGCAACCAATGAAAGATTGGATTAGTAACCAGTGTTTGACTAAGAACTGGAAGCTGGAACCTTTAGTTACAACCCAAATCGAAAATACCAATATTTTTAGGCTAATATAGAAAAGCGCCATCTATATAAAAATTGTTACATTATTAAAGCACATGTGACTTTCTTTTCTTTTTGTACTGAATTCATGGTGTTCTTGTTTATGTTAGTACTATGCTGTTGGTGTAGATGGCGTTATAATAAACGGGATGTAAGGTAGAGTTTTTTGAAGTTTTGTGTTGAGTGTCAATGAGGAACTGAGATGAGGAATTTTACTTCTATATCTTTACCCCTGCTAGTATATTAAACAACAGACTTTAATACAACATATAAGATAGGATAATAATGCATGTTAAAGAGAGACCAAGGAACCAGTATATAGTTTACACCTCGTGATAGAGTTATAAAAAATGTGGAGCAAACAAAGTTTCTTTGAATTTTTATCATACATATAAGGCTGTTAGAGCAAAGATGCAAGGAAAGTGTATTAGAATATTATCTTAGATACCTCGTCCCGTCTTTAGGCTCACTATATACACTAGATTTCGGGCACAAGGCTGTAAAGAAACATTACAGAATCTTACTGGTAAATTTTAGGTTGATTTGAATCGTTCTAGTATAATCGTAAAGCGAGACGAAGTTATCTCATGAACATCATGTCACGTCATGATGTCATGATTATATATATGTATATATATGTTTTTTGTATAAAGAATCCGTTTGCGTGACGTGTCGGGATCTGTCATAATAACAGTGCTGGCAGAATGGGCTACCGCATCTTTAAAATTTCCAGAATCTGTCTCGTCTTATTAAATTAATATAATAATAATTATTATTAGACTAGTAATGTAAAATCTAGTAACAAAAATGAACGAAAATAATGCTAGCTAGCTGTCGTTCTTCCCGGCATGTCGTAGAAGGCGATTGAGGGCTAGGGGTAAATGGAATCTATAGTGCGATGGGCTAGCAATCTGTCACGAATGTTCTATATAGCATCACAACCTAAAATTTATGCTATGTTTGAACTCGGAGATATTATAATGTCTCAAAAGTTGTGTCCACACTGAAACAGATTAAAGGACGTGAATGTACACACAATATATCAACATTTCAATATCACAATACACATACACAATAATCAAAATTATTCCGTTCCATTTAGTCGAAACAGCGTAGAATAACAATCCGCCGTTTTCATATTGCATTCGACGTCAAAGTGATGAACGAATGGCCGTGCCCATAATTAAGTTACAACGTATTACGGATTCCCATACAAACAACAACAACCGGAAAAACATACTTACATATATATTCACTTATGTATATAACTCGCAAATATTTGGACAAAAGAAAAGGTTCTGAAGAAGAATAACATGTAAGATGATAAATATGATAACATACATACATATACATCACGCCTGATTCCCTGTAGAGGGGTGGGCAGTGATCACGGATCTCCATCTATTCCGATCCTGACAAACCACTTTCGCTTCTTTGACACTCATACACCTCCTCGTACACACTCGGCGGTTATAGGCCATTATTACGATAGTGAAACTGAAGCTTTCAAAAGATACTTATTCGTCTCTTTTCCAAACGGAAGAGGTATAAAGCCATATTTATATACTCATGTATACTTCAACGACCTTCCATCCGACCTCTGTAGCGCGATCGGTTACGCACCTGAACGCTAATCGTGAGGTCGCAGGTTCGATTGCCGGTGGAGGCAGCGTTAAGAACTTCGCTTTTGCTTCTACTTCCCAGTCTGGTCCTTGATTGTATATGCGATATATGTATTTATGTATAATCACTACATAGAATAAAACAAAGTCGCTTTCTCTGTCCCTATGTCCCTTTGTATTCTTAAATCTTTGAAACTACGCAACGGATTTTGATGCGTTTTTTTTAATAGATAGAATGATTCAAGAGGAAGGTTTATATGTATAATAACATCCATTAAATAGTGGAGTAGGCTATATGTTTTATACCCGTGCGAAGCCGGAACGGGTCACTAGTAAGTATATATTTCTTAGATGTACGTTATATTGTACCCTTAACATAAGTCTAAAATGTACTTATTATACTTCAAATCTGCATACAATAACAATACAATAGAATAGTATCTTTCAGTAGCCGTTTCCCTAGAGGAATCTCACATGTTCAGTCAGAGACTTCATAACCTCGTTCCCTCAGAACACAATGAGACTGCAGACTGCAGAGCTTTGTGAAACTTCCAGAAAGTTTCTTTGCTTTTCTTCGCTTGTTCTCATCTTTAAAACATCATATATATGCCTCGTAAACTCCCTTGTGGGGTGGATAAAAGTTTAGGGATTGATATTAGTTTAGAAATCCATTAATTATTTAATTAAAGTAATAAATTTTATAGTTATTAAATAGTCAGTACTCAATTTGATATGTGGCCTTCCAAGTAGTTATGAACAGGCTAGAAACATAAAACATAACATACGCTTCACGACTTGTGTATACACACTCCCTTTTTTATTATGGCGGGGTAGTCTGAGGCTTGAATGCCCATCTCCGAAATTTCGAAGGCATGTTAAGTATGGGTCATTCGAAGCCCGCGTATCACTAGATAGACAGCACCCAACGTGATAGGTAGTGAACCGTATCGCCGTATATAGGCACTGACTATTACCTATCCTGAGGGATAGGCAGGTTTCCTCACGATGTTTGTCCTCACCGTTAGCGACTGTAAATTATGTACGTAAATGAAAAACACATTTAAATTTCATTCATTGGTACATGCCAGAGTCGGGATTCGAACCTAGGACCTTTCTCATACGAATTCCGAGGTCTTACCCACTGGGCTACAGCCGCTACTAAATACCGCCAAGTAGTTATGTACAGGCTAGAAACATTACAACCGAAATCAAGTTGCAGCGTGATGCGCCTTTGTCATGTGCTCTCAACCTCATGGCTGAGGAGATGGACCCCAGGTCCAAGTCTACTAATGCTTTTCAGCACAAACGCAGTTCAATATCAGATCAGTAATAGTGTGAAGTTGGGAGTGGATTAGCAAAAGGGACATATTTCGCAATTTTTTATGCGAAATTTGACACTTTTGCCTTTATTAATGGTGTAATTTGATTCTTTTGGTCAATCACTACCAACTTAACATTTCATTATTTCATTATTACTGAACTGATATTGAAATGCGTTTGTCCTAAAACGCATTAGTGGTCTAAGCACTCTGTTTTCATGTGAAGAACCGATGTATATATGTGGATGAATAAATAAATAAATAAATAACCTCGGCCATCGCATTAGTTTGGCCATTCAGAGAGGTAATGTTGCCAGTTTGTTGGGGACCGTGCCTTTTTCTGACAGCGAAGAGATATTTTTTCTTTAAAGTTTTATTTTATTAGATTTTTTGTTGTTTGTAAATAATAGTTTTAATTTAAATAAAATGTGGATAAATGATTTCATTTTGACAATGCGTTTTCGATGTAATTGAAAGTTTGGAGTGTGTATCTGTCAAAATAAAATAAATATAATAGAGTACCCGCCACATATGGTGGCAGTTGGGGGCGTCGCCACAGTCGCGTAATTCAGTGTTACCAGTAAACACGCCAAAACTAGCACTCACTGTGCCATACGGCTCGATACATTATAGGTTTCATTTGTAACGGTCTAAAAATATTTTGACTTTTGACTTTGATATATTAATTTGTTTTATTTGAGTTTTTAGCTCTGCAACCAAAGACCGTTACAATGAAACCTATAATGTATCGAGCCGTATGGCACAGTGATTGCTAGTTTTGGCGTGTTTACTGGCAACAGTGAATTATGCAACTGCGGCGACGCCTCCATCTGCCATAATATATTCAAAATTATAAATATCACAAGCTCTCTTTGAAAGTTATCTTATGATCTAAGTATAAATTAAAAAAACTATTTCAAACATGGCACTGAGCATTGTCTTTACATATTTTTTACCGAGGTTAGATCAGCGGAGACCCTAGCTTGGAGAAGAACTAACAAGAAACTCCGGAAATCAATTTATTATAATCACCCTTAACAAACATAAAAATTACAAAGAGTGGGCAAAAAACACAACGCTGGCAATACTAAATTTACCTTTCATACAAAATAACACGCAATTGCGGAAACGTCAAATTTAGTTCCAAGTTTGGCTACTGCCAGCTTATGTGGCGGGATCTCTATGTACTTATTTATGCAATAAATATTAATGACATCGATATGTTTTGAAATAGAGTACCCGCCACATAAGGTGGCAGTAGCCAAACTTGGAACTAAATTTGACGTTTCCGCCATTGCGTGTTATTTTGTATGAAAGGTAAATTTAGTATTACCAGCGTTGTGTTTTTTGCCCACTCTTTGTAATTTTTATGTTTGTTAAGGGTGATTATAATAAATTGATTTCTGGAGTTTCTTGTTAGTTCTTCTCCAAGGGTCTCCGCTGAACTTCTTCTTCTCAATCGTTACGCTCTTATCAGAGCGGTCGTGGTCTTCATGACGTGGCATCTTGAGCAGCCGAAATGGTTGGTGAACTAACCTCGGTAAAAATATGTAAAGACAATGCTCAGTGCCATGTTTGAAATAGTTTTTTTACATACATACATACACATCACGCCTGATTCCCTGTAGAGGGGTAGGCAGAGATCACGGATCCCCATTTGTCCCGATCCTGACAGACCACTTTCGCTTCATTGACATTCATACATTCTCTAATACACTCTCGGCGGTTATAGGTACTCCTAACGTCACCTTTTTTCAATATAGCGTCTATCTGACTGTTACATATATGTCTTATTAGGCCGGCCCCTACGTAACCGCCCTTCCACTTCACTCATATATATTCCTTTTGTCAATATATAGTTTTTTTAATTTGTACTTAGATCATAAAATAACTTTCAAAGAGAGCTTATGATAGGGCCTATTTTGAATAAAAATATTTTGACTTTTGACTTTGGTATATTAATTTGTTTTATTTGAGTTTATAGCTCTGCAACCAAAGATCGTTACAAATGAAACCTCAATATAATGTATCGAGCCGTATGGCACAGTGAGTGCTAGTTTTGGCGTGTTTACTGGCAACACTGGATTACGCGACTGTGGCGACGCCTCCAACTGCCACCTTATGTGGCGGGTACTCTAGTCCGTGTCTATATGTGGAAACATGGTACAATACCTGTCAAGTTGGATGATGATAGTCTGGTCAACAGTGGATTCAGTGGAGAAATAAATAACTTCCTGCACAATGGCGGATATATAGAATAGAATAGAAAAACGTTTATTCACAAACACAACAATACAACACACATTACAAAAATTGGTACAAACACATAAGAAAAACAGTATGTATTGGGCGCACTGTATTGCTGTCGTGAAAGGGCCCAGACTCAGCATATGTCGGGAACCGGAAAATTCACGACGCCGATCCTCCGTCTGAGCCGCAGAGGGAACAGTGCCAAAGTTGTGGGTTACGTAAGTTACGTGTATAGTTCATAGTTAGTGGTTTAAATAACAATAATAGAAATATAAACTATACTCGCGAACCTCCGTTTCTTTAAAGGGTAATCGTAGTGAAGTTGACGTTGAAATCGATTTCCCTGCATCTAGGGCCACTTATTACCATTTTGTGTTTTCATGTTGATCACAAAGGCTTTGAGGCTCCGACTCCTTTGAAAGTTGCCGACATTGGGCGGCCTTATGGAAAACTGGATAAAATATTTTGTACTGTTGCCAAATAGAGGGAGGGATAATATCGGTAGCAAACCTGGGGCCTTAGTTCACTAATGCTTTTTGCAAAATAACATCTCAATATAAGATCAGCAATAGTGTGAAGTTGGTAGCAGATTAGCAAAAGTGACAAATTTATTAATTTTTTATGGGAAATTAGATTATTTATTATTAGTCAATTTAATGGTGAAATTTGACACTTTTGGTCATCCGCTACCAACTTCACTGTATTATTGATCTATGTATATTGAACTGCGTTTGTGCTAAAACACATTAGTGGACTAAGTGAGACAAAATGGATTTCACGGTGCTGTATTTAATCGTGGTTAAGAAATCGCCAAATTTCGTTTTGTTTACACGATTTGACATTGGCAAATGTCAAAAAACGCATAATAAAAAAATTATACATTAAAAAAAGCTATTTATTTTAATTTTTTTTAATCTATTCGCCCAATATTTTGACAGCTGCACTAACCCGGGTTAGTCACTTTAATTGACGAAAATCGGCCAATTAAGCCTTAACCTCGTTTAAGCCTAAACATGATTATTTTTGCAACGGTGAAATCAGAAAACCGTGATTAAGCTCTTTAACCCACATTAGCGTATCTTAATCGTGTTTAGTAAGTTTGGTGAAAACCGCCCTATTTGTAGAAAAAATAGATTCGATATGGTTAAATCTTAATTACATAGATAACTATCGAGCTCCTATGTATATGTATGTATGAGAAGGTTAATTGGTGTGAGTGAAGCAAGAGAGATTGTTCCACGTAACAATCGATGGTCTTGCCTATCCCGTTGAGGACGTAGAGGTGTGAATATTTGCTTGTGTGTACAGCGCGCCCTCGTTCATATATTTTCGTTATAGATATTATAGTTAATTTTAAGTTTACCTTTTTCAGAATGTTGACTATTTAATGGCCATAGAACTTATTATGCTTAATTTAATGTACCTATAATAATAGTAAGGAAATAAAAACGTAGTAGAGTGATTTGTCAGCGGGGTAGTCAGAGGTTCGGGCGCAATTGCGAAGGTTGTAATTATATGGCTACCTCGAACCCGCGTGTTGACCAGATAGTCAGTACTCAATGTATAGGTGCATTTAAAAGCACTGACTATTACCTGTTCAGGGAACAGGTGGGTTCCCTCACAAAGTTTTCCTTCACCGTAATATTCGATGCGTTTCGTAAATGTATTTTTATTGCGTTTGTTGTTATTGTCTTAAACGTAAATATGTATGTTGTTCCAAAAGCACAAAATGATCTCTAATCGGGTAGTGGGATTAATTCTACGAAACAGACGAGAGAAGAAGTGGGGTTGAGATAAACTTACCAACAACCTAACAATGTTTAGAAGGTTTCTTTTGTTTCGAACACGAAGAAAACTGTGTGAAGTGATAACAACTTAAGCTAAGATCTGAGATAAAGATTTAATATAAAATATATACACACACACACTTCAATTTACAATTCTATATAAATTTATAATTTTTAATGTAATTAACATAATTAGTAAACCATAACATACATCGTCACATCTCATAATACACAATCGGCGGTTATATGTACCACTAGTCCCTTAGTCACCTCCTACGACATGCCGGGAAGAATGGCAACTAGTAAGCATTCTTTTACACTCCAGACTAGCGCGGAATACTAGCAGATAGGTACCAAATATAATATAAATGAAATGCTTTTTATTCAACATGAGGATTAATTAAATCACTTATTGAAAGACAAAAAAAAACATTTCCACAGGAAAAGTTGTCATTAAAATTTAGTTAGGTTAGTTATTTAGTTAGTCTTAAAAAAATAATAATTCAAAAACAAAATAATTCTAATTAAACTATTGTATTATTACATTAAAGAAATGCCAAGAAACTCTGCAGACATATTTCAATTCAATTTAATTAAATATTCCATCAGAATATAAATTTTACATTCACACAGAAATATACAGTTATTCCTTTCAGCTAGTCAGTGCTCGTGTTACCTGTTTGTCTCCTGAAACAAACATTTTAGCAGACATACAGTATCCAACGTGACAGGTGCAAATCCATGTCATCGTATACAGGCGTTGACTGTTACCCTATCCGAGAAATAACCAGATTCTCTCACTATGTTTTTGTCTATTTAAATTTTGATATTGTGTATAAATTTTGTCTTTTTACGTTTTTAAATAGTAAATACATAGGAATTTATACATATTGATAATTGGGTTAGTAATCTATGAATAAAGTAAGTGGCTATAATTGCCGAGTTTGCATGGCATGACAAAAATAGTTAAAGTACGAAGAACGAAATAATGAAAAAGGATCCGTCATCTCTATCCACTTTAAAGGGATACAGCCGTGATAAGTATAGTAGTATATCGTCAATAACACGAAATAACTCTTTCCCTTAATCCCATTTAAAGCCAAAAAGCAGATAGATACATTCTATAAAGTCCCGGTTTTACAAAGGACAGAGTAATAACTATTCTGCCCAATTTGCCGAAGCAAATTCGAGTTTACGTAGTTTTCCTATTACCTTACTTTTGTTGTTCATCCGTAGATTGTTGAAGGGGGTTTTTCTTCTTTCCTTTTTTGTTTTGGTACTTCTAACTTTAGTGTGCTTTGGGATTAGACAGGGATAGATTTTTGTTCTTGAGTCTCAAAGAGGTAGGTATGATTAAAGGTTGTAAATGTTCTTAATCGATGATAAAATCTAAATACCTAGTTTATTATTCTTACAATTTGCATCCATACATCAATTCATCCATACATATGTACATATACAGCACACGCGTTTTTCTATTGAGGGAGGCAGATATGACATAACTAAGTAAGATATTTAAAAGGCTGATAAGCGACATTTAGAAAAACAGTAACATTAGGAGTACTCATAACCACTACGTGTGTATTAGAAGGTATATGATTATCATTGAAGAGAAAGTGGTTTGTCAGGTTTTTATTATTACATATTTATTTATTTTATTACAATTGGAAATTTTATTTATTTAGTTCATTTGCATCTTATAATCATTACAGGTTTGCACCCAATACGATAGTATAATAAATAATGATATGAAAAATAAGGTATAAAGATCTCTGCCTTCCCCTCTAGGGAATCAGGCGTGATGTGTATGTATGTATGTTATATAATAAAGGGAATGGACGCGATGTGTACATATGTATGTACCCTATCAATGATAACAATATATTACTATACTATACCATACTTTATAAAAAGCACTTACGTTCATTCCAGTCTAATCCCAGACTGGATAAAACCTAACCTAAGCCTTGCTTAGCTTAGCATCCGTTATGCTGGGCCGGTCACGTGGAACGGAAGGGCTTAGGAATATTCCACTGTGGGTTTATAATCCCTGTACATTAGGGATGGAATGTAACCAGCTGGTTATAACTTATCATAACGAATGACTAATAACTAACGGGACTTATCGCGTATGTTTTTATATAATAAAGTTACCTTTAGTAACCCGACGTTTCGGATACGTTGCAGCAGCCATTGACCCGTGACCATGACTGCTGCAACGTAGCCGAAACGTCGGGTTAATAAAGGTAACTTTATTATATAAAAACATACGCGATAAGTCCCGTTAGTTATTAATCATGAGTATAAATCGCAAATCTCTTAAAACTATAATAACGAATGACGACCTCCGTGACGCGATTGGTTTCACCTGAACGCTGATCGAGAGGTCTCGGGTGCGATTGCCTGTGGAGAGTTAAGAACTACGCTTTTCTTCTGCTTTCCAGTCTGGTTGTTTATTATATATGTATTTATTTATGTATAATAAGTATATATTTCTTAAATTTACGTTAACTTGTACCCCCTTAACACAAGTCAATGTACTTAGCAAGGGGTTAGTTCAATTGGTGTAATAATGTCTAAATATTATTATTATAACAAAGGCATAGTAGGACCGTTTTATGTGATAAGTTATAAATAATAAACCATGTTTTTAATTTTCTAACATAGCCGTTCCTTAAAGTATTTTTTCTCAGAAATTATGACAATAGTCCATCTCACTGAATCCATCCGTCCAAGAATGATAACTGACGCCGTTCTTATAGATGTGTCGTAGGAGGCGAATAAGGGTATGTATCTGGATTGAGGGCCCATTTTTCAAATATTGGACAATCGAAATGGAACTCACAGGGCATTTAGTAAAGAATTAGTAAAACCTATAGCATTTATTCTTAAATTTCTTAAACTTGAAACAAAATAGTTATTGTCAAAAAACTTGGGCCCTGAATCCTCAATCTCAATTAAGAAATTCTTTACTAAATCCTCGAATAAACAGTATTATCCCAGGATTCGTACTTTCCGAGATCTAGAATATGCAGGCATCTGGATTGAGAAATTTAAGAATAATTGCTATAGGTTTTACTAATTCTTTACTAAATGCCCTGTGAGTTCCATTTCGATTGTCCAATATTTGAAAAATGGGCCTTCAATTCAATGCACACGACTAAGGGACTTGAAATAAATAAAATTATTAGGCCATAGGCCAGGATTTTATCATGAACATTCCGTATGTCATCACAAACACAATATTTATGTTAAAAAGTGACCTAGGATATTATTATCGTGTTTCCAAGGTTTTATCCACCCCGAAAGTATTTGAAGAATTCAGCTATATGTATGTATGTATATGTTAATAAATCATTTACCCGTAATATAATATACACGCATACCTCTAATCATTACGAGTATGACATATTCAAGCTTTTATCCACCTCGAAAGGGAATAAAAGCTCTTGTATATATGTATGTTACACGATTGCTCTTCAATTGGAGCGGCATCCATAATAAATAACGCAACCGGTTTGTATCGAACCGAACTAAAGCTCCGCGAATGCGGATTTACGATTATGTCTATTGGGTTAAAGGTTGTATACCCGTTATGTGCTAGGTTGGGACGTAAGAGAATTAAAGTAGCTGTGGCAAGTACTGGCATACAACTTTATACACTTATATAATTATATTCACGTCATTTTATTGCTTGTTGTATTGACAAAAATATTATTAGTATTAATTATTGCAATATCTGTGATTGAAATTTATTACCTTAAATTTATATGATTAGCGTTCTGCAAAATGTTTCAATAAATAATATGTAACTCATTTTTTGGCCAAAGTATTGTAAACATATTTATGTAATCTATTTTTGTAATGTGCTGTTGAGTTGAATAAATAAATAAACAGTAATACTTATATTTAGTTAAGTTTCTTTGACGACCTCCATGGCGCGATCGGTTAGCCGCCTGAGCGCTAATCGTGAGATCCTGGGTTCGATTCTCGGTGGAGGCAAAGTTAAGAACCATGTTTTTTTGTTTTTTATATTATTACCTGGACTTGCATTAGCACAAGTCTTAAATGTACAACAAACAGGGGATTAGCTCAATTGATGTAATTATGTCCAAATATTATCATTATTTCTGGTATGTTTTGGAAAACGTCAAGTGTATTTGGCGAAGAGCTATCAATGTGTCATCTTATAATATATCTAATTAATGCTATCACACCCCTTAATGTTGAGATGTAAATGGCCATGGTGATATTGTGTTCGAGATTCTACTTACCCTAAAAGGAATAAAATAATGTTAGTAAGTGTACCTTTAGTAGTCCATTATAATTTTTGATCCTAAAAAGCGATAATGGTAAGGACAAACATCGTGCCAGTATGTAAAACCACTAAACATTAACGAATTAATGAGGTAGAATCATTTACCCAAAGCATTAACGAAATAAACAGCTGTGATCCTAATTATGATTACATGTTCATTAACAGACAGTGGCTTAATTATTAATTAACTTTGTGTTCAACTTTTCAACAAACGCTTTGATGTTAACAACATTTTTGTCTCTTATAAGCTCATAACACCTGTTTCTGATTTGTAGATTTATTATATTAAATTAAGGTATTTTAGACCCTTTTACCTTTCACGATCTGTATTCGACTGGGACGTAAAAAGAATAGTAACTAACTGTCGCTTTTCCTAGAATATCGTAGGAGGCAACTAAGGGACCAGGGGTATTTGGAATGTAATGGGTGATGGGCGAGTAACATACATACATACACATCACGCCTGATTCCCTGTAGAGGGGTAGGCAGAGATCATGGATCCCCATTTATCCTGATCCTGACAGACCACTTTCGCTTCATTGACATTCATACATCTTCTCAAACACTCTCGGCGGTTATAGGTACTCCTAACGTCACCTTTTTTAATATAGCGTCTATCTGACTGTTATATGTCTTATTAGGCCGATCCCTACGTAACCGTCCTTCCACTTCACTCATATATATGGGCGAGTAACCTGTCACCAATGTTCCATAGAACAATTATTTCCCAATATTCATGCTAAAAAGTGACCGAGAAGATATGATCGTCTTTCAATGGTTCTCTGTCCATCCCGAAAGGAAATAAAGAACGTGATTGTGTATGTATGTATATATTCACACACTTACATATACAGACATGTAGTTATATATAATCACACATATAAAACATAACATACGCTTCACGACTTGTGTATACACAATCCCTTTTTTATTATGACACGGTAGTCAGAGGCTTGAATGCCCATCTCCGAAATTTCGAAGGCATGTTAGGTATGGGTCATTCGAAGCTCGCGTATCACTAGATAGACAGACAGCACCCAACGTGATAGGTAGTGAACCGTATCGCCGTATATAGGTACTGACTATTACCTATCCTATAGTTATAGTTATCCACATATAGCTGTGTATATATACCCACATAGATGTTACTTCGTTCTAACCGTAACGATGCTCCCACACAAAGCGTTATAATATCTTAGTAGCCTTTAGAAAGACTATCAACTTAGCCATTCAGTTTATGGTGCCATCATTTAGTTTTAAGTATCACGTGTAAGCTTAGGTTAAACTATTATGTCCTTTGGTTAAGTGAATGTGTAATTACAACCTTATAAAAACATAATAACACATTAAAAGTAACAAGGGTATATAAAACTTACAAACCTCACGATTAGCGTTCAGGCGGCTAACCGATCGCCGCACAAAGGTTGTCAAATTATAATAATAATAAAGCATTTATTTACAGCCACAAAAACATACACAATACAAATATTTTACAAATTAAACTTACAAACTAGGGGGTATAGCTTGTGAATGTTATTGTCGCAGCAAAAAGGTTCTAACTCAGCTGGGTATGTTACGTTTGGTGGCAAACGCAACGCTGATATTATGTTAGAACCAACAAGAGGGCAATATTAACAATAAGAGCTTAATAAACATACATATTAATAAGTGTGAACTATAAATAAAATATTGTGTTACGTATATGTTATTATATATGTTAGTATATGTTATTATGTATGTATGTATGTATAATATCCAATTTAATTATATCCTTTAGCTACTTCCATAACATATAACGAAGAAACGCAGATAGCCACCACTTTAATAACGTCCCAGGGCATCACAAATGACATTTATTGTAGCGAGCTCCGCGCACTGTTTTTCTTTATCCAATTGAAGTTGCTCCATAAGTTGGAGGGTTCTCACGAAAGTTGCGAAGTAACATTACAGTTGAGAACTTCCAAATGGGACTAAGATGGTGCCTGAATCGAATTTTAGCTGTTCAGGTGTTGGTTAGGGATTTTGCAGGTACCTGTTGGTGTTTCATTTGGTTTTTTTTAGCTAAATATGAGTGGTTTTATTTACTATGAGAGACCGGGACATATCACTATAAATTAAAAAAGACATCTGATTACCTTTATTAAATATGAGTGGTGTTTTCCTCTCCGATGTTTGAGTTACCATCGTCGTCATTGTGAAGATATTAATATTGGTTAATGACATACATGTTATGTAAGAAATTATATAAGAGTTATTCATAGGTATAAAAGAGCCTACATATGTCCAATCCTGTAGTTCTTCAAACATAAACTAAGCTGACTCCTATTGAAGTGAAATATCAAATAAGTTTATTAATTCTTCTTCTACTCTCTAAGCCTATATAGCTAGGATCTAAATTGATAGGCACTCATGTATAATACATATCCAGACTCATAAAGTGGTTTTATACGGTGTTTTATCTAAAAATAAAGGTTAATCAAAGTCTTACTGTTGCTTGACTTAAATTACATTACATTTACGACATCTGTCTTACGACGTGAAAATGTTCGCTTTATTTTATTTTATTTATTCTTTTTTCCTCAAACATCGATTATTATAGGTTTAACCTAATGCATTCGAGTAAGACACTTATTAAATTATAATTAAAAAAACTTATAACTAATTAATTATTATACATCACTCTAATAACTTATTATATATAAACCTACTGTTTTGAATTCGCAGCACATACACAAGCACACGAAAAATAATGAATTTGTTGAAAATTATTAATATTTTGTTTTTATTTACTTTACGTGCACATAACACATTAATCCACCGATGACTGCATCCCATTTATAACAAATATTCACTCCGCACAACATGCATCGAGGGAATGCTACGAGTGGAAGGAACTAATTAAACTTGGGCGGGCGGCATTCGTAGCGCTTGCTACGAACAACATACATTAAACATGCGATTACTTAGTGCTACGGAAAAGACGAAACGAATTCAGTACACTGCTACTGGGTTGAACTTTTAGTAGGGCGGTTACACAAATACGCATTGAGACTGTAGTATTTCAGAGGGTAGACGAAAATAGAATGCTAAATATAAATATAAAAGTTATTACGTGTTTGTTAGCAACTTGTCCTCATTATTCTTTACTGATGCCATTTCAGTCTCTAAGGTACTGCCTCTTCTATTTCCGGCAGTACTTTGACTACACATCATGATGTATTTATCTTAAATAATTTAGAGGTAAAGAGAAGAACTCTTCAATCAAATCTATTATAGAAAATGGGAGTGAAATTTAGTACTTAATAATCTTCATACTTACATTGATACATCTCCTTACAGGCATCCTTTTAGATAGGGAGATAACATTGATTTTATCTTGAACAGTTTGATCAAATCTCTCACATTTGACTTTTACATGAATGCACTTATTATACTTCATATATTCTTCATATTACTCGTTCTTCTTTTATAAGAAATAATATCTTTAAATTGATTTATATATATTCTGTTCGTACTTTGCCATCTTTTAAGTTAAGGATCATTAGATTGAATAATCTAATAACCCTTCAACTTGTACAAGGTGTTAGTTTCACCAAAGTTCGAGAGAGCCGATCTCAAACTTGATTACTAGGACTGCCTAAGCTTTTGACGAGACTTTGAAAGGACTTTTTCTTTTACAAAGAAATATAACTTTTATTCGGTTAACAAAAAATACGATATAGTATTAAAGGTGTACGTAGTGTGAAGAACAGAACAGCATGTATGAGAAGGTTAATGGGTGTGAGTGAAGCAAGAAAGATTTGTGAGGATCGTACCAGGTGGCGATCGATAGTCTGCATATTCCATTGGGGGCGTAGAGGCGTGAATGTCTGTATGAAAAGAACGTGAATCAACCAAAGAGACAGGTTTGAGTGCTAGGTGGCGGTCGATAGTCTCTGCCTATCCTTTTGGTAATCAGACGCGTGAATGGAATATTGTTGCCTATGACTTTACCGGCCCTTACCCTTGGTACGAAAAGAAAATATTATTAAAACAAAAGCATTAACCTATAAGAAAATAACTTTTTGATATTTAAATTAAGATCGCATTTACATCCAAAAACTCTGTTCTTTCCGGCGTGTCATAGGAGGCGACTAAGGGCAGGTAAATGGAATCTAGCTAGCAATCGGCTAACAACCTGGTACCATTGTTCCATATCACATCACATCTCGAATATGCTTGCTTGAAATTGACATTGGATATGTTTTCTTGAGTCCGAGGTACTGTCTACCCCAAAAGGGATTAAAGAACGTGAATGTACATGCTGTCCCTACTCGAATCTCTTAGTTTAGATAAAGTTATCGAATGTAGAACATATAAATTCTTAATATTATTATGATACATATAACCATTAAGAAAGTTTCAGAGTAAACTTTGGAGTTATGTTGTAATAAAACTTACCTTACCTGGGGCGAACTTTGTTGGAGCACTGTTCATCTCTTGTTACAAAAACATACATACACATCACGCCTGTTACTCTGTAGAGGGGTAGGCAGAGTTTACGGATAGCTATCTGTTCCAATGCTGACAAACCACTTTCGCTTCGTTGACATTCATGTATACTCCTAAGACAAAAACACATCCTTTCAGGATGGACAGTAGATTGAAGACATCATATATCGTTGGTTAGTTTTAACTTTAATATGAGGTTTATGATGAACTTACCGCCTGTAAGATTGGGTACTAGCTTTAAAGTGATACGTGGGCTTTTAGTAACCAAAGATATTTACAGTGACAACAATGAAATGGTCGAGTTTGCGTAGGTAGTAGGTAGATCAG
This sequence comes from Leucoptera coffeella, assembly GCA_030578115.1. NCBI lineage: Eukaryota > Metazoa > Arthropoda > Insecta > Lepidoptera > Lyonetiidae > Leucoptera > Leucoptera coffeella. The sequence goes on along the minus strand of JAMBLF010000027.1, from coordinate 392,116 downwards.
AAATTTCTAAGAAACTTTAGCTGTTATAAAATAGAGAAAGGTAGTTTGGGCAAATGGACCAGATAGATATAGGAGGGTTACAAAAGGAATCTATAAACCCATAGTGGAAGATAGAGTTATACAGATAAAATTGGAGACATTTTTATCAAAGTGGGAGTACGTAGTGTGAAGAACAGAAGAGCATGTATGACAAAGTTAATGGGTGTGAGTGAAGCAAGAGAGCTTTGTCAGGATCGTTCCAGGTGGCGATCGATAGTCTATGCTTATCCCGTTTGAAACGTAGAGGCGAGGTATATGTGTATGTATGTATCTCAAATAGATCCATTGAATCCTAGTCTTCTAATGAAATAGTATCAAGAAGGACATCCAGATGCATTCAATAAACGTTCTATACTAGTAAAAGACTATTGTCTTTCCTAATACTTATGTTGTATCTAAAACAACACTCATTCCAGCAAATAAAGGGACTAACCAAGCAGGAAAATTGTAACAAAAACTCAACTAGTTTATTTCGACTAATTGAACAAGAGGGTCTGAACAACATTCTGTTTTGTGCTTGCTGTTCTGTGAATTGACTCCATCTTTAGACGATTTTTAGATACATTAGCGTTAAAGACGATTAAGAAACTAGAAATTTTAGATTCTGACGGTAATTAAGCTAGCCCCTCGGTAAGTTCATTTAAGACTTGTGTTAAGGGTACTAGTCAACGGATATTTAAGATATATATACAAATATAGTATATAAAATCAATAACCAGACCGAAAAGTAGAAGATAAGCGTAGTTCTTATCTCTGCCTCCACTGGGAAGCGAACCCGGGGTCTCACGATTTGTGTTCAGGTGATTAACCAATCGCGGCAAGGAGGTCGTCAATATTCGTATCCATGAATTTTTGCGCATTATACCTGATAAACAAGTGATGGTCATTAAACCTCTGTTTAAACTAACACGGATAAAATTTTTACAGCAAATGTACTTGTTAAACGGTACGTTACGTAGAGACTTACTTATACGTACTACGTATAAGTAAGTACCTACGTAACGTACCGTACACGTACATTACATACAACAAGTACATTTGCTGTAAAAGTAAATTTGAGTAACGTGAAATTATTTTCAAATCAAAATTGTTTCCATCAAGGCAATTAGGGTGTTATTCCATAGCCATTTTCGTTTCGGCGTCAAGTACCATTTTCACGGAACGAAAAAGTCTATTGATTTATCATTAAGTAACCATGCTATGAAGGTGATTACTGTGGTGTGAGGGGTTGGTTTTCCTAAGAACGTACTTTAATCACCTTTCGACACATTTCTGTCGTTAGAAAAAGTATAATTAAAGTCTATTTTGAATAAATATGTAGTTAAAGTTATTAAAGTCAATTATAAATTCGACGTAGCTCAGTTGTTTGGGGCTTGGCTCTGTATCGAGGGTGGTTTAAATCCCACTTGGCCATGTACCAATGGAAATTAAGTTTGATGAATTTCTATGTACATTTTCGTAATAAAAATACATTTACGAAATGTGCCGAATACTACGCTGAGGGAAAACATCGTGAGGAAACCTACCTGTTCCCCGAACAGGTTAGTGCTTGTAAATGGCGACATGGCGTACCACCTGTCACATTGGCCATAGAATTACTACCTTCGCAATTGCGGAGATGGACAACTGAACCTCTGACTACCCCACAAGGGTTAATGGTCGTGAATGCGTTTGTATTTTTTTTGTCTATAAAATAGCGTAATTAACCAAAACGATTCGATAATTTTCTGTTTCAATTTCCTTTTACAAATTATGTAAGTATTGTTTGAAGATATTAGTATAAGTAAGTATATGTATACATGGGAAAAATATTAAAATAGTTATTTAAGATTTAAGATGATTGATGACGTCTCCAATTCGACGTAAATCTAGGTCTGATTTTTTAAATAAAAATTAAACTTTAAAAGTCATCTTTAAAGAAATATACTCTATGTAACTTACTATTATTTAACCACAGATACATATCTCCTTTAAACAACCTATCTAGTTCAAACCGCGTTGTATGCCGAGCTCGAAGCCTGCTTTTGAGTGGTCCCGTAATCTTCCGGAGATGGCATGTCATTTCCTCCGCCGCTGCACCTTATCTCGAGTGATGTTTTGCATACAGAGATGTACTGCCAACCTCCGTGTGAATTTCCGTTAGAACGTCACGTAGTATGTATGCTTATAAGTCGTATATGGGATATAGAATGGGGTTAGATAGGGATTATATGGGATATAAATTGACTTGGTTGGTTACTTCAGCTATGTTATATTTACATAGAAACATACATACACATCACGCCTGATTCCCTATAGAGGGGTAGGTAGAGACGGATTCCCTGTCCCGATCCTGACAAACCAGTTTCACTTCATTGACACTCATACACGTACTGATACTAACTCGGTGTGTTATAATTCTTGCCGTATCATAATGGTGATAGGTTGTATTTGGAGTAATTATGCTTAGCTAGAATAAAATAGTTGAAGCCTTGGGTTGAATAGTATTTAAATTAAATGAATCTCCTCTTCGGTATTTTGTAGCAAGAATTGAAAAAGTGATTACAGCATATTTATCAGTTACAGGTACTTGTAACGTCAGTTTTAATCTAATTGCGCGTACTGATTTTCTTCTACTCTCTTTTTCGTCTTGTTTTTTTACTTCGTTTTACTTCTTTACACAAAATACATAAAAGAGATATCCCACCGGCTGTAACAATCGACGTAAATCCTAATTAAACAACAATACAGTTGGATAAAGTTAAAAAGTAGATTCCGTTGGCTGTTTAAAAAGCTCTCAAGCTCTGTGCAAATTGACACTGCTTGATTAAAAGCTTTCGTGCTATGCGAGCGTCAATTACTTTTGCGAGCTTCGGATGAAACCTTATTACGAACATTATTAACTGTTCCACGTGAAATTCACACCTACACAGCCTTCATCTAGCCTTTACGTATACTCATGTCTTTTCATCACTTTTTGTAGACGATAGAAGATTGGAGTCAAATTATTTTCTCGGTGAAGTTAGTATAATTATCGGGGTATGTTATATCTAATGTTATTAATAGGGTAATTGGTTTTAATTTTTAATTATTAAATCCAATCAAGTATGAATGAGAGTTTTAAGAATGTCAATGAAGCGAAAGTGTTTTTTCAGATCCGTAATATATAAAGGCGCGATATGTATGTATGTAATTGATTTCGAAACATTTAATTTTTACGCTGGCAGGCTCTATCAATATACTAAGTAAAAGAATGAAAGATCCACTGTATATAGATGGTAAAAGTTACAAGATAATATTTAGTACAGCGAATCTTTGTAGCAAAGGTATATTAATACTATATAACGTTAATAAAACTTTAGAGATATAATAATATCTCATTGGTTACCTCGAGCTTATCTATCAGGGTTACATCACATCATAAACACTGAGTACACGAATCCATACAAATTCCGAAAGTGACATCAGTCGTGTTTACATTCGGATACTTGTTTGACATTTCAATCCACGCGGTGCAGGCTTTCAGTAGTTAAGTGGATACGCGAACTATGCGTTTAAATTCAATTGGAAATGCAGCCTCCCGTTTTACTCTAAACATTGCGAAATGTGTTTGCGTTGCGCAAATGTCAGAGGGCGTTACAGGTTCACTGTAAACGCTACTGACATTTAATTCAAGATATGCTTTTGATGCATACGTAATATGTGGGCCATATTGTGTTTACTAAATTTTACGTTTATGTTCTTGAATTCAAATGCAAAATCTTTATTTGCCAATTGCACTTGTAATTAACTAACAGAAGTGTCTTGAAGCCGTACTAAAGGCATGCGAATTACAATTTTAGCTTTTGCCATTGATTTGATGTCTTTATAATTACCAAAAAATATAAAAATATTACTTCTTACTATATAATAGTATTAATTTAGAATACTAGACTAGACTAGTTGCTAGCTCATCGCTCAATATATCCGGGTTTCTGTAATGCCTTAGCATAGTCTACTACTGATTTTAAGACTAGACTGTATATGACATCTGACCTCTTTTATAGATGCATACGACCTGAAAATAATGACTTAATGGCGAACCAATTGAAAAGGGCATCCTTCAGAATTGGACACGTTTGACAGATATGTTATAGTACATTGACGTAGGGTATATTTAGTAGTAAGTTATATTTCACGGAAAGAGAAGGACGGCGAAAGTTAAATTTAGAAGTAATATGTATTTAGTCGCAAGTAAGAAGTTGATATATTAAGATCTATTATAAAGAAGTTCTATTAAGACGAATGATATAAGATAATAATTATAATATAGTATTTGGGACACTACCACACCAATTGAACTAGCCTCTTGCTTAGTTCATTCAAGACATGTGTTAAGCGTACTAGTCAACGTATATTTAAGATATTTATACTTATCATACATTTATATAAATATCATATATATTCAATGATCAGATTGTTAAGCAGAAGAAAAGCGTATTTCTAAACTCTGCCTCCACCAGGAATCGAAACCGGGACTGCACGATTAGCTTTCAGGTGGTTAATCGTTCACGTCACGGAGGTTATCAAATTCAGTTCAGATGCACTGAAAACAACCCAGTATGTCTGTGGGATATTATAGATGCATTCAAGACGGTGTCTTTTTGGAGAGGTCGATAGAGATTAAGAATCCCCGTTTATTCCGATCTTAGCAATACTTACTAATATATAATTCTTTTACTTTTTTTAACATCCATACATCTTCATATACACACTTGGTGGTTCCTTTCATAGAAAAGTACTTCACTACTACTACTACTTCACCCGGATAACGGATCACATCCAAGTTTAAATATTTCTGCCTATATGTGAATGAGTGTGTAGTGTGTCCTTTTGTAAGTTTAGATCAGACCGGTTCAAGGAGAACCTTAATCATTTCCTGTGTTTAGCTTATGCCACTTTAACTACTTTTTAATCATAGTTACAAATCTACAAAGTTACTTTCTAGTTAGTTTGCGTACAATTGTTGTTTACCACATACTCTCAATATGTCCTTCAATATCCTTCAATATGTTGCTCATAATATTCATCGGTTGCTGGTTGGGCTGCAGTCTCATTCTGATGGATCATTTAATTAAGTTGTAATGAAATATGTCTGCAGAGTTTGTTAGCATTTCTTCTCTGCAGGATTTTGCTTTACGAAATGCCAATAGTTTAATTTGATTTATTTAATCTTTTTTTAAATTAACTAATTGTAATGACAACTTTTCCGGTGGAAATGTTTTTTTTTTACTTTCAATAAGTGATTTTATAATCCTCATATTGAATAAAAAGCATTTCATTTCATCACGCCTTGTAGAAACGTGACAGTTGGAGATCCGTGATCTCTACCTACCGCTCTGCAGGGAATCAGGCGTGATGTGCATGTATGTATGTATTAACATAGTATCTAGACTGTATATAATATCATATTTACTAGATACTTCGTTTATAACTGATCTTATTCTATAAATACTTAAACATAAACATTTATTTCTAAAGTAAGGTAGTGCTCGTGTCTTCTTAGAATTCCGGGGAAGGCTTTTGCGCGAAAATAGGTTGGTAACTACATAACCTCATTACTACAAAGTCTATTATTCAATTTGCTCTATCCAAGTTCCACTTAGGACTAGACAAAAGCTGCGAAAATTACCTCCTTTTACATAAATAAATAGATATACTCGTTGTGTTATCACTCTTTAGGATGAGTGCATCTAAGCTATATGTGCAAAGATAATTATGTTTCTTTATAATTTGTTTATGTAACTGGCACTGGGCAAAAAATCCTGAAAGCCGGAGTTTCTTCTTGGTTCTTCTCCAAATCAGGGCTTCCGAACCAACGGTAGAATTACAATGCTAAAAGACAACTTGACTTTCAATGAATGTACTGTACATGTACTTATGTTGAATAAAAACATTTGACTTTGACTTTAGGAGGGAATTTTAGATAAACATAACATCCTTGGTATCGTGAAAAATAGACGAGCATGTGTGAGAAGGTTAATGGGTGTGAATGAAGCAAGAGAGATTTGTCAGGCTCGTTCTAGGTGGCGATTGATAGTCTCTGCTTATCCCGTTAGGGACGAAGAGGCGTGAATAGATATGTATGTATATGCCATTATAATGTCTCCGAGGCGCTGTTTAACTTGAAACAGTGTACATATATTATATATTACAACATATATTTCTAAATAGAAATGTTTGAGATCTGTAAATTTTTGTGTGTGTTTTTGATACTTTATAATGTTGAAAAGTTTCTCAAAGTTAAATATTAATTAAGCCTCTCTCTGTTAATTAATGTGTTACGAGTATCATAATTACGAGATCACTTTCATTAATATATTGGGTGAATTTTCCACCTCCCTAATTTCATTTCACTTGTCTGGCTTTCTAAACATATAAAAGCATCTGTAAACTCGACCTGACCCCGTGCTAGCTGTGACGTAAAAAAATGCGAATTAGCTGCCGTTCTTCCCGGCATGTCGTATTAAGGTACTAGGATCAAAGAAATCTAATGGGCGAAAGGCTTTTGACTAAGGAAACATATTATAATAGGAGATCTACAAAATTCCGTCCACCTCGAAAGAATCTAAAGGACGTCTTTTATGTGTATGAATGTGGAAAGAACTTTTACAATTACTATCAAGATCTAGATTATTATCATATGACATACATTCACGTCCTTTCGGGATGGACAGATCCATGGAGAGATTTGGGGGTTGCGATGTCTTATGGAACAAAGGTGATAGGATGCTAGCCCAACGCTTAATCAATCCTATTTACACCTAGTCCCTTAGTCACCACCTACAACATGCCGACAAGAACGGTAGCTAGTTAGCTCTGTTTTACGTCCCATACATAAAGCTAGCTAGCATTCTTTTTACGTCCCATGCTATACATAAACACATATATTATTTCTCCTACTAATACAACGTAAGGCTTAAGCTAGTTAGCAAGGGGAATCGAATCCTATATTGGTAGCAAATACACTGCTACGAACTAAGCTCCGTAAATTGGTTGTCACGAGTGTCAACACGTAGTAGGCACGTAGCAGCACTACCGATTCGTAGTACAGACCTATTGCGATGCTACCTGATCTGGGATTTAATGTTGTAACTATCTGTGTTTCTTTTCGTTGTATTATTAAAGGTGTTAATGGGGGCGATATCACTACATAGTATAAAACAAAGTCACTTTCTCTATCCCTATGTCCCTTTGTATGCATAAATCTTTGAAACTACGCAACGGATTTTGATGCGGTTTTTTAATAGAGTGATTCAAGCGAAAGGTTTATATGTATAATAACATCCATTAAATAGTGATAAAGGCTATATATTTTATACCCGTATGAAGCCGGAGCGGGTCGCTAGTGTATCATAAGTTAAAGTTCATTGTATGTGTTTAAGCGTAGTGGTATAATTAATGTATGTACAATATGTATCATAATAGGATAAACCCAATTGATAAATTTAAATAATAGAATGTTAAAAGCAAAGGTACATACATATATTCACGCCTCTTCGTCCCTAAGGGTATATCGAGAAAAGCAAAGTTGAATAGAAAATATTAAATAATAACTAATGATGCAATGTTATATTAAATTAAATACTAATTTAGTTTATATACAACGTTTTCTGAAGCACATTGCACTCTATAAAACTGTATGTTATGACTCACATAGAAAATAAATAACTAATATTAAGTGTGTATATCAGATATGAAAGTCTCAATAAATTTAATAACTTAGAGGTTACAATATTCATGCTTGTTTTAACCACGCGTTCACTACATAGAATAAACTACAACTACGAAATCACATAGACATTGCCAAAATATATCCATATATGTAAACACACCATGCCTGATTCCCTGTAGAGGGGTAGACAGAGATCATGGATCCCCATTTATACCGATCCTGACAGACCACTTTCGCATTGACTATCATTCATCGTCTCAAACACACTCGGCGGTTATAGGTACTCCTAACATCACCCTTTTCAATATAGCGATTATCTGACTGTTATATTTGTTTTAAGGTTGTGATCGTATGTATACTATATACTACAGAAGGTATAAAAGTATAAAGACCTGAAGACCTACTTTTTGTAACCGCTGAGTGTGTATGAGTGTCAATGAGTGTCATATTTCTTATTGGGCCTTATTACTTACTAGTGACCCGCTCCGGCTTTGCACGGGTATAAAATATATAGCCTACTCCACTACTTAATGGATGTTATTATACATATAAACCTTTATCTTAAATCACTCTATCTATTAAAAAAACCGCATCAAAATCCGTTGCGTAGTTTCAAAGATTTAAGCATACAAAGAGACATTGTTTTATATTATTATTACTTATTTTACGTAGGGGCCAAAATTGCACTCTCTAAAAAACACGAAAATTAAGCAGAAATACAACTATTTCCACCCTAATAAAGTCCCAATTCCATTCAAAGTTAAGCTCATTAACATAAAGCAACAGGGCAGCCCAATGGCAATTAGTTAATTGGCTCCACGGAGGCTTTTGCTTTCTTCCACTGTATTGGGTTTCACGAGGGCCAATATTGATACTGCCTGTGCGGTCTGGGACGGAAATTGAGGTAACTAGCTGCGTTTCTTTTTGGTATGTTGCAGGTTTACGGGAGTGTAAGTATAGTTCACAATTTTGTATGTAGGTTAGGTAACATTTATTTTTATTAATTTCAATTTGTAATCATTTTATAATTTACATGATAAATCATAATTAACAAAAGAGAAGGATTAAATAGGATATAATAGTATTCATATTATAAAATACGTATAATTTCTATGCAAATCAATATAAAAATTTAAATGTAATTTATAGACATTTAAAGGCACATTAAAATAAATGTATTCCGACTGTTTAAACATAAGATAACGTGTGTTTAAAGTAAATGAATTTTTTTATAGCACCATTAATAATTAAAATGCTTGTTAGGTCAATGTGTTTATTAAAAAACAGATTTAATTACTATATTAAATATTGATATAATTACAACTCCGACAGTACTAATAAAAATAACCGAATACTCAGAAAACATTATGTGTCCTGCAAATAGCTAACAAAGAAACAAATAATTTATGAGATACAGAATTTTTCCATTAGTACACACTGCAACTGGGAATCGAACCCACAGTTTCCCCAGCCTTTTAATAATAAGCTTTATTCATAAAAACATATTGACATACAGACAGGAAATTAAAAAAAGAGATAAGGAGTTTATACAAGTAAGTTATTAAATCCTACATGTGCATGTCATTGCCCAGTGATATGGTCCCAGCTCAGCATATATACAATGATTAAAGTACAGTCACTGCGCTGATTTTATGCTAGAACCATGAGGGTTATGTGCATTCGCCAAGCCAGTTGTACAAATGTAATATACACACACAAATATATTAAAAAATACTATAAACCTCTGATGCAAATTCATAAAATCAATACATACATAATCATCATACTTTTATCTCAAAGGAGGCTTCCAAGGAACTCTTTCGCCTACCCAAAGAGCCTTGACAAAGTTAGAAGGTCATTTCCGTTCGCAGGTGACGAAATGAGAAAAGTTATTTGTCTTGCAAAATTCAGGTGAACAAATCACTTTGGTATTTGATGAAGCCGCTGGAAGGAAATAAAATAACCGAAGTTATTGGTAACTTTAGGTGAGAGTGTACTTTTGAGATGTGTTTAGGGATGAAAGGTAAATGAAGTTTATTAGCCTACGCTAAGAATCTGTTTTTTTTTTGTTTTTTTTTTTTAATGTTCTCTCTGACACGTAAATGGGATGCTATGTAGTGGCCTTTCTTCCTGGCACATCATAGAAGGTATCAAACTAGGTGTTAATGGAATATATATCTTGATGGATAAGCTACTTATTTTTAAACATTGACATTACAAAACACCATAATAAACTATCACAACCTAACAAATACTAAAACTTACAAAGGAAATAGCACGGTCGTAGTTCTGTCTACCCAAATAAGGATTCAAAGCCCAGATGTAACAAAAGTTAAACGCAATACTTATACAAGACACAAAAAAGACGAAACATCAACGCGACATTAACTCTTGCAGGACAGCCATAGGTGCAGGTGTTTAACTCTGCAATTGCGAAGGTAGGAATTCTATGGACACCTCGAATCCACGTGTTGACCAGATAGTCAGTACTCAATGTGCCAGGTAAGTCGTGTGGCCATTTACAAGCACTGACTATTTATTACCTGTTCAGGCAACAGGTAGGTATCCTCACGATGTTTTCCCTCACCGTAGTATTCGACGCATTTCGTAAATGTATATTGCGTAAATGTACGTACACAGAAATTCATTATTCTTTTTATTTCCATTGATACAAGCTCCGAGGTTTGAACCCTGAACCCACTGAAACAGAGTCAACCCAACAACTGAGCTATTCAACTTCAACTCATATAAAAGTAGCTAGCTATTCCACCCTGTGTTACGGCCGCTGAATGCCAAATAACTAACACATAAACTCAGCAACTCAGCTTCGTTATTTGAATAATAAATACACGAGCTCCAGACTGTATTAATGCGGATTTGGGATTGAAGGGTTAATACTGTGGTAGTTGGGGACGTAAGAAGAATGCTAACTAGCTGCCGTTCTTTGCGGCATGTCGTAGGAGGCTAAGGAGTCGGTATGAATCTACATACATACATACACATCACCCTTCCCTGTAGAGGTGTAGGCAGAGACGGATCCGCATTTGCCCCGATCCTGACAGACCACTTTCGCTACATTGACACTCATACATCTTCTCGTACACACTCGGCGGTTATAGGTACTCCTGACGTCCTAACTTTCAATATAGCGTCTATCGGACTGTCATATCTCTTATTGGCCCGGCCCCTACGTAACCGCCCTTCCACTTCACTCATAAATATTAATATATAATTATATGAATCTATCGGGTACAAGGCTAGTAATTTAACACCAATGTTCCATATCATAACCTTGTTTTAATATTAATTATTTACTAGATATTATATTTTCGAGGTTCTGTCTACCCAGAAAGGAAGTAAAAGAGGTGATAGTACATGTATGTACTAAGGGATTGAAACAAAAAACTTCAAGATGTCGTCGCTATAGTCCAATAGATTCTATTTACCCCTAGTCCCTTAGTCGCCTCCTACGACATGTCGGGAAGAGTACTGGACTTTATTGTGAGTCGATATATTATATTATAATGTTATTAAAGTGCCAAACTAACTTGGAATATGTTTGTTATTATTACAAAGTAGCATTTGTATACATTGTTAAACCAAATTACAAACACCTACGTATTTGAAACCTACATGTATGTCCTTAAGACAACTATATAACTAACTGAGGGCAATAACCGTAAACGCATGAAACCTTCCTGTTAATGAGGGTAAAGCCCATCCCACATTAACTTACTCACAATTAATTGTTTGGAAATTAGGAAGTATGTATCTGACGTTATCAGTGTCCCTTATATTGTTATAATGATTGCAAATTAACTTATTCATACAATTACTTATGATATTATTTATTATTTGTGAGTCAAATAGATGCTATCTTGAAAAAGGGTGACACATCACGCCTGATTCCCTGTAGAGGGGTAGGCAGAGATCACGGATCCCCATTTGTCCCGATCCTGACAGACCACTTTCGCTTCATTGACACTCATACATCTTCTCGTACACACTCGGCGGTTATAACCTAACGTCTGTATTATGTATGTATTATTTATGGCAATCTCTCACCAAAATTCTATACCAATGACATAACGGACCAAATATGCACCTCGAATACGATAAAATTTGGAAAAAAGGGAAGTAAGAAGTATATAACTACTATTACCAAGTATGTATGCGAATAATATAAGTATAAGTTAAGTCACGCTCGACAAAATGGCTACCCGTATCTGTCTACTAATGAAAACAGGTGTGACGTGTATGTGAGTGTGCCATTACGGCCTCGATAGAAATGCTTAAGGTAAGGAGACATAAGGGAAAATGAGATTTATGTACGTAATATATACGTATATTCAAAGCTCTATGTCCGTAATTGGCAGAGACTATCGATTGAACCTGGAACTATCCTGATAAATCTCTCTTGCTTCAGTCACACCCGTTAACTTTCTTACAAGCTCTTCTGTTCTTCACACTACGCATATACATTATACATACATATATTTAAAGCTACGTCCGTAATAGGCAGAGACTATCGATCGCCACCTGAAACGAACCTGACAAATCTTTCTTGCTTCTGTCATACCCATTAACCTTTTCATACAATATATGCTTTTCTGTTCTTCACTCTATATACTCACGCTTTAAGAAAAAAGTTACGTAAAATATATGTGATACTTTTAATAATAATAAAAAAATAAATACATTAGCGAAATGCACCGAATACTACGATGAGCGAAAAGATCGTAACATCGCCAAACAGGTAAAAGTCAGTGCTTGTAAATAGCGACATGGCTGTTACATTGAGTACGATCTGGTCAACACGTGGGTTCAAGGTGGCCCTAGAATTACTACCTCCGCGGTTGAGGAGATGGGAACCTCTGAATACCCCGAAAGGGCAAATTGTGGTAAACGCGTTTGTTTTCGATTTTTTTACGACTCAGTTCGCATCATTGTCTTTCTGACGTCACTCAGCGTTTAATAAGCCTGAATGCAAGTTTTATTCGTTTTGACGTCAGTAGCGCAACGGTATTGCAGAGTGAAAGAGGTCGTAAAATGACTGGATACATCGTAAGCAAAGAGTATTAGATACTATTACGACTAATCCTTTGCTGGGTAGGCAGATAATTGGGTGCATACCTCCTTAATTGCAATGAAAGACTCTACTTTTTCATCAGATACTCAGCCCCTGTATAGGTAACTGTATTCTCAAGTACAGGTTATGACTAAGAATAGAAAATAAGAAGTCCCGTGCTAACTGGGACGCCAAAGAATGCACACTAACATGTTGCAGGAGGCGATTAAGGGACTAGGGTCAATGGAATCTGTTGAGCTATGGGCTAGCAACCTGTTACCAATGTTCCATATAACACCACAGCCCCGTTCATACTAAAAAGTGGTTCTGTCTAACCCGAAAGGGATTAGAAAACGTGAATATATATGTATATATAGATAGATAAGAATAGATTTATTCCCAATGTTTTCTTTCTTCATAAACGTTTAAACTATTATAACACTATATATACTATATATATTTCACTATATATATTTTAACTATTATATACACTATTATAGTGAAAAGAAATCATCGTAATATGCGATTAATAATATTGCCCAGAAATAGCGTTCGACCCGTGAGAAAAGCTATTTCCTTTGCCAAACGCAATTATTTCTTAGAACGTATTAATTAAGAACACGTCATTTTCGGACTAAGAAAAGACGAAAATGGGATGAAAGGCTCTCACATCGGATTATTGAAGGTTCTTAAGGAATAAAGATACTTATGGGGTTAATAATAAAGATACATATTCAATGGACGTCTGTGACGTTATATGTTAACTAGCTACCGTTCTTAACGGCATATTGGTTTATTGGTATTGGGCGTGAGGGCAGTTTCTCTAAATAGTTAATAGTCAGTGTGTAAACATTATATGTACGGCTCTGCATCCGTCAGGGGATAGGCAGAGACTATCGATCGCTATCTGGAACGATCCTGACAAATCTGTCTTGCTTCACTCACATCACTGCTACATCTCGTACAAGCTCTTATGTTGAAATTTATTTGTGTGTACATATATATTTATTTATTCATTCATATATTATATTTTCTTGTTTATATAAGGCGTTTTAATCTCTCCTTAGTACTTGAATAATGAAGATTTGAGGGTATTAAAATTGTAAATTGTTACTCTCCAATGGTTCCGATATAAGACCAGCGTTGCGTTTGCTGTCAAACGTAACATACCCAGCTGAGTTGGAACCCTTTTGCTGCGACAATGACATGCTCAAGTTATTTCCCTTAGTTTGTAAGTTTTAATTGTAAACGCTTTGTATTGTGTATGTTTTTATTGCTGTAAATAAACACTTTTATTATTATTAAAATAAATCTCTCTTGCTCCACTCACACTGAATAACCTTCTCATACATGCTCTTCTATTCTTCACGCTACGTATTCACCTTGAGAAGATTGCTGACATAAACTGAATGAATGAAGAATAAACCATAAGTTTAGTACATACTAAATTAAATACTACTACATATTTTCAATTAACCATAGCAATATTAATTACTTATTTATCCGCGGTTTGCCCTTTAAAGGATCACAGTAGTAGCATTTCTGTGGTCACTGGCAGAGAAGTTAAGGCAACAGTTGCAGTAGTTTGGAAGTTGTAACTCCTTGCAAGTCCCAAGTTCTATCCCTGTGCATGAATAAGCCATTGTCACTGCATTGTTCGGCCAAGTCTTGCGGAAGATGTATTGCGGTGGAATCTTCGGAAGGGTGGACAGATTTAAGGGTTATAAAGGATCTTAGTTATGTATTTTTTATTAGGGATGTTAGCTATGAAACATTATAGTTTTAAGAGATTCGCGATTTATACTCATGATTAATAATTAACGGGACTTATCGCGTAAGATTTTATATACTAAAATTACCTTTATTAACCCGACGTTTCGGCTACGTTGCAGTAGTCATGGTCACGGGCAGAAACGTCGGGTTAATAAAGGTAATTTTATTATATAAAAAACTTACGCGATAAGTCCCGTTAATTATTAATTATGAAACATTAGTTAGTATACAGGATTGAAGATTCGTATAAGTAGTATCAGGTAGATGGGGAACTACAAAATAGAAATATGTATATGAGTAAACATAGTTTGTTAATTACAAATCAAATATTTTCGATGTCATTTAAAACTTAAAAAAAAATAAGTTTCAAGCTTCCTAAATTTAAACATTTCATTTCTTTCGTGTGTATGTAAAACACGAAAGTTATGGTTATAACAGGTATGTATTAATTGGAAAACAAAGGAACCGGTGAAGGGAAATAACGTAAGCTAACGTACATACAAGTTCCATTTGTATAATTAATAATTAGCATACATTTATAAACTATTAACGGTACCTAATACTGTCAAGTTAGTTTACCTTATAATCTATCTAGATCATTTCGTAGACACAAAAATGGTACTTAAAACTCTGATACACCAAAAGACTAAACAGTAATGTACCATACATATGTAAACGAACATTTTCAACACCCCTTACGCCATGCATGCATAGATACATCCAATTAAAACTTGGTGAAAATCGCAAAGTTTCCCAGCGATTCAGGCATGATTCGGGCTAAATTGTTGAAGCAAATTATAACCTCACAGACTTGGTGGAGGTCTGGTAATCGTGTTATGGGTACTATAAACACCGTGAGTTACCGAGAGTAACTTTGTGTTAAGGTGGGGATGAAGTTCCGGGTTCGATTCTTAATGGAGTACGTGTTAAGAAGTAAATATTTGTGGTGAGGTAACAAAATAAGAGTACTTAACTAATATATAAATGTTTACTTAATTTATAACTGTTTGAAAATGAATATAATGAAATTAAAAAAGTTGTGTACTTGTGAACCTACTAATTTATAAGTTAACTAAATAATTCAACTAGATTATTACTACTATGTTATCATTCCTAACATTATCAGTAAAGAAATATTCAGCGCTTTGTATGTATAATTGTGAACTTAGTAACTATAGTTTGACATTATATTGAACCCTGTTTTCCGCACATATTTAGCACCCATTATGATAGGTTTTGTTTCGTGTGATATCCATAGGCGATACGAGTAGGCGGGTCTCCTTACCATGTATTTTTTTCTCATCGTAGAAAACACGTTTTTTACAAATTTTAAAAAGCAGATGATTACTTAATACTCAAGTCCCAAAACGTGTCAGAAAGGTTCGTGCTAGTCTAAGGGACTAGGGGAAAATGGA
This sequence comes from Leucoptera coffeella, assembly GCA_030578115.1. NCBI lineage: Eukaryota > Metazoa > Arthropoda > Insecta > Lepidoptera > Lyonetiidae > Leucoptera > Leucoptera coffeella. The sequence goes on along the minus strand of JAMBLF010000027.1, from coordinate 376,128 downwards.
ATCAATTGGGTGATGGGCTAGCAATCTGTCACCAATATGCCATAAGACATCACAACTCCAATATATTTGCTTAAAAGTGACCTAGCAAATACTAAATCTCCGAGGTTCTGTCCACCCCCCGAAAGGGATTGAAGGATGTGAATGTATATGTATGTCTCAGAATTTATGCTACACAAAGCGTTCTTGCAATCCTATTTTAACATATCCGATATCAATTCCATGTTGCATTCGATTCGTGTAAGAATATTCGAATAAAATCGAATCGAATAATGGCAACCGCTCTCTCGATGCCTTTTAACTGAACATAATTGCATTTACAGAGAGCCTTTTGCTACATTCATTTGAATTCTTTCACGGAAATTGCAATGTAAGAGATGCATGCAAACTTTAAGTTATTCGCTTCTTTTACGATAATATCTTCTACGTTTATTTTAGCATAATTATGTGGATTAAAATGTTTTGCAACTGAATATTGGTGACAGATTGTATTCATAGTGCGTTTGTTACTTATTACTACGTGATGAGTAGTATTCCATTGTACACACTGACTTTGATATACCAGGCTAAATGTGCCGAATGCCTTTTGAGAATTGATATATACATTAAGGTCATTTAATCCCTTTTAGGGTGGACTAAACTTCGGAGATACATAATCTCCTAGGTAGGATATATTATAATCTGTTAGCATAAATATTGAGGTTGTGATATCATATCAAACATTGGTGACGTATAGCTAACCCATCGCCGAAAAAAATCAATTTACTCTTAGTCGCTTCCTACGACATGGAGGAAAGAACGGCAGCTAGTTTCCATATACATAGTTAACGGCAGTTTATGAGAAATTCTGATTAGGTTCTAATAGTATATTAATGTCGTCATATACAGGTCTCGTAGACTTGGTTTAGGGACCTTTCTTTCCAATATGTATATAGTATAAACTAAGAAAGCGTAACAATTTAAAGAGACACCATAAAAATCTCTCTGCTAAGGGTGACAGTTTTATATCACCAAGCTTCTGTCCACCCTAACGAATAACTGACAAAGTTAGCAACAGAAAGCTACTTAGGAGCCTAGATTCAATTAGGAGAGCGGGAGCACTAAAGGAAATATATTGGCCGTAACAACAACATTGCTAACGAAATAAAAACTACGAGAACGTTATTGAACGGAAGATTTCTTTTCCTTACGTTTACGTAGGAGCCGGCTCAATAAGACATATGACGGTCAGATAGACGCTATTTTAGACAAGGGTGACGTAAGGAGTACCTATAACCACGTGTATGAGAAAATGTATGAGTGTCAATGAAGCGAAAGTGGTCTGTTAGGATCGGGACAAATGGGGATCTCTGCCTACCCAGGCGTGATGTATATGTATGTATTTCGTTTCCTAGGGTACGTAAATATAATGATACAGCTATAGGGATTGAAGAACTTGAGTGTACAATACATGCCGTGTCCCTAGCAGAGTCCCAAGAACGCTAACTAGCTGCCGTTCTTCCCGGCATGTTGTAGGCGACTAAGGGACTTGAGGTAAAAGGTATGAATTGGGCAATGGACTAGCAATCTATCACCAAAAATCAATGTCATCAAACCCCAATATGTGTATTTGCATAAAACGACTTCAGAGTAATAGTTTTAATTCGTTTTTTTAAGATTATATAATTTGTTGCATGTTTTTTGCCTTTCATTATTTGATTTCATGATCCTTATATTGAATGAAAAAGCTTTTCATTTCATTTATCTCTAAGATTATGTCTGCAAGGACAGGGCGATAATGTATATGTGTGAAATTTGCATTGTAAAATGCTCGTTCTTTTTACGGCAGCAATAAAGTATGGTAAGAGAGTTGTATTTCATTCGAACCGCTCTTTACGGGCGAGTAGATGAGGACACATTGCGTTTATGCTACCGACTGAAGAATGATGGTTGTTTGGACAATAGCTACGAATAAACATATATACATACTATATCGTCTATATCACTACATAGTATAAAACAAAGTCGCTTTCTCTGTCCCTATGTCCCTTTGTATGCTTAAATCTTTGAAACTACGCAACGGATTTTGATGCGGTTTTTTTAATAGATAAAGTGATTCAAGAGGAAGGTTTACATGTATAATAACATCAATTAAATAGTAGAGTAGGCTATATATTTTATAACCGTGCGAAGCCGGAGCGGGTCGCTAGTACTATAATAAACAGACCGGAAGAGCATGTATGAGAAGGGTAATGGGTGTGAGTGAAACAAGAGAGATTTGTCAGGATTGTTCCAGGTGGCGATCGATAGTCTCTGCCTATCCCGTTGAGGACGTAGAGGCTTGAATATATGTATGAATAATATAATAAGTAAAATATAGACTAATGTATTAGATCTGGTGCAGTTTACTGGGTTTTGTTGTACTCGTATAAAGGTGGCATTGAACTGGTTGACTTAGAAATCTATGGAAGCGGCCTATATTAAGCAGCTGACAGCAATAGCCTGAGATGATAACGATAATTTTTTTTACTAAAATTCAGAGACCTAATATCTCTGTGTCACCTTTGATATTGCTTTTAAGATTGTTATAACGATAAGGGAATACCATTACAAAAAGATGCAAAGTATTCCATTTATCTATTTATCCTAGTCACCTTAAGTTTGTCAGGTTTAAAACAGAAAGCAAATATTATATTAATACCATCATATGTACATTTAGACGAAAAAAAGAACAGATTTCAACCCCTATTTGTACTCCTGCTAAAAATAACCGATAAGATAATCAATTTGCAAGCTTCTGTCGCCTTAAAAATAACGAAAGAACGTGAGTATAATATGAATGAAAAATGAAAAATCATTTTGCAAAACAGCTCTTCTCGGCTAATATTGATTGATTAAACAACTTATCGAAATGAGTTTTTGATATCAATTGACTGACGTTTAATTTAATTGGCTACTACGAATTGTTAAAAGCATTGGTTTTAATTATCAAGACTAATGATAAGAAATAATAATGTATGTGAATACAAGAGCATGTTTGAGAAGCTTAATGGGTGTGAGTAAAACAAGGGAGATTTGTCAGGATCATTCTGACTATCCCCTGAGAATCCTAATAAGTATGTATGTAACATGTATGTACATGTTACGTAATGATATGAATCTTATGATAGACAGTTATGTAAATATAATGGCAATTAGTTCTATTTGTTCTCGATATGTTATAGAAAAAAGAGACAGAGGATAAATAGAATATATTAAGGTGATGAGCTAGCAATGTTATTCCATAAAGACATCAGTTCTAAAAACTTACCGAGTCCCAAAGATCTGAATACCCTGAACGAGACAAAGGAAGTGAGTATGTATGTAAAATGTATGATCTAGCTGTTCAAGTACTGAATATTTAAAAGACTATTCCGAATCCAATTTAGTCACAGATAGCAATGATTCGGTTACCACACGAAAAAGATATTCTTATTTGAATTCAAATTGAATTACTATTGGTTTTATTCCAACCTCTTGTTCCACTAAACGAATGAAAATAACGTGAATTTTCATTGAATTGAACCTCTACATTGAATGGTAATTTCAATTCAATTTCGCTGTTCGCAGACATTGATTTTGAATAGGTAAGGTGTCTGGTTGCAACCTAAAGGTAATGATTGAAGGTAGAAATAAGTGCAGTATATTGTGATGTGGTTGGCTAAGGGCCACGAGTGATCATGTTTTGTAGCGTAACTTTGGGGAGGCTTACATCCAGCAGTGGACTGACATAGGCTGATTGATTTGATTTTGATTTGTAACACTAGGATTCATTTTAATAAGAAATGTCGTAGAATAGTTTATACGTAGACAGATAGGAAGTGTCAAATAGTAGGTCAGAAAATTTAAAGTCAATTACATTTTCAGTCACGTTATCATTACCAAAATGTTTGGTAAATTGGCTTTCGTTTCTCGAAATAAACAGTACACCCTAAGCACAAATTTTATATACATACACATTTCTCTACAGAGAATAGAGTCCAGGTCTATTCCTTAGTTTTAATCCTGACTAATCAATATAGCTGCATATCCATACAGCTCCTCATACACATTCGGCAGTTATAGCTACTTCTAAAGTCACCTTTACCAATATGACGTTTATCTAAAAAACATAAAACATACGCTTCACGACTTGTGTATACACACTCCCTTTTTATTATGGCGGGGTAGTCAGAGGCTTGAATTTTGAAAATGAAATTTCGAAGGCATGTAAGGTATGGGTCATTCGAAGCCCGCGGATGACTAGTTAGACAGCACCCAACGTGATAGGCAGTGAACCGTATCGACGTATAAAGCCACTGACTATTACTTATCCCGAGGGATACGCAGGTTTCCTCACGATGTTTTCCCTCACCGTCTATCTGACTGTGTTTTTATCTATTACATCATTCACTGGTAAAAGGTAGGGTTCCTCAAGCCAGCGTGATGAAAATTCGTAGTTATAATTGAAATTTGCATGTCGAATTCATTAAAGCCGCGATAAGAACGGGTGCAGTAAACATAAATGCATGACCATTAAAATTTTGTCTTAATTACAATGTATCACGATATTTTAACACGAAGAAAATGTTTCGAAAAACTTTTCTTTCATCTAGTAGTTATTATTTAATTGTTTTACGATGGACAGAGTTTAATTACTTATTCTATATACATATAATATGCTTTATTACTCGTATTTTTACAATGATACTTGTAAGTTAAGATGGAAAACGATGAAGGTTTTATTTATATACTTACAATTTATGGGCCTATAGAGTAATTATACACCAATCTTGACGTGTATTGATTCTATTCGTTGATTATCTTCTAATGGAATCTTAATTAATAAGCTTTATTAATCGGAACCCGTTTTAATGATGGTGTGTCACGCAAGGTATATTTAACGCATTTGAAATGAAATACAATAACTAAATAAATTGGAATGGAATTGGTTCAAATAATTGTTTCTTTAATTAAAACTTCGTACAGAAATTTTATGCCCTTAATTACAAGTAACATACAGTAAAGTACAATGAAATACTTTATATAATAGAGCGTAATAAATGTACATTATAATGACATAATTACCTTCAAAATAACTTTGACTTTTCAAAATTGTCTTTATTTTACCAATACACAGTTGTTTAATAGACTAAGAGTACATTAAATACAAACATACATATGCACACGGGCGTTTCTTTGTAGAGTGGTAGGCAGAGATCACGGATCCCCTTCTGTCCCGATCCCAACAAACTACTTTCGCTTCATTGACACTCATACACACTCAGCGTTATACAATGTACATTAAATCTATAGGTCTTTATACTTCTGTAGTATATAGTATACATGCGATCACAACCTAAAAACAAATATATATATAAATACTAGTCAGATAGACGCTATATTGAAAAAGGGTGACTTTAGAAGTACCTATAACCACCGAGTGTGTATGAGAAGATGTGTAAGTGTATGAAGCGAAAGTGGTTTGTCAGGATCGGGACAAATGGGATCCGTGATCTCTGCTTACCCTCTACTGGAAATCAGGCGTGATATATATGTGTGTATGTATGATCACAACCCTACTACTAGTTATGTTAAACACAACCCACAATTTATGTGAGAGATAACAAACCCAGATTACACAAGCATGTAAATGTCATATCCTACCAAAACTTAATTTACTTACCTTTAGTTCAACATTAATTACTGAAGCTTATCAGTGTAAATATATGTGAGCGAGAGAAAGGGCGGTTTGTAAGGGCTGGCCTAAGAAGACATATGACTGCCAGATAGACGTCATATTGAAAAAGGGTGATGTTAAGAGTACCTATAACCGCCATGTGTGTAAGAGGTTTATGAGTGTCAATGAAGAGGAAGTCAGGATCGGGACAAATGGGGATTTGCAGTCTCTGCCTACCCCTCTAAAGGGAAATGGGGGTGATGTGTTTGTATGTGTAGCGAAACACTCGTACGTGTAAGAGTACCTTAAGTCACTACCAGCTCACTTGTCGTAAAGCCTCCGTTTTGAAATGGGAGATAAAAGCCTTCGTCTTCTGCGAGGGAAACAAAACACGTTCAAGCGAAATATGCAAGTGAAGGTTCTATGTGTAGAGAGGCTTTTATGTCTGTCTATTATAGTTGTTATCACTGTAGTAGTAAACTTATGTTGAGTGTCTTATGTCAACTTAGGACAACGCTGCAGTCCATAACATACGTGCAATAAATCGAATCGAATTCTTCTTCCTCCAAAATACTTAGGATTGTTTTTTATTGAACTTTGAGTTCCCAGAACAACAAGATTCTGTTATTTTCGGAGAAAGAGTATGAAATAAAACAATCGTTTTTATGATACAGAATTTGTAATTAAATTAATATGGTAAAAGAAATCGACTTATTGCGCTTATAATTTCAGGCGGCAGAAAAGCAGTCAATAGCCTGTCAAAAAGTATTATAATATGAATCTTTAAATGAAAGTTAGATATAAATGATCACTATAAATGAGAATCGTGAAATCTGCCTAGTTCTGTCTAGACGTAGGGTATATATGTATGAATAATCTAAATAACTCTTTTACATAACAAGTTGGTTATGAACAAGTTGTTTTTCAGTATCTAAAAAAGTTGGTTAAGCATTTTCATTATGTGCACTCATGCATTAAATTTGCATGAAATATTCGCGTCAAGAGTCGATGAGATTAGCTTTCTAACGTAGCTCGAGAATTATTTAATTTTGGTTTACTACCGTTAGGCACGCACCTCACGTTTAAATATAACCCTTCTTTTCACATATACACTTTATTCTAAGGAATGGAGAAAAATTCGATATTGTGTAATGTGCTAAAATAAGTTACAAATTAATATTTTGTTATTTGTTTATGAAATAGAAAAAGTTCATTAGTTGCTATGAAATATTCCTTACTTGTACCATTATGAGTGTAAGTGCTATATATTTCTTTAAAATTATTAATGTATTTTGAGTTAATGAGTGAATGTATGTGGTTATCTCTCAAGAAAGTAGAACATGTAACACGCAGAGACCATAGGCGTATGGACAAGAATAATTTTTGCACTATTATTTACAGAGAAAAAACACCTTATCCAGTCCCAGATCAGCGAAAAACCCAACTCCCCAATGCTTTTTCTAACATAACGTGATTAAATGAGAGACCAATTAACGCACTTAGCACGAAGAACCGGGTTCTCGTAGCAATTACTAAGATCCGTAGTCTCCTTGTAACAGATCCGTAGAACTTAATTAGTGCTCAGGCACATGTTTACGTTTATGGAGGTGCCCAATCACATGGGCGAGGAATTAAGGCTTTGAACCGGACTAATTTACTGGCCTCTTAATTAAGACAGGTGAGGTTTACTTAGTATTATATATGATGGAGTATCTAGGCTATTATGGTAGTAGCTTTAGGTATATAGTTGTGTTAGTAACAGTACGAACACTAATACAACTAATATTTTTATACATATCGACACCTAACGGCGCACTTGGCGTAAACGCCATTTTTGGCGAATATGAGTTTATCAGTATTTTTGAATCAGTATTTTTTTTGGCGTCGATTGGTATTGATTTCATGACGAAATGACGACCTTAACACAAGTCTTATTTAAACATACCAAGGGGCTAGATCAATTGGTGTAGAGTTCCAAATATTATTATTAATATGAAATATTGGTAACAGTTTCCTAAGTCATTGCTCTATAAATTCCAATTAGTCCTAGTATCTTAGTCATGTCCTTTGAATTGCCAATATTAGCTTAATGCTCAATTAATTCTCATTATAGTTAGTCACCACTCATGACATACTGGGAGAATAACAGCCGGTAGAATTATTATACATATATCAACCAACACTTTCACAACCTACGACCCTTGCTTGTCAGATGCTTGGGTATCCATCTCCGTAATTGTGGAGGTAGTAATTCTATGCCACCACGATACCACGTGTTGATCAAATAATAAGCCGTGTCACGATTAACAAGCAACTATCACCTGTTGGAACGATAGATTTCCTCTCGATGTTTTCCCTTACCATAGTAGAAGGTACATTTCGCAAATGTTTTTTTATAACGAAAATTAGTACCTACTATATTATTATTTCTATCGGTATATTCGCCAGGGCTCAAACCATGTATCCACTGATACAGATTCAAGCCCCCAACGACTGAACTACAAGTTAGGTATGACCTAGCCTAGTTCGGAATACCTACAAAACACAAGCAATATAATTAATAGCCTCCATTACTCATATTGCTTTCGGTGTTTGGTCAATTTACCCCCAAACTTAGCAGACAATGGTCTAGTTTCCGTAAGCCGTAATGAATGTTGGTTAGTTGCTAAGTTACGAGGTAGAACACTAAGTTTAGGCCCAAAGTTTAGACAACTTAAGGTCGCGCATTAGTTTAAGTAGTAACTAATTGACGAGGTTTCCTTTAGCTGGTGCGGTGCTTTAATAGATTAAAACCAGACACTTTTTAACAATATAACTTAAGTATATTCGCATTAAGAAACCACTGAGTGAGTATGAGGAGGTGTATGAATATGAAGGAAGCAAAAGTGGTTTCTCAGCATCGGAACAAATGGGAATCCGTGATCTCTGCATATAATTTAAAATACTTTTATCTTACGAATGAATATATTTCATGCTAAAATGCTGCGATTGGATTATAATACTAAAACAAAATAATAACCTGTCATATTACTTTCGTGCGAAAATAAATACAGAAATTTGATTTGATTCAACATAATTGAAGAGTTAACCATGTGACTGTATACGACCTCTACAAATTTACAGTAATGAAAATTACTTACAAATACCACGTAATACACTTTAGAAATAAAATCCAGTTTACTACATTAAATCGAACATTACATTTCATTTACGTTGTAAGCAAAATCGTATAAAAGTTAATGGAAGCAAAACAGAATAGATACCGCCTATAAAATATTCCCTTTTTCTCATTATAATGAATTCGTATTGAGGATAACAACATGCCATACACCCACACACCCTTTACAGCCTTTGTTAAGCCTACGCTGTGATTTTAGGAATCCTGAAATTATTTTATGAATAAATTTCGTTTGACTCACTGATGTTTTAAACATTTATTTACTAAGAAAAGGGAATAAATTTGTAAGGAATTACAGATAAACAGTCGTGTTAAGAAAAACCATTTTGCTGAAAATCATAGCTAGCGCCTATATACAGTAACAGGTGACATTTTAACGATGACTTCCAATTATCTCAAGAAAATGGGTTTTATGTAACAAACTATAACAAAACGACGCATTAACATATATTAACCATTGTACGGAGTGGAGCTCGGGTGTCCATCTCTGTATTTGCGGAGGTAGTCATTTTGTGGCAATCTCAGATCCACGTGTTGATAAGACAGTACTCAATGTAACTGGTGGTAAGCCATGTTTTAAATTATATTACTCGTGATTTAACCTACTGCTGAAAGGTAAAATAACCATATCGACACCTAAAGGCGCGCTTACTTTACGTTTTACTGGATAGAGATTTTGAAGTAAAAGATTCAAGCCCCGGAGGATGTTGCAATGGAAATGAACTTCTGATTTTACGAATATACAGAAATTTTCGTAATAAAAATACATTTGAGTAATGCATTGACTACTACAATGAGGAAAAAATAGTGCAGAAACCTACCTGTTCCCCGAACAGGTAATAGTTGCTTGTTAATCGTGACACGGCTTACCACCTGTCACATCCAGGAGTAATTCTGATCAACACGTGGGTTCAGGTGGCCATGGAATTACAGCCTTTGCAATTACGGAGACGGACACCCAAGCTTCTGTCAAGCAAGGGTCAATGGTCGATAGTGTTGGTTATTATTATGTATTATAATTCTAACTAGCTTTGATTCTCCCTAGTATATCATGAGAGGCTAATAATTGATAGTGATTAGAATTAATTGAGCTTTAAGCTAATATTGGCAAGTCAAAGGACATGACTATGGGACTAATACTAATTGGAATTTATTGAGGAATGATCTAGGACACTGTCACCAATATTTCACATGAATAATAATATTTGGAACACCACACCGATTGATCTAGCCCCTCGGTAAGTTAATTTTTTATTAAAACCAGTGATAAGGACACTAGTCAACGTGCATAAAAGAAACATATACATAATTATTAAATATAGATAAATACATATATCATGAATTATTATTAATGACCAGACTGAAAGTAGAAGAAACGCAGTAACGTAGTAATTAACTTTGCCTCCACTGGGAATCGAACCTTGTCGATTAACATTTAAGTGGTTAACCGTTCTCACGATTGAGGTTGTCAAATTAATGCAATCATAACTCTAAACAAAGTCATGATAAAGAAGACCTAGGAGATGTTTCCTAGTTCCTATTCACCCCGAAAAGAATAGAAGGGCGTAAGTAAGTTAGTAGTATATAACTTATAAATGCGAATGGTGGTTTTGTTTTTCTTTCCGTCTCAGCGAAGAGTGAAATAGGGTTTTAAGCCCCAACAATGGCGCAGTTGAAAAAACTTTCCGAGGGAAAATTAACCAAAGAGGGGGAACATTTTGTTTTCAGAACTCTTTGCTGTCCCACGAGTAAAGAGGTTATACGCAAATAGGTTTACTTTCTTTTTTCATTTGGGTTCTTACTTTTATTTTGAACTTTTATTAATACTAAGATAAACAGTCGAGAGTTTTTTTATCAGAATCGGGACAGATAGGGATTCTTAATATCTGCCTACCCCTCTGTCGAAAAATGAGGATGGTATATATGTGTATATATACAGGCTATTACGACAAATGTAGTATAATTTTAGTTTCTAGTAAACGAAATACTTCGTAATGTAGTGATTCATTTAAGAATTTTACATTTATTTTATAACTTTAATCACTGAATGGTCAGTTTCCCAAATTGGACGTAGAATGAGATTGTTATGTGTTATTTTTGGCTGCATTAATACAAACTCGCAAAGATACATATAAATCTCATATCAATCTCTTTCAGGCCATAGCTCTAACATAATATCTCCTTCGTTACCTTTATTACTAACTAGCGACTGCTCCGGCTTCGCACGGGTATAAAATATATAGCCTACTCCACTATTTAATGGATGTTATTATACATATAAACCTTCCTCTTAAATCACTCTATTCATTAAAAAAACCGCATCAAAATCCGTTGCGTAGTTTCAAAGATTTAAGCATACAAAGGGACATAGGGACAGAGAAAGCGACTTAGTTTTATACTATGTAGTGATATTTGGATGATGCTATCCCATCGTCCAATAGATTCCTCGCCTCCTACATACTGAGAAGATCGGCAGATAGTTACCATTCTTTTTACGTCCCAGACTCGCACAGGATATACGTCCTACCCAAACAAACTGCCAAAAGGAGTGGGCAGAGATTAGGGATTCCTATTTTTCCCTTACATGATAAACCACTTTCGCTTCATTGATATTCATAGGTCTTTTATACATTCGGCGGTTATAAATAACTCTATTGTGACCGTTTTGTAGTATTTTTAGCACTATTATTTCGACAAATAAATGCATTCACGACCATTAACCCTGCGGGGTAGTCAGAGGTGCAGGAGTCCATCTCGGCCAATGCGAAGGTAGTAATTCTATGGCCACCTCCAACCCACGTGTTGACCAGATAGTCAGTACTCAATGTGACAGGTGGATAATAAAAATGTGTTACTTATGCAAATTGTAGATATAAATATTAATATCTTTAAACATACAGAAATATACCAACACGTTATTTAATCCCATTGAGGATGTACAGAACCTTGGAGATATAATATCCCCTAGATTCTTTTAATGGAAACCTGACCTAACCTAACCTGACTACACCGCAAGGGTTTATGCTCTTGAACGCGTTTGTCTTTTTTTGCATAAGTAAACATTACTTTATGTTTTATGTACAATTATGTGTGCGTGGGTTATGTAAAATTCCAAAAGAGCGTAAGTACACTCCATATAGTTTGCATAACATTACATAAACATGTGATTACGTAAAAAGACTCACAATGACGTTCCCTATCTCTCACAACAAAAGTAGGAACATCAAAGGCCTTATAACCTCGGGATATGAGAAATCTCGACCAGAGTACCATCGCGAATTAGTATAAAATATACTCGTACATACACTCCAGTTTTTTGTAAAATACTCATAGATTTACGAGCTTAATTTCTTTCAGGATGTTCACAGTTTTGAGACAGTATACCTTTGGTCACTTGGCTGTCGCTAGTATAGTATCCTTATATCTGTGGCTACATAATATCGGTTAGTTGTCGTATACGACATGACGTTAGTACAAAGTTTAATTAGCATTCTTTTCACATCTTATAATACCACCGGGCTAAATAATGTAAGCTGTTGCATATTCTACAATTTTTACAAAATTATGTTTACACCTCAAACTAAAACCATTACATAAAACATTTTATTTTTATTTACAAAACTAGTTTCCTTAAAACTTGAGAAATTAGCTCGGGTGCCAAAGTTGCCGCGTCGACATTCGCGACACAGAGTAGTTTGGTTTTACACAGACTACGAAATGAGAGGAAGGCTTTTGACATTCAGAAAGGCGGCACTCGGAGTGCTGTTAAGGAATTTAAAAATGGAACGTCGCTAAGATGCTATTCCTGACGGTTTCTTGAACAAACCGATTTTAAAAAGAAAAAGGTGATTCATTTTTAATGTTTTCTTTTCTATGAAGCTTATTATACATATAATGAATGATTGAAATAAATTGCATGTTGAAAACAACTTTCATAAAGGCATAAATTTACATTCACGTCTTTTAATCAATTTTGAGGTGCACAGAACATCGGAGATATAACATCTCCTAGGTAGCTTTTAGCATGAATATTGGGGTTTAGTTGTCATAATTCAACATTGGTGACAGTTTGCTAGTCGATCACTCAATATATTTCATTTAACCCTAGTCCCTTAGTTCTTAGATACAGAAGAACAGCAGCTAGTTTTTAGCATTGTTTTTACGTCTCAGACTAGCACGGGACAACTTTCATCATCGATATAAATACTAAAATAATCTTTATATATTACTTACACCTTTTCGCAAACTAAAGCCGTGTAGTATGTGTTTAGTAAATAATATTTAAGCTTATTAGTACTCTTCTAGGACACTGATAATGTCTGCATACATACATACACATCACACCTGATTCCCTGTAGAGGGTAGGCAGAGATCACGGATCCCCATTTGTCCTGATCCTGACAGACCACTTTGACTTCATTGACACTCATACATCTTCTCAAACCCACTGGGCGGTTATAGGTACTCCTAACGTTACCCTTTTTCAATATGACGTCTATCTGACTGTTATATATCTTATTGGGCCGGCCCCTACCTAACCGCCCGTTCACCTCACTCATATAAATTCCTTTATAATGTCTGCCTACTGACATATCCTGGGGAGATAATCTCCAAAATCAGTTGACATAACTATTACGATTGAAATGTAAATTCTGTCATTCTATTTAGTTCCTAGCCAATCTCACAATGGAATCCAATATCGTGTTTTAAGCCATCCCTTACGAAATTGAAAAGAATTTCAGTCTAATACGTAATAAAAATAGATTTACGAAATGCGTCGAATACTACGGTGAGGGAAAACATCGTGAGGAAACCTACTTGTTCCCCGATCAGGTAATAATTAGTGCTTGTAAATGGCGACGTGACTTACCACCTGTAACATTGATTACTGACTATCTGGTTAACAAGTGGGTTCGAAGTGGCCATTGAATAACTACCTTCGCAATTGCGGAGATGGACACCTGAACCTCTGACTACTTCGCAAGGGTTAATGGTGAACGCGTTTGTCTTTCCAGTCTAATTACATCCCAACCTAGCTGAAGCTATGTATATACGTAAACTTCAGTTAATATTTCCTTACAGGGTATTTGTATCGACTTCCCATTGCATCATAAAGTCAACTCCCATAGATAGAATAATAGATGGCGCCACTGTTTTGGCAAAATGTATGTAAATTTTTTTAAGGATAGTGTTTAAAGGAACATCAGATAACACGAAAATGCACTCCTGAAATACTGAATTGTACACCAAAATAATACAGTCCCAACCCAAACCTAACCTTTGCTGTGCGTTTACCTATATTATGGTGTACATTTCAGTATGTTTATGTGCATTGAATTATTATGCATTTTTTTCAATACTTTTTGCTAGTATCTTCTAAGAATAGAATCAGGAAGTTTCAGTTTTCTTACCCTTTGTCCCCTTCAACTTTGATTCGAGACCACAACATAGCAATCCCTGCCCCATTAAATTACGTCCCATAAAGTCTGCTCCAAGCAAGATAAGTTTTATTGCATCGTAAATTCTAACTTGCCCGTGCATTATGAATAAAAGGATTATTAGATAATCCAATGGTAGTGGCCGCGTTTGTATTCCGTACAGTTTAGTCATAATGTTGTTTAATGTACAAATATATGGAGTAATCAAGTATTCATCATTTAAGATGGAAAAATCTTGAGAAAAATACTTCTCCTCAAAGATAGGCTAAGTTAGTAGTGAACGCTAAGATATATTCATATCTATTAAGGTCAGGTTAAATATTTTCATAAAACACTCAGATAGACGCCATGTTGAAAAAGGGTGACGTTAGAAGTACCTCTAACAGCCGAGGGTGTATGAGGAGGTGTATGTATATCACACGCTTTCATGAAGCGAAAGTGGTTTGTCAGGATGGGGAAAGATATAGATAGATATAGGGATCCGATTTATGTACTATTATGGTTAGAACTCAGAATCTATTGTGAAGTGAGTTCGATGAAATAACCGTAACTAATACAACGTACTTGCTTTGTACGTTTCACGATCGTTGACGTGTTTAACAACCACTGAGTGACTACGAAAGTCTATGGCCACTCAAAGTATCTTGGTCTTGGTTTCATCGCATTTCAAAGATACGGATTATTGATATATAAAAAATATTTATATGTCCATTAAAAATACTGAAAAGTACACCAAAATATATCTCAAAATATATATATCCCGTATTATTTGATGTTAGTTTAAATACGAGTCTTAATTGATTCAAATAGACATGTATATTTTAATTTTTACTCATTTAGTCTTATTTTGATTTATTACTTCATGTAAATATCGATTAAAGAGCTTCTTTTTGTACATTTAGCCCACGCAAGAAGTAATGAAACTATGTGAGTATGTGTGTATTTAACACAGTGTAGCCATTAACTACTTTTGTGTTTCTAAAGCTCTAACATAACGCTACACGTCAGTGAAAGTTGAAACAGTTGCTTTCACTCAACGTTCGGTTGCGGCTAACTTCTCTCTAACTTTTCTGTTAATAGCTTTAGTACCAAGTTAGTGTTTCATTTGCTATTACATACATACATCATCATCATATAATATGTGAAAATCACAAGTAAACAAATACATTAACGTCATTTAATCCATTTCATAGCGGACGGAACTTCGTAAGCATAAAAACTTCTTGGTTAGTTTTTAGTATGAATATTGCGGTTGCGATATCATACCGGATATTGTTAACAGGTTGCTAGACCGTCGCCCAATGGAGTCTATTTACCTCTATTGTTCCTGTGTCACCTCTTACGTCATGCCGGGAAGAGCGGCAGATACTTAGCAATCTTTTGTTACCCCCAGACTAGTACCGGACACACCACTGCTGCAAACTTATTTATACAATGAAACACAAATATAAAGCGAAGAAAGGTATCATTAGAAGTGTATTTTTCTTCTTATTTGGTGGTTATTTTTTTTTAAAGTCTTTAAAATAGTTAGAAAACGTGATGCGTACACAAATAAAATATAATCTACCACTCCTAAAAGCTGTAAACATTTGCGTGTTTACCTACTCCTTATCCTTAAAATATGGTCCGCCCTTGAAGGTTTGGCCTCTACAGCGAGATTAAAACTGAAAAAAGCTCATCCCTTGATGAATGGCCCTCATTAGGGCCTAACAAGCGTGTCTTATCTCAGAACAGGACAACTGATCTGCTTTTGGAGTCGCGACATAATGAGATAATCGCTTTTTGTCAAATAATTGATTTATTTGTCTTTTTTTTGGTATATTAGTTTTTGATTCGTAGGTAGGTAGGTTTGTCTCATTTTTTCAACTTGTTGTAAGAGTCGACTAGTAGAACTTTTCATAGGGATATTTGCATTACTATATATATATTCACGTCTCTGCGTCCCTAACGGGATAGGCAGGGATAGAGTATTGATCGCCACCTGCAACGATCCTGACAAATCTCCCTTGCTTCACTCACATCCATTAAACTTCTTTAATATGTTCTTCTTCTCTTCACACTACGTACACCCTTGAAAAGAAATAACAAAACTAACAATTAACCATTACTATATAGTATATTATACTTAAGTCTATATAGTATATAAACGTAAGTTAGACGTGATAAGTTTTACAGACATCTTATCCAGACCAAAAGTATTTCAAAAGAGTCCTTTACTCTATTCTCATTTTTACACCACATTACAAAAGGCAGCTAGTCAAGCACGCCACAGACAATACCTAGGAATATTCCGCCCATTGAGCTTAACAGACTTATCGAAACAAAATGAAACTTTGCGGCTGCAAAACGAAAGTTCTGCAAGAGATTGTGGAAGATGAAAACGCCCTCTTGTAAAATGCTGTTTTAATGAAATATTGTTTTGCTTCTTGTTGGTTAGCTCTGAAGAGGTTCCTTTGTGTTACAGTGGAGTACTTAATTTCCAGAATGAATATTCGTCTGTGTTAGAATGGAAGTGGAAGTGTAACTGGGAGAGAGACTAGTGGTAAATGCAATTGATAAGATGATTGTAAAGTAAAGAGATTACATAAAAATTTATGTGGTGTGAGAAACGAGTAAATTAAATAACACCACTAATAGATAGTTATATTGATAATTAATAACTAACGGGACTTATCGCGTAAGTTTTTATATAATAAAGTTACCTTTATTAATCAATATTATAATACAAACAATTGACAATCGTAACGTCACCTTTTTGTATTTATACATAATAATATTTATTTTTATTTAAAACTATTATTTACGATTAAAAAAAAAACAAATAAATTAAAATTTAAAAGGAAAAAATCTCCTTTAGCTCCTCGCCTTTATTAATAAGTTTTTTATTATTAATCATAAGTATAAATCGCGAATCTCTTAAAACTATAGTTATATTGATGTGACCGGGATATATACAAACACATCACGCCCAATTTAGGGGCTGGCATAGAAAAAGGACCACTATTTGTCGAGCATAGCAGATCTAAAAGAAGAACTTGAATACCTATGTTTAAGTAATCACCAATACAAAACATTCCCAAGAAATTTTTACTTTTTTTAGAATTTTGTATTAAAATATTGGACATTGGACGATATTGGACAGTCAATGACTCGATCGAAAATTCCTTGTTTACATTCTTCTTAAGTTATAATACGGTATGTATATAATAATAATAACACTTGAACTCTTCGTTCGAGGCAAGGTAAGTTTTATTGCGTCATAAATCCAAACTTCGTCTTAGGCTAAGTTGCTTTAATGCTACCGTTGTGTCTCATAACACTTTATTATTATTTTGCGTTCACGTACTACGAATGCTTTTGTGCTACGAAATATTATAATTATCAACGCAAACGCATAAATATTATCGAGATCTTTGTCCCGTGCTAGTTTGGGAGGTAAAAAGAATGTAAAAGCTGCCGTTCTTCCCGGCATGGCGTAGGAGATGGCTAAGGGACTAGAATTCAATGGAATGTATTGGGCGATGGACTAGCAATATGTCACCAATTTTCCGTAATGACAACGAAGCCCTAAAATTCATGCTTAAAAGTGACCTAGGAGATGTTCTATCTCCAAGGTTTTGTATACCCCAAATGGGATTAAAGAACGTGAATGTATGTATAAGTATATTATCGATTATGATTTTTTGTAATTAATAATATAATTTAATGTACGTTGAGATTAAAGTAAATTATATAGATCTGAATTTAAGTGACGTGAATAATTATCTTATTTAACAATCGCGGAAAAGGACAGACTAACCTCTTTCTACCCTGCTAGGAGTAATGGTCTATATAAATTTTATCCAAATGATATTCCAATGAATGGTAACTATTCATGTCTAAATATACACTTCTATTATTTAGAATAAGGTCAAATATAACCATATACCTTTCTATTTAGGAAGTAATAACATACATACAAATATAAATGGAAGCAACATTTAACTTAACCAAAATCCAAAACAAATATATTCCTAATAATCATTCCCAATGCCCAAACGGAAGTAAAATCACTGGAAATCGATCTACAAAGATTAATTGAGATAAATGGCTCCATTAGCTTTGAAAGGGAGTGTAAAGTTTACCTCAATATTGTTTCGAGTTTTATGAATAGGGAATGCATTGTTGTTCCATTGGGACTAAACTGAAAGCACCCAGCTGCTTTTTTATTCGGCGAGTTATGCTGGTTTAAATTTAGGTTAGTAATGGACTTTGAATATTAGTGATATGTATTTATTATTGTTTTTTGTTTGGTACAGTTGATTTCAGTTATTACTTATATAATTAAACTATTGCATATAATATGAAGTAGAGAATAATAAGATTTTTCGGGTACATGGAGCGAATGAACGAAATAAGATTTATGAAACAAATTTAAAGAGCAATAAATTATATACATTACCAAGTACTTGAGATGAAGGTATATATACAGGATGGCGCATTCAAAACGGTCAGTATGGGAAAGTCTGAAACTATAAGAGATACGAAGATTTTTTCTTAGGAATCATGTCACCGATTTTGATAAAAATAAAAACTGCATTCATACTTTCTTTGAAAAAACAACTGTATTCAGTACGGGAATCGAACCCGGTTGCTTTGAAAAAATAAATTGGCCCTTTTCACTTTTTCTTTTTAAATATCGATTGTGTAGGTTTTAAGCTGTAAATGTCTCTATGAAACATGGTGTCGAAAATGAATAAAATGCATTGTTTTGGCATACTTTAGTTTACATACACCGTAACAATATTCAACAGACATGTAAAATTGTCTCTATGGCTGTTTGTAGTTTTGTACTTCCCTACTTGTTACATACACCATATCATGTGGCATTAGCATTGCAATTATCCTTTAAGGATGTTTTGTTATCTACAGTAATCCAAAACTAACAATCTATTGAAAAGTCCACTTAAAGTGACGTGTTAAACCATATTAGAAAATTTCTTGTGGGGTTACGTTAAGAATGAATTTTACAAAACAAGCTATGACACCATTGAAGACCTAAAAGTAGCAATAAAGTCAATTGTAACGCAAATTCACCACATGAAAATACAAAATTTAATAGTAAGATCGTTACCTAAACGTGTTGAATATTGTATTGAAAACAACGGTGGACACTTAAAAAACCTACTATGATAAACTAAAGTATGCCAAAACAATGCATTTTATTCATTTTCGACACCATGTTTCATACAGACATTTACAGCTTAAAACCTACACAATCGATATTTAAAAAGAAAAAGTGAAAAGGGCCAATTTATTTTTTCAAAGCAACCGGGTTCGATTCCCGTACTGGATACAGTTGTTTTTTCAAAGAAAGTATGAATGCAGTTTTTATTTTTATCAAAATCGGTGACATGGTTCCTAAGAACAAATCTTCGTATCTCTTATAGTTTCAGACTTTCCCATACTGACCGTTTTGAATGCGCCACCCTGTATATATATATATAGATTCATGTCCTTTAATCCTTTTCGCGGTGGATAGAACCTTGAAGACATGAAAACATCTTTTTGGACACTTATTTGCGCATATATTGGGGTTTTGACGTCAAATGGAATATTGGTAACAGGTTGCTAACCTATCACCCAATAAATTTAATATATGCCCGTATATATAGTCCCTTAGTCGCCTCCTACGACATGCCGGGAAGAAAAGTAGGTACCTTTTTACGTACCAGACAAGCACAGGACTCAAATTAAGACAAATCAATTGGGAAGATCAAATTTCTCCATTTCTCCATATGAGGAGGTGTCTAGTGAGAGAATTAGTTCATGCATGAAAAGATTAATAGATGTGAAGAGATATTATATTTGTTAGCATCATAATAGCTGTCTATCCCAGTGGAATATAGAGATATATTACGCTAATACTCTACTCAACTACTGTTTGTTCTCAAGAGAGCTATTACTCGGAAACGATATTGTTCCGAAATTGAATATACGAGTACTGCGCTTAGAGGAAATCCGTAACTACGGTATTACTCATAATAGTAAGTAAGTAGTAATTCTTGGTACGTAGTTAGAGGTTCAAGTCTTTACTTCTGTAATAGTAAATTAAGTATATAATGGTAATATATAACCTACGTGTGTTCTTATCCGAAAGCATCCGTAGCAGACAGATGTCAGATGTCATGAATAATAAGTATTCCATTTATTGAAACTAATACATACATATACGTTTGTACTTCTTACCTCATACATATACACGATATATATGTTGTTGAAGTAGAAGGGTGGTTGCATAAGGCCGTCCTAATAAGGAATATGACTGTCAAATAGACGCCATATTGAAAAAAGGTGACGCTTAAAGTACATATAACCACCGAGTGTGCATGAGGAGGAGTATGAGTGTTAATGAAGCGAAAGTGGTTTGTCGGGATCGGGTCAGATGGAAATCCGTAATCTCTGCTTTCACCGCTACAAAGATTCGGCTTGATGTGTATGTATGTTTGTATATGCAAAAGTACTCCTGAACTACTAGTTACTACGCGGTTTAGCTCTAAACCTTATAAGGTAGATATTTTATCTCTTGTACCATTAAGGCAGTTATGATGGTGATGTTACATATTATTGGAATATATTAAATCTGTGTCTTAACCAATAACTTCTATTAACCAGTAAATCTAAAACAAACAATGTTATAGTTAGGTATAAAAGAAACAAGAAAATGTTATGTTATAGTAAAATAGGTAATCTTTTATAATATTCATAAATAAAGTTTGTATTATTATTATTGAACAACTATTCATCCTTCAATTCACGTTCCTTTAGCACAGCAAATTTCCAAACCACCAAAAGCCGCTCGTAAAAGACTGAATAGAATTCGAAGCAAACAAAGCACTAAGTAGAATTCAAGAGTCCTTCAGCCCGACGTTCCGCCCTTAACGGGATAACGGACGATTTATCCCCTCAGCCAGCAGTTATGCACACTTGTTGCCTTTTCCCTTTTTTCCTACTGTTATTAAGTTACTGGCGATTTTTTACATATGGCTGCCTAACAGACTTTTTGGGTCAACGGGTTGAGTGACCGCTGTTGTATATATTTATTTAATTTAAGAAGTTAATAATAAAAGCGTTTATTTGCAGCCACAAAAACATACACAATACAAAACGTTTACAATTAAAACTTACAAACTACGGGATAAAACTTGTCCATGTTATTGTCGCAGCAAAAGTGTTCCAACTCAGTCAATTTGTACATCAGATATCTTTAAGGTAGAATGACAAAGGGCGATTGCGCCGCTGTTCTTAGATACAAACTATACCTAGGATAAAAACTAACTATTCTTAGATACTAAATATTTTTCACGATGTATATTATCAAGCC
This sequence comes from Leucoptera coffeella, assembly GCA_030578115.1. NCBI lineage: Eukaryota > Metazoa > Arthropoda > Insecta > Lepidoptera > Lyonetiidae > Leucoptera > Leucoptera coffeella. Next base: position 354,475 of record JAMBLF010000027.1, on the reverse strand, counting down.
AGGTACTGTACTGATGACACCTATATAACTTAACTTCGTCGACTTAGAATGTAAGTCTAATACAAAATTACGTCGTCTGTCAGTAAAGCTTCAATTAAACTTACCAAGGGGCTAGTTTAATTGGTGTAATAGTGTGCTGCATAATATAATATTATTATATTATATTATTAATTCTCTCATTTTGAGTTATTTTCCTCCTACGTTTGGTTACTTGTTTAGGGATCCTGATTTGACTAGGCAGTAACGGCTGTTTATTTATTTCTTTACTCTTACGTAATCATATCAATATTTATACAGTGCTCTGCCACGTTAATAGAATGTTTCTATGCCTTTTCCTGGCACGTTATGTAACGAATGTAAATAGAATCTATTTGGAATTGAGCAAATAACCGGGAATCAATATTTGTTAAGAAATCTTGTCGCAGTTTTGTTAGGTATCATGTAAAAGTATCTTTGATTAAGCTCTCTAATGGAAGGGTATTTATGTAAATACCTATTTGTTCTAGAACTTAAAAGCTCTTTCAATTTAAAATAGAATTCTCGGTAGTAGAGTCCGTTCTTCTACTTTTAATTATCTACTAATTTTATCTTACTTATTTCTCCATCTCATCTTACCTTTTTATAGAAAAACGTGCGGGCGTATCCATTATCTATTCTTGAATTATAATTACACGTTATCTTGGAAACTTATTACAACAAGTCTGTTACAAAAGCTACACTTTGTAAGACGAAAATACTCGATGATCATTCTTAATTAGTCTTCCAAATTCACGCCAGTCTACTTGATGAATTGCCATTTTCAAGGAAAATAGCCTACGAGAGAGATAATGAAAATTGTGTAATTTTCCTAAGTACAGAATGGCATTAGGCTTGTAAGATCTGGCGTGAATTGGTACAGGAAAAATGAGAAATAGGCCAGGTTAAGTATGCTGTGAAAAAGGTCAATCTTTTAAGATAACATTAAGGGCAGGTACTTAGGCCAATTGAAGTAACTTGGCATATTTAAGACTTATGCAGGCAGAAAATAATATTTTACTTGCTTAAGGTAGTGAAAAAAGTAAGTTCAGTATTAGAACAAGTGAGATTTCAAAATAAAGATAACTAGCTGCCGTTCTATCCGCATGTCGTAATGTAATAATAATGTAATATTTATTTTGAAATCTCACTTGTTGGAAGCGACAAAAACGGAGTAAATAGAATGTATTGAGCGATAGGCTAGCAACTTCTAACCATATGTTACATATGAAGTCACAACCACAATATTTATGCTAAAAAGTAACCTAGGAGATATTAACTTGTGTCCAAAGTTATGTCCTTCCCGAAAGGGATTAATGTACGGGAACTAAGTATAAAGAATATCTATAAATACTCTAGTAATATTATAGATTATCCAATACTATTTGTGTTGAACCCATATAATAATTGGCTTTATTTTACCAACTGTATTGTTAAGTCAGCTAGCTGTCTAAAAGCCACTTTAATCACATCACATGTGTCAATTTATCAAGGTTTGGAATGCAGGGATTTATAAAACAAACCATTTTATTTGTTTGTTGCAAATGTATGAAGTTTTTGTTGTATTTTTGTAAAACATTCTTTGAAATTTGAGTGATTATTGTTTTCACTATGGTTTTATTTAATTAATTAAAAGTTTACTAGAATTCAGGAGTAGAATCCTATGTTTGTATCAATGTATCAAAGTTCTTGATATGGAATAACAGTTACAAATTAGTTCACGATGACGACCAACTATTAAAAAAACTGAATACTAAAACCCTCACAAAATCAACAGACTCCAATCTGTTTAAATAAGAAACCTCTATTTCTCAATCGCTCGTAAGCAATCCGTTTACATCTCTATTGGCACTGTAATAGAAAACGAGGCATCATAAATGCAAAGATTTCGCTCGCAAATGGCGGCGTAATGCATAAAATTTTGTGAGGCAGCGGCTGGGGCCGATGGCTGTCTGAGGGGACAAATTGACCCTAATTTAATCGCTGAATTTTTCACCAACTTCCTGGGTACATGGTGCAGAGGTACGACAGTTTATAACCCTCAACGGGATGCAGGAATAGGGTCATGGATACCTTAAATTTGACCTGGATTGGGGTGGTTTGAGGATATACATACATATAGACCATATAAAATATGCTAATTTGTTCTAAATTAGCATTATTGATTTTCAAACACCTCCATGTTTACTCGTAGTGGATATAGGTTTATACTATTTCTAGAATAGAACACGTAAACTGTAACCATGAACCCACGATGACGATGAAGCAATGAAACACGTGGCTTGTCTAGATTTAAATACATACAAACACACTCTCAACTAAGATATCGGAATAAATGCAAATAATAAACGGTGACACGAACAGGTATTCAAATCAAATTGGAGACATTCTTTTCAAGGCGGGTGAACTTAGTGTGAAACTTAGAAGAGCATGTATGAAAAGTTTTGAGTGAAGCAAGATTTTTCAGGATCGTTCCATGTGGCGATCGATAATCGCTGCTTATCCTATAAGGGACGTAAAGGCGAGAATATATAAATAAATAAACAAAAGGATACACCTAATTTTTCGTTGCATTCAGCCTGGTTGTTAAGGACAGATATATAAGCTTACGAATAATAAGTCAGTGATAATCGCTATCTATATTCTTTAACCTTTTCAAGTCAAACATTCCGCTAACACCAAAAAGCTGGAAATATTTAACCTTAAATATTTAATATCTATTAGACCACTTATAGAAAAAAAACTATCAGTGACGCCACATGAAGCTAGTACATCGCCCAATGCTTTCGTTGTTTCTTGACCACATCCTACAACAGTATGTCGAAGGATAAAAAATATTAGTTAACGTGACTTGGGAAGGATCTGGATTGGTGACCATCTTGTAGAGGTTGTGCTGTTTCAGTGAGAAAAAATATCGCGGAAAAGGCAGCCTTTCCCAGAAATAGGCAATACTTAAATACGGCCTCGTGGTTTACCATTTAACACGTTGGAAATTGATTTTCAGATTTTCAAGTGACTAAAGACCAGCACAAAAAAATGACTTGCTAGTGGACGCTACACCAATGGAATTATTGCCCTAGCTTAGTACATTTAAGACTTGTGTGGGTACTAGTCTTATTATAGATAATTAAATACATATACAGTACCTATAATCAACGATCTGACTGGAACCCCTGACTACCCTGGAAAGGTTAAAAGGGTTGTAAAATCGTTAATGTATATAGTCAGCAGTCTAGCACAGCAAGCTGGAAATAAACAACGTCAAAAGCGATACAATTCTATGAAAAGTTCGTTAAAGGCGTGAAACTCTTTGATGCGGAAGCTTTCATTTCAATAGGTCGCTTCGAGTCGAGCTTTGTTGAGTCAAGTTGAAATGCATCGCTCGTCATAGACGGAAACGGTAATTGATGGTAAAAGAACAGTTAGGTTTAAATACTAGGGGGATGGACTGGGACCTAAATTGTATTTTACGTAGCTGTCTTTCGTGCTGACTTGCTGTAGAAGGTTTGAATTATCTATTGAGTAATAAAATGATTTTTATATCGAGGCATTGGTTATTAATACTCGTGCATATTGATTTACAAAAAACAAATGCTTTAAATCATTAGCCCTTGTGATGTAGCAAGAGTATCTGATATCCATTGTGATCGCGGAGCTAGTAATTCGAATCCGTAGATCGAAATTTTTATTTTGTAAAACCTATTATAAATTTTTAAATATATCTGACGTAAATAATCGATCGACCGAAATATTCTATACTAAGTGATGGAAAATCAGCATTACCCATTCATATTAGCGGCTACTAACATTTTATCCAAGTGCCATACCCCCATACATTATTCAAAAGAATCATTGTACGCCAGTCAGTAAGCTGTGACTGAGTGATTGCGTGATTAGCCCTGTTGAGTTTCGAGTGCTTTCTCAAATTAACTACTATTCGTATTGTCGAGTGCAGACATGAAAAGGCAAAGCGCAATCGCTTTCAAAGGTCATTTAGGGTGCAGAGCTTTTAGCTATGTATATTTAGTCACGTACTTTCAGTGTCTTTCAGAGTAGACAGTACAATGCATACGTAAAATTTATTAAAGTCCTTTTTAAGATTGGTTTGGATACGATATGACTTTTAAGATGCCTATGAAATGAAAATACATGCGTAGAAATTCCCGTCCTTTAATCCCTTTCGGGGTAGACTGAACCTAGGAGACATGAAAATGTGTCCTTGATCACTTATGAGCATTCATATTTGGGCTGTGATGTTTTATGGAACATAGGTGTCAGGTTGTTAGCCCGTCGCCCAATAGATTACACACACCACTAGCCCCTTAGTCTTCTCCTACGACATCCTGAAAAGAAGAGCAGCTAGTCTAGAGGATGAGATGAAAATAATGGAAAATGATTAGTGTTTAGTTGTTTGTTCATTGTCTAATACATATTTTTCAATACTCTTAGCAACTCTCGTACTCGGCTTCTACGAGATATGGGAAAGAGCAGATTCTTATCAATTTATCGTACTGACTTTATTTATTTATCGTAGCACGGGAAAAACAAATTAAGTAACATGCCATAATGATACCGGTATATTACTAAAATTATGCCTATAAATGATTTAAGCTATATGGCCGTGAAAAAATTCTTTTTCTGTATCTTTGAATATTTGATAAGTGTCCAAATAACACCTATTTGACACACCAATTGTGTGATATTAAAATAATTATGCCTAATTCAGGACAAATTAGGAAATAAACGGCGCTATTTGTTCCATTGTACAATAATTTTAGGTTGGAAAATTAAATCTGTATTACAATTTAGTATAAGTCTATAAAGCAAATTTCATTTCGTTTTCACCCCAACTCAGAATAGAGGTTAAAAAAAACAATCGGACGATGGGCTAGCAAATAGTCACCCATATTCTATATCAATGACATCACGAACTCCAAATTTATTATAAGAGTAACCAAACAGATAACATGATTTCAAGTGATAAGCAAGTATTAAGTGTGCGTGAGTGTACATGTATTTATGAAAGTTTATAAGTGACCGAGAATATATTATACAGCCAAATTACTGTCCATTCCAAAATCCATGGAATGGACAGTAATGTTCATATATGCAGGGATACAGGATATGTTAAATTGCTAGCACCCAAGGTAACAGCATGGTAGCGATAAGGAAGATTCAATTAATGTCATCCTGTAGAGTTAATGACACGCCCATCTCGACGTGTGGAAGGGGTAATTGAACGGGGTTCGGGGTACATTTTGTTACCCCTGCGTACGCTTTTACGTAGCATAGATACAATTACTAACTTTACATACATGATTGATGCGCCTTAGCTATACTATTTTACTATTGCTACCTTTATATACACATTCGACTGTATTACATCCAATTTTGTTAAACTAAGTTACATTTAATACGTTGTTGATATAAGAGAGATCTCCTGGTATTAACGTACTGATGGAATTGTTGTTACATTTATAGTCTATAGTTTGTAATATCAGAAAAAGTAAGAATAAAAAAATATAAAACTTAGGTCTCTGCAAGGCTAGAGTGAATAGGCTATTAGTGGACCAGCGAGCTACATCATCGACCTGATCGTCACTTACCATCACGTGAGATAGGGGTCAATCGCTGGACAGTTAATAATATAAAATGAAAAAAAAGAAGATCGGCAGATGACAGATATTGAGCGATAAGCTAGTAGCCTGATACCAATATTCCATATCAATACCCTCCAACATACATGCATACACATTAAGTTGTAGTAGTATCCTTAAAGAGGGTCAAAAATCACGGATCCTCATTATTTCTGATTACTGTCAAATCACTTATTAGTTATCCTAACAGTAAGTAAGATAAGTGGGGTGTAGTGTCTCCTATTACTTTAGCATAAAGTAACCTTGCATATAATAAAGTCAAAGTTATCTATTCAATGTAAGTATAAGTAATAGTACAACTTTAAGGTCTTTTAAGTAAGTTTCTACCTAAAATGCCACGAGTATGCAAAGAAAACAAATATTCTTTCATTCAATCATTCATTTCTCCATGTAAATTTACGTAATATTCATGTATTATGTACGTAAAATGTTCTCACATCCAGTGTGCAGATACCCTAACAATGGAGTCGGGTGCTGTATGCAAAGGCTGTTTTATTGCCCCATAAAAGCAAACAAGGCTTCAGCGGGGGCCGTTTAGTGACAAACGGACCGGAGGCTTCGCAAATCCCAAAGGTTAAGCTGGAGTGAAGCCTTAAACACACATACACAGAAAATTCCACTCTTCTGGGAACACTTATAACCAAAGACTGTGTGTGTAGATGTATGAATGACAATGTCAAACGTAAATGGAAGGATGGGGAAATATTAAGGTATGTTATCTCTGCTTATGTTTATTAAATGTTAAGTGAAGTCCATAAAGCTATAGTAAATAAATAAACTACTTTACAGAACAAAAACTCGTTTTGATTGTAAATAGCGTGCTTGTGTAAGTTATATTAAGTTTTATCTAGTTTCCCTAGTCACCTTTTACGATACGTAAAAATGATAGCTATCTACTGAAGGTTGAGTTCCATTTACAAACTAGACACTTGAATTATTTATGTATATTAATATGTATGGAATGTAATAGGATAAATATATTGTAGAATTAATTTTATTTTCATTAGACTATACATGTTAAGGCAAAACAAGACAGAAAATTAATATAATAATTTAATAATATTTAGGACACTATTACACCAATTGAACTAGCTCCTTGGTAAGTTCATTTAAGACTTGTGTTAAGGGACTAGTCAACTTATATTTAAGAAATAAATGCATATTATACGTAGACGTACATATATAATTAACAACCAGACCGGAAAGCAGAAAACAAGCGTAGTTCTTAACACTTTACTTCACTGGGAATCGAACTCAGAACCTCACGATTAGCGTTCATGTGCTTAACCAATCGCGCCACGAAGGACGTCAAAGTATTTTCCATTATTCTTTTCTCTATTATAGACAGTCAAACATAGTTAACAAGTTCAGCAAAGCAAGTGAGCAAAACCCACCGTAGCATAGAATTGTACATATTACAGCTCCAATGCCTTCTACGAATGCAAGTGACGCTCGTAGCATGAATTGCGATGCAAGGACTATCACCCGTAGTCAAGGGAGACAGATATTGTAGCTTATGTCATGGACATGCATGACTTGATTCATTCCCATGCTTGTGTATACAATTATGGCGTTTGTATTCCTTAGTGGTTTAGGTATGGAATGGCATGTAATGTAACTAGATGTTATTATTTATAAACACATATATACATACCCTTCACGATTTGTGTATACACACTTCTTTTTTTGGTAGCGGGGTAGTAAGAGGCTTGAGTGTCCATCTCCGAAATCTCCAAGGCATATTAGGTATGGGTCTCTTAGATACATTCTCGATCTTTAATCCCTTTAAGGTTACAGAACCTCGGAAACATGATATTATCTCCAAAGTCACTTTTTTGCATGAATAAAGGGGTCGTGATGTCATAAACGAACAATGGTCACGGGTTGCTAGCCCATCACGAAATGTATTCTATTGGCTATCTACCAACTTTAAGAACAATGTAACCTTCAAGCCACAGAGGTGATAGTAAAGGACATACCTGTCCAGTTAACATGCCCAAAACATGCTTAGCGAGACTTAAGTCTGTAACTAGAATTCAAGCATTCATTCGTCTTTAACTTAGACCAGTGATTAACTTATCTAGCAAATTTATTACCTGGAATTGCAACTTAGAATTTAAGTTAAGCTTAACTTATTCCATTTTAAATGAGGGAGTTCGGAATAACGTTCTACATTCGTTTTAGGAGCGTCTTAGATTTGTGTAAGGTTTTATGCTAAAACCAGTGTGTTCTTTGTGCGGATGTGACGTAATAAAACGGTAGATTCGCATAAAAAATACCATTCGTTTCATTTAATGTGGCAATAAATTTCACTCATACATACATGTATTTTACAACAGCCACTTTGGAACACCTGTTGACATTTTAGGATCAAAGTTAAGCAGTATTTGGTGTAGATAGTGGCAGGATGGGTGTCCGCGTGTTGTTCATATTAGTGACGGAAAATACTATTTAGGAATTTACGTAATCTTTTGAATAGGTAATATGTCAGTGCACGATACATTGATTATTTGTCACGTTGAACAATATTTAATTGTTGACTGTGACATGATTGGGAAATTGAACTATTTGTTATCTGTACTAAGTAACTTACTACATAGGTTTTAGGAAAGTTAGGTAGTATGAGTAAGTTAAGGACTTTTTTTAATGGAAAATAATTGAAAGCTCATCAAAAAGGATGAAATGTACACCAAAATATAGCAAAGGTTAGATTTGGGTTGGGACTGTATTATTTTGGCGAGCAAAACAATAATTTTTGGTAGGCGTTTAAACATAAGCCTTTTTTTATTCATCAGAGCAAGAATTATGTTTTCAAGTGCAAATTATACGGAACGTCCTTTAATATCTTTCTTCTCATTGCATATATCTTGAATTGAAAGTTTACATTATAGAATTATCTCTCATTAACTATTTATATTTTATTCCCGTCTTAGACTTAAGAATTCCTAGAAGGCCGTGGTAGTAAATAAAATAAGAACAACTCCAACTACAAGAAACGTGTTTCTTCGGCTTAAGTTACGTTGAGATAATCAGATATCAGACATCTAGGGTTTTTCTTTCGGTATTTGTAGTACATACATATATATTGGCTTTTATTCTGCTTTCCAGTCTGGTCGTAGATTGTATATGCTATATAATATGTATTTATCTATGTATAATAAGTATATATTTCTTGAATATACGTTGACTTAGTACCCTTAACACAAGTCTTAAATGACCAAGGGGCTAGTGCAATTGGTGTAATAATGTCCAAATATTATTATTGAACTACCTCCTTGATAAGTTCATTTAAGACTTGTGTTAAGGGCAGGTTTCATAGTCGCCTCCTACGACATGACGGGAAGAACGGCAGCTAGTTAGCATTCTTTTTCACACCCCAGTTTAGCATAGAACTTAGAAGAAGGAAGAAACTAAATTCGATTATTATATACATGTAATTGTAGAATCATTCATGATGAGGGTAAACATAATAAAACAGCGTATTTCAACACAGATTTCATTTAATTGCAAATTAAGCTTACGTTATAATGAAATCAAAAGCGATAACAGAATAAAAAGAGACTAGAAATATTGTTCATACAGTTCCTTTTATTTTGAGTTTAGATAAATAATTGTTATATAGTCATAAAACAAAAAAAAATCGTAACCAAATATCTGTAATGATATATATTAACATTATAAAGATATAGCGGAACATCAGGACTTTTAAGTTATGAGGTGCTATGAAATAATATAACTTAATATCTGTTAAGATTTCTATATAGCTAACATTTAAATTAAACACCATTTTATATTTAAAATAAACAAGTATAAGAAAATTGTATAAAACAGCGTCATCATACAGCTGCGATTCATAAGTAAAATATATTGATTTAGCAAAGTTTTTCTACCTAATAGGTATAACATCATAAGTTATTTATTATATCTAACATCCATTTACCATCACTACGTATAATTTAAGGGATATGTACGGGAGATCATATTTGCTATTTTAAACAAGTTACACAAACAATCTCTTACTACTAATAATTGATTTGATATAACAAGGGAAGGAACTTAAATATATTGGTGGGTTAAAATATAATAAGTTCATAAAAGTTGCGATTTCTTCGAATAGTCCATTAAGAATTTTAATGGACTATTCGGACTATAATAGGTGTTATGTTGGCAATTATGAATCTATACAAATTATTTACATACATTCAGATAATTTAATCCCTTTCGGAGTGGACAGAACCTTGGAGATATGAAAAAATCTTCTTAGTCACTTAGCATGTACATTGGGGTTTTGATGTTATATGGAATATTTATGACAGGTTCTTAGCCTATCACCGAATAGATTCCATATACCCCTAGTCCCTTAGTCGCCTCCAACGACAAGCTGCGAAGAACATTCATAACATTATTTTTACGTCCCAGCTAGCACGGGACAGTATATAATATATCTATACAAATTGTGTGTCAATATAACAGTCAGATAGACGCTATATTGAAAAAAGGTGACTTTAGGAGTACCTATAACCGCCGAATGAGTATGAGATGATGTATGAGTGTAAATGAAGCGAAAGTGGTCTGTCAGGACCGGGATGAATGGGGATCCGTGGTATCTGCCTACTCCTTTATAGGGAATCAGGTGTGATGTATATAGTTATATGTATGTATGTCAACATGTATGGAAATTCGATATTGCCAACACGACACTGAGGAGATATAAAACAAAACATTAAAAGTATTAGTAAAACTAAAATAAAAACTCTACTAGAATTTCAAGACAATTTAGGTACGTATCAGACGGAAAAGGTTTCAGAACATATAACATTGACTAATATTGAATTAGTTTTTTTTATATCATTTTGTTATAGGGTGTTTACATATCAATCAATCGTATAAGACTCATGACGTTCTAAAAAGTGAAGTCTTTACAACCCTTCGTGACAAAAATTATTCTTTCTTTAACACAGTTCCTTTTTTTATTCTTAAATATGCCATTCACCACTACGGTTATGTCGGCAAAAGTACAAACACTGATGCCAGGGCGTTTGCACTTCTTGTTATTCCGTCGCCATAGTTATGCCAACGCCGCCAGCCGCTACAACCGAAGAAAAACGAGGTTGAAGCTCTAATTTTTCTCTTCATAGTTCTTTGTTTCGTTCCAGTTGATCCAAATCTTATCCCAAAGCGAACATCAGTCTGTCATCACAATTGACTAAATATTCTGCCGAAAATTAATATTTGTATTTTCAACTTTCACTGTGCTACTGACCTTATTGACAATCCATAGACGACTGTTTGAAACACAGTTCTTAATGTATAATCTTACTTTTAAAGGATTGAGTTTTTTATGTCTCTTAAGCTGGCATTTTTTTACGAAATAATACTTTCTCTATATCTTATAATAATAGTATGTATATCGTTATTAGATGTCGATTTAACGGTATGTAGGCACCCTATAACATTTTTTTATAAACTGGTTTATGTATTTCATATCTACAACAGGTATTTAAATAAGCTTTAATATTAATATCAATTTCACATATAACTACTTTGTTTTAGCATTTAAGTTACCTCTAAGCCTGCACAAATATAAATATATCGAGAGGCATTATCAATATACATTTCGAATACAATAATACGATTTGAGTACATAAAATTTGTAAAGAGTGTATAGCATGGGAAGACATCAATAGCCTGCATACATTTATATATTTACAATTAGAAGAGTACACTTAGAAAGTACTACATATTCACATTTAGTATTTCTAACACTTAATTAAGAAATAAACGCTGAGTAAATATTAGTTATCAGTTAAAATACAACATTGGATAAATAAATATTCAAGACGATTGCCTCCTTTACAGTTTATGCTATAAATATACTTTTAATTAACTAATTAAACTGATAAGACTCATAAATTAATGAATAGAAACAATTGAATTGTAAGTGTTATCTTTAAAGTGTTAATAAATTGAATTGAAATTGATTTGAAGTGTGAATTTTAATAATTGAAAGGCTGTTGAAAGTCATACTATGGCCTTTTATTTCGAGATTAAAACTAAAATGCATTATGCTCTTTATCGAGAGAGAAAATTATAGATAAGATATAGATATTGCAAAAATTATTATAATTGCATAATTACAAAACCAATAGTGTGAGAAGGATATATTTTAAGGTTTTATAAGATAAGATTATAAGAGCTTAAAAAGCGTAAAATAAAATTGAAACGGATATATCAGCTAAAAACCATTCTTTCATATTGTAGTAAAAGAGATAAATGTTAATAGAAATAAAACTAATAAAATAGACAACACTTTTTGGAAAATTAATGAATGCCTTAGAAATCACATTAAATTTATCTGATACATTTTTTCTTAATTGACTAGATCATCATTATTGGTGTTCAATAGTATTATTTTTGTAAAAACATACGAATGTAAGGACCCAAGGTAATTAATAAATCTGACTAAAGAGCTCATTCATCTGTTATACAATCGAAATCGCACTTTTATTAATTAGTTTTTGATAAAAAAAAAGAATTGATATACAAATTTGTAGGCTTTAAGATATTGAATACACAGTAACAGATAACAAATCTATATCGTAGTGATATTCAAGAAACCTAAACTTAAAATAAACAATTCAATGTTTGACTATTGAACACCGATAAACAGATTTTTGACTATTAAATAATACAAACTATAATTACCGCCTAAACGACAACATCATTCACAACATTCACCATAAAGTTTCACTTAATTTTGATATGTCTCGATTTACTAACCCTAGGTATAGGCAATCATCGTCCAGGCCTTTATCTTAAATTGACTTTCCAACAAGTGCTATGTTACATTTTACTTTATCAATAAAAAATAAATAAATATCATAATGACACAACAATTTACTATGACGTCGCCATCTTGTTAAAATGCAAAGACTTGAAACTTTATAATTTAATAACGAATTCATTCAATGATTTATTCAGCTTGAAAACAAAATTTAATATTTTCTCTTGGTTTAGTATTTAGCAAGCTTTTCTACGCGTTTTATTAAACTTTATTATTTAAGGTGCTTGTTACAATTAGGGTTTTTAATGAAATCACTGTTTTTTTATAATAATTCAGTCTTTTACTTGCGCATAAGCAAATCTCAGGTAAATATACACGGGAGCTTCTAAATGAGGGATAAGGCTCACTCATTATTTTAAACTCTAAATTTATTCATAAAAAAGATATGTGATTAAGATCACATAGAAAATTTACTGTATTTTTAATTGTACTTTTAGAAAACAAATGTAAAGTTAAAAGCAAATATTTACTAAACATAAATAATAAATGACGATGCAGCCATTTCTTTTTATTTTATATTTTTTAAACTCACGTTTAATTGAAAGTTATTTTAACACATCTGTATTCATCTATGTATAAGTAATACCATTTATACATGTTTCATCCACTTGTCATTGTTAAAATACATCATTTAAACCAGACCAATTACCATTTTTATTGAGCTATCCATCTAGACTTGCATTGTCAATTTAAGAGGCTATAATAAGCTATTTAACAATGTCTCAGAAAATAGGTATTAGGTTTAAATAACAAGCTCATAGTAGCCAATATGCCAAACAAGAGATGAAGAATATCATCTTGTATAAGAAGCAATCACTTGCCGAAGAACTGATGTCACTCGCAATGATCTTGACTGGCATCTGCGTCGGGAATGGCTCGTGACGTATGACGTTTACTGCGAAATAAATATACGTATTCATTCACGACCTTTAATAATTTTTAGGATATACATATATCCTTTTAGATTAAGTATTGGATTGTAGTGGTATGAAGATGTCTGAAGAAGACTGCCACTAATATTCTATCTTCATCACATAATAGATTTCATTACTCAATATACCCCTGTAGCAATCGAGGAAGAAAAGCAGCTAGTCAGCATGGGATATAAAAATATTAACTTATCTTGCTTACTATACGTGTTTTACACACAAAGACATAAAGTAATTTCAATTTAACATTTATTTTAAATGGATACTGAATTCTTAATATATATACTATTTATATATTTATGTGCACTAAATATTCTTTAAAACTATAAAACGAACATTTATAAGAATACATATTTTGAGTCTCAAATATTAAGTAGTCATTATTACTATTAAACATTATAATAGATGGACCGATGACCTGAAAAAGGTCGCTGTCAGTGGTTGGCTGAAGGCCACGAGCGTTACCTTGTTTTGTGGCGTTACCTTGGGGAGGCCTACGTCCAGCAGTGGACTGTCATAGGCTTATTGATTGATTGATTATAACAAAAATATCTACAACCCTTACCTGACACAGTATAGTTCTGTATATCCGCGTATCCGTCAGAGTTGGCATAGCTGGGGATGGTGCCTATGCAGCTGATGTCCACGGTCTGGTTGGGTACAAGCTGCAGCAGGTTCAGAGGGAAGTGGATCGAGGTGTTGGTGACCGACAGGGGGAGCCCGTGGTGGAGTTTGTGGACGCTCATCACCCCGTTCGGGGTTGTGAAGCTTTCGTCTACCTGTGATGGGATTACTAGGTTATTGGTGTCTGTTAATTATTTTCTGTTTTTGTGTTAAGCTTGTCTATTCTTATGAACATTCACGTCACTTCGTTGTCGCCATTTTGACTAACTATACATTGATAGTTCTCGACTGTATACCACAACATGAAGATGAAATTAGAGTATGTTACTTTTATACTCGTAAATATAACTAACTGCTTGTATAATTAACTGCTCAGTAATATACATACATACATACACACACTGCGCGCACGTAAATATATATGTATGTATGTTACTGAGCAGTTAATCGATTAGGTTAGAAATTAAAGTTACTATCCTGCTAAAGATGATCATGGCCATATATACAAGCACCTATCTATATTATGTACTAGTACATTCTTAGAACCGTCCTAGCCCGTTCAACCTTCATCTATCTTACAACAAATCACAGTCATGTATAGCTCATTAACTTACCTTGACGTGGTTAATGAACCACGTAAGATGCGGCGGGGGATGTGCGGGGGCGCTCTGGCAAGTGGCTTCCAGCACCTCACTCGAACCCAGTTTGCGGTGCTTGATCTTGATCTTGGGACGGTACTTCTGACGGACTGTAGGAAAGGCATATAAGTTAGTGTCTAAAATAAGCCCATGTACTATGTTTTGTTATAACGCGCAGGTTGACCGGCATCGAATGGATGCGAACGGCCACTGGCAGGGAGAAGTGGCGTCATTTGGGGAAGACCTATGTCCAACAGTGGATTACTACCAATACTACATTAAAATATTTGTACGCCAGACGAGGCAGTCCATGCTGAAACTAATTTTAAGACCGTATATTCATACGCATGTACCTATGTAGAAGTCAAAGTTTTGTCAGATAGGAAGGTATAGCTAATATAGTATTCTTATATTGTGGTATAGGTGAGGAGGTTATTTATGATAGTAACCGGTAAATATGACCGGTACTATATTTCTCTCATAGAAATCATATCAAAATTGAAACTTAGTTTTTATTATGTAAAGTAAACAATACAAGCAATGTTCCCCCTCCGGAACCATCTTGCTATATGTATATAAAGTAAGATATACAAACAATGTTCCCATCTAAAAATAGTTTTCAAGTATTAAATGAATTTATCAAAGAGCTAGTTTCTTCAGTGTAATAAATATTATTAAAATTACTTAGAAGCAGTATATTCTATCAAGCATACAAATACTCATAGGTCATCAGTATACCGCGACCCTGACTCAATAGAACTCAAACAACTGACCCATGACGGTGAGTTCGTGTGGCCGTGACACTTTTGAATACAAAGGCGTCTCCAGGGCTATTTCACAGAGGTAGGAGCCAGACGCCTCAAAGTCCAGGCTCTCGAGCAGCACTGTGTTGATTGTCATCTTTGTGAGCTGTCAAAGAAACAAATAGAATAAATGCTTGCAAAAAGGGTATAGAACGCGTATTATTATTGCTTGATGAGCCTTTTCTCAATCCGTGATTCTCATGTTGAAGAGTACTTAAAAGAGTTATTACAAAATATTGGTATACTTTTATTTAAATTATTTACTTTTATTTACATTAGGAGTGACAGAAATGATAGAATTAAAAATTATGTGATAAAGGAAGGTTGGTGGTTTGAAATAAGATGTAGTACATCATTGGTGATGGATTGCAAACTCATCATTAAATAGATTTAAAGCTCTTCTCTGTATATACATATTTTTTATTCTAACCTCATGTGACATAATGAGAAAAAAAACAGACAGTGTTCTATTTATATCTAAGCCAGCACGTGATATGTATGCTAAATAAAAAGACTTACATTAATAAACAATCCGGCGACGGGAAATTTCTGGAAGGGAGGATCTCGTCCGTTTATGTACTGCGCCATCCGAATGCCGTCTTTGTAATACACGATCTGTCGAACAAAAATAATTACTATGTAATCATGAATATGGCTTTATTTCAGTTGTCAAACTTCTTCTTTTTCTGCTGGTGCCTCTCCGACTAGAGAAGGTTGGCACTCAACTCTGCGAATCTTGTCCGCAAAGAACTTAAATAAATTCAAATAATGAAATAAGTATATGAAAGGCTTGAATTTTCCTTTGAGCTTCAGGGAGAACATCATTGTTGAAGGCTAGCTGCTTAAACTTAAAGAATAAGAAATAGTAAGTGCTTCTTATAACATAAAACACCACTTGTCCTGTTGATTGTCGGTACTATATAGCCATATAAACAAAATATATTATCCGTAACGAAAGACTTAATAAAATCGAGTTTTTCGGATATAGTTGTTTTATACTAAGTATCAAGTTTTTTGCGTTATATTGTTAACATCTACCTACCTACCTACCTGGCACAAAATTATATTTATATATATTATTATTGTATTTATGATTTAATTATGTATGTATCTGTATTTCATACCTTATAAATGTGCTGGGGGTCCACATTGTTGTCACATCGCATGACTACGCTGTGCCTGTGCACCACGAACCGAGGAGCACGAAGCTCCAACCACACATCTATGCTTGATGCTGCAAGCAGAAGTAACATATACAGCCTTAAATTATACCTAAGGGTGACCTATATATATTTACTATGAGAGACCGGGTCATATCACGATAAATTAATAAAGTTATCTGATTACCTTTATTTTTGCCCGACGTTTCGACCCAGTTGCATAAATGAGTATAAATTGCGAGTGTTTAAAAATTGGAGATAGAACATCTGACTTGCCAGCTGTAGCGTATCTATTAAGGTTGTGGTAGCATTGCTATGAGATCAGGCCATTTTGTTACCCTAACGCCTAATACAATTGATTAACGGACTACTGTAAATTGCCTCCCATCATAACCAAATATATGTAAGTGTATGCGTAAGTTCAATTTTGAAGTAAAACTTAAAAATAACAATCAGAATGTTCTTACTCTGGAAGATATTACTATATATTATATATTTATGTTCCAATTAACGATTACCATGTTATCAGTGATTAAATCACTCTATCTTAGTGAAACAGACCCTAAGCCCAATCACTTAAGCCCTTCGCAGACTATAAGTCACTGTTGAGACACGAGACTCTCTGATAGGCATCTTAATGCAATCTATTGAATTGAACTGTGACCCAAACAGAGATTTAGATCGGTTCTGCTATTGGGTAATAGTTTTGTTTTATTTGTTGTTTAAGTTCTTATTAATAAATATAGTCTTGACTCTTATCTTTAAAATCTTTAAAGAATAATGTAATATTCAATACAGTCTCTTTATTTCCTTTTACTAAATTCTCTGGTGAAATATACGCGATTTATTTAATCAGAGAGTTGCATTTAAGATCCTCTTTCTTAATTTCATCTGTTTAAGTTAATAGAATAATACCTTTTTCATCTAGGTATATTGGAATATTAATAATGAGCGAGTGTAATAACAATAACATTTAATAATATTTGGGACACTATTACACCAACGAAATAGCCCCTTGGTAAGTTCATTTAAGACTTGTGTTAACGGTACTAGTCAACGTGTATTTAAGAAATATATTATATACATAGATAAATACATTTGTAGCATATATAATCAACAACCAGACTGGAAAGCAGAAGAGAAGCGTAGATCTAAACTTGGCCTCCACCAGGAATTGAACCCGGGGCCTCACGATTGCTTAACCAATAGCGTCGTTAAAAGTGGAGTATGTTTCTAGCTTATATGTGATTAGCAGAATCAACGCGCACAGATGCTGAAGGGTGCTTAAATGTAGTCCTACTCGGTCAGTCAGATCCAAACAAGAACTCTTCAGCTCGAGGAGATACGCTTTCAATCGCTTGGAATATTACCTAATGAAAATGTTATTTCTTTAAGATAAAATATACAACTTTCATATTTACTGATTGTTTGCAGATAGTATTTTTGTTAGTAGTGCGGAGAACAGAAGAGCTTGTATGAGAAGGTTAATGAACGTGAGTGGAACAAGAAAGATTTGTCAGGATCGTTTCAGGTGGTGATTGATGGTCTCTATCTATCCCGTTACGAAACTAGAGGTGTGAGTGTAGTGTGCACATACGTTCACGACCTTTAATCCCTTTCAGGGTAGATAGAACTTTGGAACATCTACTTGGTCACATTTTCGTATGAATATTATGGTTGTGATGTCATATGGAGCAATTGAAACAGATTCTTAGCTCAAGGCTCAATAGATTCCATCTACCTGGTCCCTTATTCGCCTTCAACGATATGTCGGGACAACATAATAACATATATAATCAAGGCTTTTCGCGTTAGACAATAGACTATCGATAATTTTAACTATTTCATTGATGATACTTATAAAAATAACTTGAAAACTTATTATAATATATGTATAACTAAAATCGTAATAAAATGTATAATAAAATCGTAGTGTCGGACGCCCCCTGCCAGATGGACCGATGACCTAAAAAGGTCGCTGTTAGTGGTTGGCTGAGGGCCACAAGTGATCGTGTTTTGTGGCGTTACCTTGGGGAGGCCTACGTCCAGCAGTGGACTGTCATAGGCTGATTGATTGATTGAACTACAATCCTGTTACGTAAATAGTTTAAATTATAATTTCAATGTTTTAAGGTACTTACCAAATGCTATGAAGCCTAAGAAATACAAGATCCCAGCTCTTGAGATATTCTGACACATTTTTCTTTAATGGGTCTAAAATCTACTGATCAGTGCGTAGAAATTATCTGAAACAAAGATTCATTATGATATTAAATCGCTTAACACATTAACACTGCGCTATGGGAAATTCAGTATATTCAAACAATTACAGTAAAAATCGTAAGGAAACCTATGTTGCTTCTAAATAGGCATTATTCAATATATGATATATCGACCCCAATGTTTATGCTAAAAGTGACCAATGGAGGTATTTTGTTGTCTTCGAGGTTGTGTTGTGTCAAAGGGTAGCGGTTGTGACTTGTATGCTACGTCCCTAACCTAAACAGCTATGAACAAACGTTATTCTATTGATTGATCACTTTGTTCATACCTTGTTTGGGTATTTTCCACAAACTGCCGTCAGCCGTTAAGTATTATAAATTACTGTTTGGATTAACGTGTAAGGCTAATGCCAACACGTGTCAACACAAAATAAATAAATATAACGAGATACAGAAAGCTTATATAGCTATATTGAAAAAGGGTGACGTTAGGAGTAGCTTTAACCGCCAAGTGTGTATGAGAAGATGTATGAGTGTCAATGAAGCGAATGGTCTGTCAGGATCGGGATCAATGGGGATCCGTGATCTCTGTCTATCCCTCTACAGAGAATCAGGCGTGACGTGTATGTATGTATGTAATAAGCTACCAATATATGCATAAATATATATTATTGGTAACATATTATGACCTGCGACCTTGGTCTCTTTCAGCATTACTATCACGACTTTGATGACATAGTATATATGGAATATTCATGTAGGTAACTTATATTCTGATAAATTTTACCCTTTTCCTGAACCTTATTCTCTTAGTTGACACCTTCAAAGTTAATTATACCATATAAGTAATATGCCCTATTTATTTTTATGAGTAATGTTAGTGTTTATACCTAGTTAATAAAGTGTTTCCTTTCTTTCTTTTCTATTAGAAAAGAAAACTCTGACAACCTATTCGTTTAACATGCAAATACTTAATTATAATACTTTGTTTTTACATACTCATACGTTTGCATAATTATCATTCTATTCAAATCCTATAGATCAGTGATATTTGATATATGATATAGGAGGATCAGTATCAGATCAAATACTGAGATAGCACCTTTTCACCAAGTCCTTATGTGTATTGTTGCTGTGTCAAAGTGTGTATAAAAACAAAAACAAACGCATTCACGACCATTAACCCTTGCGGGGTAGTCAGAGGTTCAAGTTTCTATCTCCGCAATTGCGAAGGTAGTAATTCTATGGACACCTCGAACCCACGTGTTGACTAGATAGTCAGTACTCAAAGTGACAGGTGGTAAGCGATGTCTCCATTTTCGCTCACCGTGTAATTCGATGCATTTCGTAAATGTGTTTTTATTACGAAAATGTACATAGAAATTCATTAAACTTCATTTCCATTGGTACATGCTCAAGCGGGATTTTAACCCTGTACTCACTGATACAGAGCCAAGCCCCAAACAACTGAGCTACGTCGAATTTGTATAAATAATGTTATGTCCAAATGTATACAGGGTGGCGCATTCAAAACGGTCAGTATGGGAAAGTCTGAAACTATAAGAGATACGAAGATTTGTTCTTAGGAACCATGTCACCGATTTTGATAAAAAGAAAAACTGCATTCATACTTTCTTTGAAAAAACAACTGTATCCAGTATGGGAATCGAACCCGGTTGCTTTGAAAAAATTAATTGGCCCTTTTCACTTTTTCTTTTTAAATATCAATTTTAGGTCTTAAGCTGTAAATGTCTCTATGAAACATGGTGTCGAAAATGAATAAAATTCATTGTTTTGGCATACTTTAGATTATCATACTGACCGTTTTGAATGCGCCACCCTGTATAAGCAGAGAATAAACGTTTTCCTTTTTTCTATACAAGCGTAACATAGGAACATGAAGCTATGAAACGTTGAAGAAAATTAATGGCGTCCATAGACGTTAGACGCACGGTGTTTGTGTAATGGGAGCATTAGGGAGATGGCAACAAGTGGTTGTGAGGTCAAGTGGCGTACCGGAGGTGTATACACGCTTTATGTGATAGCTGAAACTTTAGTAGGTTGGAACCAGCTGTGTCTGTTATTCTACTGTTATTGTATTCGCGAAAATGTACTTAGGAGGCGAGTAAGTATTTTTGAAGGACAAAAGAGTATAAGTATGGTTGTTAAAGTGTGATAAGACAGATTCGATATGGCTGTTAAAGTGAAACAATATAATATGAAGATATGTTACATACATACATACATATATTCTCGCTTCTACGTCTTTAAGAGGATAGGCAGGAATTATCGATTGCTATCTGGAACGATCCTGACAAATATCCGTAGCTTCACTTACACACATCAAACTTCTTTTACATGCTTTTCTTTTCTTTGCGCTATTTATATCCGCTTTGTAAAGAATGTTAACAATTTGATTAGAAACAATTTAACAGTTTGTTAGGATCTTCTAAATTGGTGATTCAGAGTCACTGCTTATCACGTTGGGGATTTAAGGCGTGAATATACATATTATGTGTTAAATTTGGTTTTACTCGCATCTCTTCATCTTGATGTCGTTTATGACTCATTTCAGAAAAATAAACTGTGACTAATTCAACGGAATAACTGTATTTCAGGTGACATTTATCTAATTATTTTACACCCTACATAGCAGTATCTTAAATTATTATGTATAATATTCGTATACATCATAATAATATTTCGGTTACCTCATGAATGTCAACAAGACGTGTGAATCAGGGCCACATACATATGTATGAGCCCCGAGTATCACTCAACGGTTCCCTCGCCATATACACTCGTCGCGTAAATGGGCTTTTTATTCGTAGTATGAAGACGGTGAATGGGGCTGTTGAAGTATAATTTAAATACACCTTGCCAAGATTATATAGATGGAAGACGAATATAGATATTAAAGGTAATTGTGTTTTGTATTGATTATGAATGAAACTCCTTGTCTAAGTATTTTTCTGCTGAAATATTTGTAAAAAAACAAGACGAAATCGAGTATAAAGGATTAAATAAACATTAAGACACAGTAATAGCTCACAAAATAAATTACCTAACAAAAAACAAACATCAACTAACATATTTGCATCTCAAAAAAGATAGTTATTATGTCTGTTTCGATGAATAAATATAACGCACATCACTTCTACCTGATATAGTGTACAAGGCGACTAATGGTAAATGAAATCTATGAATCCCTAGTTGTCCTTGACATATAAATGCATTAAAATCTTCATATTAATTACTTTAGTATACTAGAGAATATTGATATGTTGAAGTCCGGTGTTATAAAATCTGCAAAAACAGATAAAATCTAAGTAGCCGATTGCATTTAAAATCCATTATAGACAGCAGACCAGTCTTTGGAGTGCAATAAGGATTCTATAAGATAAGAGAGAATGTCAGAATCATTCCAAGTGGCGATGGAGACTTTACCTAGCCCGTCAGGGACGCAGAGGCATGATTATTATACGTATAAATATAAGATTATTTTATGATATAAAGTTGTATGAAACAACAAATTTCCGTACAGAGAGGTAAGCACAGATCACGGATCTGCATTTGTCCTGATCTCAACAAACCTCTTTCTACATTGACATACTTACACCTCTTCATAACTATATATTATAATCAAAAACGTATTCCCAAGAAGCATCCTAAAACTCACAAACATCCTATCTTCTACCCTAAACCCAAACAACACCAGCTACTTGTTACATACACAAATAGAGTCCCAATAATATTCTTGGGAACCCGATTACTGATCTAATTGATCAGGCTGAGGGGGCGATTCAATTTACGACCGAGTGGCCAGGGAGGGTAAATACGGGCGCCCAGTACTCCCCGAGAGCCTCATTAGCTGAGTGTCTGTTGCGAACAAAGCCTGCGACACCTGTGTACATTTACATACACGTGTAGAGAAGGTTGTGTTAAACGTCTTAGGTGCTTTTGTAAGGCGGGACATGTATGTACGTGTATGCATGTACAGTGCCATATAGGACACGTATGTATCACTACATAGTATAAAACAATTCGCTTTCTCTGTCCTTATGTCACTTTGTATGCTTATATCTTTGACACTACGCAACGGATTTTGAAGCGGTTTTTTTTAATAGATAGAGTGATTCAAGAGGAAGGTTTATATGTATAATAATATCAATTAAATAGTGGAGTAGGCTATATATTTTATACCCGTGCGAAGCCGGAGCGGGTCGCTAGTATATGATAAAATCTAAATGCGCCTACAGTATTATATAGGACATGTTTGTATAATAACATGTGAAGGAGAATTTGAATAGAAATGTTGAAATGAATAATTGGCGTGTGTGTTATTTTAGATGATATATTTATTCAGCAAATACGTAAATATATAAAATGTGTAAGTAAAAGTATAAATCTTATAATATTGCATACCTTTGTAAGACTTCTTAGATTAAAAATAAATCCTGGTTATCAATGATTGATTGATATGTTTGCATATCTACAATTCAAAATTACTTTCAGAAGA
Source organism: Leucoptera coffeella (assembly GCA_030578115.1). Taxonomy (NCBI): domain Eukaryota; kingdom Metazoa; phylum Arthropoda; class Insecta; order Lepidoptera; family Lyonetiidae; genus Leucoptera; species Leucoptera coffeella. The sequence goes on along the minus strand of JAMBLF010000027.1, from coordinate 331,064 downwards.
TCGAAGTTTCGTACGACCAGGATCTTAAAAGATGGTGATCCGTCATCAATACAATATGTTTGTATTTCAACTATCTGTGACAGGTTGTAAGTCTACCGACCTAAGAATATTAAAATTGCGTGTTTTAAATTCTTATAATTAACTTTTGAATGACGCCAATCTCATTCCCGGTTTGTCCTTTGAAGCCACTAAGGGACTAGAAGTTTTAAAGTCTGCTAAATGATGTATCAACAACCCATATAGTCTTATGAAACTAGGCCTTGGAGATATCATACAAGTTTATCCAAAGATTCACACCAAAACAAATGTCCAATGCAAAATTATTCAGATGTATTTTCACATCGAAAAGACTACACTATGGCCGAATTAATCTTTCTATGTAAGGCCTAAATAAAATAGAATAAAAAAAACACTACAGTATATCAAATACTAGCGACCCGCTCCGGCTTCGCACGGGTATAAAATATATAGCCTACTGTACTATTTAATGGATATTTATTATACATATAAACCTTCCTCTTGAATCACTCTATCTATTAAAAAAAACCGCATCAAAATCCGTTGCGTAGTTTCAAAGATTTAAGCACACAAAGGGACATAGAGACAGAGAAAGCGACTTTGTTTTATACTATGTAGTGATGAATTACTAAAATTCACTGCATTTGATTTAAGTTCTAGATCTGGATAGACCAAACTAGTCTAAATTATACATCCGGTCGTAGCTTGACAGGGGCTTGCGTACCCCTCATAAATTGATTACTAAGCCTACGCAGTCAGTCAATTAGGTTCCGACGGTAATTGGGTTTATATCTCAAGGGACTGGCTTACGAATAAATTTATGTAATAAACTTAATTTTTATGATACAAACAATAGTTTTGTTGCTAATTAAAGTATTGTGGTTGTTTATCGGGCAATGGGCTAGCAATCTGTTCAAACATATCATGTCGTTCAAAATATGTATTTGTTTATTAAATAATGTGTACGTGACTGATTTGATATCTCTGAAGTTCCATTCATCCAGAAAGAGATAGAATGACATAAATGTGTTAATGTATAATTCACATGTTTATTTCATGAAATGTACTTCATATTATAACCTAGGTAAGTACCTATTTAACTGGATATACTTATATACTTCAGACTTTATAATTAAATATAACAAAATTCCCATCATGACCGTTATCACGAAAAGAGTTATCAAACACACAGTATTAAATGCTCGATTTATACAACCATTAATGAATCGTAGTTTGTAACATATTCAAACTTTGTAAGCATCAAAACCACGGAATATCTATCTATACGGAGGGGTATGAAATACTAAAAACTAACTTTCCATATTTTTGTCTGCTATGTAAAAAACGTTTTGTTTTTATCGGCTGCAGCCCAGTGGTTAAGACCTCTGACTTCTTATGAGATATGTGAGATATGCCTAGGTTCGAATCTCGGTTCTGGCATGTACCAATGAATGAAATTTAAACACGTGTTTTTCATTTACAGTCTCTAATGGTGAGGGAAATCACCGTGAGGAAACCTGCCTATCCCTCGGGATAGGTAAAAGCCTATCACGTTGGCTGCCGTCCATCTAGTAAAACGCGGCGTTCGAGTGACCCATACCTAACATGCCTTTGAAATTTAGGAAATGGGCACTCAAGCCTCTGACTACCCCGTCACAATAAAATATACACAAGTCGTGAAGCGTATGTATGTAATAAGGGGTTGGCATATGTTATGTATATTGCTTGGAAGGCTAAGTTATATTATTAATTCATTGATAAACTAGTCTTTAACTATTCTCAAAGCCATTAAAGCATAACTCCCTTTTATATTTAAATTATAAAATAAGAGTTTAGTTGGTTAAGTTTCTCGAAAGCAATTAAGCCTTTTAATTAAACCCACGGTCTTTTCATTAGAAACTAACTTGGATTTATTCATGAGTTTTAAGTATTAGTTTTAAGAGAGGGTATTTTTAGTCTTATTCAAGGGTTTTTACTACTTTGTATAGTTGACCCGTGACCAAGGCCATCGCAACGTCGGGTAACATTTTGATTATAAATTATATACGGTAAGACCTGTTTCCTTGTAATATAAAATTGTGTGCAGAAATGTGATCACATATTTTTTCAGGCTAGGCTGAAATTTGAGTGACCATCGTTGTATTCAAGAAGATATTTAGACAATCAAGCTTCAGATTTCAATATTTAGTAGATTGTGTGTGGCCAATAAACAATAAATATTCTGTAACAATAACTATAATAAACTAGACGTGAAATAGCTATATTGCTATAGCTCATGGTTGCAAGGTAATGTTACATAGCGTAAAACCTTCCTTGATAGATACTTTATCCAAACAGAGTTTTTTTTTTAATTCAAACCAGTACTTCCAGATTTTAGCACATTCAAACAAACAAATTCTCAGCGTTATAATATTGGTATACATTTTACATCCAAATACTGCAGCCATCCCCCGTTTAATTGTTTCCAAAGAGAACAAAACTCAATCCGTTTTAAGCGTTGAAGCGTGAAAAGCGAAATTGCCTTTTTAGAGATTTCGGGCAACAGAAGCGACAAACATAAACATAGTCCTTCGGGAACACTTTCCTTTAAGCTGGCAATGGAGGTCTTTGCAGCTTTATTTGTATGGGCAAGGTTGGTTGTTGTTACCAATTGGTGTGGGAGTTGCAAAGGATAAAGAAATAATAATTGCCTCGTGATTATTGTTAGGGTTGTGAAGGTTTTGAGTTTTGGTATGGAAATATAAGTTTAGGGTATTGGCTATTAGAGTTAGTTATTGGTAGTTCTTTAGTTATTCGGATTTTGGAAAGGAAGAAAGGGCTTTCTTGTATAATAGCATTTACGTATAAAATTAATACAGAATAGTGCAGATACAATTACGTTATCCAACAAAAATAAAATATAAGACACAATACTTTTTTTCGATTGATTTCCTCTGTATTTTAAAATAATCATGAAAGTATTATAATGAATTTCCGACTGTAGATTAAATTCTATTTGTGTTCATCAGAAGCGCTAGTGGTTTGTCAAGATGAAGCTCCTTGATATCTGCCCACTCCTTTACAGACAAAGAAACTTGATGTGTATGTATGTATGTATTAATACGATTTGAAAGTATTGAATCCAGAACCTCGAACCAAAATTAAATATTCACTTTACCCATATACTGTTAAGTAAGCTAAAACATTTCCGCTCATAAAACTCTGTGTTAGACATTCATTCGCAGTGAGGAGATAAAGCCTCTCCAATTGTCACCGAGGCGCTACCGGGAGGTTTCCAATTTTGGAATACTCAAGCCTCTTCAGGTATACTCTTGTGACTTCTGAAGAATTTTGAAAATGTTGAACGTGGAATGTTTAATTTATGTAGGTATTTTCATTGAATGTAACAAGTAATTTTTTTTTTAAATTACATACGTAACATTTTTATGAAGTGTTTTTATTAAGAGATAGTCAAGAGTCACTAAAGCACTAAAGTTCTACTATAAAATCTTAAAGCTACATATCTGATATGACTATACCATTTTAAGGAAGATAAAGTAAAATATTTTTATTTCTTTTATTTACAGTTTTTAACTAAAAGTATACTTTTAAGCATAAATAATATTAAATTAAAGATTTTTAGAAATCCATACCAAAAATAATTCAGTGCTTACGGAAAATATAAAAGCGTAAACTGTCACGGGACTGACAAACTGTTGGTTTTTATGTTTTATAGTCACATCGATTCCACATTTCAACATGACGGGTGGTGTTTCATATCATCATGTACAGGCACTGACAATTACTTGTTCCTAAGAATAAGCTGGTTATCCCTCATGAAAAAAAAAAAATATTTCATTTTAAACAATATAAGGTTCATAAATATCACTTATTGAAAGTAAAAAGAAAACATTTTCTCATGAAAAATTTGTCGGTAACATTCCAATGATTAAAATACATATTGTTAATATTTAAAATGAATCTAATTGAACTGTTCATAAATCCAGATCTACTGAGAAGAGATTCCAAGAACTTTAGTGGTTAGGTATTCTGTGTCCTTACATAACGCAATCGTTTAGAATTTCATAGAAACCGGAGTTTCGTATATGCAGGATGCATGAGTAACTCATCAAAATAGGAATCCGTAAACTCTGCATACCTCTCCACAGGGATTCGGGCATGATGTATGTAAAGTAGTAGTCAATTTTGAGACAACTCATACTTTTCACAATTCCAGAGATAGATAGATACCCTAACCTCTGACTACCCCACAAGGGTTTTGCTCTTTGACAATGGCTTCCATTGTAAATGTAGTCCCGGATACGATTCCTAACCGGGGCACCCAACTGTTGAATAATCAAGTGGTCGAGGTCTTAACAACCCTTTAAGAAGCCTTTTTATTCCTGATTAAGGGATATTAGGCAGTATGAGTATGGTAAAACTATTTTTATTGTAGATAGTTTCCCAATGTGATGAAAGTGACTATAGCTCCTGTCTGAATTGTTAGGCAATACAGTCGTATTTTAGTTTATATTTATAATTTCTTAAATAAAACTATTTTTTAATACTATTTCGAGTATACATATCACGCCTGATTTCCAGTAGAAGGGTAGGCAGAGATCACGGATCCTCATCTGTCCCTGACAAACCACTTTCGCTTCATTGTTACTCATACACCTCCTCATATACACTCGGCGGTTATAAGTACTTCTAATGTTACCCTTTTTCAATATTTTATGTATACGAAAAAATAAACTCGTAGTATGAAAAATTAAATTTACTTACCTAATAAAATTAATAATAAATCCGCTTAAAATTCATAGGAAAATCACTAGAAGGGAACATTCAACACAAAATCTCACTACAAGTCATGACGACCTGTTGAAAATGGGCCTCTCTACCCTTCTCTCTCACTCACAACACTTTTCATATCACTGTCTCAGTCTCTCGCTGGAGCATTTACAAACGCGTACTCACTCGACGAAGGTTCGTTTCAGACTGAAGTGTTGGAGACACGAGAGGGTCGATCTATACATTTCAGTGAATTTCCTGTTGAATTTAACCCATACTGCACCTTATTCATACTGGAATAAAGCCTATAATATAAACCTTAATTTTCTCTACTACGGGCCTTGCATAAAATAGGATATTAAGTACATTTCACACCTGGTATTGTATTGTTTATTTTGAAAGATTTTTCCTTCTACGTTTTTATTACTGAGCACGTTCGTAAACATTACGTATATAATCCCTTAGTAGTTTTATAGTTATTTGTGCGTCTTACGCGTTGCTGAAGTATAAGGGAAAAACAACCTTTTAAGGTACCTTTAGGTACTTCCAAAATGTTTTGTAATTTAGTTATTTTTTACACGTTTGAACAGTTCAAAACAGGGTTTCGTAAATATGCCTGAAAGGCCTAAATAACTTAAGGTAAAATTGATTATTAAAATACACAAAAGGTTACTAGCCCATAGTCTAGTTATATTTGAAACGGAACTGAATTTTCTTAACCGTAATTTTCATAGTTTTTCAAAAAATTACAGTACATAAGAAAATATCATTTACCTAATTTATAAAATCCATAGACTAAACGCCTATCACATAACGGTCTATTAAAAAATAACCTCAAGTTCTACCAACTCTCTGTCTACTGCAAACAGGAACCCAGTCTATATGTTATAAACAAGTACAGTCGCGTCCCAAGTGTTTGCCTACCCGTGTTGACTTTCAATTACGAAGCAACTCATATTAAGTTCAAACATAAATAATGAGATTGTCTTCAGGAGCATGTGTTTTATTATTGTTAGCCTTCATTACTGAACTTATAAATATTAGGGTTTTGAGGGGTAGTTAGAGATCAACTAGAGTTGCTGTAAGATAGAGAATTTACTTATTAGATATTTTTTAGTCGTACTTACTATAAAAGTAGTATATATAAATATATATATATATATATATATTAAATTATCGAATTAATATTATATAAAAGCTATGCTTTATATGAATTTCATTAATCAATGTCCATTATGATAAATAATGACATAATGTGTGTAATAATGTCTATTATGAAATCAATAAATTGGGTAGTAGCTTATCTTTCTCCAATAAAGTTAATAGAATGAAACATACTTATTATATATCTAAAAACCAAATAATTACTGTGTGTTAAATGTTAGTGTTCACCATCACAATAGCTCCTCAAGACTCTAAGTACCCTAAAAGGGTTAACAGTCGTAAACATACATCAATTCCATTATTCTAGGATGTAAACCTTTTCCCTAGCAAATCGTTCGTAATGTTAAATTATCCATCATTCAAAGAGCCAATATAACTCAAGGGAAAAGCAATAAAAGTATTAAGATGAAAACGTAAAGAGAATCGCATTAACTTAGAAATCACGTTTACTTAGGTGCCCATAAAATGTACACATATATACACGTCACACCTGATTTCTTGTAGAGGGTTAGGCATAGATCACAGATCCCTATCTGTCCCGATCCTGACAAACCACTTTCGCTTCATTGACACCTCTTTCCAAAAAGAACATATCTCATAAGTAAATTTTTAGGACTTTTGCTTTAATGACAATCATATACAGCCTCATACACACTCGGTGGTTATAGGTACTTCTCACGTTACCCTTTTTCAATATGGCGTCTATATGACTGACTATTAAACATATACCCTATCTATAATCTTCGGATACATGGAATTAGATACATTCAGGTTTTTAATACTTTAAGGGTAAAAAGATTCTCGGATATAAAATATCTACTTGGTTACTTTTTAGTGACGGAATTGTGATACTAGAATAATATATTGGAAATGTAGTTTTCTAACAAACTTCAGATTTACGATTAGGAGGTTATCCAAACGCACCACGGAGGTCGTCATAGTATATCGAAAAGTATAATTTTTTATATCTATTACATTATATCTTATCTCTTTTTATATCTAAATATCTATCTATATCTCTCGTAGTTATTCAAGTATATTCCATAGCAAAGGATTCTTAATAAGCCGCAAGTGTTACTACATGTTATTATTGGTTTTCTTTCATCCCGATAATAGAATTCTTTTTCCTCGTGGGATACAAGATGAATTAACTTCGTTAACATAAACGTTATTATGCAATCAACCCTGGATTAAGGTGGAAGAAAACAATTGTATTTTACTTTATTACATACTTAGATAAATATTTCAAACCTTTTCAAGGTAGACAGGCCTGCACTGACTGACTTAATAATCGTGACGATATTGGAAAAATTACCTTAAATAATTCATTTTGGTAAACTTTTGCAATCTCAAATCAATGTAGATATCGATAAGGAGATTGTTCAGTTTCTAGTTGTTAGTCCATTTTGACGTTTAATTTTCCTTTGCTACCCCCTACAACATGCCGTGAAGAAAGACAGTTAATTCGCATTATACAAACTAATCTATAGAGCGACAAACATGTAAATTCGTAATGAAGTTTTTATAAGACAGTACTATATAAGTATTTTCTTGTGATGACGTTAGATTACAGATATTAAGAATGCAATATCTGGTTCCTTAAGTCTCTGTTTACCCTTAAAAGGATTGCATGAATGCTTGAATGAAGCTTGTTTAAGCTAGAAGTGTCATGGTGATGAAAGGTTGTTATGCCTCCGACATTCACGTGTTAACCTCCACATGTTGTGGTTTACTGACCAACTAAGTTGTGTTTGTGGTTCGTACATTCATTGTATAATTATTACGTTAATTAAATGTCCTTTATTTTGTTTCTTAACGATATTTATTTAAATGTAGAAGTAATGATGTTACAAATTGAATACTGACTATCCGGTGGCCATGGAATTATTTCCTCTGTAATTGCAAAATACTACTACTCCGAAAGGATAGCAGTTGAGTTGTTTTTTGATCAACAGGTTTAGTATTTTCTAGTAATATACTATCTACTATACTACACCGCAGTGTTCAGTGCACAAAATTTTTAATAGACGTCGCTGCAAGTATGGAATATACAAACATACACATTCACGTCTTTCATTCTCTTTAGGGGTAGACAGAACCTAGGAGATAAAATATCGTCTAGGTGACTCTTTAGCATAAATATTCGAGTTTTAATGTCATATGGAGCATTGATTGCTAGCCCATCGCCCAATAGATTACAATTACTCCTTGTCCCTTGTTACCTCTTACGATATTCTGGGATGCACGGCAGCTAGCTAATATTCTTTTAAGTCTCAGACTAGCACGACATGCATCTAATATCTATAATACATTATTATACATATTATATTCAATGATAAGTCTATGTATATGTTTAATATAACCAACATTGCTAATCCAAGCACGGAGAGCGGTCAACTGTAAAAGTAATATGTGCGGCCGCCCTCTTAGGCTCATAAAATCCCTTTTTACATCCAAACCTGCCTGTTTTATTTCGCGTGTTCTTTCCTTACTAAATTTTTCCTTTGCTGTACAATAAGAAATCGGTGGTTTTGCGTAGGAATTCACACAGATACATACCATTGTATTGAGTCTAGATACATATTTATATATTAATACATATAACATACTTATATTTCCGAGTAAACGGATATAATACACATCTCCAAGACAACTTCTAAGAATACTGTCAGGGTTGTAATGAATATTGTCCATTGATTGAATATTGGTGACAGATTTTTAGCCTATGATCCAATAGATTCCAATGACCTCAAGTCAAGAAGAACGGCAGCTAGTTTGCATAATTTTGCCTCCCATACTAGTACGGGAAAAGCTGTTCATACCACCGACATGTTTTTATAAGGCATTAATTTTTCATTGACACTTGTCTTGTAAAAGCTGCCACGCTTACTGTTAATCCTTGCGGTGAGTGTAGTAAAAATTGGCTTACAATGACTTGTGACGAACCAACGAAATTAAAAAAACCTACTACATACCTATCATTAACTTACCTTCGATTTAAATTTTCATCGCCTTTATTGTTGACACAGCATTCCACTGGGAACTTAGGGCAATTACTTTTCTAAAGAAAATTTGACTACATACAGCCTTAAACCTCTCCTCAACTGCACTCATGCGACCCTCTGCCTACCCCACAATGGTCGTGAAGTGTAAGATAGTTTCGTGTCAGGTTACCCAAATAATAACAAAGACGTAAGCGCTCGTCGTTTGCGTCGGGAAGTGAATCAATCACTGTCATTTGCACAGTAGTTAGCACTTCAAATAAGTTGCTGTTTACTCAGTCGTTTATATAAATAAATAGTTTGGGAAACGAAAAAGGAGGTTTTAATTGTCTGGGAGTAGGGTAGTAAACAGTTATTCTTTTTAATTTAATCATAAAATTGTATATAAACTCAAACTCAGATGTATTTATTCAACAAAAGTGCAAGTACAGTACTTTAACTGAAATTCAAATATTTGGGCTGGCTGTCTCATAAGAATTACATATATATTGGCATCCGTAAAACTCTAGACGATGGACAGGATAAAACATCAAATAATTATGTATATTTTTCATAAATAATTTAGTTATTTCTATTAGTGTCTGTGATTTTTTTTATCACCAATATCAATGACCCATTTAATATCAATAGACATAACCTACTTAATAAGTTTAAGTTTTTTCGGTATAAGTGTGTTTAAAACTAGACCTCATCTTCAATTTTATTAATTCCCTCATGGTTCTAGCATAAGATCAGCGCAGTGATTGTACTTTAATCATTGTATATATCCTGACCTGGGACCATTTTACTGGGCAATGACATGCACATGTAGGATTTAATAACTTACTTGTAGGTATTAACTTCTTTTCTCTTTTTTTAATTTTCTGTCTGTGTATGTCAAAATGTTTCTATGAATAAAGATTATTATTATTAATGTATTTTCTAGTAAAACTGAACAACCTCTGAATACCTCTAAAAGAAACCTCAAGCTCAGGTACATATACCCTCGCCTATCATAGCGTAGTGTCTTGGGAAATAGCATGAGAGTAAAAAAATAATAAATAGAAGCCATTCACGTCGCCGCACGTGCCTCCAATACCAATAGTCACAATAATCCGTCAAATAAACAGGATAAATAAAAGCCACGTCCTTGGGGTAACGAGGACGCTTTATTTGGCCTATCGATGGTTGGATGACTATTTGAAATATGGTCCTGTGGCGTCTGATCTAGGGTTAAAGGAAGATAAAGTTTTTTGGAAAAAAATAGCGATGTGATTTTAAGTTTACTGCTGTAGAAAAATGGGTGTGTATTTACGTTCATAATGTGTATGAATTGAGATACTGAGTTTAGAGTTTGATTAGTCTCGTTTGTTTTTTTGTTTTTTTATTTTATTTACCTATACACTTGGAATGATTCCACCCCACATATGAAGAGGATAAGATGGTCTTTTAATAATCCATATCTATTATGAATTACGAGGTATTTGGTGTTATAAGCTTTTTAGTACTAGTTATGGCACCCTTGTTTCTTGTTTTATGGGACGTGAATCAAATACTGGCGTCTAGATTCCTATCCTCGGGTGTCTGACAAAAGAGGCAATTGAGAGACTAAATGCAATTTAGGTAAGAGTCTAGGAGCCAGTCGTTTGTATTCTGTATTAATACTCTCAAAACTTAAATTTTAAAGTGACGGGTGGGCTTTTTAACTTACATGTTGTCAAGTTAGTGGTATTTGTATCAATATCTTTAAATAAAACTCATCATACCCAGTTCAGTAAATCCATCGATTTAAAATACTATTACCTATCCAACTCTAAGTAAAAGATAAGTAGGTAATCTTTCCATTCATAACGAAACCATGATTCGAAGTTTCCTAAAAAATATCCTCTCGATACATTGAAGTATTTGAAGGGTACCTTTTGTAAGCCTCGTTTCAAGGAAAGAATCAACCTTGCAGGCAGGGAGGTGAAAATATTCAATCACTGTCAAATTGTATTACGCGGCGGAAAATCATCTTTGAGATGAACCGAACGAAAATGCTGCGGAACAATGCTGATTAGTACTTAATCTTTAGCAGTAAGGGAGTTGTGGATTGTAAGTAGCTGTCTTTTGTGACATTGATGAGTTAGCTCCTTAAAAATAATATATGTTAGTGTTTTCGATCGATTACAAGCAAGTGACATTTTGGGTGATTATGAGCTATTAGATTCGAAAAGATAATACTGATATAATAGCTACTAATCCAGGAAGTATAAGGGCTTTAGACACTCAAAACTCATTATTAAAAATAATAAAGTTTAATTTGAGATGCGATTAGTCCGTTCATTTATATTCTCGCCGTAAACTTTTCGTTAGTTTATTTTATACTTGTTTTATTTTTTATAAAAAGAAAGGCTTTTTTTTATCTTTGTACGAGTACATATTGAAACAAACGAAAAAGATTAAAGAAATGAACCACCTGCGGCCGGGGAAAACAGCTTGAGCAAACCAACCTATTCCTCGTAACAGGTAATGCTATTACTACTTACCACCTGTTGTATTATGTACTGACGACTATCTGGTTAATGCGTGAGTTCAGGGTAGTCATAGAACTTTTACCTCCATGATTGTGGATGCCCTGCAAGAGTTAAAAGGTTTTGTAATTGTATGCTTTATTTTATAAAGATAACATTTTAAACAATATTAGGCACTAAAAATAACTGTTTAACATTAAATAATTGCCACAATTCCAGAGTCCTGTGATCTTTTAATCACAAAGCTCCGTTCAAAGGAAACAGCAATAAATAAGCGAAAATAAAACACGTGGGTAGTGGGTTTGACCTTTGAATATTCGAGTTGAAAACAACTTTAAAAGTGACGTCAGAAATTCAGGTAGAGTTAACTGGAATTGAGTGGAATTTGTTTGTCGGGTTTGCGAAAAATTTAGCAACCTACTGGAACCTTATGTCTATATTTTTTAAGAGAATATGTGTGATATGCCTATAGGTATGAATGAAATTTGACTACAAACTTTCATTCTGGCAATATTTACATAAATTCTAACTTTATCGATAGCTGTGATACACGCACATTTTTTAACAAGCATTGAGTTACACTGTTGAAAAAACACGTGTAAGTATTATAGTATCAGCATACCTATTTTTAAATAATGAACTGACAGTTTTAATATTTAAATAATATAAGTTAACACGTGGTTTCGTCGTGGCTATAGAATAATTATATCTGCAAAGTTTGTTTGATGTATCACATATTTTAATGAAATTATTGTGTATCTACCCTAGTTTAGGTATTAAAAAGATGCTTTAATCCATTTATACTATTCAATAACGATCTCGTCATGAATGAATATTTGTTCTTATATGCGCATTTATATGATATTTTGTATGATATGATATTGTAGATACACAATAACTTCATTATAATGTAAAACATCAACAAACAATTTCTTAAGTATACTTAAATATACCTACATAAATACACATAACGCCTGATTTCTTGTAGAGGGGGTAGACAGAGATCACGGATCCCCATTTGTCTTGATCCTGACAGAGCAATTTCGCTTCATTGACACTCGTATATCTTCTCATACACACTCGGCGGTTATAGGGACTCCAAACGTCACCTTTTTTCAATATAGCGTCTAGTATCTGACTGTCATATGTCTTATTAATAAGTATACTATACTTACACGTATTAAAACAGTGTGAACTCAACGCTTGTTGAATAACGTGCGTGTATCGCGGCTATTGATAAAGTTAGAATTGATGCTACGAGAGCGGTTGCTCTACATTCGTAGTAGGAAGTGGTTTTATTGCGTGAAAATTTATTGTTCGTGGGTTCGATTTGTCATAATTGCTTCCCGTCAGGCATTGTGCAGCCATTTCACGTTATTACCAAAACTTTTACGTGATAAACATGTCCACAAACGGAAACGTAACGTGAATAACGTGATTTGTCACGTAGATTAGCTTTTACGTTACAAATTAATAAATATGCGTCCAATGTTAGTTTTGGAAATAAATAGAATGTTATCTATTTTCTGCATGTTGTAAGAGGGAATTAGGGGACTACGAGTTTAAAGTGTTGTAAGAAAAATAAAGAAGTTTAATAAATTAAATCAAGCACATGAAGGGATGGTTGAATGGGATCTATAAAGCCAAAGTTGAAGGTAGAACGTATACAGATCAAATTAGAGACATTATTCTCAAAGCCAACAGTATGTATGAGAAGATTAATGGGTCAGAGTGATAAAGGTAAGATTTGTCAGGATCTTTCCAGGTGGCGATACATAGTGTCTGCCTATCCCGTTGGGGACGTAGAGGCGTAAATATATGTATGCTTAAAGAAATTATGAGTCGATTGCCAAAATCTTTTCACTGCTATAGATAATCACAGATATGTCTTCCAACCCTCTCAAAAAGGAATGTAAAAATTGCTTTAATAAATGCCGGAAAGAACACAACTTATTACGTCCTATAAACGTTTCAGTGCACCACGGGACATTGTGTGTTTGTAGTTGCATTTTACAGTTCCTTTTTGGGTTTACGATTGCATTTCAAAGTTACGTCCCCGCTTGAGGTTTTAAAATTTTGTGCAAACGCAGTAAAAGGGTGGTTAAATTTATCAACATTCATTTCACCTGAATGGAGATAGAGCTATAAAATGAGACACGCTCATGCTTAATAGATAAAAGAAAGACCGCGTTTTTATTTCTATACTGTCCATTCTTGAGGAAAGTTTTCACATTCTTCATTATAAATGTACAATATGAAATTTGTAGTCCCTGAATATTTAATATATATATATAATTTATTTTATTTAAATATTATTATTTAGGATATATTAAAAAGCACTGGTGAATCTTAACGGCTCAAAGATATCGTTTTAGGAACACATAATCCAAACTACAACAAATTTAAACAAATATTTCCTAGAATAAGCTATAATATCTTAATAATTTATAAAGCAAACCAGATAAAACTCATACGCAAACAACAGTTACATACTAGTACTATTCATCTCCCAGATTTGGTTCCGACCCAGACGATTAATGTTTATGTTACGCAATTACATGTTGATTTTTCGTAAGCACGCATTATGTTGAAGCGAGCTCATTTTTCATCCCCTTGAGGAATCAGAAGCAAATTTGCAAACGTAGGGCTCGAGGCAAAAAATGCTGATCAATCAATGTCACTTGCACCCTTGTTAGTCAGCAATCAGTGCGTACAGCCTCCGCGTAAGAAAGACTAGTTAGCTGTTTAGTGAATGTAGGTAATGTTGATTTATTTAATGTTATATAAGAATTATGTGATATAAGGTCACGCAATGTCTCGGATAGGATAACTAACGGTTTTCTTACAATATTTTTACCCATTTTGCTTATCACGGTATTCGGCCAAATAATTTATTTAGGTGATTATGGACGAGTCTTATTTGCATTTTTTTACTTGTATCACGGTAATTGGTCCATTATTTTTATATTGAAAATTATGGAAAAGCGAGATTTTATGCTTTATTAAACAAACTATACTTACATATGACCAAAGACATTAGTCCTTCAATTTATCCTTACTTAAAAAAGCTTATGTAGTATCTCCAAATATTTGTCCACTTTAAAAGGAACGAAATGACGTGATTACATATGAAGGATTCCTTTATAGTCCAACATTTCAAGGACTGTAAACAAACCATACGAATAGTCTTATTTTCTTCCTTTACTGGGAACAAAGTAAACCAAACAACAATATTATTTCAACGAAAGAGAAACGCGTGATCCCCAGTTCTCGTGCCTTGCTTAATAATTCATCTAACCGCGGCTTAACATTCGTTCTCGCGTTTCTATGAAGCTTACGGTAGTCTTAATAATATGTACTTACTACAATTTAATAAGCGTTTAGGTAAAATACTTACTGTATCAAATATGCTTGATAGCTGAATGATTTTAAAATATTGTATGTATGTACATAGAAATGAGATGCAAACTACGGGTTATGGGCTAGCAACCTGTTACCAATTTATCGCATTAGCTCTCACGTTTTACTTTAAGTGTTCGATAAATTATATGTTTCTTTATCATGTAATTTCATCGTATTATATTATAATAAGAATATTTGGACATTATTACACCAATTGAACTAAAACCTTGGTAAGTTCATTTAAGACTTGTGTTAAGGGTACTAGTCAACGTATATTTAAGAAATATATACATATTATATATAGATAAATACATGTATAGCATATATAATCAACTACCAGACTGGAAAGCAGGGAATAGAACCCGGGACCTCACGATTAATATTGTCAATATTGCCTATGTACACGTTAGTTAATTTAATATAAGACATTCCAATAAACGTGAGGAAAACCTACTACATTTCTATTTTCCTTCCAACACACCTTGTAGTACGAATTTCTTATTCGAGGTGACAGGCACCTGTCTTATCTAATACACTGATATATTTGTCTCTTACGACCAGATGAGTAATGAAACCGTACAAGCGAGACGAAAGTCAAAGGGAAATCCTGTCTTGGAAAATATTAGCACATTTGATTGCGTTCATTACAAAATATGGTAAATACATATATTCACGCCTTTACGTCCCTAATAGGAATGGCAGATACTATCAAACGCTGCTGAGACATTTGCTTGCTTCTTTTTTCACACTACGTACACAAAAAATTTATGTTTCCAATTTAATCTGTATAAGTAGTACGCGTAGAGCGGTAAAATATGGTAACTACTATATAATACACTACGCATACAAAAGATAACAATATCGACAGAATCTAATAGTTTTTTTTTCTACAATATTATTAAATCCAAATTCGATGTAGCTCAGTTGTTTGGGGCTTGGCTCTGTAATGGGTAAAGGGTTCAAATACTGCTTGAGCATGTACCAATGGAAATGAAGTTTAATGAATTTCTATGTACATTTTCGTAATAAAAACACATTTACGAAATGCATCGAATTATACGGTGAGGGAAAACATCGTGAGGAAACCTACCTGTTCGTCGAACAGGTAATAGTTAATGCTTGTAAAAGGCTACATGGCTGACCACCTGTCACATTGAGTACTGACTATCTGGTCAACACGTGGGTTCGAGGTGGCCGTAGAATTACTATCTTCGCAATTGCGGAGATGGAAACCTGGACCTGGACCCAATGGTCGTGATTGCGTATTATTAAATCAACAGTTTTTGTTTTTAAGACCAAGAGTTGCCAGTACTATAAAATAAACAAAAGACACCCAGGCTGGCGAACATTCGAAGGAGTAATGCATCTCTCAGAGAGATCAAAGACTCGTCTTGGATTCCTTGACGAAGGTATTTAAAACTTAATTAACGATGGAGCAAGAGGAAATCTGTTGTTGATCCTCGTATTTCCGATTCAGGTCAAGAAAACTACTCTATTTTGAGATGAAAATATTTCCTTTTAAAATAACCGTAGTAGTCTTGAGTATGAACCGTTCCAAGTGGCGATTGATAGTCTGCCTATCATGTTAGGAACGTATAGACGTCAATATATAAATATATTATGTAACAATATACTATTATAATATGAAAATTTTTCCTTTTACATCTCCTATATCAGTTTTGAATATAGATCGTTCCAGGTCGAGATGGATAGCCTCTGCCTATCCTGTTAGGGGCTGAGAGGCATGAATATTGTATGTGCGAGTATTTATATTCTTAAGATAAGAATACAATAAAAAGGGGAGTGTTTATACACAACTCGTGAATGTTATGTTACGAGTATGTTACGAATATGTGGTCTTAAATAGATTACCTTTGTCCAGTTTGACACTACAGTATTTTTATGTAAATTTATGTAATTAGCGAACTACATATATAACGTAACCCCACTGATTTTATTTGATAGGCTGTATATGAACTAGAAACTATATGCGACTTAAACTACTATCTGAGGTATTATTATGGATGTACTCGTAATCCTACAATCATTTACTATATTTGTCCCCAAAACAACCTAACTGGGTCAAAAAGTTTATAAAAACCCCATTAGTCGGTACCAAAACATCCTCTTTTACGAAAAACAGTTTCTAAGGTAAACAAAAGAAAAACGAGGGCGGCTAATCACAACCAAAAGTTTCCGAGACACCGGATTTGTCGAAAGGACTTGTTGTTTATGAATGTCACGTAGCCCTGGAACCCTAAAGACCTACGAAAGCCTTCATCGCTTGAAATCAATACCTTTTACTCAGGTTACATACATATAGTCATGTCTATATTGCTCTTTTGTCTTAGGCAGGAGGCCTTTATAGCAACAATAATTTGTAATTTACAAGCAATGTTCTGTTCGGGCATCTGTGCCAATTTAAATGTACATATGGAACGTAAGGTTAATGTTAAATAAATTTCTTTGACGTATCTGAAGAAATTGTTGATATTATAAGTGTGTCTGTGGTTAATTAATAAATTCTACCATAGCCTCATATAGTAAAAAAAAACTACCTATCATACAATTACTTATGTACTTTAGAACAAAGTACTGTCGTCTATGGTGCGTCAACAAAGTCAGCAGCTCAGTGAAAGTTGAAAATACAAATAATTATTTTCGGCTGAATATTTAGTCAATTGTGATGCCAAACTGGCTAAATAAGTTCGCTTTGGGATAAGATTTGGATCCTCAACTGGAACGAACCGAAGAACAAGGAAGAGAAGAATTGGGGCTTAGATTTCGTTTTTATTCGGTTGTAGCGGCTGGCGGCGTTGGTATAACCATGGCGATGGAATAACAAGAAGTTCAAACGCCGTGGCCTCAGTGTTTGTACTTCAGCCGACATTACCTTAGTGGTGAATAGCTTAATAAAGAATTTAAAAAAAAAAGACAAAGTACACTAGCACAAAATATTGTTATAAAGAGAACATTTATAACACATGCTAAACGATGCCTTTCAATTGATAACAAAAAGATATCCCCTTCGCCACAAAACCCGATATTTCGAATTCAAAACCCTTTTTTATTACAAAACAATCTTCCCCTACATTGCATCGCAGGTAAGGATACAAAGAATACGTGGACGTGTTGAGGACGTGAGTGATGGTTGAATAAGGGAACGCGTCATTAATCATACCCTGCCGAGGAATAACTAAGCAGCCGTTGAAAAGCTCCCACTGTTACGTACAGGCTATTGTTGTGTATTTATAAGCGTAAATATAGCATAGGTATGCCTTGTAGAGTTTTGGCAAGTTGGCTGGGTATAGCTAAGGATTGATAAGCGTAGCATGCCTTGAGCAAGGCTTTTATCCGAAAGGAGGCCATTCAAACAAATAATAATCTAAATAAATACAATAAAATGCATGTACACAACTAATATAATGTTAAGTATAAATGTTTATTTAAATTAATTAATTATCGTTTTATATGAAATTATCATTGTAGCTTTTATGGATTTAAATAAAGCTAATATTATTCCTTGTAGGTATGGGTAAAACTTAGTTGCATGGAAACCTTAAGTTTAGTTGTTAAATAGAATTTAAGATGGAGAAATTTCATCTTGCAATAACTATTAACAAGTTTTCATACGATTTCGTATTCCCACATTGATCTTTGATTCCTTTTAAAGCTTAATTGATCTCATATTTATTCTCTATAACAGGTTTATTGTACCTAACCATTCTACACAAATTTTTGTTTATTCAAAGATTTCGGAAACATTGTCAGATGCGTTTCATGTACCTTATCACTGTTGAAGAAATTCTTCTTTAGCCAAATAAGTATAATAAGTACTATAACATTAAACAGGCGTGATGTGTATGTATCATACATAACTTTTACACGTTAAACAGACACAAAGTTACACACACATATCAAATAAGCTCGAGACATCTCAAGCCGAAACTCAGCAAAAAGGATTGCAAGAATGGCCCAAGTATAAAGCAAAAAGTTGTGAGAAAGTCCCTTAATCGCGTTCCGTTGATCCCATGTCTCCATTTGATACCATATTTGTGTCACGTTGACAAGTAACATATAACGCGGACGTGCCTTCCGAACTTTAACTGTGTGATAAGATAAGGTCAGAATTGTTCTGTGTTAATATGAAGGTTGATGAGCAGTACCTATAGCCGCCAAGTGTGTATGGGGAGGTGTATAAGTGTCTGGCATGAGCGGGACTAATGGGAATCTACAGGGCATCAAACCGATTTCAAATCAGGCGAGATTTGTATGTTCTGTGTTATAGTACATACATAACAACGTGCTGCTTTTCTTGTCTTAAGCAAAAGGTATATGGAATCATTGGAACGATAGGTTAAATACACATCCATACTCGTACATATATTTCCTGTAAAGGGGTAGACAGAGATCAAGGATCCTCATCTGTCCCGAACCTGACAAACCACTTTCTCTTCATCGACACTCATACACCTCCTCATACACACTTGGTTGTAAGTAAGGTTGAATTTGTATGCATGTCCTCTAATTTCTATTGGGACGCAGAAGTCATGATGTCTTGAAGTCATTAAATCTCAATCCTAAGAGTGTCTATTCATATAGGTTTAATGAGTAAATCGTTTCTTCGATATTTCATATCAACACAACAACTATTTAGACATTAGCACTAAAGATAACCATACAGATCATTTAACATCACAACCCCAATATTTATGCTAATAAGTAACCAAGGAAATGCTTCCATGTCTCCAAGGTTATGTCCACCCTTAAAGGGATGACAAAATGTACATGAATGTATGTATTTATAAAACATCACACAAATATACATAGGCTTCACGATTTTTGTGTATACACATTGTGACGGAATAGTCAAAGGCTTGAGTGCTCTAGGCGCCAATCTCCGAAATTTCAAAGGTATTTATTTAGTTCCAATCAATTCATTAAGCTATCCACACAGATGAGTTTCAAACCAGAAGACTCATAAGGGTCATATAGCTAACTAAAAAGCTCTTACCAATAACGTATGCCTGTCACGTTTGAGAGGGTCATTTCGGCAGTGACCCCCCGCCCCAACGGCCATCATTTGAAATCAATGACTGCCATCTATTGGGGAAAATAAACTCGATAAGGACGGACTATTTTAATATTGTCTAAAGTAAGGGTGCACGTAGAATGAAGAATATATTTACGTGAAATGGGGATTTGTGATCTGTCTACTTTTTCGTAAAGAGACGAACGCGGTATGTAATGTAACGTTTTAAAGGTTTTTGGTTTATTAATTGTAGTTTAGTACCGTTAAGAGTAGTTGGTACCTGAATAATATATGTAAAATCAGGTTTTAAATGTAAATAAAAAAGAGGATTCTTCTTACATACATATACATTGACGTCCTTTGAACCCTTTACAAGAGGATAGAACCTTAGAGACATAAAATGTCCTTGGTCACGTTTGCCTTAATATTGAAGTTGTGAAAGTCATATGAATCATTGGCGACAGGTTGCTAGGCCATCGCCCAATAGATTCCAAATACCCTTTGGAACTTAGTCGCCTCCTATTATATAACGGGATGAATAACAACTAGTTAGTATTTTTTACGTCCTTAATGATCAACGTGGATCTCTTAATTTAAGATAATATAGTAGATCGAAACGCTATTTCATAACTAACCCCTAAAAAGAAACGTCTATATGTATATGTACGTACGTGCGTACTGCACCTACCTAACTAAGCCACTAATAAGCTATTAACTAGTTCACAAATTAATTATCTTGAGTATCAAATGGTACCACAGACCACGTAAACATATTAACGTTTACCCAGGTGTATATACGTTTGGGTAGACAATGATCACAGGCACCCATCTATCCTGATCCTGACAGACCACTTTCGCTTCATTGACACTCATACACCTTCTTATACACACTATGGTATAGGTACTTCTAACGACACCCTTTCTCAATATTGCGTATAACTATCTGGCTATCATATATCTTATTAGACCGGCCTACCGGCCCTACGTACCTACTGAACCTTTCACTTCACCCACATAAATTACCGTTATGGTATATTACCATATACATACATTCACGTCTTTTATTCCCTTTCGGGGTGGACAGAACCTTGGAGACATAATATATACTAGATCACTGTTTAGCATGAATATTTTGGTGGTGATGTTATGACGGATATAATAAAATAATAATATATAATACTATTGTGAACATTAATTAGTAATTTCATAAAGCTTTCACATAACCAAGAATCTTTTACATTTATCGGTAAATTCAGCACATAAATGAACATAACTGAAAATAATATTTCAGTTCCCACTACGCCTCTTGTTAAAGGCGTGATAAATAAACAATTTTTATGCGTTGCAAACGTGCTTCAAATACTAGTGTCGGCACGGCTATCATTGATCACAACCCAACTATACGGTTATAAAAACGTACTAAGAAAACAAAAAGTGTTTTGTTAGGATCGGGACGGATGATCGCGATCTCTGCTTTACCCTTCTACAGGGAAAGTGATGCGTATTTATGTACAATAAACAGGTTCAAAAAAAGAGTGACAAAGGATTCGGTGACTGAAGATCCAGGTTTGATCCCCACTAGAGCATGTATGTGAAATTCTATATTCCAAAGTTAGAATATATAAGTAAGTTTGCATTGTATTCATAGCAAAAGAAAACTTAAGCGGTAAGGTAAACTTTGTGAGGAAATTTGTCTTTTCTTAATATAATAGCATTAGTAAGCATCAGGTTCAGTACAGAACTTCTTTTAAAAAGTGTATATAAATCGTCTATTCCTGATAATATAAGATTATACACACATATACTAATAGTAAGCTACTCACTAATTCCGTAACTTTTATTTAACGTTAATTAATCTGTAGTCTATTAGTACTTTTAGATAAAAATCTGTTGTATATAATTTATATATACATACGTGCTTTTCAAAGTCCCAAAATATCTCAAACTTTATCATTTTCGTTCAATATCTGTGTTCGACCCAAGAAGAAACGTGAAACGTATTTCTTTGTACGCAAGCAATATTGTCTTTGTATCATACGGGAATTCCGTCCGGCTGCTCAATGCTATCTGAGGCCACTGCGAAATTGGTTTTGCTATCTTTTGATCTGAGACTACTTTGTAATAGATGAATCATATTTTCCATTTTCGGTTTATTGTTGCGGTCAAAATAGGGTATATCCAACAAATAGTTTTCTTAATGTCATGGTTATAAGTAATAATAATATATTTATCATTATAATATAAGTAAACATTTTTGTATTCATAATGAGATGTAAGACAATTTTACTGCTCCGCAAGCTTTATGAAATTTTATTATTCAAACTACATTTTACTATTAGTTTATCAATTCATATAGAAAAACGATTATTATCGTATACGAGTTGTAATTTTATCAGCTAAGATAAACTAGTAAAATTAGCCCCAACAGTTTTTATAGTTATAAATTTAAGGCTAAATTATATCGGGAGAGATTTTTTAAGTCTCCTTTCTGTATTCTGCTTCAGAGATTATGTACGTAAGTCATTTGTACTTTTAATATCGTTAATCTATCTTTTTTTGCCAGGATAAATCACTCTTTCACAAGCCTCTTACGTCCCATTCAGCATGGTGGTGCCATCATTTTTACTCGAATGTACCTATTTTGTAACAATTAAACACAGTATAAAACACAGGTTGCTAACACATCGCCATATTATCGTATTTACCCATAGTCCCTTAGCCTCCTCCTACGACATGCCAGGAAGAACGACAGCTAGTCAGTGTGCTTGAGAGAAAGGTAGCTACTCAACATTACTTACATAAAGTAAAGGACATCGTTTTAAAAACGTATACAAAATATGCAATAAAGGATCCTAAGCAACTCACATAACAATTCCACTCCGATTCAAATGAACAAGGCTGGGAGCATATTGAAAATACTTGTGCATTCCGCAAGTATTACCTACAAGGTTCTGTATTCAATACGAAACTTATGTAATACTCTCAAGGCTAGAATATAATAGATATAAAGGTAACAGATACTTGCTGTTATTCTATTCTTCTATTATTATTATGCTGTGTTAGTCTGGAATGTTAAAAGAATGCGATCTAGCTGCCGTTCTTCCCGGCATGTCGAATGTAGTGACTAAGGGACTAAGGGTACATTCAGGGGTCATTAATGTTTTATGTAACATCACAACCCTAATATTCATGTTAAAAAGTGACATAGGAGTATATTTTCCAAGATTTTGCATGCCTCGAAAGGGATTAAATGACGTGAATGTATGTGTTTGTATGTTATCCTGTATATCATTATGGAACATTATAGATTTTTTAACAACATTAACGTAATGATAATATATATAATATAACGTAATGTATGTTTCTTATATATAAGATACATTCTGATGATAAACAGATATTTATTTATTAGCTACCCAGCTGTAAGGAAACCGTAATGGTGTGAATTTATATAAGTATAAGTCATAGTGTTTTTTGTTATAAAAATAACATTTTTTAACAACAGAAACCAAAACTCTAAACCTCCATTCTCAAACCTTCTTACATACTACTAAAAGCAAAAATAAAAAAACATTTCCTTCAACTTAAAACCAAAACTCCGACCTTCTTTTTCCAACCTTCTTCGTTCCCGATCCTGGCTCTATGGCCTGGTGCGGTCGATTAGGGAGGGGATGGCCTCAGTCAGGGTGAAAGCGCCGTGAAGAACGAACGCCCGCCGGTCGCTTGATACGCGTAACAGGTTATTTGTGAAACGGTACACCGTATATTGTGCTTTTATATGTAAGTAAGCTTGTTTTTTATATGTAGATATGTATTACATGTAGATGGTTAGTTTTATTATATTCGTAGTATGGGGTGGTCGTAGTATAGTATTCGTAGTTAAGGTTGGATTCTGTTGATTCTTTAAAGTGAGGGATTTGGGGAGTACTTTGAAGTATATGTTTTTTTTTAATTATTTAAATATTTGATCTTTATTAGTCCCTCTAATAAGTTAACTCTTTTCAAATTATTCTACAGTCATAGCTTTTAATAATTCATGTTAAAAGTTCATATAAAAACGGTTTAAATCCTTTTTCAATTCAATATTTCGCGAGTTTATATGTATAATTTAACAAATTCTGGTAAAACACTATCATACTCATACATTTGTATGTTTGTTATAAGTATGGAAAGAAAACTTAGTTCTCAAATTGATTTACTATAGTATTTTCAAACTTCCTATACCTACTTTGTCATTGCGCAGCCTTTGCGCAGGTATATAAGGAGCAACCTATAAATAGCACCTTATATGCACTTAGATAAAGCTTAAAATAGAACGACCTAATCTGACCATGTACCATAAAAATTACTATGTTATGTTTTGCTCCTACAGCAAAGGAACATATAAAGCGAAATAAATGAGATTCGTTTGCGAATATATAGGTAATAGTCAGTTGCGATCGACTATTGACTCACCATGTGTTACATGACTACGAGTATATGGTAAACCAACTCTAAGGTTTCTCTAATCAACTTTAATTTAATCAACCTTAGTTATAACGTTAGTGGTCACTCAAGCTTCTGACCATCCTAAAATAGAAAGAGATTGAATATTTCTTCCATAGTATATATTTATATACTATTTGTGCGTCTCACGTTTTTCTGCTTAACTGATATTATAATTTTTTATGTTACATACATACAAACACGTATTTTTACCTTTTTTGGAGTGGACAGAACCTTGGAGACATAAAAATATCTACTTGAGCACTTTTAGCAAGAATATTATAAACCCTATTAATACAAGTCTATTTATGAAAACAGTTGACATTTCGAGCACGTTTAACAGCCGAGTGTATATGAGAAAGGTCAGTGGTAAGTGAAGTGAACATAATAATAGCATCAATGAAAGTCCTGTGTTAGACTGGAACGTTAATAATAAACTACACTACCTGGATAGGATAGTATGATTTCAATATGCAATGGCAGACATCCTGTGCTAGTCCTTAATGTAAAAATAATGTTTAATAGCTGTTGTTCTTCCCGGCATATCGTTAAGGCGGCTTCGGAACTAGGGGTTAATGGAATCTATTTAGCAATGAGCTTATACTATTGTTCGATGGGCTAGCAACCTGTCACCAATGGTCTATATAACATCACAACCCTAATATTCATGCTAATAAGTAACCAATGTAATGTTTTTATATCTCCAAGGTTGTGTCTACCCCCGAAAGGAATTGAAAATGATGAATTTATACATAATTGCAGAAATGGACTCGCCAACCTCAGACTACTCCATAAGGGATAATGGTCGTATATGTATTTGAACCTTCATGTTGCTGTTTATCATATTAGGATTAGGGGTCAATAGAATCTATTGTACAATGGGCTAGCAACCTGTCACCAATGTTTCATTATGACATCGCTCCAATATTAACGCTAAAAAGTAATTTAGGAGATAGGAGAGGTTCTTACCACCTGGAAAGTGATTGAAGGAAGTGACAGTATTTGTATGTATGTTGCCACTTATGTATGGTGTGATGATATTTGAACCCTTTACGTATACATACATATACATGTTCTTTTTTAGAACAGACACATAATGACTGTGAATGGGGTCGGTCATTAATTTTTCATTTTGAAACGCAAAACGGCCAACAAGCAGGGTAACTGTAATTGGGATATGTTTGTGATATATATGTGTTTGAAACATTTTTGGTGGTAGATTTTTAGTGTATTTTTAGCTAAGAAAGTGGTTTTGGTAAGGTTAGCTTCCATAGCAGATTTTGACATAATTTGATTGATTCTTTTGCCATATAATAAGTAGGAGCCAACCTATGAAATTGTTTTTAACCTGATGTTAGCCATTATCAATAGAAAAACTGTTCGATAATCAATTTCCGTGCTAACTAGATATCTTCTTAGCATGTTGCAAAACTGACTAAGGGACTAAGAACAATAAAGTAACTAAATTATTAGGCAATGAGTTTTCACCTATGTGAATTCCAAATTAATGTCTTAACGAATTAAAATCCTTACGGTAAGTTATGTTTAACATGTGCCAAAAGTTATATCCTCTTCAAAAAGCTTTGAAAAACACATACATACATACACAACACGCCTGATTCCCTGTAGAGAGGTAGGCAGAGATCACGGATCCCCATTTGTCCCGATCCTAACAGACCACTTTCGCTTCATTTACACTCATACATCTTATTTTCAGCTTTGAAAAACATAAGAATATGACGGATAACCAGAACGAAAGACCTTCGGAAACTATTCTATTTTCCTCATCTTAAAGGGTATGAACGTGAGTGTGTATAGATAAACTCATAACTCTCCTACGATAACACAGGTAGCCCGAACAGGAAAATCTTCATCACAATATCTAGGTACAAGTACTAGGTACAGGTAGTATATGTGCTAGGTATTTCAATGGGTTGGGCCTCGGTGTTAGAGTGACCTACTTAAGACCTCTTCGTACTCCAATCACATTAGCTTTAAAGAACGTATCTTATTGTTTTCTGCTTGGAACTTCTGAGTATTAAGATGTTTTTGGAGTGAATAAGGTGAATGTAGCAGCATTTATGAAAACGTTGATTTTGATTATAATGGTTTAGTGAAACTTGGTTTGTTGACTAAGTGATTAAAAGAGGAACTTTGTCAGATGGACGGGCGATATTCTTAGGATAATGCATAATGAATATGAAGATAATGTAAATATGAAGTATACTATGTAGAAATGGAATATAATGCAATACTTGCTCCATATAATATAGTCGGTCAGTTTAGACAGATAACTAGTGAGTGATATCTTTAATATACTGAAATATTAAACACGAGTTTCAAATGTACGTAATAGAGACTTAAGGAGATGGTTGTGCAAACGTCTAGGGATAATATATAGTGATCATGAAGTATATATATAGCGTACTTGCTATAACTGGCTTAAACAGAATGCAATATTTGTTTTATGTACAAAGAACTTGAAAAAATTCTGGATCATTTTCATTTTCAAATATCCAGGTACTAATAGCATTAATATGGAATATTGGAGAATAATCTCTTTAATGACTAATAAATTTCATTTCATCTAAGGAGCCTTCTACGACGTTCTTACATATTCATATACATTTCATAAGCAGAGACTTTTTAAGAGTGTTCCTTGAGTATTCCTTACGGTATCACCCGCTTTCACTGATACTCAAAAGGACTTCATATTTAAATTGATATATCAATGAAGCACTTGAACATGGCTCTAGAAGTTGAAGGAGTCCTATTGAGGGATATTGAAATTTTATTCGAATCCGTGAACCGTTTTGAAGATTTGCGGATTGCGGAAATTATGTTCGCATGTCTGCACTTTCGTGTGTTGAATGAATTTTTGTATTAACGTTTTTATTCCTTTTTTTCTATGACAATGCAAAATCTGAAATAATAATACTTACTACTGTTTTTTTATAAAATACTAGTGTACTTGTTTAAGTAATACGTGGAATTTGAGAGCTTAACAATATGGTCGAATCTACAATTACAGTAACTAATTACAGCACTATCATTATATGAAAGTTTTTACCCGTGCACAATATGAATGAACTGGCCATAACTATGTTAACACACAAATTCTAATGATTAATGAATTAAAACCATCTTTGACGTTTGTATTTAGTTAAATAAATGATCATCTTGTTTTCATAACGAAGCATATGCTACTTCTAATAAACACATTATATTCTTATCTATCCACTGATATTCTATTCTCAAATTGCACATTCATAATAACGTTTTCCGATAACAAGAAAGCAGTCCTTCCATCTGTTGTACCTACTGTTAATGAGTTTGTAAATACCGCTCGCGAATTCCAAATTACGTCACTGGAGCGTCACTGAGAAACGAGCGATGAGCATTCAGATTTTATCTCAAATGGGCTTTGAAATGTTTCCTTTCTTCTTCGATGGAGTTTTCTGGTTCAGAAATAACAATAATAAATATTTATTAAGATGCCCTTTGACACAAGTATATAAAATAACTTATATGATATACTCGTACAATAATTATTTCACATCAATATTATAATAAAATGTTATATAACAACACAAAAACTACTTTACATTCGAATTAATTACATATCATATCAACTATTGTTTCCATAGATTATTACGATATTTACTGTGGCAATGTGAGGTTCGGCGAGTGTCTGTAGATCCCTTAAGGCTCGGTAAATACTACGGTGTAACTAGGTGAGGAAGCTTGCATGTTGCTCCTTTAATATATAGGACATGCATTCTGATATAGGGTAAACTTTGTGAGGAACTTATTTCTTGGAATAAATAATATGTATAAAAATGCGACACGGCTTAGCACTGGTGGTTAAACATTGTAATGTATCTATTACCCGAAATGAGTAGTAGTTAATAAATGAGACACAGTTAACTACTTGTCACGTTCGTTGCTGACTGGTTAAGATGAGAGTTTAAGATGGCTATATAATAAAAGCCTCTACAATTGCGCAGATGAAATGAGTTAAAGTTCTTGAAAGTTTGTTTGTTTAATTGAATATTTATGAATGTGTGTTATCTGTCAGAATCTGTGAACAGTAACGGACTAATCATCTGATTTGATTCATTCTGAGTATATATTTTATAACATACACTTCATGTCTTGTGCATACACACTCCCTTTTTTATTGTGGTGGGGTAGGCAGAAGCTTGAGTGCGCATCTTCGAAATTTCGAAGGCATGTTAGGTATGGGTCACTCGAAGCCCGCGTTAAACTTAATAGACAGTACCCAACGTGATAGGAAGTGAACCTTTTCGTATATATAGGCACTGGCTATTATCCCGATGGATAGGCAGAATGCTACCAATAATGTTTATTTAAACCATCACAACCCTGTGAATTATGCCAGAGGGTACGGAGTGGTATTTTTAAAGTTGATGACCACCTATAATAAAAGACAACAACTTACTATAACTTTCTCATACCGTTGTATTCACTCCATGACTTCTATATGTGTCAACTTATGAATGTTTGATGAGTCAATTATGTCGTACTTATTCGATCGATTGTGACAATTGCCTTGCTTTGAATTATTTTATCCAATATAATACATGGAATATCCTGATTGTCACATGCTAATCTAGGACTTAAAGTGAACATAATAAGGGACTTTTTTGCCTTTTATAATAATTGTAGAGCGGTTCATACTACAATCTGTTTTAGATCAAGTTAAGCAACTCTACGTGTGCTCAGTGTATGGATGGGTAAACATTCTGGATTATTATTATATGATATTGATAGTTAGTTTTTGTTAAGGTATAGTGAGGAAAGGTAGCTATCATTTGTATAGGTATACGTCCGTATCGCTAAATATTAAATTGAGTACCGGTTTTTGAAGTTCGTAGCAAGTTGCAAATAACTTCACAAAGAGTACACAGTGGGCACTTAACTCTCTAAATACCTCAAAAAGTAAACAGTCCTGAAGATATAACTGTCTTAAGGTGCACACATCATCACCCTTATGTTTAACATGACATCAAGGACAATGTTAATGTTTTGAAGCGAGATAAGGGTCTTATAAATGCAGAGAGTTATCTTTACTACATTTTGATGTGCACTCTATCGAAGATTTTATGTTAGTATTCCTTTTGATTACTCCGTCTTCATTGAAATAGGTCATGGTTTATTCACATATATAGTCAAGATATATGGATGTATAATATTGAATATTTTTTACATATTTAGCTGATATATATAAATGTCTTTACATTTAAAATACTACATTAGAAAAAGAACGAATAATTTTTTTATACATTTTACGTAGTTTTTCTTTTATAATTAAATATCTTAATGTCAATATTATTAAACAAATAAAATGATAAATGGTATCATTTTATTTGTTTAATAATATTGACATTAAGATCCCAACCCGATGCTCCGATATAATTACAATTAAAATAACCGAGTTGTCTTTATTAACCGGATTAAAGCTTTTTAGAGTAATAGTGAGTGAAAGCTATATATACATATATATTCGCTCTAATCGATTCGTTTATTATTTCCAATCCCATTGAGACAGGAAAGGTGCGGGTAGGCAACCACAACTGCTGAAGTGGTTAATGATGATTGAAATTAGTGTTGTAAAGAACTCGAGTCTTTGAGTCCTAAATTTAGAGCTCGACTCTGCATTACACGACTCGACTCATAACAATAAGACTCTTAAGAATAAAGAACTCAAGTCTATATGAGCTCTTGAACGCGAGACTCGAGACTCGAGTCTTCTTTAGCGCTCGAGTCCTTTTTACGCGCCGAGTCGCGCTCGAATTCTTTTCCGCTTTGAGTCATTCTTTTTAAAGCAGCCAATAAAATAAATAAAGTAGAAGTTGAAAATTACACTATTTGTCATAGCGTGATATTATATACCCTATAGGCTTCCCCAATAAAAGGGCTATTTAACACTGAAACAATTTCCAAATTGGACCAGTAATTCCTGAGACTAGCGCGTTCTACCAAACAAATAAACTCTTCAGCTTTATTATATAAGTATAGACATTTATTCTAAATAAATCACTGTCAGCATTTCGAAGACCAGTTTGAAGAAGACTCGAGCTCTTTTAAGACTCGAGCTCTTTTAAGACTCAAGCTCTTTATAAGACTCGAGTCACTCGAGTTCTATTTAAGGTTTCGAGTTCAATAATGGCGCTCGAGTCTTCATGATAGGACTCAGACTCGGCTCGACTCAAGACTCCGAGTTCAGTTAGTTCACTGAGTCTTAGAAAATTGAGTCGAGTCTATCGAATAAGACTAAAAGACTCGAGTTCTTTACAACACTAATTGAAATCCTCCGATACGATGATGGAAAAATAATTAGTTAATCAATTGAACACGTGCGAATTGATTCAATCAATTAATTGATTAATTCAATTAGCAATGAGTTTTCACATCTGCCTTTTATCCAATTGCTTTTGTTGAATACATATACTGAGTTATAGAAAGGTATTTATTTAACCTCGTTTTTTCAGTACATTGGTTTTTGGGATTTAACTATGTACACATTATTTCATTTCATGTATGTATACACACACATACATGCAACGAAATAAATAATGATTAAATTGATTAATTCAATTTAATTTTAATTAAATTACATTTACGAAATGTGTCCAATATTACGGTGAGGCAAATACATCGTGAGGAAACTTACCTGTTCCCCGAACAGGTAATAGTCAGTGCTTGTAAATGGCGAAATTGCGTACCAGCTGTCACATTGAGTACTGTCTATCTGTTCAACACGTTGGTTCTAGGTGGCTATAGAATTACTACCTTCACAATTGCGGAGATGCAAACCTGAACCTCTGACTACCTCGCAAGGGTTAATTGGTCGTGAACGCGTATGTCTTTGTCTTGTGTAAATTAAATTTATTACATCATTTATATCCATTTAATACTACAACATAGTAAAGATATTATTTATAAATATGTTATAATATATAATAATAATATTTAGGACACTATTACACCAATTGAACTAGCCCCTTGGTAAGTTCATTGAAGACTTTGTTTAAGGGCACTAGTTAGCGTATAATTAAGAAATATATACATATTTTATACAGAGAAATACATATAGTATATGTAATCAACAACCAGACTAGAAAGCAGAAGAAAAGCGTAGTTCTTAACTCTGCCTCCACCGGGAATCGAGCCCGAGACCTCACGATTAGCGTTCATTTAAAAAATTGGTATCGCTAGAAGTACCTTAGCCGCCGACTGCGTTTGAGTACGGATTTAAATTGAGTAGTAGTAGAAATATGATTTGTAAGAATTGAGACACAATATTGGAATCCATGATCTCTCAATCTCTGCCCACCCTGCAGGGAAACAGGCGTGATGTGTATGTGTGTAAATGACAGAAATGACTAAGTAATAAATTTCAAAAACCTCAACCATGTTTGAGAGCAATTTCATCTGTGTATTTAATGCAGAGACATTATCATTTACACGAAACGTTTCCCATTCAGTTAAGCACTCGTCGTTCCAAAGTTACGCCGTGGCTACATGTAAATGAAAATTGAATGCTTGTAAACGAAATACGTATGTAAATGATGTATGAATTGAATCTAGTTTGTTTTGAAGAATAATTTATATTACATAGTAAATAATATAATGTATTCTTACAATAATTTAGAATAATTCTCAAGATAGTCTAAACTAATTTGGTAAATATTAGTTGGGATTTAAGAAATGTGCTAACTAGCTGCCGTTCTTCCTAGAATGTCCTAGGAGGTGATTAAGGGACTGGAGTTAATGAAATCTATTGGGAGATGGGTTAATCAACTATTACGATAAGGAAACATTCCAATATTTATGCTAAAAAGTGACTAAATATATATTATTATGAGTCCAAGGTTCTGTCCAAGCCGAAATGGATTGAAGAACGTAAATAGATATACTTATGTAGAACTGTGTGTATTCTGACAATAATTTACTTTTTTTTTCACATAATATATAATGTATTATTTATATAATATATTAGCATTATTATTTAATACCAAACATATATAGATAAATACATATACTAAACTAACATCCAGAAATTCAAAATACATTCCTTTGAAAACCGATCCTGGTCGAGTTATTTACGATGCGGTCAAAACATTCACTCATTCGGTCACCGCCATTACATATCAGTGACATGTATCAGTTTCACGAATTCATTCGCTAAATACCATTCAACCATTTACTAATTATCATCAAAGTCTAATCACCATTAGCCAGCGTTTCAAATGAGTCATCAATCAGTCATGTTACACATTTTCGTAACAGTAATGGTACATCGTGTTAGGGATGTAAATAGAATTGTAATATCTGCCATTCTTTTTGATATTTTTAAGACAGAAACAAACGACAAACGCGTTCACGACGATTAACCCTTGCGGGGTAGTCAGAGGTTCAGGTATACATCTCCGCGATTGCGAAGGTAGTAATTATATAGCCACCTCCAAACCACGTGTTGATTGTCAGTACTCAATGTGACAGGTGGTAAGCCATGTCGCCATTTACAA
This sequence comes from Leucoptera coffeella, assembly GCA_030578115.1. NCBI lineage: Eukaryota > Metazoa > Arthropoda > Insecta > Lepidoptera > Lyonetiidae > Leucoptera > Leucoptera coffeella. The sequence continues at coordinate 298,144 of JAMBLF010000027.1, read as the reverse complement.
GCACTATTACCTGTTCGGGAAACAAGTAGGTGTCCTCACGATGTTTTCTCTCACTGTAGCATTCGTAATAAAAACACATTTACGAAATGCGTCGCATTTTTAGGTTTACAATTTTCCACCGGTGTCTTGTACTATCTGTACCTCAGCAAATATTTAGAGTAACCAAATATATATGGTATTATGTAAGTCAATTGTAATCACATATACACACGTATATAGATTTATAATTATAAATCCCAAATATTCTGGATATATCTATGCTAGTTCAGGGTAGCCTACGAAGCATAACAGTGTATAAAACTATCATACAATTACGGTACTATTGGGTTTGTTATGTCAAATGGAAGATTGGTTTGCTAGCCCATCGTCCAATTGATTCAATTTACCCCTAGTCCCTTCGTCGTCTCCTATAATATACCCTGAAGAACGGCAGCTAGTTAGTATTATTTTTACGTCCCATACTGGCATTAAACTATAATCACTGATAGATTCTGACTATAACCTATTCCAGGAAACAGGATACTGTTTTTCGCTCCAATTTTCTTTCGTTTCAAAAAAGGAAACTGTATAACTTCCCCAACCTTGATTAATTGCAAAACTTTGATATATTCGTCAACGAAAAATGGCGTCATGAATCAAATTAATTTATAGGTTGGCACCCCTTTATTAGGGGTCAAGAAAAGTTGCTGGAGATTTATTTTGCCCATTTGTCTCGGGGTACATAAACGATTTCTGAGCTTCAAGGAAATTTGGTTGAGAAACGGTTTCTAAATTTCCTTTTCATAATGTACTTGTAGATTCTATGCTGGTTTGTGGAGTAGAATATAAGTAAAGGTGGCTTAATGATCATATTATTTGTTAGCTATACAACCGCCAAAGACGTACAAAACAACACAGTTAAATCGTAAAATTAGTAGTGGATAAAAATGTAACAAATTGAGAAATTATAGAACTAGTTTCTTATAGAAATGATGACTGTGTTGTTTTTTATTACATATGTACTAAGAAAACCGAAATAGGTAACTTTTATCAACTCCTTGAACACTACAGTACATAAAGTGATCAAATTCTATTTAATATATTACGGCAATGGGCTAGCAACCTGTTACCAATGTACCATTATCGCATCGCAACCGTGAATGTATAATATGTATATTCTATTCTTTAATAAGAGAAAGAAACTTAATTGTAGCTAGCAAAGTACCAATAAGGAACGATTAATATTAACTGTATTATTTTTTCTTTGTTTCAGAGTTGTGTCGACGTGACAATAATTTTACAGTAACGTTAACAAAACTTCTTCTGTTCTTTGTAAATAAAAAATGACAGAACCCAACTCATGAGTGGGTAAGGAATGAAGATTGAGATGCAAGTGCTGCAGTCATGGGTCTTTTGGGTCGCTCTCAAGTCACTCTGCGTTGGTACAGGTTAGTATAACATTCATAAATCATACTTCTACTGATTGAGAGATCATAGATCAATACTTTTATGTTCTGATGTCAACTAACCATATTTAATGGACCTTTATCCATTTGAATCTAACGTTTATCTGACACTCAGTATTGAAATGATAAGAGCAGCTTAAGATGTCAAGTAACGATCTCCATTAGAGTCCATACCATCTTGAAACCCATATTTCATATAGAGATCAGTATTGAACATCAGTACAAACGAAAACTAGCTGACGTTCTTCCTAACGCAACAGGAAGTTACTAAAGGAATAGGAATATGTAATATATAGATCGGCTAGCAATCTGTCACCAATATTCCCTATCAATGCCATCACAACCTCGATTAATGCTATAAAAGTGCGAGGAATACATCTCCAAGATTCTGTCCACTCTAATAGCGTTTGAACCTGAGTATTCCTATGTAGCAACAATAACGTTCTTGTTTTTTGGTTCAGTGCTTGTTTCAAGTGATTTATCGGGTCGCCTGCCCCTAAATGTTTTTCCAATAACTAGCTCCAACGACCTCTGGCGACATTTCCTAATCAATTATTCCGTACCGAATAAATATTGTTGTTTATGCTGCCCACAAAACAAACATACAGCCACGAGCTTGGTGACTGACTTGTATTTTAACAATTGTGTATATAAAGAACTAAACGGCCGTAGTTGAACAAATACACCGGTTCTCGTTCGAAAATCTTTAAGAAATAAAGGACTACGAGTTAGGTGATAAGATTAGGGGCAATGAGCTAGCAATAAGTCCTTAATGTACCTTCTCATTACCATCTGAACCCGGTAGTTATATTTAGATCACCTTGGCGATATTGTTTCTAAATTTAAAACGAAAATACACAAAAGGCAATAACAATTAAAAACATATTTCCAACACATATATAATATCTGACGAAAATTAGTATTGTCGACTCTGTGCCTTATGTAAACTATTTGTATTTAATATTTATGTATAGTCATACACAAATTCATCCCTCAGCCTTTCCAATAGGACAGGCAAATACTACCGATCTATAATGACAATAATATAACACAAATTGAACTAGCCCCTTGCTAAATTCATTTAAAACTTATGTTAACGGTTAATGTCATAGTTTACGAGTATTTAAGAAATATTTTAGGTAATATACTCTTATTATGCATACATGAATACACACAAAGCACATATAATCAACAGCCAGATTCTAAAGCAGAAGAAAAGCGTCGTCCTTAACTCTGCATCCACCAATCAAACCTCACAATTACCATCAAACAGCTAACCGATCGCGCCACGGAGATCGTCAAATACTTGTAAACCTCCCCACTTCCCCACCAGGCTCAACCGAGGTGACAGACGTAGAGGTCCAACTGCAAGCCCCAACGTGGGTTCCCCGCGGAGCCTCCGCCACCCTGCAGTGCCTTCACCAGGTGCCTTCAGAGCTGCTCTACAAGGTGGAGTTTATGAGGTCTGGGGTCAAGTTGCTGCAGTACGTCAGAGAACGGGTGCCACCGTTCACACAGTATGCCTTCTCGGGGGGCGTTGTTAATGTAAGTGTTTGGAATGTAGTATGTACTTGTATGTTGTTATGCCTATGTAGATGTGATGTTTGATTTCTTACAGGTAAATAGGGGTAGTGAGTTTCCATTTCTGTTATGGTCGTGGGGTATGGTAATATGTATTTGGTATTAATGTTAACACAACTGGTAATTGCGTACTTGTGTTATTATCACTTGGAAAATTGGTTTCTCCGAGATTATGTATATGAAATAAGTAAGCAAGAAGGAATTTGTGCTCGTATTATTTTATATCTATACATATATATTTTTACCATATTTTTTTTATTTCGTGTATCTATTTTGGTGTTAGTATATATGTATATAGTTTTATACTGTTATGTCGTAAGGCCACTATAATGCTACTTGAAATCTTTTATTTCTACCATAACTCAATAGTTTACCATACATTCTGAAAAATACTCTTTTAGCATGACACATATTCATACTCCCTGCTAGTTAGGATTAATTAAACAGCATATATGTAATAATAATAATTAAAAAAAATAATTTACAACCACAAAAACAAACACAACTGTCGCATTTGGTGGCAAGCGTAACGCTGGCCTTATATCAGAACCACGTAATATATACCTACATGTACTCTCTAAATAAATAATCAATAAACTCCATTTTCCTCTCAACAGATGTCGCTATCTTCAGAGCGTTCCATTACGATAGAACAGCTGGACCCGAGTGCCAGTGGGCTGTACTGGTGCGAGGTCTCCCTGGAGACGCCCATCTTCACGGCAGCCTCGCCCCCACACCAACTTACTGTTGTTTGTAAGTATAAATGGGAGAGATAGAGATCTAATACATATAATACTAGCGACCCGCCCCGGCTTCGCACTTCTGGCTATTGAATGGATGTTAAACCTTTCTCTTGAATCACTCTATCTATTAAAAAAACCGCATCAAAATCCGTTGCGTAGTTTCAAAGATTTAAGCATACAAAGGGACTTAGGGACAGAGAAAGCGACTTTGTTTTATATAATGTAGTGATGTACATAGTAGAAAAATTAAATTATTTATAAACTGGTATTGTAGGCTCTCTTGAAACGTAACTTACATTATACATATATATTCTTCTTTAACTTAACCCTCTCTGTGGAGTGGACAGGACTTCGTAAGACACAATTTCTTCTAGGTATTTTTAGCATAGATATTGGGGGTTATGTTATAGAAAACATTGGTGACACGTTGCTAAGAAATGAATCATTGTACTCGTTGTATCTTGTCGCCTCCTATTACACGTCGGAAAGAATGGTAACTGTATAACATTCATTTTAGGTCTCAGACTAGCACGATACAGATTTGGTTCATACATCTTTTTATACCTACTCAGAGGCTATATACATCACGCCTAATTCCCTGTAGAGCGGTAAGGAGAGATCACGTGTCCCTATTTGTCTTGATCCTGACAGACCACTTTCGCTTCATTGGCACTCATACATCTTCTCATACACACTCGGCGGTTATAGGTACATCTAACGTAAGAGGCTATATATCGGTGATATAATGAATTCTAAACAACGAAATTCATTTGAGAGTTTATACTACGTAACTATCTACTTAAATCCTTGATAAATCCATCCATGAATCAGGGACATAGGGCCTACGAAGCCCGCCACCTGAACCTATCCTAATATCTGTAAAACTCAGCTCAACTCAGCCCATGGTAAGCCAAGACCGAGAGCCTTCTTTTTGAAAGATCGACGGCAGGTCTGTTACGGCCTTCCAACCTTTTGAGAACCGCTTCTGAGAAGGTGCTCTTCTGATCTTCCCAATGTGTGTACATAACTATGTCAACGTAAATAGGATAGGCTAAAGATAGAAGAAACTAACTCAACCTAAATTAGCCTGGCTGACTAAACTTACAGCATTGATTGACACCTATTGTTAGCGCTCTCATAAATACACTCAATCGTCTATTTTTTAAAATATCAAAGAACTTTTTTTTTCTGTACTGATTGCTGGGCTTTGTACACAATATTTTATATTTCACTAGTTTGTAAGAGTGGCTGTAGATCAGTGGGTTCCTCTGACTTCTAACCTGCCTATCCCTCGGGATAGGGATATGTATATTTTTATTAAAAAAAAGTATAATATAACCAATGCGAGATATAAAATAATATAATATGTATATAGCATAATCTATGCAAGACAAAAAGACAAATTTCAACACTGGTTGTCTCTTAAAACTATTACTCTATAATTTTAATCTACCTTAAAGTGTTTACCTACCTATAATTCAGTAACCACAAAAACCGTTTTTTGTTTACCACATATTCTTATTATTATTTCTTTATTAAGTCATTCACCACTAAGGTTATGTCGGCTCAAGTACAAACACTGATGCCATGTCGTTTGCACTTCTTGTTATTCAGTCGCTATAGATACACCAACGCCGCCAGCCGCTACAACCGAAGAACAACGAAGTTGAAGCTGCAATTCTTCTCTTGATTGTTCTTCGGTTCGTTCTAGTTGAGGATCCAAATATAATCCTAAAGCAAACATATTTAGCCAGTTTGGCACCACAATTGACTAAATATTCAGCCGAAAATAAGTACTTGTATTTTCAACTTTCATTGTGCTGCTGACTTTGTTGACGAACCATAGACGACTGACACATTCTTATTTTCCAAACTTTTCACTCAATGCATACATATCTTGTATGAAAACTGTCACATAAGTATATACAATCGATTTTAACTTTATCACTTTTCATTTTGGGCATGTGAACTAAACCCGATGAGGTCAAAATGACAGGTGTTTTTTTTGTTGTTGAATATTTAAGCTGTTTTGAATAAAGAATGTAAATAATCGATTGTTTTCGTAGTGCAATGAGACTTAGATTGTTGTCTTGTACCTTTATAACCTACTAGAAAATAAAACGGATATTGTATTTTATACGATAACATTATTACCCCAACCCAAATCAAAGATACACGATTCTGATCTGTGTAATATCGGCTCCGGCCCCAAAAGACATATGACTGTCAGATAGACGCCATATTAAAAAAGGGTGACGTTAGAAGTATCTATAACCGCCGAGTGTATTTGAGGAGTGTCACTGAAACGAAAGTGGTTTGTCAGGATCGGTACAGATGAGGATCCGTGATCTCTGCCTACCCCTCTACAGGGAATCAGGCGTGATGTGTATGTATGTACGATTCTAATCTCATAATAACTATTATTTTAAGCTAACTATCGTACGCCTATAGCCAGTGTTACCTGATCTCTGAAACCATTTTCCATAGACCCCCAGAAGCATCCCCCTGTGATAACATTCGGAGACCATGACGTGGTGGTCGGAGGTCTGCTGCGGGTCAACTGCACCAGTGCCCCGGCAGCTCCCGCTCCGAAGCTCACGTGGTACATCGATGATGTGAAGGTAAGGTAGAGAGAAAGAATTTAAGCATTTATATAACTTAAAATATACTCAAACTCAAACGATTTTATGTAATATAATAAAAAGTACCGTACCTATATCCATTTTAAGACAAACTATTTGTCAACACAAAATATATGAAATACAATACATATTTGGTGCTACAATATTTGACAATGACTAGGTATTAGTTAGATAGATATTAGTAGTTACAATATAAATGTCTTTATATTGTAACTACTTATCAATCTAGTGACATTAAACGATTGAAGTGTCAATCAATCAAATTGAAATCCCCAGAGGATGAGGTTAAACATATACATATCAAACTTTAAAACAGCAAACAGTAAGTATTTAGCGGTTGAGTGTGTAATATCACTTAACAATGCTTTAAGGACACTCAAAAACCACATTTCACCTATACAATCGTAAACAAACTCAAACAAAACACTTCCCACATTTCTTCTTATTTCTTCCACTAGGTAGAAGAAACTTCCCTCCGCCACTATTCTTACCGCGTGTCCAGCTCAACCAGATCCAAAGGAGGCAGTGGCTACAGGCACAGGAAGCATCAGCACAGATACGTGGCCCCAGAACTGAATAACACTGCGAAGTACTGGGCCCTTGTCAGTGAGACTACCACGGTGGCTGCCAAGCATTCTAAATGCACGTTCAAGGACGGACCAGGGGAGGAAATGGCTAAGGTATGAGTTTAAATGAGTTGCTCATAATATTCGTTACTAGTTAGGCTGCAGTCTCATTCTGATGGATTATTTAATTAAGTTGTATTGTATTGAAATTTGTCTGCAGAGTTTCTTGGAATTTCTTCTCTGCAGGATTTTGCTTTACGAAATGCCATTAGTTTAATTAGATTTATTTAATATTTTTTATTTTAATTAACTAATTGGAATGACAACTTTTCCGGTGGAAATGTTTTTTTTTTTTACTTTCCATAAGTGATTTTATAATCCTCATATTGAATAAAAAGCATTTCATTTCAAAGTAAGGTTTTTGCTTATTTATGATTATGTTGCGTGGACGTTAGGTGGACCTATAACCGCCGAGAGTGTATGAGAAGATGTATGAATGTCAATGAAGCGAAAGTGGTCTGTCAGGATCGGGACAAATGGGGTTCCGTGATTTCTGCCTACCCCTCTACAGGGAATCAGGCGTGATGTGTATATATGTATGTACCATCTATGTACCATACATACATAAGACTTGTATTTCACAAGCCCCATTCAAACTATAAAAAGATTGTGCATACTCAATGACCCTATCATAGACCAACGCTGTGTCAGGCTTGTCTATGGCAGCAACCGCGACTGCGCTTGACAACTTGCTTATTGGAAAATAGATTATTTTGACCGACTAACCGATTGGGTATTGTGATAGAAATATGCTTTGCCTATTGATTAGCCAGCTCATAAAATAGTCTGTTGGATATTGTCAGGTTGTTTTTCATTCTGATTCAGTTTGTATTAGTTGATTTATGGGCCAATATAGCTATACTAGCTACCCGCTCCGGCTTCGCACGGGTATAAAATATATAGCCTACTCCACTATTTCATGGATGTTATTATACATATAAACCTTCCTCTTGAATCATTCTATCTACATATTAAAAAAACTGCATCAAAATCAGTTGCGTAGTTTCAAAGATTTAAGCATTCATAGGGACAGAGAATGCGATTTTGTTTTATACTATGCAGTGATGAATGACGTTTACTTTAAGAGAGCTTTTGCTTCATAATCTCTATACCTTCATAAACATACATACTCCGCAGCTGTAGGTATTTCTCATATACATTCACGTCATCAATCCCTTTCAGGGTGGACAGAACCTTGGAGACGATATTACTTTCAAGGTCACTTTTGAGCATAAATATTAGAATTGTGATGTTATATGCAACATTGGTGACATGTTGCTAGCCTATTGCATATCATTAATACAATATCTTAAGTATCACGACTATGATCCTTTTTAAGTGAAAGAGTGACATAGATTCGGTGTTAGAGATACATATTCGCTATTATCTTAGCTTTTAGACGATTTATATAATAAAATTATCTTTATTAACCCGACGTTTCGGCTACGTTGCAGTAGCCATGGTCACGGACAGTAGTCATGGTAATTTTATTATATAATTATATATTAAATACTTTAATAAATAGATACTATAAATTCAGTCTGCATATTACTTAGACCCTAAACATGCTATATCTCGTAAGGTTAGTAATTGACCATTTCAATTATATGACTATTTCCTATTTCAAGGAATAGCTCATATTTTATTTTCTTTCAGCATAAAACAGATGTATCGTTTCCCATTCTCATACCAAAGCTTCAACCATTAAACCACGCCCTCTGTAGTATAAAAACGAAAGTATTTTTATTTTTAATGCGTTTATGTTATAATTTTACCTAAATTCTTCTAGACATATCGTGAATAATAACATTATCATATTCAGGTTAGGTTTATGCAGTTAACCTAATATTTTTAAAATTAATCACTAGGTTAGCATGCAATGTAAAATCATAGGTGGTAAACTAAAAACCATGTCCAAAATGCTATCATTTCATTTGGCAAATAATCACAAAGAAATATATTTTAAAATTATATTTATTTTTATAGTACGAGTTATCCTTAAATAAATTTTGCTTATTTATTGCCATTAAGGCGGAATAAAGTTCGCCGGGTCAGCTAGTGTATATATATATACACAGACTAACTACATCATGAAGTAATTTTTAAGAGGAGTGGGCATTAAGCAATATTTGTTTGGAAACTAGCGTGGCATTACGCGGGGTGAAACGAGGTACGCGGGATGGAGGGGAGATATTACAACCAATTAAAACACGCTATTTTAGACTCCGCACCGCGTAACGGGGACCGCACCTTTCGCCGGGCCCTCTTTATATTTGGTTTGTGATCTACATATATCTCATATTTCCCCAAAACCAGCTGAAAGAGAAGCCTCGTCCACCAGCCCTGATCCCGATCCAGCTGTGGGTGTCCATCCTAGAGCTGCGGACTCCAGCTCATGGCAAGCTGACCTTGACCTGCCTGGCCACTATACCTGATCAATTAGCACCAGGAGAACAATATGCAGATGTTAAGAAGCAGACCGTTACAGGTGATTGAGCTTAGAATAGATTAAAGCTAGTTGGAAAATTTAGTAAATGGCAATTTTAGGCTATTATCAAAAATTTTGTAGAAACTTATTTTAGGCTATTGGCACGTAACATTCAATCATTTACGTCTGTACAACCCTTTTGGTGTTGTCAGAGGTACATTTCAAATTCTTATATGCGAACATAATTAACTCAAACAGTGATTTCTCCATTCCTTGATAAAGAACAAAATCACTTCCTATATATTTACATTGTCACTAGGTAAGTCGTTTAAAAATATATTTTTGTTCCAGTCGCTGTCAAAGAATTGTATAAGCCAAGATCAGATTCAACCTACTCCAAATCAACTACAATGCACTCTCAAGTATCTGCTTTACTGTTCCCTCTATTTCTTCTTTGGTTTTAAGAGGGGACTAACGGATAGGGGGGTTGATATTATTTTTGATCGTCTGGATGATAATTTTTCTGGTAACATCTTAAATTTGATGTATATGCCAAAAGTAAAAGGGTTTAAACAAGTTATTATATTATCATTTAATTGTAACAAATCGCTGTTATGTTTTTATGATTTCATTAAATTCTGTAAAAGTGATTATATTTATTTCCATTGTGAAAGTTTTAATCATGCTCTGCCAGTAATCCTATAAGGTAATTAAAGGCAAGGGTAATGCATTTCATACTTTTAATTATGAGCTGGTTAAGGCGGGTTTAATGTTTTAAGTTTTAATATGCTGCAAGTTCATTCAAAGTTTTATGACTCTTGAAATTACGTACGTTAATTAAAAAATCAATAAAGTCTATTGAGATCTCTTTAACATGAAATGTTATTGAAGGGGTTGGAAAAAAGTTAATAAATATGTAAATAAGATGAATGTAACGTGTATTTTGTGCTGAATTTATTTTGATACACCTTTTCCTAAGCAATTTAATATTGTACTTTAATAAACTTATGAAAAAATATGAAAATACGTTGTGAAAAGTAAAAAATACTTATACCATATATTCCTTGCATAAATTTCGCATAGTATGTCAAGGAAAACACATTTAATTGATTATATTATAACAATACTTTTGATGTAAAATTAAACAGTAGGACATATAAAAGAACATCTTGTGCTAGTCTGTGACGTTAAAATAATGCTAACTAGCTGCCGTTCTTTCTAGCATGATTTACAATCTAATGAATCTGGGAAATATTATATCTCCAAGGTTCTGTCTACCCCGAAAGGGAATCAAGGACGCGAATGTATACGTAGAACATACACCACTATACATACATACAAATCACACCTGATTTCCTGTAGAGGGGTAGGCAGAGATCACGGATCTCCATTTGTCCCGATCCTGACAGACCACTTTCGCTTCATTGACTCTCAAACATCTGCTCATATCCAATACTAAACTTACAATTTATATGTTGGACAGTGTGTTTTCAGTCTGTGTGTGAAATATAAAGCTTATAACATATAAGTAGCTTAATACGTATATTGTTAATTTGTTAAAAAATCTAAGCTATATTGGTTTTAGTAAAATACCTTTTCACGACGTATATTCATAGTACATTTTTCTGTATACTCTAAACAGTTAATATGCTAATGTAAGTAGACGCAATATTTGATAGAACTAAGATACCAATGCTTTAAATGTTACACTTACCTAAAGGTTAAACAAAGAATTACCTAATGTTATCAATAATTTAGTTTGTTATCCACGTTTTATTATTAAATTTTAATCAAACTGTTATATTACGTGGTCATACAATGTTGCAAGGATATTTAATGCACTTTAGTGTCAGTTAGTCATATGCCTCTTTTTATGTGAGTTAGTAATATGTCTGCATGGAGAAGAAAATAACACTGGATCTGGTATTGTACTATTAATACATGTGCAAGTGATATCTAAGTTATTTTAGTGAAAACGAAGAAGTGTATAAGTTTTTAAACTTGTTACGAATACGTATATTATTGAGAGACTAAAGATTCTTATTCATTTTAAAGAAAACGGGAGTTACCGCGTATATTTTGTTAACAAACGACGTTTCGGCTATGTTGTAATGGCCATGGTTACTGTTCAATATGACCGAGACGTCGGGTAACAAAGGTTGTACTTTGTTTATAAAATATACGCGATAACTTCTGTTTTGTTGTTAAATGAATAGGCATATTGTATGAGATGTATGTATGTGAAGATAAGTTGGTTTGTGAACACAATTATGGGAAAGAAGGGAAACGTGTGATTTGTAGAGAAACGAACAAGACATGTATATAGGTATTACACACATTGTATGGCCAGGTAACATTTGAAAATTATAAAATTATGACAAACTACGTTACTTTATTTGAACATAAATGTATGGATTCTATTGCGTTGATTCACATATATTTGAGTTCAAATTGTTAAAATATATAGTTTTGGTATTTTGTAGTGCGAAATGATAAATACAGTATCATGTTTGAATAACTAGGGCACGCAAAACATAAAAAGCAAAGGTTTCTTGTACATACTCAAATCATAGCAAGTACTAAGGGTCAAAGTGAAGAATCCTACTTAATCATATACTAGGTATCTTCTAAGGTACCATTGGCTTGGTACTTCTAATTGGTTAATTTGGCACTTGTCATTATTGATGCAGCTCGTTTGGTAAAATGTGGGTGCAATAACCAAATAACCAATTCGGAGTGAATTGAATACGTTATTCAATACGAAATTTCAGAAAGAGATACTTAATGTAAATTATTCGCACTGCAAACTGCTTACAAATATTAAAGTTTTATGTCAATTTTATGTACATACAAACATAGTCTATCGTCCCTTGTTGCAATGAGTTATTTGGATCAAGACATATATTGGATAGCAGAGTATTTTCGATATAATGTAGATAATGCGACGAGTCGAGTGAGGTTTAAAAATTAGTAAATTAACTGCTAATTAAGGATGTTCCAAGTTTCATATACACAAGCATAATCTCTTAACCTATATATACAACTAGTGACCCGTTCCGGTTTCGCACGGATATAAAATATATAGCCTACTCCACTATTTAATGGATGTTATCATACATTTGAATCTTCCTCTTGAATCATTCTATCTATTAAAAAAAACCGCATCAAAATCCGTTACGTAGTTTCAAAGATTTAAGCATACAAAGGAACATAGGGACAGAGAATGCGACTTTGTTTTATACTATGTAGTGAAGACAGACAAGCTATGATGTCTTGGTGTAACATAACATATTTGTTAATAACATTGATCTTGGTCCCATGGTTTTCCTACCATACTCAACTTTCAGTGCAGTCAATGTTAGAATCAATACAGATGTTAAGTCTTAAGACTTCTGTTCTATGATGCACAATTCTAAACACAACTGAGTATATCCATAAAGAAAAATATGTAATTTGATCAAGTGTTGTAACGGCACATTGAATTACTTTATTATAAACACACATAATGAAGATTACATTATTAAGTACACTTAATTATGTACAAATTAATTACTGCTAAGTAATAAATGTATAATAAAATATTCCACATTTTCCCTAACAAACTTTTAATAAAAATATTACTCGTAATATGTAATATATCGGGTGAAACATTTTATTCGTAAACGTCTTACTTTTAATGTTTTCTGTATCTTTTAATCCGCTAGACCGTTGTATGAAACTTGGAATATCCCAGTGGCGTCATATGTCTTCCTACAGCTCTTTACACTGACTATGTAGAGAATTATATAAAACATAGATTTATTTTTAGGCTAAAATTGTGATGAAATGTATAACCGAAGTATAGCTTAATATTTTAGCAAATTCTGAATGTCAAATGTCTCAACATAAGAAACTATACGAGAAATAAAGACACAAGTTATGAAGTGTATTTTTAATCTTATTTTTTAACCCTTATTAATCACGACATCTGCCAATCTTTAAAGGTATACAGAAGTATGAGTGACTGCTGTTCATATGGGCAAAATCATTGTTCACATACAGAGGTTAATCGTAAGAAAGTCTATAGATATGGTGACACTTACATAACATTATTTTTTCGCGACAAAGTTGTAACTAATTATACTTATTTATTTGGTACACATCCTTTAAGAAACAGAAAGAAAACACACTATTTTAACCACAACCACACCACATATTCCCTAATCCCTTTTATAACCATACAAGTACAATACCAGACAAAACCAGCTACTTACATTCTATAAAATCCCAGAATGGTAAATGATCACTGCGAAGCATTTTCTCCTAACCGTCGCTCGAGGGTTTGGCTTCAAAAGATGCGATAAACCGTGAAAAGCTACCATCTCAGGGCAAACAAGCACTTAAAAAGCTCTTTAAGAGGCAACTGAAGCGTGACAGGTCACTTCTTGTAGTTTCAAAGCTGTTTCAATGAACGTTATTATTGTTTTCCTTCGTTTTAAATACTTTCTGTTGATTCATATATCGATGGCAGCAAAGTGTAGAAAGACATCTACAAAAACGCAATTTTACAGGGGAGCGAAAAACGTGAAAAAACGGTATATTTTCTAAACCATACATACAATGTTTATGAAATTTTCAGGAATGGTATTTAATATTACTATTTATTAAATATTATTGAAAAATCATTATATTTGTTTATAGTTTTTGAAATACGGTACTTGTTTTTTTTTACGCTGTATTATAGAATCAAGCAATAAAGACAACTGACTGATGTCTCTATTTACTTTATAAAATTAAATAAACTTTTTAATACAAAATAAACACGTTATTTGCAATAAAAACCATAAACATATGTATAAAAACTAATTAAACAAATAAATTATATATCTTCGTAAAGACAAAATAATATTTTCTAGCCAAATAATGCAGATGTCTTTAGTAACACTGGAATGTTTAAACACGTCTTTATCTACTTCATACTAATATACATAAAACTCAAGAAATATTATTATGTAATTACAATCATTTACCTGTAAAATCAAATATATTATTGAGATTCAGTTAAAGTATGGCATTCCTATTTATTTTAATTGTTTTAGTGCTACATTAGGGGTTTTTTTCGTTAACTTAAACTTTAATTAGAACTATATTTGATTATAGTTTTTATTTTTATACATTACATTAAGTATCTTTTTTATTCACGTAGAAAAAAAAAAAATTTGAATGTAAGTAAACGAAAATTTATGAAATAAAATAGTCTAGTAAGTCTTCTCGTTTTGTCTCAATCACAAAGTAGGTTGAATAGGAACTATTCATCAGTGTCAACGTCTCCTTCATCACCTAGACCATGTTTTAACTCCTTAAAGAAGTTGTGATCAGATGGCGGGATTAGATTTTGCAAACACAAAGACATAATCATTGTACTTAGCAGTCGTGATTGATATTCCTGCATTATAAGAATTTGAGAGTTCCAATGGAATGGTTTCATTCTGCTGAGACCGTGCCTTTTTGCAACATTCAATGATCATAGATATTTCATCTAAATATCTAAATCGTAATTTTAAGATATCATGTCCGACTTATGAGGTTGTACCAATGTTTCGCGTACACCAAGTCCTGGGTTTTTTAATCATGTGTAGTTACTGTTCAAGAAACTTTTGAAGTTCAGAATTTCGTTTTAGCTCACTTCAACAACTGCATAGGGTTCATTATTGAGTTTACTCCAGCAAACGCCGGTGTTCCATTCTAGTGACAGAAAATCTGTTTAGTTTTAGAAAATTAATGCATGGACTCTGTCTCCTTCTTGTTATGTATGACCTTTTTCTAAAAAGCGATGGCAAATACGAATATGTAAGGTAATGAGTGCTGGTATGGCAGAAGAATCATGAAAGCAAAATTATTGTGGTAGATATGAGGTCCCTCAGGAGAGTATGTAATGTTAGGTTCTGTTAAAGGCTACGGTATAGTGTGATGCGTGAACGTTGTGCTATGAAAGAAGATTTAGAGACGAAAATAGAGATAGGTATGTTAAGGTGGTTTGATGTATGGATGGATTAAACGAGGATTATTAAAAGAATCTATAAAGCCAAAGTGGAAGGTAGATTCGGACGGGGGAGGCCGCGTAGAACTTATTGACATCAAATTGGAGACATTCTTGTCAAGGTGGGTGTACGTAGTGTGAAGAACAGTAGAGCATGTATGATAAGGTGAATGGGTGTGATTGAAGCAAGAAATATTTTGTCAGAAACCTTTCAGATGCGGATCGATTGTCTCTGACAATTCGTAAACACAAACTTATAGAAAAACAATACGGTTCCGGTTCAGACCACCGTAGCTATCTGACCATAAGTGCATATCTTCTAGACCCTCTTCAGCTTTCCTTCTAATGTAATCGTAAAGGCAACTGACAACTTCGTTGGAACCCCTTTTTGCCACAGTTTCATCTTTAGCAAATTGCTTTTATCAAACCCTAGTCGAAGATGGTGAAGTTGGATATTGATAATTTTTTTAAGTAAAAAGACTGGGGATAGCGTATGGGTGAGCAGAATAAACGACCAGCTTCAATTTGCCTCATCTGCTGGAGAGTTGCAGGAAATGCTCACGTGTGTGGATCATGCACTTAAGATGAGAGGTATGAAGCGAAAGTTATGACACTAGAAAGGAACGGAAGGACATTGTAAAGTTGAAATTGATAAGGAGATTCTGGAGCTAGTGAATGACTTTGTATTACAGGGATGCCTTTTTACAAGGGATGGTACTATCTATGAACTTGCGAGCATGAAGATATGTATGGATGTAAATGTAAATATGGGGTGGACAGAACCTTGGAGGCATAATAATACCTCTTAGGTCGCTTTTTAGCATAAATATTAGAGATGTTGTGTCATATACAACATTGATGATAGATTGCCAGCCCATCGCCCAAAAGATTCCATTGAATCACGGCACCTAATTAGCCTTATTACGTCACAGACTAGAACGGGACGAGCACGTATCTACTACGTAAAATATAATAATATAGTATCTTTTATTTAGGGATTGTGTTTCAATTTCTTCTAGGATGCCCTCTTATTGTATAAGAGCTTTCTCGGTATCTGAATTAACTGAAAAAATAAATTTCGATCAAAATACTTGTATGAAGTGGTTGTAAATAGAGACATCTGAGTAGTATAGTCCGCAGTAAATAATGACACCTGCCAGATATCTGCATTTACGCCGTAATAACCTCAAGTTTTGAATTAGTATAAATAAGAACGAAATCAACATCGAATAAAGTAAAACGTATTAAAAGTTATTAAAATATATTTAAAATAAATGTCTTACATAAACTTGTTCTTTCAATAGTTTCTGTTTAATTAATTTGTTAGACCGGTGCTGTCGTTAATTTCTTTCTGGACGCCTTTTTTGCCATATTTAAAAGTATTTTGTTCCTTGTCACACTTATTTTTTCTTCTTTTTAATGTAAAATCATCTAGTTTCATGTGCAACTCAAGAAAGTTATTTTTAAATTATTTTTTCTGTAAAACATAACCTGTCCGCGCAAGAACATGACAACTGCCACATGTTCTTGTTTACGCCAGATTACGGGGCGCCAACTCCCGCGCAATTACGGACATAGTTACATGTCATTGTTTACGTTGCTTGTTTTCAAAAAAGGAGGGTATATATCTTTAATTACTTCCGAAAAAAACCACAATAATAGGAAATTTTATAATTTTGTTTCGTGAAACGTTAGATATTGATATAATATGCTATTTTCTATAAAAAAAACATTTTGTAAAAATTGCAGTTGTCCGTAATTACTTTGCTGCCATCGATATCATAATAATATTTTGGTCACTATTACACGAATTGAGCTAGCCCCTTGGTAAGTTTATTTAAGACTTGTACTTAGGGAACTAGGCAACGTATATTTAAGAAATATATAGACAAATACATATATAGCATATATCATCAACCAGACTGGAAAGCAGATCAAAAGCGTAGTTCGTAACTGCCTCCACCGGGAACCCGGGATCTTACGATTAGCGTTCAGGTGCTTAACCAATCGCGCCATGGATGTCGTCATGTCATATAAGAACACTTGAACCTCTGAATAGCCTGCAAGGGTAAATGGTCGTGGATTTAATGCCGTTTAATATTTTCCATTTAAATACTTCAACTGATAGTTATTTTTAAACACTCGCGATTTATACTCATTTTTGCTATGAATTAACAAAAATTTCAATTGTGAGGGTAAACAGACATTATAGCTGAGACGGACTTCCCGCTAGTCTAGCTTGCTAGCTAGTCTTCCCGCGACCACGGCCTATGCAACTGGGTCGAAACGTCGGGCAAAATAAAGGTAATCACATATCTTTATAAATTTATCGTGATTTGACCCGGTCTCACATAATTAATAAAACTTTCAACTGATGTTTCATATGTGGATGATTTCATATACCTTTGAAGAGCCTGTTAGGATAAATAGTCGTAAAAGTATATGGCTTTCCCTCGATCGTGGGGTAAAAATAGAAGAATAGAAGAATGATACGAGTTTGTAGATTAATAACATCTATTGGGCGGCGGGTTAGCAACTGGTCACCAAATTACCGTATTAATGTGACAACAGTATCAGTAATCATTCTAATGTAACCAAGGAGGTGTATCATTTGCGAGATTTTAGTTAGTAAGAATCAGTTAATTATTACTGAATTTAGAATAGAATACAATAGAACAACATTTATTCACAATAACAACAATACAAAACACATTACAAAAATCGGCACAAACACATACGAATAACAGTAATTGTTGGGCGCGCTGTATTGCTGTCGTGAAAGGGCCCAGACTTAGCATATGTCGGGAACCGGAATGTTCACGACGCCGATCCTCCGTCTGAGCCGCGAGCGAATTTATATATTCATTTTATATTTAATTATCTCTATGGTGGCATGTTAGAAGTAATCATTCAAAGACAACAGTTATTTAAAGCGAATAACAGACACCGATATTCCATTTTTTTCCTACAACAAGTTTCAAAATGGGCTCTTAAAACCTTTTTTTTACCTACTCCTCCAATAATCATGCACATTACATATCTTATTAACCTATCCACAAGTCTAGTACTCATGAAACTTGCATCACAACATGAAAAGAGCAAATCGAACCTTCAACAATGTCATGTATGTCTGCCCACTTGATACCAATTTCCTACTGTCAATCTTTCTGTGTTGCCGCTCCATAGATACGAATGCCTCTCATAGTATATTTAGCAAGGCTTTTATGGCACGACAACCGTTTACTTATTTTATTTATTTATTTATTTCATTCAAATAAGTATCCTATGATTACAGATCTAATGACCTAATGCGATAGGAACTAAACATATTTATAATTTTAAGTAAACAATTTATCATTTACATTAATAGACATAATACATATAACAACAATTTACATACATATACATTCACGTCCTTTTATCCTTTCGGCTGGACAGAACCTTGGAGACACTATAATATCTTCAAAGGCACACAAACGAATATTGGGGTTGTGATGTCATATGGAACGTCATTTGATAATGCTAAAGGACGTCATTTGATGAAGGTGTTGTAATTCGAGGTTTTGTTTAATTCAGAGGGGGTGGGTAGAAGTGAACGTACAGTCAACGCTAAAAGTGCAGTCCTAGTAACGTTTACTTTTATAAGAACAAAAGACAATATTTTTCATTTTGAAGCACGCGAACGTATAGTGGCCATGACAATGCACAGTGGCGCCAGTTATAAAATGTAGTCTTTTCTTCTTATAAACTTGCACTTTTAGCGCTGACTGTATCTATGTTAATAATTATTCTGATCGTTGACCCGTGACCATGGCCATAATAGCACCATGTCCGAAACGTCGGGTAACAAGGTAATACTTTGTTTATAAAATATGCGCGCTAAGTTCCTTCTTTCTTGTAAAATACATATCTATTATATATGTAGTTATGATTTTTTTTTAATCACCAAATAGAATTTTAAGACGTCAATCATTCATATAGATGTGTATTTCAGGACCATTATATCTTGTGGGGTAGTCAGAGATCATCGTCAATGAGACTATATGATTTCATCATATAGACAGCAACCCAAAATGTCATATTATTCCATATCACCTATACAAATAACTATTCCCCATTTATATCTCTTAAAGCCTTTAACATATCTTAGAACGCATAAATATTTCCTTCCACATATCAAAGCTAACTCTAGACGCCTATCCACCCCAGCTGTTTATTTAGCGCGATGTCGGGGAGGTTAACCCTTCGACGCGTGTCGGTGCATGAAATTAGCGCCGAGGTTGTCAGCCCATCGTAACTTGTACGGTCAGGTTGTCTGCACTGATTTCACGCTTCCACACTCTGAAGGGGAGGTAGAGTATAACAGCCTATGTATATAAATATTGTATATGAATTACGGTTTTCTTTTTGTAGTCCGTTTGCTGATTATGTTTAAATACTTCGTATATTATGTACTTATCTATGTATAATAAGGAAGTATATATACTTACATACATTCAAACATGTGATGTTAGATTCTCTGTAGAGGGGTAGGCAGAGATCACGAAGCTCCAACTGTACCGATCTTCATAAGCCATTTTTACTTCATTGACACTCATACGCCTACTTCCAAAGAGAAAACATATTATCTCAAAGGTCACTTTTTAGCATGAATATTAGTTTTAATGTCATAATGGAACAATGGTGACAGGTTGCTAACCCATCGCCGAATAAATTCTATTTACGCCAGCCCCTTAGTCACCTTCTACATGCCGGAAAGAACGGCAGCTAGTTAGCATCTTTTTACCAGCCAAGCACAGCACAACTGTTTCCAACACCTTAGTTATTTAACCCATTTTCCTAAACACAGTTGCATCGCCAAAATGAAACCGGTTCTATCAAAGATTAATTAGCGAAGCGACTTTTGTTCCAAGTTCCCAACAAAGCGCAGCGGGAACGAAACGGATTGCGGTGACAGTAATTACTTTCATTAAATATGGAACTGCCTTCGTCCGGAATTATGAAGCCTTTCTCTGCCTGCCCGGTTCGTTTATTTGTGAAGTTTTGGAGTTGGGCTAGCAACGTTTTTTCATAGGATAGGGGTTCTAGGAACCTAATGTTAGGTGTGTTATCTTGAGAGATGAAAGATGTAGACAAAGGTTTAAGAGATCACCGTTGTTACAACAATTCTTCAAAAATGACATAAAGATTCAGTAAATTGTATATATATATAACTATCCAATTCAAAGACGTTGCAAAAGAACACCCATATTCTAAGAATGAATATGTTTCGGGTCGCATAGAATCTCATAGACGCAATAGAATTGGTTTGCTTACAAATACGTATTACTTATTACTATTTGCCCCTATACCCTTAGTTACCTCTTACGACAGACCAACAAAAAGTCTACCTTTATAGAAATCCGGGATAAAAAAACATCTCATTTTCGCCTTTATAGCGAAAGCAGACCGAATTTTTAATTCAAATGGCATTTTCGACCTACTTGGAACCGACCGTTATTAAATATGAAAATGGCTTAGAAAGCAGTAAATTTAAAAGCTATTTGTATTTACGACTTTGTATTAAAAATGATTCTCTTATTAGGTGAGTGAAAAGTATAAAATATATATTAAAAAAATACATTTACAAAGTTCATATAAATGGCGACATGGCTTATCATTTGTCACATTGAGTATTGACTATCCGTCAATTCGATGTAGCTATAGAATTACTACTTAAAATTTAAGGCTTAATGGTCATCGTCTACGTCACTATCTTATGCCATTAGTATATCTAAGGGATATTTTATTTGTAAATTTATTTGGATTTAAGATTTTATGTTATAATTATTAATCTTTATTTATTTAGTGAGTGATATTGTGTCTTATTTTTTAGATTTATCCTTCATGTAAATATTGATTAAATAAAGTAGTACTTAGGTCTATAAAAAACAAACATTAATAAAATGTTTTTTTTTTCAGAATATTCCATCATCCCAATACACAACAATACACAATTTAACAATACTCCGGAAATACAAAGCTTGAGTCCTTTTCTTCAGTCTATTACGGTCGTGACATGTAGAAAAATCCCCGAAACGTATCAACTTGTTGAATGTATGTAAACGCCCCAAGAACCTCGCTAAGAAAGTGCCCCTTGATAAATGATCCGCTATCAACAGGTTATCGCGAAGAAACAGGAAAAATAATTCCCTTTCCCTCGATTCTACTCTTTGTTGCTTTTGTAACATTATTATACTGTGAATGTTGTATTCAGAAAGAAACTATCGCGTTCAATGAACCAGTAAATGTGAAAGAAATAATTATTATTGAATTTATACGTATGTTTCCACGATTAATTATGAAATCAGATAATGTAATAGTTTCTTTGTTGTGGGAAAACTTCTGACTAAATAATAGTTAGTATTTGTAGCGTATTTAATATGATATTAGTAATAAGTATTTGGTTACACATCTTCTCTAAGTAAACAAACATATTTGTATACAATGATGGTTGCTCAAAATGGTCATAGAAAAAAACATTATGTATTAAAATTTTACCTACTTTGCTTGCTTGAAGGAAGGAGCTTGAAATGTATTACATAACATTACATACATACGATTCCATACATACGATTCACCACTTGTGGATACACACTACTTTTTATTGTGGCGAGGTAGTCAGTGGCGTGAGTTTTCCTCTCAGAAATTCTAAGGATTGTAAGGTATGAGAAATTCAACGCCCGCGTCTCACTAGATAGACAGCACCCAACGTGATAGATAGTGAACCGTATCGCCGTATATAGGCACTGGCTAACCTATTCCGAAAATAGGAAAGTTTCCTCATGACGTTTTCCCTCACCGTTAGCGAATGTACGTGATGTACGTAAATAAAAAACACATTCTGATATTTCGTTCAGGACAGAAATTCAAACCAAATACCTACAGCCACTAGCAATTACAGTGATAATGCATATGTTCGTTTACATATGTTAACAGCTAATTAGTACATTAAAAAAGTCTACGAAATCCTTTGAACCTCATCCCAATTCCAAGACTAAGTAATCAAGAGAATTCGAAACGAGAACTTTTGTCTTATCTCCGAATTAGAAGATCAAACGAAATAGGTTGTTTGAAAGTTGGAGATCAAACAATAATTTGGGAAATACTCCCAGGAATAAAAAACAAAAGACTTACAAGACCTATAATGCGAAGGGTAATTGGAAACAAAAAGAATACGATTCCGATTAAAATTAATACTTGTTGCGGCTATATTTGGTAGGTCTGAAGATTTTTTCTTGAGATTAAGATTTTTAAAACAAGATTTAGGAAATTGAACATTATTGACGATACTGACCAATCCGTGTCATTTGAAAGTACCAATCAACTTTAGTCACTTTAATATAAATTAAAACATGTATAGAAAGAGGTACTTGGTTACAGTTTATTCAAATTCTAGATTAACGTGAGATGTCACATATTTCGACTTTTATGAATATGAATGATACTGAATTTCATCACCCACATATAAATATAAGCCATATATCAACCATCAGAACGATGTAAGTACAACAATTACACGTAGAACTTCCATAAATCAAATTGAAGACATTCTTCTAAAGGCGAATGTACTTAGTGTGTAGAACAGAAGAGCATGTACGAAAACGTTAATGAGTGTGAGTGAAGCAAGACAGATTTGTCAAGATCGTTCCCGGTGGCAATCGATTGTCTCAGCCTATTCCGTTAGGGACGTAGGGACGTGAATATACATATGGTTATAACTATCACTGATTTATATGTCATTAAAGAACTTTATGCGCCCAGGTTGTACTTAATTCTAGGAGTCTAGTATGAATGTGTGTATGTATGTAAACATTTAAAAAGGTAAAAACAAAATCATTCGGTTGATTTGACGACGCCATTCGGGTTTTACTGTTATTGCAAGTGGAAATCAATTGAACACAACGAAATGTTGGCGACAGGGGAAAGGTTAAAAGGCCGCACAGTTTTCCAATAAGGTCAATATAATGTAGAGAAAGTGTAGCATAGGTTTTTAGATTTCAGGCTGTGAATTAGGTCTTTGGAATGGACAGAACTTTGAGTAACTAATATCGGTACTTTAAACTTCGTTGCTAAAGCGATATGGAATGAATGGTGTCTAACATTATATGTGGTTAGTTTATTACTGTTGACAGATAATAATATAAGCCGGTCTAAGCGGCATAAAAGAAGAGAAGTGAAGTTAAGTGAAAGCAACTGAAAGCGAAGACCCAAGCAATAGAAGCGAAGGAATACCAACCCAGCAAAGGATAAGTAGTTTTCATAGTTGGTTTTAGAAGTGCGTGTAATGTGTATGTACGAATAAAGATTGTCGAACTTGGATTTATTATTTCTGGATAGAACCCAAGCACGCAACACTATTCTTATGGAATAATGCCTCTACGTTTATGTCCAAATGTGTGTTAATCTTAGTACGGAATAAGTGTATAGTATTCGCAAAAACAAATCACCAATTAGCGATCTCTTACTATGTAAGCTCCGTGTGTGAATGAGTATGTATATTTATTCTACTGATTCTCGAACTCGGATTTATTATATCCAGATAGAACCCAAGTATGTTATGTAACACTATTATAAAACCTTTATATAGGCTTTCTCCTTATATATTTTTTTGGAATGTTTTCTTTTAGTTAAAGATAATATTTATTTCTTCAGGGTGTTCATTAATTTCGGTGATTGAATGAGAACTGTCGTGTGAATGCGACCACGTTGAAACAATATTCTCGGGTCAATATTAATGGAAATGGATTCTGCATTCCTATGTAGATTCGATCAGACGAAACAATATGAGCATTCCTACATATTTCTTGGAAAAAGTAATTTTCAGAGTACAAACTGGTATACAACTAGCTATGAACGTAGAGATCTGGTCAAATTATAGATCAAACTAAACAACAAAATAACATCTGTTACTGAGAATACTAGCTATAAAGCATAATAGATATGCAATATGTGTTTTCATGAATTTTTTTAACATTGGAAACAATACACAATTTCAATGCATGGGAATATTAGTGGGTAGGAGTGAAGCACGAGAGATTTTTTATGATCGTTCAAGGTAGCGATCAATAGCATAGCTAATTCCGTTAAGGAAGTAAAAGCGTTAATATGGGTGTGAGAATATAGATATATATGCGTACGACTATAACACAAAAATACCAATTCCAAATTCGAATTTGCACCTCACGCCACCTGCATTCACAAAATTAGCAACACGAAAGTTCGCTAATCACACTGTGCAGTACTATCGCATGCACAAGTGAAAGGCTCTCGTGGCTACAGAGACGGTGAGTGCGGTAGTACTAATGGTTGCTGCCTCTGGCCATTGGCTAGGTGCCAGCTGAGCAGCCGTTGCGAGGATTGCTATTAGCTCGCTCGATGAGCCACTTGAAGAAATGATTCAATTAGAAATTGTTTAGCTAGCAGGCAGGGGTTTGTACAGAAATAAAAATATGTATGTATATATGAAAGACGCAGAGGTAGGGATTTTAATTGTAAGAGTTACTCTGTTGCACATTGACATGCTTTAGACATGTAAATAAAATATGGTTATGTAAAATACAAAGATTTTCCTCGATAACATGTTCCGTGTGGAATATAATTCATATAATATTCCGTATAATATTGATATAATGTTTGTTTTAGCATTCAAATTTTCACGAGTGAACCGCTTAATAGCTATTTGGAACCAAAAATTAATTCACCACTGTCTCGTTCGGCCATTGTTGTAACGATGGTTTCGACTGTAGAAAAGGTATCATGATGTATGTTAATACGTGTATTATATTTCAGTAATTTAAAATATGTCCCTAGGTGCTAGTCTGGGACGTAAAATTAACTGCCCATATTCCAAGCATTTCGCACGAAGGAGAACGATAGGCTAGCAATCTGTCACCAATGTTCGATATGACATCACGACTAATATTTGCTAAAAACTGACCTTCTAGATACTAAATATCCAATGTTCTGTCCACCCGAAAGGGATTGAAGGACGTGAATGTACATATGTATGTAGTAATTAAAAGTAGCTATTTCTATTCCATTACCCACATCATATTCAATTCCCAGCCGACATTTCGCGAATAGGCAGAATAATTTGCGATGTGCCAAAACTGAGTCGAAGTTAGAACGAGGGCTTACGTTCGTAGTAAAGGTCATATTATCTGGACAGCCTATGTATGTAAATATAGTATATGAATTACGGTTTTCTTTTGCTTTGTCGTCTGGTTGTTAAATATCACTACATAGTATAAAACAAAGTCGCTTTCTTTGTCCCTATGTTCCTTTGTATGCTTAAATCTTTGAAACTACGCAACGGTTTTTTATGCGGCTTTTTTAATAGATAGAGTGATTTAAGAGGAAGGTTTATATGCATAATAACATCCATTAAATAGTGGAGTAGGCTATATATTTCATACCCGTGCGAAGCTGGAACGGGTCACTAGTACATACATAATTTGTAGTTCATGACATGTGTATACATTTTTATAATGGCGGGGTAGTCATAGGCTTGGGTGCACATCTCCGATAATTTCGAAGGCATATTAGGTATACGTATTATTATATATAGATATTATATTACGTTCTTTTCTATTTATAACAAGGAACAATTTATTCTTTAAATTTACGTTTGTAAGTGCGTTTGACACAAGTCTTAAATGAACTTAAATGGCTAGTTCATTAGTGTAGCAGTGTACTAAATATTGTATAATGTAAGGCTCTTCAACGTTTAAGTTTAATGATATAATTTCTTTCAATAGCTTGCTTGATATTAAATACTAAAGGTAAGTAAGAAGAGAAATCAAAATATTCCTCTCAAGGCGTGTGTACGTAGCGTAAGGAACAGAAGACCATTTATGAGAAGGTGATTTGTCTGGATCGTTCCAGCTGGCGATCGATAATTTCTGCCTATCTCCTTACATAGGTAGAGGCGTCCATATAATATATAAACGCCTCTACGTGAATGTATGTATGTTAGTAAAAACATAGATTTCTGGTTGCTAATAATAATATTTGGACATTATTACATCAATTGAACTACATGTTGTAAGTACATTTATGACTTGTGTTAAGGGTACTAGCCAACGTATATTTAAGAAATGTATACATATTATATATAAATAAATACATATATAGCATATGTAATCTACGACCAGACTGGAAAGCAGTAGAAAAGCGTAGTTATTAACTCTGTCTCCACTGGGAATCGAACCCGGGACCCCACGATTAGCGTTCAGGTGTCTAACCGATCGCGCCACGGAGGCCGTCAAATATTATTATAGTTTATATCAGTCTCTTTCACGACCATTAACCGAAGTACTTTACAGAAACTGTTCCAACACCTTAGTTATTCAACCCATTTTCCTAAACCCAGTTGCATCGCCAAAATGAAACCGGTTCTATCAAAGATTAATTAGCGAAGCGACTTTTGTTCCAAGTTCCCAACAAAGCGCAGCGGGAACGAAACGGGTTGCGGTGACAGTAATTACTTTCATTAAATATGGAACTGCCTTGGTCCGGAATTATGAAGCCTTTCTCTGCCTGCCCGGTTCGTTTATTTGTGAAGTTTTGGAGTTGGGCTAGCAACCTTTTTTATAGGATAGGGGTATTAGGAACCTAATGTTAGGTTACATGTCATACGATATGAAAGGTAATCAAAGGTTTACTACTCATTCTATATCAATAACATAAACTTCACTCAGTGCTTGTTAAATTGACATACATAGCTCACCACTTATCACATTGAGTAACAACTATCCAGTCAACACGTGGGTTCGAGGTGGCCATAGCATTACAGCCTGTGCAATTGTGGAGATGGAAACCTGAACCTCTGACTGCCCCGTAAAGGTAAATGGTCATGAACAGGTTTGTTTTGTCATAACACTTCAATAAATACTGTCCATTCCAAAGAGCGTTACAAAAGAATATGCATATTTCAACATGATTGGATATATCGTGGGTTTGGGTTTGACAGAATCTCAATATCGCAAAAAAAATGGTTTGCTTACAAATAAGTCTACTAATCTATTTGCCCCTATAACCTTAGTTGCCTCTTACGTCATATCAACAATAAATAAGTCTAGTACCTGTATAGAAATCCGGGATAAAATAAACATCTCATTTTCGCCTTTATAGCGAGAGCAGACCGAATTTTTAATTCAAATGGCATTTTCGACCTACTTGGAAACGACCGTTATTAAATATGAAAATGGCTTAGAGAGCAGTAAATTTAAAAGCTATTTGTATTTACGACTTTGTATTAAAAATGATTCTTTTATTACGTGACTGAAAAGTGATCGTGTTATGAGGTCCATTACACTCATTCTTTATAGAGGGTAAAAAAACCGCTTAATTTGTAAATATAATACGGCTTAGACATGTGTTCTTGACATGTCTTTAAATATGATTACGAAGAGACTAAGAGTTTTCTTATATTTCATTCAAACATTAGCTAATTTAACTAAAAATGTTAAATTATGGTTATTTCTTCCAAAAACAAACTTAACATTATATAATATGATTGTCATTAGAATATTCTATAAACCCATAACAATACGCAATTTAACAATACTCCGGAAATACAAAGCTTAAGTTCTTTTCTTCAGTCTATTACGGTCGTGACATGTAGAAAAATCCCCGAAACGTATCAACTTGTTGAATGTATGTAAACGCCCCACGAACCTCGCTAAGAAAGTGGCCCTTGATAAATGATCCGCTATCAACAGGTTATCGCGAAGAAACAGGAAAAATAATTCCCTTTCCCTCGATTCTACTGTTTGTTGCTTTTGTAACATTATTACACGGTGAATGTTGTATTCGGACTGAAACTATTGCGTTCAATGAACCAGTAAATGTGAAGAAATAATTATTATTGAATTTATACGTATATTTCCACGATTTATTATGAAATCAGATAATATAATAGCTTCTATGTTGTGGGAAAACTTCTGACTAAATATTAGTTAGTATTTATATGATATTAGTGTTAATTATTTGGTTTAACATCTTCTCTAAGTAAACAAACATATTTGTATACAATGATGATCGCTCAATATAGCAATAGAAAAAAATATTCTATATGAAAATTTTACCTACTTTGCTTGCTTGAAGAAAGGAGCTTGAAATGTATTACATACATACATTGAAACGATTTACGACTTGTGTATACAGACTACTTTTTATTGTGGCGAGGTAATCAGTGGCGTGGCGTAAATAGACAGCGCCCAACGTGATAGGTAGTGAGCCGTATCGCCGTATATAGGAACTGACTATTACCTATTGCGAGAATAGGCAAGTTTCCTCACGACGTTTTGCCTCGCCGTTAGCGAATGAAAATTATGTACGTAAAAAAACACATTTTTCAATTTCGTTCAGGACAAGGATTCAAACCAAGGACCTACAGCCACTAGTCATTATATTGATAATGCAAAATGTTCCTTTACATATTATGTTAACAGCTAATTAGTACATTAAAAAAACTCTAAGAAATCCTTTGTACCTCATCCCAATTCCAAGACTAAGCAATCAAGAGAATTCGAAACGAGAACTTTTGTCTTATCTCCGAATTAGAAGATCAAACGAAACAGGTTGTTTGAAAGTTGGAGATCAAACAATAATTTGGGAAATACTCCCGGGAATAAAAAACAAAAGACATTTTAATACCGTGCTTCAGGACTTACAAGACCTATAATGTGAAGGGTAATTGAGAACAAAAAGTATA
The DNA here is from genome assembly GCA_030578115.1 of Leucoptera coffeella. NCBI lineage: Eukaryota > Metazoa > Arthropoda > Insecta > Lepidoptera > Lyonetiidae > Leucoptera > Leucoptera coffeella. Next base: position 268,901 of record JAMBLF010000027.1, on the reverse strand, counting down.
CGATTCCGATTAAAATAAATACTTCTTGCGGCTATATTTGGTACTGTATAGTATTATATTATCTGTGGTACAGCTGAAGATATTTTCTTGAGGTAAAGATTTTTAAAACAAGTAACAACAAATTGAACATTATTGGTGATAATGACTTACCAGTGTCATTTAAAAATATCTAGTAAATTTTTGTATCTTTATAATAAATTAAAACATGTATAAAGGTACTTGGTCACATTTTATTCAAATTCTAGATTAACGTGAGATGTCACAACATTTACACTTATGTATTTGTATGATTATTAATATCTTTACACATAAGTCTAACGTCAGAACGATTTAAGTACAACAATTACACGTAGAACTTGTACAGATCAAATTGAAGTCATTCTTCTCAAGGCGGGAGTACATAATGTGAAGAAGAGAAGAGCATGTGATGGATGTGAGTGAAGCAAGAGAGATTTGTCAGGATCGTTCCCGTTGGCGACTGACATTCTTAGCATATGCAGTTGGGGACGTCGATGCCTGAATTTATTATGTTTGTAACTATCACTAGATTAAATACGATTAAGGAACTTTATGATCCCAATTTGTACCGAATCCTAGGAGACTAGTGTGAATGTTGTGAATTTATGTAAACATTTAAAAAGGTAAAAACAAAATCATTCGGTGGATTTGACGACGCCATTCGGGTTTTACTGTTATTGCAAGTGGAAATCAATTGAACACAACGAAATGTTGGCGACAGGGAAAGGTTAAAAGGCCGCACAGTTTTCCAATAAGGTCAATATAATGTAGAGAAAGTGTAGTAGGTTTTTAGATTTCGGGCTGTGAATTAGGTCTTTGGGATGGACAGAACTTTGAGTTACTAATATCGTCAGTATTGTTATCTTTGCTAAAACAATATCTGAAAAATGGTACCTAATATGATATGTGGTTAGTTTATTACTGTTAACAGATAATAATTAATGATAATGTGCTTACCAGGCGGATCAAGATTTCCTTCTTCAATTCCATTGTGAAGTCTGTTTTGCTCTTCGGCAGCGAGACGTGGAAGGAGACAAAGGGACTGACGAACAAGCTGCAAGTGTTCGTCAACAAATGCCTGAGGTTCATACTTCGCATATTCTGGCCGAACACTATCAGAAACGAGGATCTATGGAAGCAATGCCACCAAGTCCCAATCAAGCGTGAAATCGCTCAACGTAAATGGAAGTGGATAGGGCACACACTCCGAAGACCGGAAGACAACATCGCCAGGGCAGCATACACATGGAGGCCGCACGGGAACAGACGCCCAGGCCGGCCGGCGCACACCTGGCAGCGCACAGTCGACGCTGAGTTGAGAGCGGCTGGGTTGAGTTGGAGGGACGCGGAGTGCAAGGCACAGGATAGGAGCGGTTGGCGACTTCTCACGAAGGCCCTTTGTACCACTGGGGTACCATAAGATGATGATGAACAGATAATAATATAAGCCGGTCTAAGCGGCATTGAAGAAGAGAAGTGAAGTTAAGTGATAGCAACTGAAAGCGAAGACCCAAGCCATAAAAGCGAAGGAATACCAACCCAGCGAAAGGTGAGCACTTTCAGTAGGTAGTTTGTTTTAGAAGCGAGTGTAATGTGTGTGTGTACAAATAAAGAAGATTCTAAAATTCGTTACTGCAGATATGTCTTCGGATAGAAATTAAAATGAGTATAAATCGCGAGTGTTTAAAAATAACTAAGATTCTGAAACTTATATTTTTTTGTATTTTTTTCTTTCAGATAAAGTTAATATTAATTTACTCAGGGTGTGCATTAATTTCGGTGATCGAATGAGAACTGTCGTGGCAATGCGACCACGTTGAAACAATATTCTCGGATCAATATTAATGGAAATGGATTCTGCATTCCAATGTAGATTCGATCAGACGAAACAATATGAGCATTCCTACATATTTCTTGGAAAAAGTAATTTTCAGAGTACGAACTGGTAAACAACCGGAAATGAACGTAGAGATCTTGTCAAATTATAGATCAAACAAAATAAAATCTGTTACTGAGAATACTAGCTGTAAAGCATCATACATATGTAATATGTGTTTTAATTATTTTTTTTAAACATTGGACACAATATACGATTCAAACCATGGGAAGATTAGTGGATAGGAGTGTAGCACGAGAGGTTTGTTACGATCGTTCAAGGTACAATCAATAGCCTATACCGAAGTAAAGGTGTGACTTGGGTGTGAGAATATAGATATATATGGGTACGACTATAACACAAAAATTCCAATTCCAAAATCAAATTTGCACCTCACGCATTCACAAAATTAGCAACACGAAAGTTCGCTAATCACACTGTGCAGTACTATCGCATGCACAAGTGGGAGGCCCTTAAGGCCACAGACACGGTGAGCGCGATAGTACTAATGGTGCAGCCTCTGGCCATTGGCAAGGTGCCAGCTGAGCAGCCGATGCGAGGATTGCTATTAGCTCGCTCAATGAACCACTTGGAGAAATGATTCAATTAGAAATATAATTTATTTTTTTTATTAGAATTATTAATTTTAGTATAGCATTATATTAGCAAAGGCTGGAATAGAAAGGGTGAGAATGCAATAATACTACAGGATAATATATTAGAAATTGTTTAGCTAGTAGGCAGGGGTTTGTACGGAAATAAAAATATGTACGTATGTATAAGGTTTGTCGGAATATCAGCGTTGGCAGTGTGAATTTCACACAATCAACATTAGCTGAGACAAATCCTATTCACACTTGCGCGGGGTTGCCATGTGCGCTTGAATCCAAAAATGTAAATTATTGTATAATTAATTCTTTTCTGAATTTGTGTATATGCTGCGTCTAGTGTGAATAAAAGGAATTTTAATTTTATTTTTTATTTATTATTGATGCAGTGGTGGGATTTTAAGTTTGTAGAAGTTATGTGTTTTGAATGGTAAAGAAAATTTTGTAAAATACAAGAGTTTTTTATTGTTACGTATTCGTATATGTCCTTAATAATTACATAATGTATGTTCAGTAGGAAAACTATCGTGAACAAACCGCTTTATAGGTATTTGCAACTAAAAATTAATTGAAATTCGTATCTTTCAGTCATCAATTGTTACGAAGATTTTAAAAACAAATCATTATGAATATACTTGTACTATTTATTTCAGTAATTATCAAGAATTCAAAAAGGTTTTGTGCTAGCTGGGACGGGACGTAACAAGAATGCTAATTAGCTACCGTTCTTCCAGGCATGTCATAGTAGGCTAAGGGATCAATTGGGCGATGGGCTAGCTACCAATGTTCCGTATGACATCACATCCCCAATATAAGCTAAAAAAACGACCTTCTAGATAATAAATATCCAAAGTTCTGTCCACCCCAAAAGGGATTGAATGACGTGAATGTATATGTAGTAATTAAAATAGCTCCTTTCTATTCCATTACCCACATCATATTCGATTCCCAAGCCGACATTTCGCGAATAGGCAGAATAATTTGCGATGTGCCAAAACTGAGTGAAAGTTAGAAGGAGGGCTTATGTTCGTAGCAAAGGTCATATCATTTGGACAGGAGAACTTTTTTAATTTAATTCAGAACTGCTACGAATCTGTAAATCAAAGGTATTTGCTCGGACAGGTTTATTAAGAATGCCTGTCTAGTGATAGAATGGGACTTTTATATTATAAGTGGGTACAGGTACAGGCACATAGTATGTGGGTAAAGTGAAAGGGGGGTCACGTAGGGTCTGGACAGTCAGATAGGCGCCATATTGAAAAAGGGTGCTGTTAGTAAGTACCCATCACCGCCGAGTGTGTATGAGTGTCAATGACGCAAAAGTTGTTTGTCAAGATTGGGACAGAGATCGGTGATCTTTGCCTACTCCTCTACAGGGAATCAGGCATGATGTGTATGTATTCACTATCATACACCTCTTCACACACACTTGACGGTTGTAGGTACTTCTAACGTTACCCTTTTTCAACATGGCGTCAATTTAACTGTCATATGTCTCATTAGGCCGGCTTTTACGTAACTGCCCTTCCACTTCACTCCTTATATTCCTTTTGTCAATTTACTATCATTCATTAGCATAACATGTAAAACCTGCCCTTATACACACAGTAATTACTCTACAGTTTATAATAGAGGCACGTAACTCTGGCTACCTCGCAAAAGATTACGATCGTGATGTATGCTGTCTGATAGTTTTATCGAGTTCCCAACATGATTTACGTGTTTGCAGAGTAGGTTATAAATCAGGGATTTGTATCTGTTCCCTAGGGATGGAATCAAGGCTTGTACGGGGTAATAGCTTCTATTATACACTGAGATTGGATTTATAATACATGTTATTAGTTCTTTAGACAGGATTCGGATATTACATACATACATAAATTTCATACACGTAGTAATACAGAGGGATAGATGGAGATCAAAATTTTTTTGTAATTGATATATCGAGTTTAATCCCAAGCTAAGTAAAATAAATATATGTTTTTGTATTATTTTTTATGAATTTGTTGAATTATTATGATTTTTTTAAGTACACTTGTTTATAAAGCACATAACTAGAAGAGTTAATTGAATTACATAGTATTCTCTATAGTATTTTCATTAGAACTCTAAAATTAATGCTTCTTTTGCCAACTAAGGCTCTATCCACTTTAAAATAATCAAACAACATACGTGTCTATATGTGTATATTTTTCCTATTTTTCTTATACCACAATTCTACTCTATACATTTTCAGCTGACGGTTCCTACACAACCCTTCTACGCCAATTTAAAATACAAATTATAATAAAAGCACATACTCCTGAGTAATAAACTGGAAGGCTTTGATGTTTTCCATTACCCACGGTTCACCGAAAGCAAAAATGTTAATTGACTACTCTCTGCCACCTACGCAACACGCTTAATGAAATTATACCCCGTGTGAATTTGAGCAGGAATTATCTTCGTGCAAGTTAATTAATTTATTCTCTCTCTTACTTATGTAACGTGTGAGGCTTTCAATCGCTTTTGGGGTAGACAGAGGTCTATATTTGTTGTGTCGTTTGGTTGTCAAATATTTTTTTGCAGAATACTAGGTTAAAGCCTTATGTCATATAAACCCAGTTTATAAGAGGGCTGCAAAAATATTGACAATTATTTTGTTACATATTTAAAATATGAATAATACGTGAACAAACTGACATCAGTGTCATAAAGTCTAATAAATATTCCAAAAGGAACACATATGATATTATGTATCCTAAGTTCTAGCCAACTCATAAGAGAGAATGTACTTGATTGAGAATGTACTTAAATGTACTTGTACATATATTTATTTATTCTATTAGGCAATTGGCTAGCAACCAGTCATCAATTTTCTATACGACATCACAACCCCAATATTATGCTAATAAATGACCAAGGAAATATCATATTTCCAAGGTTCTGTCCACCCGAAAGGGATTAACGTAAGTGAAAGTAAGTGTATTTACTTATTCCTATCATTCTCTTATTTTTTTGTCTACCCTTACCAATATTATGACCATAATATTCCCGTAAACTTTTCACTTATTCCGCATCAAAGAGTCAACATGAAAGAAAACAAAGGTATGACGTTTGTCACTCGACACGAGAAGCCCATGGGAACAACCGAACCTGTTTAATTTAATTTAATTAAAAAGCCTCCTTCAGAGCCTTCGATAAACAAATTACCCGGTTCGCATGTTGATCACAGCCTGTACTACGAATGACATTGTTGGTGAATATTCAATCTATGCTACGAACGTCATTGTTTGTTTATTTTATAGTTTATTCTACGAATATAATTGTTGTAGTAAATTGAATCTGTACTAAGAGTTTGAATTATGATCGAATTATTATTGAAGCTGTTATAGGGAAGGTTGTAGATACTTTGCATATTGATAAGCCAACTGCCTATAAGAGTATAAAAAAAATCATATATATATATATATACATTACCTTCCCTTCTTCTCTTTCGAAATGGACCGAATATCGCTGATATAATCTCTCATCAGTAACATTTAGTTCGGGTTTGTCAAGGTATAAAGTAATAAGTCAATTGTTATTACCAAACAATATTAAAATTCTCTATCATTAAAATCTTACATAATGAAAAGTAAAAGTGACATATACTAATTATAATTACATCAGATTAGACCGATATATTATCATCTATATGCGTTCAGTCATTTATTTATAACCACATTTATAACCACAGAAAGAAGAATACTTTTTATTACGAAGCACAGTGTCACAGTTACTACATACAGTTACGTAGGTAATAAACGCTTTACAAAAGACCGGAAAAACAGCTGGTTTCTTTCAAATAGAATCCCCCACAAAGCTTACAATACACAGTGCATTCTAAACTTTATTACGCCTACGCGGCTCACGAAATTCCAGTTACCTTTGCCCAATGCAAATATGTAGTGTATTTTGAACGTTACATTTACAACCCGGATTTTCTAACTGAATCTGACCCGCGCCGGAAGTGGCATGATGTGAATGGTTGGAATTTTAATATTTGTTCTAATTTAAGCTTCTTTGCTACAGAAATGTAATTTGGGTTGCAGTGTTAATAAGTTTTTGAATAGGAATAACACATATCTCGAAAGTATTATTATATTACAAATATTATTTCACTGTAAGTTTTAACATAATTTTCCTGATTGCGTTTACAATATCTTTGCGATATTTGACTCTGTGATCATTTTAGTATAGTTATCGCAGATGTGTTACGTTTAAATATAAGCACACATTGCTAGCCTATCACCTTATAATTTTCATTTAATCCTAAAACCTAAGTAACCCTCTACGATATACTTGTAAGAACCATTACCATCGGTGTGGTAAGAACAGTAATATGACAGCTAGTTATCATTCTTATTACCATGTTACAAAAATAATAACAACATCAATCAATCAGTCTGTGTCAGTCCACCTGCTGGGTGCAGACGTACGCCACAAAACACGATTATTCGTGGTTCTCAGTCGACTACTACCAGCGATGTTTTCATGTGATTGGTCCACTTTGCAGGATATTATAACATATAATAATGTTTTAAAGGATGGACTAAACTATCATACAAATATGTCCAAACTTTTAGCATCAACAGCAACTATCAGGACACCATGACCATTAACCCTTACGGGGTAGTCAGAGGTTCAGGTGTCCATCTACGCAATTGCGAAGGTAGTAATTCTATGGTCACCTCGAACCAACGTGTTGAACAGATAGTCAGTACTCAATGTAACAGGTGGTCAGCCATGTCGCCATTTACAAGCACTAACTATTACATGTTCGGGGAATAGGTAGGTTTCCTTACAATGTTTTTCTCTCACTGTAGTATTCTCACAATATCGAGATAAATAGATCGAGGTCTCGTCACGGAAATATCTCGCTATTCCTGATACTGGGAAGCAAAATGCAGAAGTCATTTCCGTGGTTCGCGCTATAAGAAAATTAATTCCAGACAAGCGGTAATGCTATTTGGAGCCGCTCTTTCTTAGCTTCTTTGTAAAATGAAACTGTCAACTTTGTTGGGGCTTTTAGTAACATTTGGATTTCCACTAATTATTAAAAGATTAACAAAAGTTAATATAAGGATGTTTGCAATCGTTTTTGTTTGGATTATGCTGATTGTGTGGATAATGATAGTTCATTATGTTTAATGTAAAGAGAAGGTTCGTATTTTTAAGCCATCTGAATTAAATGCCATCACTGTAAGGACAATTTCGTATATTTATAGATAATACTCTAAAAAGAGCATTTCAATGCTGCATAATTATGCAGTATATTACTCGTATATCATTCGTTTTTCTGATCATTAATTATATTAAAAACATGTATACTATAATTAATGCTTCATGATAAAACTTACAACTTTAACTTTTGCTTCGATAGTTTGAACATTTTATGCGAATAAATTATAGTAGATTGACAAAAGGAATATGTCTGGGTGATGTGGAATGGCGGTTACGTAGGGTCCGGCCCAATAAGACATATAACAGTCAGAAAGACGCCGTATTGACAGTTGAGGATCCGTGATCTCTGCCTACCCCTCTACAGAGAATAAGGCGTGATGTCCATGTATGTATTTATTTCCGAAACTCCACAGTTAAGTGTTGTGGCCCGACAACAAAAGAAGGTTAGCACAACAATGGCTGCATAATGCAAGTTGGGTTGCAGAATGTTGTGCTTTTGAAGTTTCTAAGTCCCCTCCACATTGACGTCCAGATTAAAGAGTTTAGTTTGTTCAAGGATTAAACAATAGATGTTTACATGTATATACTACCGACCCGCTCCGGCTTCGCACGGATATAAAATATATAGCCTACTCCACTATTTAATGGATGTTATTATACATATAAACCTTCCTCTTGAATCACTCTATCTATTAAAAAAACCGTATCAAAATCCGTTATGTAGTTTCAAAGATTTAAGCATACAAAGGGACATAGGGACAGAGAAAGCGACTTTGTTTTATACTATGTAGTGATATATGTATATATTCATGTCTTTTATTTCTTTTCAGAGCGGACATGGCCTTGGAGATATAATAACTTCAGATGCTTTTAGAGAAACTTTTTTTTGAGTTGTCATTACATTAAATTATAATATTGTAGTAAGGTTCCGAAACAACACTCAATAGATTCCATTGACCACTAGACTGTTATATGTCTTATCAGGGCGGCCCCTACGTAACCGCCCGTCCAAAAAAGGTGACGTTAGGAATACCTATAACCGCCGAGTGTGTATGTGAAGATGTATGAGTGTCAATGAAGCGAAAGTGGTCTGTCAGGATCGGGACAAATGGGGATCCGTGATCTCTGCCTATCCCTGTACAGGGAATCAGGCGTGATGTGTATGTATCTATGTATGATCACTAGATCCTTAGTCACTTCTTATAACTTGATGATATGAAAGCGACTAGTTATCATTCAATATACGTCCCAAAAAGCACAAGAAGATAGAAAAGTGGAACCATTTAATTGTTTTTTATACCAGTCTATTAAAAGACAAAATCCCAGCATTTACAAGAGGCTTATTACGTCTATAAAGGTTCATCAAATGATGCAATGCCAATGTAAGTCACGTAAGTAAGCGATTGGCATTCATTCCACGTATACGCTTCCCAAATCCTGATTTTATTAAGAAGGAAACTTTTGTGCGGGAAATAGGATGTGACCCCCACTACGGATTTGACTACGAATCGAACAAAGTTTGGGGCTTGAGTACAAACGATGAATGGGAGTAGAGAAAGCAGTGTTAGATTGTTTTATTATAGAACGTTGAATTGCCAGATTTAATACTAAACTTTTGGATTACTTACTTTAAGAGTTTATCATCGTGGTATGAGAGAAAAACAGTTTATAAAAACTAAACGATGCTAGTTTTTGTGCAATTGTGTGATATTAAACAAAAAATCTCACATCTCACATTTACTTCAATTTAAACTTCTTTATCCTGATAAAACCTGTCAGACAAATATATTTTATCGTTCAACTATGTTACCCTACCAAAGTACCAAGTTAAGTACAAATATCTCTTACACAATTTATTGTCCAATGTATTCAACCTACTCATATTCTCTTAGTTACCTCTTTCGACATCGGGAAGGCTAGTTAACATTCTATTTTCGTAGCAGACATGTTCGTGCATATTTAATTTTGGGGTCAGGGATAGAATCAGGCTCTCATGCTTAAATATGAATGCTTTAATGCATATTAGATTTGCACATCCATTATCTAGCGACCCTCGTCAATAAAGAGCAAGGATTTTCCCTATTGCATGTATGTATATGACTGGGTACTGTTTCAGGGTATGTGGTAATAAGTAAGTAAAACAAGTATTTGATTTGGTCACGAAGAACCTAGTCTTCATCATTAAACCTATGATGTGAATCTTTCTATTAAATGTCATCATATATATGTATGTATTTACTTATTTCCTATTGCTACTTACCTACGTTAAAACGAAGTCTTTTACTAACCAAAAATACTACAAATCTAGTCACTGAAGGTTCTGACAACCCCAAAGCGATACATACAAATGTTATTGGTACATAATTATATAAAACGCAATATCACTACATAGTATAAAATAAAGTCACTTTCTTTGTCCCTATGTCCCTTTGTATGCTTAAATCTTTGAAACTACGCAACGGATTTTGATGCGGTTTTTTTTAATAGATAGAGTAATTTAGGAGGAAGGTTTATATTTATAATAACATCCATTAAATAAGGTTTATACGCATAATAACATCCATTAAATAGTGGAGTAGGTTATATATTTTATACCCGTGCGAAGTCGGAGCGGGTCGCTAGTATCTATAGAATATTTTATGTTTCAAAGTGGTATAAAATCTTTACTCTATACATTTTTCTATACATTAATAAAACAGCTGATTACAATTCCTCATTCCCACACCAACTAACACATGATGGAGTTGGAAACCCTGTTACTCTGCTCTTGTTTAAGTTGGCGATGCAACCGTCGTTAACTACTTTCGCGCAACTCCGCTTTAAATGTGTTTAGTTTGAACTTTGTCTCTGTTAGCTTTTCATTCGAGAATTACGTTTTTATTAGATCATGTGTGGAGCAAGATGTGGGGACTTGGATTGAAAAGGGTGTTTGTTGTTTTGGATGTTTGTGGATGAATAATGATAGATAAAGTGAAAGGTGAAGTTTTAAAGTTAGATTTAAAGGTTAATAAGGTCTGAATAGAAGACAACTAGTTATTTGGTGGGAGAGAATGGATCTTGGTGAAAGTGTTTTTTCAGGACTAGTTAAAGGATGTTTATGTAACAACTATTGCTGGATATCCCGTACACTTGTATGTAAATAGAAAACCAACTTACTTTCGACTTGCTGTAGAAAATCAGTGACAATGGATAAATACATTATATTTGGCGTTTGGCTATCAACCTGTCACCAATATTCCATATTAATGGTATCACAACCACTACAGAACGAAGTTTTCCTTCACCGTAAACATGAAACATGTAAATAATGTTTAAAATGTTGACATGTGAAGCGACAGGCTTTTGTTTAGCCAGCAAACAAAGTGACGATTCTAAATTTAAATGTCATAAACGTCAGGCTGGTTGCTATCGATTTCCTGCTGTCAATCAGTGCCGCATTTAGCTTACTTAGCATTCTATATTTAAAAATATGCTTCGACGAAGTTGCTTTATTTTAAACTTGGAGTCCTTGTTATAAATATTCATCATAACCATTTTTGTATTTGAGAAGCTAGAGATTCGAGTGTTAATCTTTGGAATAGGTTAATGACCGTAGTCATAACAATATGACTTAGGGAGTGTGGTTTGTTAAGTCACGATATATTGTGTTCTATAATGGAAACCTATAAAAAAAAGTCATATTATTATAGTATGCATGTATTAAAAGCGCTGACCAATAAATAGTTGTGCTTCCTCACGATTCTTTATATAGGAGAGTGATATGATTTTCCTATTTCAGTTATTTACCTACCCAGAAATTTTGTATAAAACAAATTCTATAGTTATTGAAGGATGGAAATTGAAGCTCCAAATTTTGGCTTTCGAATGTTTGGTCCCAATATTTCACTTATGCCTCCTTCAAATTCATTGTTGGAAAGTATTCAAAATATTGTATCCACTGACTATTGAGTTCGATGTAGCCATAAATCACTTACACCGCAATTGAAATGGACATTCTAAACTGTAATTACTCCACCGGGATCATGGTATAAATATGTATGTACAAATGTATACAGGTGATTTCTAGTTTTATGTATAGAGGTCATTTTTAGTATGTATTTGACAATGGGCTTCCATGTACCCAATAATTCATATAGGGTCCTCACATTATCATCCTTAAACAGAAGTTTTCTAGGCGATCTCCATACGTTACAAATACATATATATATATAATAAAATATATATATTTAAAAGTTCTAGACTTATTATTATATTATATACTATATATATATATATATATATATATATATATATATATATATATATATATATATATATATATATATAGTATATAATATAATAATAAGTCTAGAACTTTTAAACTCAACAATTAAAGTTTGAAAAGAATTCTTAGCCATATTCTTAAAACTTTTAACCTGAAATAGTAGATTTTTACGAGACTTTATCGTGATAGTTTCTTTATTCACAAGCGGCCCTGCTACTTGAAATAAATAATAAGCTTCTCACGTTTTGAAACATTTTTTCCACACCCTAGGTATTTTAAGACATCGAAACACACACCATTTTTCTTAGGGAGATAGACCTCGGACATTGCTAGTTCTCTTATTTTTATATTCCTAGAGACATCGCAAAAAGGCTTACAACCTGTCACATTGAGTACCAACTATCTGAACACGTGGATTCAAAATAGCCATAAAATTACTACATCCCCGACTGTGGAGATATAAATCTGAACTTCTAACTATCCCTCAAGGGTTAGTGTTACGCGTTTTTTAAATATTTCTTAGGACTTTAAGTCTAGACAAACACAATGTCAACTTCAAACAAAGCTCCTATCAAAATCAATGAGACGAAACGACATTTATCCAGAATTAGGGACGCATGAAGTTGAGCATTGGATAAGAAAAGGTCGATAGAGAATGATTAATGGCCCTCCGAACCCCCTATATACTTAAACAACACATTTTTCACTTACTTGTTGTTCCGTGCTGGTTCGGGATTTAAAATGTCACAAGGCGACCTCCGTGGCGGGATCGGTTAGCCGCCGAAACGCTAATCGTGAGGTCCCTGGTTCGATTCCCGGTGGAGGCAGAGTTAAGAACTACGCTTTTCTTCTGCTTTCCAGTCTGGTTGTTGATTATATATGCTATATATCTATTTATCTAGGTACAATATGTATACATTTCTTAAATACACGTTGACTAGTACCCTAAACACAAGTCTTAAATGAACTTACCAACGGCCTAGTTCAATTGGTGTAATAATGTCAAAATATAAAAAAAAAGATACCTTCTTGCCAGGGAGGGTGAGAGTAAGAGATTGGCAGTATTTGTAAGGTGCCTTTTATCACGGTGCCTTGTAAATGAAGTATATACATACACAAAACGCTCGGTTTCAGAAATAAATAGATACACATAACGCTCGGTTCTCCATAGTAGAATAGGTAGAGATTCTAGATCTCCATTTGCCTTAAGAAACCACTTTCGCTTTTTTGACATCTGTATACCTTCTGAAACACACTACTTGTAGTTAAGATGAAATGAAGTTTGTTGTATTTTTATCATAAATTCGTTGTAATAAAAAATAATCTTGAAATTTTCATCCTTCGCTACAAACTAAATGGAACGAGAGGGTCTCTAGAATCTATTTTTAGCCAAAAGCTATCTTATCTATTCATAGCTCCATTAATCTCTCTTCTGATATTAAGAGATTCTATTTCTGGGTTTCATTTGACAGTTGATTTCTCATCATATATAGGTAGTATTAAATGCTTTGTTTAAGTTATCCTGTACTAAATTTAGAAAGTATATGCCCTAAGAAGCAAGTAAGGGATAAGGTCACAGTTGATTGATAAACGACTGGAATGAAGGCCAGTTACGCCACCGAGGTTTTTTGTTTAATTATACGAGGTTATACAAGTACATATAAATTAGTAGCAAATATCGTAGACGGCGCTAAATGAAATAAAACGAAAGGGAACTTAAGTAATTTTTATACGTATATAAGTGATTAGTATGAATACAACAGTAATATATGTATATACATCCGTAGTGAAGCTTGTAAAAAGAATCAAAAAGAAAATGTATTTGTATAACTAAAATAAGTAAATATATAAGCATTTGTATAGTACACAGTTTGTAAAAAATAATGAATGAAACGAAACAAAGACTACCATACATAATATTTATAACTCTAAGTAATGTGTATGACTTGTTTACCTATATAAGTTCATATAACATCCGTAGTACATTTCGTAGTCACTGAATGAAACGAAACGTGCTCTCCAAGACAAGAGTCTGTTGTCAGCAATTCGGAGCTTCACTGACACACGTCACTGCCCTCAGTCAGCAGGTTTCTTCAAAAGGTGCTGAGATCTCATCTCTGTTTGGGAAAATGTTTATTGCATTGTTAGAAACTGAGTATGATATTAAAGGATGGTGATTAGTTATATATTTGTGAAATTAGAATCTTTCCAATAAATTAACAAAATATTTACAAACTTCTACTAGTTAAACTAATTAAAACAATTTAGCTATAAATTAAATATATCTATAAATTTGGCATTCTTGTTGAAGCGCAGTGCTAAAAATTAAATTTATTTGTTCTACAAGTCAGTATTTTTTAAGTGTTGTGGTGTATTAAGCGTAAAAGTTTGAAAGTGATCTAGTTTTTCATATCATGCTCAGCTGAAAGTGGCTATAGCACTTTTTTCACAGTTATTATGTGGATGTTTGTTATACATATGAAGATATGTGTATGTACTAATAAGGATATAATGGAATATGTGTAAAACAGAGGTTATTATTTTATTACGTGCTATTTTAAGTCAGGAGTTGTTTACAAGTATTTATTGTTTACAATATATGTTCATACACATCTATATAAAATAAACATATTCAACATAAAAAGGAAAGTAGTTTCACACAGTTCCATACAGTAGACAAAAACCCTAAAACAAATAGTTAAACTCTCGTCTAGTCCTATGTGATTGAAGATTCTAATAATGATCTTAAGTAAAGTAATTATTTGAGTACCGAAATATTCCCCGCTTAATTAATATTAAGAAGCCGAGAATGATTAATGAAGGTACGAACGCTTATGGATCTACTTTTACCCATTTGTCAATAAAGGTTAGCAATCTGTCACCAAGATTCTGGTTGCCATGGCAACGCCGATAACTATGCAAATGTTTGGAGACGTTATACCAAATATATATTATGTATGATTTTGTTGGCAACAAAAGAACATGATGTGGATCTCTTATATGCCGATATATGTATGTATATGGTCATATATCACACATCACTCCCATTTACCTATAGAGGGGTAGGTAAAAATAACGAATCCCCATCTGTGCCGATCCTGCCTGACAAACCACTTTTGCTTGACAATGACACTCATACTCGGTGGCTATAAGTAATTCTAAAGTCTGTTATGATATACCTTAAAAAAATAAAGTTATTTTACAAAAGAAAGAAACTAGATTCTAGCAATACAAAATTTTTGTGAAAAAATACTTTGTAAAGTAATCTACAGCATTTTTGCATGTCCTATGTACTCGTATACATATATGCATACAGTTCATTTTATTTCTTTCATATTTTGATTTCATATCTATCCTGAAAAGGCTAAAACCACATAAAACTCTGCGCACATGTCCCATTAAACGTCACTTTATAACATTCCCATTCAGAGACCAGAAAAGACTTTAAACAAACAAATACATTGCAATTTCGTGAATAAATAAATCTCCCGAGTGCCTCCTATCCAATTTAAGGTGGTTCCTGTAATAAATTTCCGCGTGCAATATAAATTCTCTTGCGATGTGGAACACCTGTAACCACGGTTGCAATGCTACCGTTACTTTCTTTCGTGTTTCGGCTGTTTTAGGTAAAAATCGTTAATATATTTGGGATTATACTATAGGAAGAGGAATGAATAAGGGAATAAAGTCTATTTTGAAGGATTAAGTTGAGAATTTCAAGAAATAGAAGTATTTCTATCTATTCTAACAATTTAGAACACGGTTTACCAAAAGTTATTAATAATAATCATACACATAAGTCATTAGTACAAATTTATGAATAAACACATCACGCTTGATTCTCGGACTATTAGGTATATGTCTCATAAGCTACTCGTTTTATTTGTTTTTAATTCTTAGTATGCCATACACCTCGCGGTTAAGTCGGCCACTCGAATTTTTAAAAGTTATTTATTTACGTTCAATTTAGGTCACCTTTTAGCATAAATATTGCAGTTGCGATGTGAAATTGAACATTTATGACAATATTTATGCTAAAAAGTAACCTAGGAAATACTTAATCTCCGAGCTTCTGGCCTCTCTATAAGGGATTAAAGAACGCGACTATATATGTATGTATGTATATATGTACGTTCAAATTCTAGCCGTAGAGTGGAGAGTATGCAAATGATAGCTGTAAAGTATCATAATATGTTGCACTAGTAATTTTCATGGCGCAAAACAGACATGACCATCGCATTTTAGAGCCCACTCCTGTATACGAGAGAGGTTCTATTAAAAACAGCCGCATGTTTAAGGCTTTACGACCCAGTTCTAGGCGAGTTTCATAAAACTAGGAATGCCTTTACCGCAACTGAAATATACCACATAGTTTAATATTTTTAATTCATATAAACATGTTATGGACTAAGGACTAGGGGTAAAGGAAATTCATTGGGTGATGGGCTAGCAACCTGTCATCTGCTTATGTATAAACACGTTTACACTTAAACACACTACAGAGAGGTAGTTAGAAATCTGTGATATAACATACGCTTCACGGGTTGTGTACACACATTCCCTTTTTTATTATAACGGGGTAGTCCGAGGCTTCAGTATTTCCTTTCCGAAATTTAGATCTTCCTTTAATTATCTTTCTAACTAGGTTACAGCCGTTAATCTATGATGATTTTGGAATATTTTACACCGATTTCGTACCAATCTAGGCATTATTCCATAATAATATCATGCAAAACCATTTAACAGCTAAAAGGTCACTGAATCTTTTATCTTTACCAATATAGATAGCAGAGCAAGTAAAAATATATGTGCAGATGATTTCAACTTCGCCAAAACGATATTATCTTCTCCCCCTATTAAATATAATTTTACGCGCCTGTAGCCAAGTGGGTAAGACCTTCGACTTTTTAGTAGAGGTCCTAGGTTCCAATCCCAGCTCTGGCATGTACCAATGAATGAAATTTAAAAATGTGATATTCATTTACGTACAAAATTTACAGTTCAATAACAATACTAAAGCATCTGACAAGCTCGCCACAAAAAAGGGAGTATGCATGTTTATGTCGTGAAGCGTATGTTTACGTTAGAAGAACGTATGTGTTTATAGGTTGACCCTCTCAGCAACTTCTCTCAATCCTTTCTCCAAACACAGCCCTACTTTTCTTTAAAGTTAACCGGTTGAAGTTCCCGCTAAATCCCTCATGTGTTTTCACTAAAACTTTCGGTTCGGGAGCGACGTCGGGAAAAATTTTAATCAATAAACTTTCAAGTAGGTCAAACGTGCTTTTTGAACACGGGTCAGTGACGGTATTAGTTGCTTACTGGAGCTCAAAGATAGTGGGGAATTATCTTTGGTATGAGGTAACATGGTTGCAATGTGCACCTTGATTGGGTTTCTTCCTCCACTCTAACCTAAGGGTATGGAAGGATATAGAAGTATGAATAAAGGACTTCCTATCATATTGGTCAACTCGTGGGTTCGATTAACTTTTATTACTACCTCGTACTTGCAAAGATGGTCACATGAACCTTTGGATACCGCATGGGTTAATAACCCTAAAGGTTTTGGCTTTGATTTTTTCATTGAAAGATATTCTTAAACGTTTTTAGATATATTAGGTTGACTTAAATAACTTTTTGGGTTACTTTCTCTATCATTCAGAATCGTTTTCTTAACTCCTAATATAGTTGGTAAATAGATTTTTTTAATATTTTTATTTGTGTTGTATATATGTGTATATATACAGGGTGGCGCATTCAAAACGGTCAGTATGGGAAAGTCTGAAACTATAAGAGATACGAAGATTTGTTCTTAGGAACCATGTCACCGATTTTGATAAAAAGAAAAAATGCATTCATACTTTTTTTGAAAAAACAACTGTATTCAGTACGGGGATCGAACCCGGTTGCTTGAAAAAAATAAACTGGCCCTTTTCACTTTCACTTTTTCTTTTTAAATATCAATTCTGTAGGTCTTAAGCTGTAAATGTCTGCATGAAACATGGTGTCGAAAATGAATAAAATGCATTGTTTTGGCATATATATATATATATATATATATACAACCTTCGACCTCATCTATTCTTCGCATTACTTTTATAATATTTAAACGTATATGAGGAGGTCGATGACTATCAACTAACCGAAAGTGGTTTGTCGGGATTGGAACTGTTAGGGATCCGTGATCTCTGCTTACCCCTCTACTGGGAATCGGGCGTGATGTGTATGTATATATCTAAACTTAATTCCTATCCAACTCAAGCCTACTATCACATAACTTAACTATCTCCACTTAATAGTTCAAACATTCGTAAATAACTACCAAACCTAACCAACCGTACCTAAGTGTTCAAGCACTAAGTGCAGCAAACGCTAGCCTTATAGGCAAGTGCCTGGGGCGCAAAGGGACCGGTGACAGACGCAGCCTTTGTCCCACAAAGCCTTTGCAACTGCTGATGCATTTTAAAACAACAACCGGTGTAGCGTCTCGCGCTTTCCTTTGTTATATCGTACGTGACGTCTTTAGGCAACTAAGGGACTGTTTAGGTGTTGAATGATAGAGTAGTAAATGTGATTTGAATGTCTTATTTGAATTGACTAATTTGAAAGGGCACTTTGACGTCAAAAATGGGTAAATGTCATATAATATCCTACGATATTTGTTGTTTTACCTACCTCTGCTAGATATTATAACCGAAATTCCTTAGTTGCAAGATAGTTTCTTTCCTATTATTCCTTAGTTGCATTTTAGTAATTTGTGTTCAATAACGGGCTAATTCTGATAATTTTTCATACTTTTTAACTGTGCAACACTTGAGAAACTAAGAAACTATAGATGTGATTGTTATGAGAGAACGAATACGAATGTGACATTTGCAAGGTCATGGTGGAGCAAAAACCTATATGGCGTTCCAGCGTAAGGAAAGTCGTTCGTACGAAGAGAACCACCTAAGTCACCTCGTGGCGAAGTCGCATCCGAAGCTGTCTTACACCTACCGGAGTGGATGACTCTACTTTCGTTGGGTACGGTTACGTAGGGGCCGGCGCAATAAGACATATAACAGTCAGATAGACTCTATATTGAAAAAGGGTGTAGTACCTATAACCGCCGAGTGTGTATAAGAAGATGTATGAGTGTCAATAAAGCGAAAGTGGTCTGTCAGGATTAGGACAAATGGGGATCCATGATCTCTGCCTATCCCTCTACAGGGATGGGCGCGATGTGTATGTAGAATGTATGTATGATTCTATTGTTACGCTTGTGACCGCGTGTTTAAGACCAAGTTTGGACGTTGGAGTCGACGTCATCTGACATGATATGGAGCTCATCATCATCTTTTATCTCAGACAGCCTTCCTAGGGCAGAATAAATACGCCCTATCCCCTAACAAAGTATGTACTCATAGCATAGAATAAAAGAAAAAGTAGGTCTAACATATACAGCCTCCGGCTATTTCCGTTGGCCTTTAAATAGGCTTCCTTTGTAACAGGAGGCGCTGGAGGCTTCGAGGGATTTGCGAGGCAGCTGCGGCGCCATCTATTGTCGCGTAAAACAAAACTAAGCAAGCCTCTTTGATAGTTATAAAACAGTTACGCGCTCTATTGTTTGTAAGCTTCACTTCTGTTAAGCCTTTCCGGTGTTGACAAACTTGAGTGGGTATGAAAATGTGTAGGTTTGTAGCCTCTCAAGGTACATATCAAATAGTCCGTACCTAATATAGTCAGTAGAGAGGGTGACTATATTCCCTAAATTGTTAATGTTAGTGGATACAGGGTTCAAATCCCGCTTGAGCATGTACCAATGGAAATGAAGTTTAATGAATTTCTGTGTACATTTTCGTAACAAACACACATTTACGAAATGCATAGAATTATGCGGTGAGGGATAACTTCGTGAGGAAACCTAACTGTTCGCCGAACTGGTTATAGTTAGTGCTTGTAAATGGTGACATGGCTTACCACCTGACATATTGAGTACTGACTATCTGGTCAAAACGGGGGTTCGTGGTGTCCATAGAATTACCACCTTCGCAATAGTATAGTATAGTAGAGATAGTCAGTACTCAATGTGAAAAGTGGTCAGCCACATCGCCATTTACAAGCACTAACTATTACCTGTTCGGCGAACGAGAAGGTTTCCTCATGATGTTTTACCTCACCGTAGTATCTCAAGGTATATATCATATTCTTTTATATTTAGAACGCATTCAAATACAGAATGGGAATTTCCCTGCGGCCTATTTTCCCACCCACGTCGGTACTTAGAATAGAAACAAATTCATGAATACATAAATATCATTTTCCATTATTAAAACATTATACACACATATACATTCACGTCCTTTAATCCCTTTTAGGGTAGATTCAACCTTGACGACACTCTTTAGTCACTTTTTAGCATGAATTGGTTTGTGATGTCACATGGAACATAGGTGATAGGTTGCTAGATCATCGCTCTATAGATTCTATATTAGATTCTATATACCCCTAATCCCTTAGTCGCCTCCTACGACATGCCGGGAAGAACGGCAACTAGTTAGCATTCTTTTAATATACTAAACTAACAAGGGATAATGTCTGATATTATTAGGCATTGTAAAAAGGGATTAGTGCCCATTACTATTTTAGAATGTTAACAGGATGTTACCTTTCTTCCTGTTAACCTATTAAACGACTTGGGACTTGATGTTACTGGAATCCATTAGACAAGAGCTGAAGTGTAACAAAATGAATTTTCCTTTTTTAAATAAGTAAATTGATAATATAAAACTAAGTATACGTAGAACTCACGCTCGTTTCCCTGTAAAAACTATAGAATGCAAAGGGTAGTTAAGAGATCATGGATCTACATTAGTCCTGATCCTGACAAACTACTATCTAAACCTTGTTCATATTTTATTTGAATAATTAATTGGGGAATAACATCATATCCCTGACTATCAACCTAAAGTCTTTGGATTCAATTTGACGATAGACTAACAACCCGTCACTAATATTACCTACATATCAATACCTACTATCATATCCCTGACTGTTAACCTAAAGTATCCTAAAGAAATAGTGTGTCCCTAGGTTCTGTCCCTTTAAGTGTAGGGAGTGTATCACAAGTGATAATAAGTGCATATTATATACGAGTATAGGTATAATCTTCTCAAGGCAGGTGTACGCAGCGTGAAGAACAGAAAAGCATGTATGAAAAGGTTAATGAGTGCGAGTGAAGCAAGAGAGATTTGTCAGCAACGTTCAAAGTGGCGATCGATAGCCTCTGCCTATCCCCTAAAAGACGTAAAGGGGTTATCATGTATTTATAAAGACGCAACAAAGCAAAAAACCGAATCGACGCAAAAATAAGGGAAAGTCTAAAACATTTATTATTCTCATTTAATATGCTGCTGCCATACGCCGTGTTTAATGGCGTGTAAAATTGAAAGGGCTCGGGGAAAAATTACCATTTCGCAGTAAATTTCACATACACTTTAGATCTGGTAAGAGATGACTAAGGGATGAGGGTTTTATTGAAGTTTAATCGGTAAAAAAGCCGTGGACGTATGAATGTTGTATTGTGTTTCAAGGAATTTAAGTTAACTGTCCTGCCCTGCAAGCATCTGTCCAGATCGTGACAAACCACTTTCGCTTCATATAATTGTATAAAAGGATAGAACCTCCATTTCTATCGGTAAACGGCAGAATTTCAATGCTAAGAGACAACCAGTGTCAGGCAAATGTTTTGACTTTCAATGAATGTCCTGTACATGTACTTACGTTGAATAAAAAAATTTGACTTTGACTTTTTATCCTCCTCTCCCAAATTTACAATCAAAAATGTAGCTAAAGGTTAGAAAACGTGTCATTTCATTGTCATGTCGTGTGACATGTACATGGCGTATCAATTTTCAGTGACAGTTCGGTGTGGTGGCGCCAGTGAAATATCGCTCTCTCTGATGCTGCAGCGAGATACGAGATGAATCCCAATTGGTCGCCGAATTGTACGAGTTTTTGTATATAATAAACGTGATCATCACTACATAGTATAAAACAAAGTCGCTTTCTCTGTCCCTATGTCCCTTTGTATGCTTAAATCTTTAAAACTACGCAACGGATTTTGATGCGGTTTTTTTAATAGATAGAGTGATTCAATAGGAAGGTTTATATGCATGATAACATCCATTAAATAGTAGGCTATATATTTGATTCCCGTGCGAAGCCGGAGCGGGTCGCTAGAAGATAATAAATATAAAAAATATATTTTTTTTTTCAATGATCTAAAGTAACTAATATCTATATGAATACCAAGAGCTAAGTCGGGAATTTGCACGCCAATGGCACAAACAAAAATTTTGTCTAATCAATTTATGTTAGATGTAAACGTTTAATATCTTTGTGCTTATCGTGTAGTTGAGAAAAACACTTTTTTATTATTCATATTTATGCTCAAATCCTCAAAAGAATAGTTTTATTTTATATATATTTCGTGTCATAGATGTAAGAATTATTATCATAAGGAAATAGTGGAAACGCCATCCTTCAGTAAACTTCTAACCCTACAACGTACTGGAAATGGCAGGTTATTTAAACAAATCTCAATTTTAAGGCTTTTGCAAAATATATTTCTTTGTTAATAGCTGTTTGCACTTTATCTATCTGATCAATCGGTGCTTTCTCTACTTTTGAAAACTGCTACGATTAATCTGAATAGTATTAATGAAAAAGAGCGTATATAAAGCCTAAAACGACAGCACAGGTAAATAATCTGGTAACGTTCTATTTAAACCTTCCATCTCGGGACCAAGTTCATTTAAACCAAATCACTGACATCTATCGGTCAACTTATGTAATTAATAACAGTCTGTCAAACCGAGATTAGCGCTCGATGGCTGCAATATCATAATGGAATATATTAAATTGTTATTACTTGTGAAACTAGCCTTAAGCCACCCTCGTCAGTGGGACAAAAACTTGGACCCACTAAGCTGCAAAAGGGTCTGTTTAAGCTAGGTTTATTAAAGCATTACTTAAGCCACTTCTGTATTAAATGCGTAGGATATAGAACGTACATATCATATCTCATATACGCACAATATTAGAAGTAATTGAATATGTTTAATGCAGTTTTAGTATAAAAAAATATTGTTTTCTAACGGCTGGGGATGTTTTAAGATATTGCAGGAATCTATGAAGGTGTATTTATAACCACATACACCTTTTGACATGCAGAGAAATAATCTAGCTAGTAAAATACTGAGCAAATCTTAAAGAGAACTAACATAATATTGAAAAAAAATCATAACGAATTTCACTGCACGGTACTAGTACTTATTTTGTAATTCTTTTTCTCATTTATGGGTGCATTGAATAACGTTGTTTCTTCATTTCATTGATTGATCTAAACTTGACTTAAAATTGAACTATACTATATTACTATTTAATAGTCAGTTCACATAAACCTACAATAAACAAATTATTGTATATCCAAAACCGTAGGCCGCTTCCCACACTATATTTTCCCTAACTTCATAGAAATCGCTCCCTAGAACCATATCTCATAGTCCATAATACTATATCACGAGGCAAAACGCCTACACAATTGCGTGCGTTGAATAAATCACAATTCAAGTACCCTGTATAGGGCTATACAGCATCCACGCAATTTCTTGACACGTCGACAAAGCGTCGCAAACAAAACCTTTGAATTAATTCAACCCGTCATAAGTACCTACATACGTTCTATTTAGGGACGTTGCTTTCAAAGGGCATGCCTGTTTACATGAATAAGTAGGTTGGGTAAGCTAAGTATAATGTAAATTCTATAGGGAAGTAGTCAGGTAAAGGTTAATAAGGTATTTAGGACACTATTAAACTAATTGAGTTGTCAGCTTGGTAATAAATTTATGAGTGTGTATGAGGAGGCGTATTGGTGTCAATGAAGTGAATTTTTCAAGGGCGGGACTGATAAGGATCCGTGATCTCTGCCTACCCCTCTACAGGGAAACGGGCGTGAAAGTATGTATGATTGAAATAAATTTATTTGAATAAGGTACTAATTAACTTCTTTGGTCAAAAATTGATATCAATTCGCATATAATAATAATATCTTTATTGAGACATCCACATCAATTACATACAATATTCAACATACATCAATAGAATTCATAGACAATAATTGAATTACACAACACATAAAATTACATTTTATTTTATTTAACATTAAATTCAATTTAAACTGTTTTACATGTAGTTTAATTTACATTTTAAATATGATCACATAGCTAGTAGTCGTAGTTGTGGTAATCTCAAAAGGCGTCCAGCTCGGTGGTTGTCTGTAGAGCCCTTAAGGTTCCACAGAACCGCCGATTTCCAGCTGGCAGCCCAGATATAGAAATGTTATTTCACAATGTGTAGTAATCACTTCTCATTGATATTTTGTTCCTTCTTATTCTTCTATCTTTAATTGATGTCATAAATGAAAATTAACATTGGAATATTACTTTCGTTGTCTCTACGACACTCTAAGCTGAAAAGAGACCTAATTATATCATTTTTACGTCCCAGAATAGCAGAAAATCTCGTAGCCCATAAAATCAAATTTGAATGATACTTAACACTTTCGCAGAATATGTATGGGTCTATTACATAAAAAATATGGGCCCATGAATCATTTACACGTCCTTTATTGCCTTATAAACCACAGAGCTTGGCGTGGCGGGATTTGCAGATTGACATTAATGGTCAAAGAACAGTCAGGAATGGCTTAAGCTGGGACTTCAATATCATACGACTAGCTGTTTTTCTTTCCGTAATGAGTAAATGAGAGTTAATGTAATTGCACTGAACTAGCTACCTGGCAATATTCCATATACGTAAGGACAGTATAGTATTATCTTGATGCATCACTAACAAAAGAAATTTGTTTCATTTATGAGAAGATTAATAGATATTTAAAGATCATTGAAATTGACGATCGGTTGTATCTGCTTCCTATTTGGGTTGAGTATGAGTATCTGAGTATGAACCTACTATGATACATGTGTTCAGTACAACCTAAATAGTTATATATAAAGTGACAAAGGTCATATTAGGACATTAAAATGCAATAGTTCACCCTTTTCTAGAAGGAATTAAAATTGGTAGTTCGAAATGCCAGGAGAGTTCAATTGAATCAATCTTTATTGTTCCCGAGCTTTTGTTCTCGACGCTTCGCCCCGTTGATTGATACCGCGTTTTCAATTTGAATTTGATATTAAATCAAGACTCGGTCTGGTTCTAATTCAGTATTGTAATAAGGGTTTAAATGTCACGTAGACTGACGTGAATAGATGCTTTTTTAATTTGATATATAAATTGAAATACATTTTACGTAGGTTTACTTACACTATGCTCGTATTGAGCTTTTGAAGAAGCTTTCATCATAATGAAACCTTTAATAAGTGGATTTATGATGCAGAAATTAATGTTGGAAATTTGATTGGTGGTGTAGATTTAACAAATATTCCAAATTAATAATATCAAATCCTTAATAGTAAGTCATTCTAAAAGTGACCCAACTAATATGTTCTCTCTTGGTTTAATCTTAGCCCTAATATAATCTAACAGTAACCCAGAATTATACTTTATCACAAGGATTTTAACTACGAGTACATTACAACCGAAAAAACCTCTATATAAAAAACGAAAACCCCACCAGACTAATACCTCTACACGTTTAAGCACTTGCTTGCTAAAAATAGCGGAGCATAAATTAAAAAGGGAATCTCATTAAATTATTACGGGGGCTGTAGTGAGATGAAAAAGTAGCGAGTATCAGACGGTGAGCATCTGTTAGGGGAACTAATTAACCCCCGCCAGGTAATACCTTCGAGAAGCGCTGTCTGCTTGTAGCAGAGCTAGAGTGGAACAGCTGCCTACATAATGGTATTATTTTTTAATCGGTAATAAATTCGGTGTAGCTCAGTAATTCGAAATAGCTCAGTTGTTTGGGGCTTGACTCTGTATCAGTGGGTACAAGGTTCAAATCCCACCTGAGTATGTACCGAAGGAAATAAAGTTTATTTTGATAATAAGAAATATATTTTCGAAGTGCACCGAATATTACGGTAAGGGAAACCATTGTAAGGAAACCTACCTGTTCACCGATCTGGTATTAAGTCACATTGAGTACTGACCATCTGTTCAACACGTGGGTTCGAGGTGGCCATAGAATTTCGGAGATGGAAACCTGATTCTCTGACTACCCGGCAAAGTGGTCGTGTAAAGCATCTTATGAATAAAGATCGAACTTAGAGAGAATCACAAGACTTCAAATGAAAGTTGATTGACTGTTCACCCCCTATACAGCTTAACAATACCAATGGAATTATTTGCTCTTCTAAATTACGTAACTCCATGTCCCGGTGTTAAATTCATTAACCGTCTTGTTTCTGACAGAACCAATTCACATTGTTCAAGATTATGTGTTTTCACACCTCTGCGTGTGAAGTATAGATGATATGCCTTAGAGTGAAAAGCTATTATGTAATATTACTAGCAAATGCATATTCATTTCAATAAGTGTCAACGTTTGTAGATGTCCAAGCGTATTATAAACAATATACGTTTTAAATATTACAAAACTATACATAAATGTATTGAATGTCTACTACCTCAATTGCGGAGATGGAAACCTGAACCTCTCGACTACCCCGCAAGGGTTAATGGTCACGAACACGTTGGTCTTTGTATGGAATGTTTTTATGTAGATACAAACAATATTCACCATTCTTGATTCTACGGAAGAAGCACAGACTGAATACCACCTTAACGATCTAGACATATCTCTTGGCTCATTCATAATATTGTTTCATAAGGTTCAGAATAGTGTGTTTCAAGTACAATGTGTTAATGAAAAAGAAGTAGGACCGAAATAAAAAGATTTTCATTTCAAATTAACCTCTCTTAAGCCCTGTCTGGTACTAGGTATATAGTACCACTTGATTATAATAGATTTTTATAGTGTGTCAGGAAATCAATAAATATCAAAGATAAGAATTATTCATTTTAATAATTAAGTGCCAGTACTACATGATAGCACTGAAAAACGAGGTGTCAAGAATTATGGGTTTTTATTGTGAGTGTACATGTCCTAAGAATATGTTGCTCATTCTGCGTTTTGTACATTTTGCTTGTGGTGCACATTTTGCTTTTTGCTCATGCGTTTTGCACATTGATTTTGGTGCTCATTTTGCTTTTGCTCATTCTGCTACAAAGAGTGAGCAACACCTGTCCGGCCGACGGAGCCAAAGTGAAAGCCCAAGCAGCGTGGACGACAGCCTCGCAACCGCCCCTTGTGCCGAAAACCTACCTGCAGAGGCTGAAAATTATTATTTATTATTTTACAGCAAACTTTTGAGACAAGTCTCCGAATAATGTACCGTAAAAAGTTGTTTTACGGGTGCAAAGATTTGCACAGTCAATGCCCTCAACCCGTTGCCAGATAACATGAGGTTGACGAGCCTAGTGAACCTCAATACCAGCATCCCAACAGACCCCATATTATTCCTATTTTTGTGTAGGCATTTTATCACGTGGAAGTACCAGGACACCAAACATGGCTAGGAGAATGAGTTAAGTTAAAATAAAAATCTACAATTCGTAACTGACATGTAGCTGGTTACAAAACAGTTCATAACCGGTTACGAAAATTGGTTTCGAACGTAGCTGAAAGAATAATCCTTTTCTTGTAACAAGCTACGAAACAAACTCAGCTTTGGTAACTGGTTGCGAAGACTAGCAGCCTGACACCTTGGGTGTATTTGAGTTTATGTTGGGTGTATGGAATTCATAGGCTAACCGCGATGTGGTGGTAAGTTTGTGTGAAGTTTGTGTGATAAGGGAATTTGCATACCGTAATGTGTGTGGTAGGCATGTTTAGCACATTCTAAGTTGGGCACCTAAGCTAAGCACGGGGTCAAAAGTAGTTTTTCCAAAATGGTGAAGAACGTAAAGAAGAACTAAATTTTGGAGTAGAACACAAAATTTAATAACAAATTAAACGTGGAAAGAAATTACTGGACAAAGTCTACTGTGGTAGGTTGCGCGATGCAATGCGCGTCAGATTTGCTTGGACGTCCTGAACGGGAATAACAAGGCACACAAAAGATTTACACTTTTATTCACAAAACAGCACAAAATGCGGGCTAACGCCAGCACATGGGACAGAACAGAACCACAACCACAACGATGGACAATAAGTCAGCAAATCTTCGTGCAGCACGAATGGATGGTAATATTGGGGCAGCAGCACTTTGGACCTCGGTCGGCACAGCTGCAACAACATGGGCAGCACATGCCAGACCTCTGGCCTCCGCAGCACGAGCAGTTCCCGCAGCAGCATCCACCGCAGCAGCCTCCACAACCGCCGCCGCAGCCTCCGCAGCCTCCGCCGCATCCGCCGCATCCACCGCAGCAACCACCGCAACCCCCACAGCAAGACCTGCAAAGACAAAAGTTCATTATTATTCAGGAACAATGAGTCCTGCTTGCTTGTTTAATAGCTAGGGGTTTGCCTTTGACCCGCCGTAGCACATCCCATGCATTTACATTTTTTATAGGAATATTGATAAGACTTCGTTACACTAGACAGTTGCCCGAATTCGACATGCTGGGGAGAAGAACCAGAAGAGGTCAATAATAAGAAAAAAATAAGGAAAATCAATACTCACATCGTTGAAGGGGAATTATTCAAATCTTATCTAAATATACCATTAATGTAATTGATTATAGGGTTGGGTCTAACTTTACTTTGCATTTAAAGGTTTTATAATTTTTTTAATTGTTTATCACATATAGTTTTCTTGAATAATTATAGCTATTTTGATCTACCAATTCGCTTATAATACCTTGGTTCGTATTGAATTTAGAACGTGTCACCTCTGAACATTAAAATTTAAAGTATTTTCAAAGAGAAAGCAAATGTCTTAAATATGGTCGGGGGAAATTACAATTAGCTGGTGCGATGAGAGATATCTGGTGAAATCTTCTTACGAGCAGGTCTATAATATGTTAAACACAAGCCAACCTTAAAAGAATCAAATAATTTGGTAAAATTACATAATTATGGCATACCTGAGTCAAAAAAAGTAGCTCTCGAAAGTAAAAATATTAAAAAAAATTCGGAGTATTTAATCTTAATGAAAATTTTTTAAGTGAGTGCTGCTCAGTGGTAAATTTAGTTAGTTTTTTGAACCAAAGGATTTGTTTTGGTTCTTCATCGTAGCATCATCAGCCAATCTCAGTCCACGAATGGGCGTAGATCCCCATATCTCACCTCTTCTTCATGTCAATGGAGCTCGTGTCAGAAGAAACATATATGCTACCCAGATTTGGAATGGCAGTTTAATTGCGACTATCACAACAAAAAATGAAAATTGAGGTGATAGACCTATTCATAAGAAAGATTATTCTTATGTTTTTGTGCTATGAAACATTATTATGAAACACAGAGTTATAACTTATCCATCTTTATTTATGTCATATATGAGGTAATTACAAAATATTTTTCTCTATGGATTTTCCACATTTCATTGGAATATTTTGTTTCTGTCATTTATTTTATACGGACTTGAGCTAGCCGAAACATTCTATGAATAGATTGGTAAGCTGTACATCTTGTATCGCTTACTATTTTACGCACTCCATCATATATATATATGTATAATTATAATATTTTATTTCCCTTTGGACCACGAACAACCTATGATAGATTCCCTTTTTGATACCAAGTAACTAATATTGAACCCTTTCGCACGGGCCTGGGTCAGCATACAGCGCCACGCCTCTTTTTCTTCATCACATTGTTGTAACCTTTTTTTGTTTTTGTCCTTGTTGGTCTTGTCTTTGTATATATTTTTTTAGAAAGGAATTATAACTATAAACCTAAAGTAGAAATAAAAATTAAATTACATAGAAAATATCTTTATAATCATCGCTGTCAGAGGATGGTTGGGTTCCCGAGACACTGATAGCATTCCCCCTCTGAATAGCTATGCTAATTCTCTGAGAGAAAAATGCTCCAATGATATAATAATTATAGAATATATATTTTTTTCAATTAAATGTTGATTCAAAGTTTTTGACGAGTAGTCGTTCGGTAACAGATAGGTCTTAAAATAAATAAATGATATTAAGTATAATAAACCCTAAGCCACTGAACAGACGATTTTAATATAAGGTAATCCAAGGGTCTTTTGAATTACCTATAGAACACCTGGGCATACTACGGGTAAAACATATTAACGGTTGAACACTATTGTAGATCACGGGTAAAAAAAATACCCGTGGAACACCTAGGTAAACCACACAGCTGTACCATCACTACATAGTATAAAACAAAGTCGCTTTCTCTGTCCCTATGTCCCTTTGTATGCTTAAATCTTTGAAACTACGCAACGGATTTGATGCGGTTTTTTTTTAATAGATAATGATTCAAGGGGAAGGTTGAAATGTATATAATAACGTCCATTAAATAGTGGATTAGGCTATATATTTTATACCCGTGCGAAGCCGGAGCGGGTCGTTAGTTGGTCAATAACAGTCACTCTAGTATGTCATCTATCTGGGAAAAAGCGTGTTCTGTAAATTCAGACTACCTGTGAACGTCCAAACTTTCAATAAAATCTATGTATGAGTATATAACTAATATTGTTTCTGAATATTTTCAGGCAATTTTGTCTAGCAAGTCATTCCCTATAAGATGCAAGATTTCCGAAAGAAGGTGACCCTTATGTTTCTCTTTACATTAATCGGTATAGCAAGGATAATGTGTATTTAAGTACTACTATTAAATGTTAATTGTATGAATGATTCAAGCGTTTTATTATACAATTTACATACATATAAACGAAAAAGAAATTAAAACATTTATTTCATAGAGAAAAACTACAATCATAGTTGTTAAATATTTTTTTAAATTAAGCAAGTATTTTAGCTTTATGCATCCCTATTTTCCCAATACTGACAAGTATCATATGTAACTGGACGTTAGCCCATCTACTAGATTCTGTTCCATTGAACCTGAGTCCCTTAGATACCTTCTACAATATGCATTCAGTTTTCATACAGGATACAATAAATAGGAGTAGATCGGGTAGGTATATGAAATTCATTTTAATCAATAATTCATTCATTTTAATAAGTGCAGTGTAGTAGTAATAGTAGTATTTAACTAACACATCAAACACCGCTTCCCTGTAGAGGAGTAGGCAGAGATCACGGATCCCCATCTGTCCCGATCCTGACAAACAACTTTCGCTTCATTGACACTCATACATCTCATACACACTCGGCGGTAATGTGTTCTAAAAAAAAGCACCATGAGTAAATATAACTATAATGACCCGCTTCGGCTTCGCACGGGTTTAAAATATATAGCCTACTCCACTATTTAATGGATGTTATTATACATATAAACCTTTCTCTTGAATCACTCTATCTATTAAAAAACCGCATCAAAATCCGTTGCGTAGTTTCAAAGATTTAAGCAAAAACAAAGGGACATAGGGACAGAGAAAGTGACTTTGTTTTATACTATGTAGTGATGATAACCCCGTAAGAAAATGTTAATATTACTGGATCACGGTTGACCTATTTACTTACCTGGTAGTTCATGTCTATTTGTCGTCACGCCCTCCGTAATTGACCCATTTTTTCATGCTTAACTAAAAAGGGTAAATTTACGTACCTTTTATAAACAGTTGCACGGGCCTTTCAGATTTTATTCAATAACTTTCATCCAAATGCATTGTATACAATCACGTCTTTTAATCCCTTTCGGGGTGGACAGAACCTCGGAGATAGTATTATGTCCTAGGTCACTTATCATGAATATTGGGATTATGATCTTGTATGGAACATTTGTGACAGATTGCTAGTCCGTCTTCTAAAAGATTCTATTTACCCCTAATCCCTTAGTCGCCTTCTACGACTTTCGTTCCCTGTTAGTAAATATTTGAGAACTGACAGTGTTAGATTTTATACAATCATACGTTCTAGTAAAAATAGGCAAAAATTCAACTGGTTCTTTTAGGCTGGTCTGGTTCAGTTACGTAAACGAATGGTATTTTTCTTCGTTATTTCGGATATAACTATTCGAGCTTTTGCACTTTGCTTGTTTCCTTTTATCAAAACTGGCTCAATATTACCTATTATATTGTATATGTAGTAAAATATACACCAGCATAAGAGCGAACAAAATGGATTATACGAGTAACAAAATTTACCCATATTTTTTAGCTCTTTCATTGCAAAAGGTTATTAGGTCAAGCAATAAATAATAACATAATATCCTCATTTCTTCTTTTTACTACATTACACTAAAGAAATCAGTTTTGTTTGATTAGCAATTTTCTGACATCATATACATAACATAATCTTCAGAGTTATAAACACTCCCTTTTTTATTGTGGGGGGGTTGTCAGAGGCTTGAGTGTCCATCTCCAAAATTTCGCAGGCTTGTTAGGTACCACTAGGAACATTTTTTCACTTTATAAACAGCACCCAACGTGATAGGTAGTAAACCATATTGCTGTATTTAGGCACTGGTACTGACTATTATGGAATAATAAGAAAGACAGGTCGGTTTTCTGACTATTTTTTTCCTCACCGTAAACGACTAAATACATATACCACTAACATATATTATCACTAAATTCATTCATTCCTTACCTTTCAGTTGCACTATGTCAGAAGCTACTAATAGTTTCTAATGCAGGAAGCACCTATCTTGAAAATCCGGCGTCAAAAACTTTCGCCATTATAGCAGAAAGATTCTGCTGACATATGGCTGGGGAACGCCCTGAAAATTTCAATAGGATTTCAGCTCAAAAGTTCCTTCAAATAGCGATGATGCTTCTTGAATTTTTCAGGAATCGCGCGAGAGACATCTAGCGGAATAAGTTGGGAATTTCGTGAAAGGAAAGGCGATTTTTACTTTAATTACGTGTCTGAAACATAGATACGGATTCTTGATAATGTTTGTAGAATCTAGAACTGAAAAATATTGATATTTTAATCTTTTTGTTGGGATAGTTATTTTAAGCATGATTCATGTAGAAAAAAATCACTTGTTTTTAGTTAAATGTTTCTCAGTGCCGACAAAATAATTATGAAGGAAAAAACATATATTGTTTTTTCTTTTTCGCTTTTTGCATTGTTTCTTGTCTCCTAATGTTTGTAGTGTGATGTTATATAGCCTAAAAACATTCCTTGATAAATGCTCTATCAACATTAACATTACTTCCAGATATTAGCGCGTTCAAATAAACCCTTTAGCTTTATAATAGTAATTATAAATTTGATTACGATAAAGACTAGCTCAAATATGAGTGCTCTTATTAACTATCATCATACACAGCTATGTACTTAGCTCTTAAGTTCATGCTTACCATGATTGAGAGCTAAGCACATATGGTATAAACGTCAGACTATAGACCTTTTACTATTCCAGTGTCATACTGATCTGCTCTAATTAGAATCCTACTCAGAAATCAACCTCATCTTGACATTGGCTAAAAACTGCAATCAACTAAAATAGAATATGTCAATAAACCTATAGCGAAACTTGGAACTAAATTTGACGTTACCGCCATTGCGTGTTATTTTGTATGAAAGGTAAATTTAGTATTACCAGCGTTGTGTTTTTTGCCCACTCTTTGTAATTTTTATGTTTGCTAAGGGTGATTATAATAAATTGATTTCCGGAGTTTCTTGTTAGTTCTTCTCCAAGCTAGGGTCTCCGCTGATCTAACCTCGGTAAAAAAATATGTAAAGACAATGCTCAGTGCCATGTTTGAAATAATAGTTTTAAGAGATTCGCGATTTATACTCATGATATAAGATATAAGGGTGTGTATAAGATTGATTGCAGCTGTGGGAAATCCTACGTTGAACACACTAAACGGTCTATTGCGGACAGAGTGAAGGAACACATAATATATGTAATATATAATAAGAAGGATAAGTCCCGTTAATTATTAATCATGTTTGAAATAGTTTAATAAACATATTTTGACTTTGATATATTAATTTGTTTTATTTGAGTTTATAGCTCTGAAGTAACTTATTTAGTAACCAACCTCAATCGTCTTAATCTTTTTTCTAATGTAGTGGTTAATGAATATTAATTGTTAAAGGAAAATGATTCGATGCACATTAAAAATACTGAAATGTACATCAAAATATAGCTGTTACACACCAAAGGTCAGGTTTGGGTTGGGACTGTATTACTTTGGTGTACTGTGGTGTGGTGCAACATTTTCGTATTATTATTTTGCGGTTGTAGCCCAGTGGGTAAGACCTCGGACTTCGTATGAGAAAGGTCCTAGGTTGGAATCCCGATTCTGGCGTGTACCAATGAATGAAATTTAAATATGTGTTTTTCATTTACGTACATAATTTACAGTCGCTAACGGTGAGGGAATACATCGTGAGCACCTGCCTATCCCTCAGGATAGGTAATAGTCAGTGCCCATGTACGGCGATACAGTTCACTACCTATCACGTTCGGTGCTGTCCATCTAGTGATACGCGAGCTCTGAATGACCCATACCTAACATGCCTTCGAAATTTCGGAGATGGACACTCAAGCCTCTGACTACCCCGCCATAATAAAAAAGGGAGTGTGTATACACAAGTCGTGAAGCGTATGTATGTATTTTCGTATTATCTGATGTTCCTTTAAACACTATCCATTGTTAAAGTATTTGTTCTATGTAGTAAAACAAGAGTAAGCGTGTTCGAAATCGCATCATGTCGTAAAATTATTATAATAATATATATGTAACGTTAACAACATTTTACTTAAATGTACATTCACGTCCTTTAATCCCTTTCGGTGTGCACTGTATCTTGGAGATACTCCTAGGTCCCTTTTTAGTATGAATATTGTGGTTCTGATACATGGAACATTAGTGACAGGTTGCTAACCTATCGCCCAATTGACTCCATTTACCCCTAGTGTCTTAGTCGCCTCTTACGTCATGCCGAGAAGAACAGCAACTAATTAGCATTCTTTTTACATCCCAAACTAGTACGGGATTTACATTTTACTTCCATACACATAACGCTAGTTACTCCATAGAGATGGGAGATATCAAGGATACCTATCTGTCTCAATACTAACTAATTATTACATATCATGTGCTAGACCTACCCTACCCATGACCCCTGGGGGTACAGTGGGACGAAACCATACCACTGTAGTAGTGATGGGATGTGAAAAGTTAAACACAGTTAAGGTTAAATTAAACAATATATTCATCAGTAAAAACTTTATATTTCTTGAAACCAATAGCACAATTTTATTAAGTAACTAGGGACCCGCTCCGGCTTCGCACTTCTGGCTATTTAATGGATGCTATTATACGTATAAACCTTTCTCTTGATTCACTCTATCTATTAAAAGAAACCGCGTCGAAATCTGTTGCGTTTTTTTAAAGATGTAAGCATACAAAGGGACATAGGGAAGGAGAAAGCGACTTTTTTTATACTATGTAGTGATTTATATATACATACATTTTACCTACATTAAAACAAAGTAACTACTTACATGCTAATCCGTAGGCAATCTTAGAAAAGGAAGGCTCTTTAATCTCTCTGAAACATTCACTAAAGCTGTCACTACGAGTTTCTGTTAGGGGGGTAGTGGGTCAAGTGGGGAAGGGGGTTGATTAGCACCATAAGGCTGTAATGGGTTATTTTTTCAAAAGTAGTATATAAAGGAATGAATAAATACGGGTTTGCACATTAAAAATACTGAAGTGTACAGAAAAAGAATACAGACACAATCTAAAGTTAAGGTCGTTGAGGTGTGATTGTATGTATGTTTATTATACACTAGCCAGAATTTAACAATAAATATTTGTGCATTATTCACATACACTATCATTTTCACTTTAATTATCAAATGTACATAAATATGTATTCAAGTCGTTTATTCTATTTCGGGGTACACAGATGAAAATATTTCCTTGGTCACTTTTTAGAATTAATATTGGCGTTGTAATTATATATTGAACAGTTCACAGGTTGCTAGCCCTTCGCCCTATAGATTCCACTTATCCCTAGTCCCTTTTTACGACATGTCGGAAAGAATTGCAGATGGTTAACCCTCTTATTTTGTTCCAAACTAGCTCAGGATACTTATCTCACTTTGGATATTACTTATGTACTACAAATTAAGTCAGATCCCTAATTGACGAGTGTCTGAGGCGATGTAAGTCTACGGGTACAAGTCGTTAGTGAGAGGAATTTATTCAAGGTGAGAGGTTCACGCGTTCATTTGTCTCACTAGGATTCTACATAATGAAAAATGTAGTTAAATTCATGTAGATATGAGAGATAATATGGAGATGAAGTATGTGTAATTTTATTCAATTTGGGGTATATTTAATGAATGAATGACTGAATGAGAACTATATTGGGGAAGCATGTGTGTAATTTGCTTCAATTTCTTTTACATATGCATGTACTAGTAAACTGACTTTTAAAAGCTTTAATTTATAACCTCTTCATTACCATCTTATAGAAGAAATTTGAAAAGTATTCTTGTATCTTTTACAAACACAAACTAACTATTCTAATTGAAGGTTTATCAGTTGAACGAACATATAGCTACGTAATAATTTGAGGTTCATTTATAATACTCATTCAGAGTTAAAATCAGTATAAAATACTGGAATAAAAGCCTTGTTTATACTCCTTTCGTATACTCGAACCTTCACCACGTACCAATATATAAAATACAGCCTTTACACTACAGTATCGCAACATATCGCAAAAGCCTTCGGCTCATCGGAAATGTCGCTCTAAAAAGCTTTTCCCTGTCACCAATTGCCTGTAAGGAAACAAACAGGAAAAATAATCTGGGAAACTTCTTTAATCCTTATGACTTTTGTTAAAAGATCTGTTTTTGTTTAATTATAAAGTTTTCTTTTAATTCTTTATTTAGATTTTCAAATGTAATCTTGGTTATATATAAACTGCCGTTACGTGCTAGTCTGGGACGTATAAAGAAAGCCAACTAGCTGGCATGATATATGAGTCGACTAAAAGACTAGCAGTGCATAGATTCTATTAAGTGATAGGTTGGTATTACATGTCAACTATGTTCCATATGTCATAACAACTTTCATATTTATACTAAAAAGTAACCGAGAAGATATTATATCTACGAGGTTCTGTCCATGCTCTACAGGGAAACATACGAAATATGTATGTATGTATCTAAACTTTCACCTTAGAAACCAAACCAAAGAACCATACAAGCGACAAAGTACACATAAACCCATGTCTACACCCACAGGAACCTAGCCATACTGTAATAAAATCAGAAGCTAGTCTGTTAACATGACCATTGGGCACAAAGCCTCCTGTGGCGTTGGCAGTGCGCCAGAACTGAGAAGCAACAAGTAGCTTCAACGGAACTAGACACCTTGAATATATTAACTTTACCTTTGTCCAGTGCACTGTAAGAGGTGATTAAGGTATAAGGGTTTTATTAGAGTTTTGAGTTATATGTTTCTAATATTCCTAAATTGAGTTGTCTTGCTTCTTAGTCGATTGTATAACTATCTATTATGTATTCTAATATTTTAAAGCTGAAGAGCTTGTTTGTTTGAACGCGCTAATCTCAGGAACTACTGGTTCGAATTAAAAAAATATTTTTGTGTTAAATAGACCATTTATTGAGGAAGGCTTTAGGCTATATAACATCACCCTGCTGCTAGTTGGAACTAAGACTATAGTATAAAAATCAAATTTTAATCTTCAATATTCCTTAATTTACTACATTGCAAAAGTCACGTCCTTTTGATCCTGAAGTTCTGTCCGCCCTTGTAAGGTACATGAACGTGAACGCATATACTCATATTATTGAGAGACTTTCCTGAATTTACAGAAAATAGAATTTTAATATTAATTCAATACAACGGTGAGGGAAAATATCGTGAGGTAATATGAATATAAATATAATTCCCCGAACAGGTAATAGTTAGTGCTTGTAAATGGCGACATGGTTTACCCCCTGTCACATTCAGTACTGACTATCTTGTCAACACGAGGGTTCGAGGTAGCCATAGAATTACTACCTTCGCAATTGCGGAAATGGACACCTGAACCTCTGACTATCAGGCAAGGGTCAATGGTCGTGAACGCGTTTGTCTTTTTTTGTCTAATGTCAATTACGGGATGCACCTCCCTTATTCAGTAAATTTCATTTACTTCTGCTCTTACAACATGGTAAACAATGCATTTAATTTCCTAATTATGTTCTTACAAAGTACACAATATCCAATAAAGACAGCCTACACCAAACAGGATCAAAGTCGCAATGTTGTATTGAAAAACTAGTCCTAGTACATCCTGCTCCGATTGGAAATGCTGTCCTTAAAAGCCTTTCCTTGTAGCGTCCAAAGCGGTTTCAGGAATCAACCGTTTGAACTTTCAAATCGTTTATTGTGTAGTGTCGAGTTTTACCCTAGAATGTTTAGAAATACAGCCTACCAATTTCCACATCGACGATGAAGTATCAATAACTCATATCTTATTTTTTTTGATTTTTTTATTACTCTAATGAATGCATGTTTTTATTATGTATCTCCTGATAAATACACACGAATTTCGACTTAAAAACAAGGATCAAAATGACAATAATACTAACTCCGTTAATTTCAATTCATCTTAGTAATACATGTCTGATTACCTTCTTAATTAGATATCCTACTCTTAAGTCACTAATAAGCTTCTTAAAATAAGCAAAATTAGCTTCTTTGTGCATTAAAAAAATCTGATAATTTTTAACAAAATTAAAATAATTATGTTTTTTTGCTTGCTGTAAAGTCACTTTCACAAGTTCATCGTCGATATAGAGATTCACTACAGTATAAGAAAGGAAAACATCATAAGTAAGGGGTTTTTGGTATATGTAGATCTGTGAATGGGTGTTCTTTTCTGTAACATTGGTTGCAATTTGGTGAAAATATTAGAAATATCTAGCAATATTATACCAAAACTTTTACGCCTAAATAAGTAAGGTTTGTTTTACACATGCGAAAAATATAAAGCCTTCAGTTTTTTATTCCTTCTTCCTGACAAGTGAAAAATAAAATATTTACTTATCTTTCAAATGTACATATAAGATGACTAACCTTTTTAAAGAACATTTTTGCTTATTCTTTATTATGTAATATTTAGTAATGGTGCATACACCTTATGGCATTTAAGGCATACGTTTCCAAACCTATCTCACACGTTCCCTTAACTTAAGGTTACCTGAAATCATATTGCCATAAAAACCGAACGAGCGCGCTTCAAAAGGTCCTTGAACGCTCATTTAGAGATACGCCTTCAGCGAATAGGGGCTTTTACACAGCCATTCGCTTTTATTATATCGACGGAATATCATCTGGGGTCCTAGTCCACTAATGCTTTTTACAAAATTCCAGTTCAATATCACTAAACGTGTGAAGTTGCTCGTGGAATAGTATAAGTTATAAATTTCGACATTTTTAAGACAAATTTTTCATCTTAGCTGTCTTCAATGGTGACATTTGACACTTTTACTATGCACTACCAACTTCACACTATCACTGAAGTGATATTGAACTAAAATGGAGCTGAAATGTATTTGTAGACTTGGTCCCCAGGTGAAAGGTGTAGTTAGGGAGAAACTGCTTTTTTATAAAGGAGTAAAGCGGTTCACGTGCGCTGGATACGAAGATTTAGGGAAGTTTCTAAAGAGGAATTGGAAATCTTTACTTAATACCGTGATGGGCTAGGCCTTGAATAGAATGCTAACTATCTACCTTTCTTCGTGAAGTAATAAGGAACTGATTGAAAGGAAATCATTGGGTGTCAGGCTAGCAACTTATTATATTCCACATCACAGCCACAATAGTTATGCTAAGAATTATAAAGAAATACGTCTCTCCAAAAGCTAAATCTTCAAATTTTATATTTGAGCCAAATATTATTTTTACACTTGCCTGCTTGCTAAACTAGCATTTCCTAATAGAATCATATCTCTAATAGGCTCATTGGCTACAGATACTAGTGATCCTCGCGTCGGCTGCTCAGCTGGCACCTAGCCAATGGCCAGAGGCTGCACCATTAGTACTACCGCGCTCACCGTGTCTGTGGCCACGAGGGCCTCTCACTTGTGCATGCGATAGCACTGCACTGTGTGATTAACGAACGAATTTTCATGGTGCTAATTTGTGAATGCAGATGGCATGAGTGGTGAATTGAAAATCAGGTTCATTCGGTTTTGGATGAGGAATATATGGGTCAAATGTTAAGATATTATACATTAGTTTGAATACGGTAATACTAGTAGTCAAATAATAATCTACAATATAACTAGTCCTCCCTAGCATTAGACGTAAATTGAATGGTAATCGCTACCCTTTCCCACAGAATAACATAACGACTAGGGAATTAGGATAGTGGGTTTCTTACTGCAATGTATAGTTATCATTAAAATTGTAAACATTAATTTAGTTAACGTAACTGTTTTTCTCTGGTTTAGCAAAATACTTGCAGCCTATCACCTATATTCTGTTTCAACTGCTATGCAATTTGAGAAGAGACTAGCCTCCCTGAAAGTCATTGAATAATCTTATTTCAAAAAACTATTTGGTAGGCTGGTTTAGACATAAGTTATATAATCTTTTGCAAAATTCGGCACTATAAGCTACAACCAAGAGGGAAATATTGTGAGTATCTTACACCTCGTTGCGTAGACCTCGTGCGGGGCCCACGATGATTTATGCTGCCGTGTGCCGCGACCTTTTCCCGTTAATCTGGCGAAACGAGATAACTCTTGGACCAGCACGAAAGCTTGGCTGAAAAAGTGCTTCCCTTGGCATTTACCTCGAATAAAATATATAAAGAAATATTATGGTCATTTTAGTTATTATTTGTACAGATATATACTTATTAATAGATTGTATGTAGTACTTAATATCTTTAAAATCTAGTACATATTTAAACACCTCTCAAGATATACTACTAAATATCTTTGGATGAGATTCGATCAATCTTATAAAAACATACATATCACAACTGTTTTTCCACAGAGGGGCAGGCAGATTTAATAGATCTCTATTTGTCTCATTTGAAATCAATTAATTTTTTGAAATTGCACAGTTTCAATAGAATTTTCAGTTAGAATTATACAATATAATATATTTTATTTGTAATAAAATATATTACGTACTTAAGGGTTTTTCGCAATATCAGCGTTGGCAGTGTGAATTTCACACAATCAACATTAGCTGAGACAAATTCTATTCACACTTGTGCGGGGTTGCCATGTACGCTTGGTTCCAGTAATGTAAATTATTATATAATTAATTCTTTTCTCTATTTGTGTATATTATGTATTACTGCGTCTAGTGTGAATAAAAGGAATTTTATTTATTTATTTATGTAAATTTGCTTTAGTATTGGCATATTTTTATTTACAGTAGCAAAAAAACGTATACCTAATGCACAAATTTGCAATAATCCAGTTGATTTTGATACCAGTAATACTTTTTTTTTTCCAATATTACTATTCTGACACATGTCAACTAAGTGTCAAAGTCATTTTGACACATTGTTATTCCACCTGAAAACAAATACAGTTATATTTTAACCTTTTGTCGACATTTCGTCGTGTTCAATTGATTTCCACTTGCAATAACTATAAAGGCCGAATGGCGTCGTCAAATCAACCAAATGATTTGCTCTTAACCTTTTTAACCCTTTGTGAACTCCGCTCCATAAGAACTTTGTTGCTTATCGAGTGTTTTAAGTGAAATTCTAGAACTGTAATACTGAAAGATTTCTTCTCAATAAGATGGGAAAGATCAGTCGTCTATGGTGCGTCAACAAAGTCAGCAGCTCAGTGAAAGTTGAAAATACAAATAATTATTTTCGGCTGAATATTTAATCAATTGTGATGCCAAACTGCCTAAATATGTTCGCTTTGGGATAAGATTTGGATCCTCAACTGGAACGAACCAAAGAACAAGGAAGAGAAGAATTGGAGCTTCGATTTCGTTTTTCTTCGGTTGTAGCGGCTGGCGGCGTTGGTGTTACCATGGCGATGGAATAACAAGAAGTTCAAACGCCGTGGAATCAGTGTTTGTACTTCAGCTTTCATTTACATACATAATTTACAGTTGCTAACGGTGAAGGAAAACATGGTGAGGAAACCTACCTATCCCTCGGGATAAGTAATAGCCAGTGCCTATACGGCAATGAGGCAATGAATTCGTATGAGTGTTGGGTAAAAACCCAGATACCACTCGTCCAGTGCACAATAGCGCATAAACAGAACTATATAAATACAAAAAGGAATTGTAAAAGATAGAATTGTCAGTGCCATTATAATTTAACGAGATACCTACCCACTCCATAAAATCGAATGTATGTACTCGACTCAAAATCAATATTTTTTATGTTGTTTTATGGGGAATGTTTCGATCGCATCTACCGTACCGCATGAAATTATCAACATACGAGTAGGTAAATTAAAGTTTTACACTTAATTAAATCCATCAATCAGCCTATGTCAGTCCTCTGCAGGACGTAGGCCTCCTCAAGGTTACGCCAGAAAACACGATTACCTGAGAACGCCAGAGGTCTCCTCCATTAGTATGTATGTATTTATATATGAGCAAATAATCCAAAAAGCGTTTTGACAACAGCTGTAGAAGCGTAGGCGACAAAGTTCCAGTTGAAATTGTTGAAAGGTACTAAAATAAGTTCCTGGATTTCTCGTCAGGTAAAACTTTTAGCAAAGTGCCGGACGGACATTGCCTGAAAGGTATTTAGAAGCCTTAGTATATAGCTACTGTCTGTTTCATACTGTAGCTATATTTGACAATTAAAGATTACATTGTATTCCATAGTAGCTGGCAAAGTTTAGGATGTCATTTTCAGTGGTAAATTGTAGATTTGTGATATGTGTCTGTTCTTTTAGACGATATAAGGGTGATAATAATGTTAATCAAGAGATGTTACTAAAAAGGTGATATTTTAGTGAAATTAGTGATTTATAATCTCTGACAACACTTCCAAAGAAATAAAGGTATAACGTTTACGTTTGTGAAGGATTCATTCTAAGGTTAGCTTTGCAGACATTGTTTAAGTGTACCTAGTGTGAAAAACAGAAGAGCATGTATGAGAAGGTTAATGGGTGTGGGTGAAACAAGACAGATTTTTCAGGATCGTTCCAAGTGGAGATCAATAGGGCCTGCGTATCCCGTAGGAGACGTAGAGGCGTAAATTTATGTAAAACTTCTATGTAGTATGTAATACTTAGGTATGACAAGACGATAGTCTGATCAGCTAAATTACCTCTCAAACTAGCATAGTACTTCAGATCTTTACGACAAAACTTTTCTTTTTATACTCCTATCAGAGATAAAAGGTCCCAAGTTAGTAGTTCATAAAAAACTAGCCCTAAACACTGACGGCCGCAAAGATTAGCCTTCACATGTCACAAAAGATAATATTGCTTCATAAAACTGAAAGCAACTCTGACAAACCGCCGCCGAAATGTAGCCGTCGACTTGGGGTAAAGAGTAGTTTATATTGGACGTTTATTCTACAGATTTAGTTTTGTACATATATACATAAAGTCGTCCTCTATGTTTTAAAGGTGTTGATATATATATCATATAACAGTTTTGAATGTAAATAGAAAATTAAACATTACCTTTTTCCTTGCTATATCACTTCAAAGTTCTTTATACATAAATAATTTATTATATGAGAGCAACATCAATCAATTATAATCAATAATTAATATTTCTTTTAGATATCAGCTGCTTTTTCTAATATTGACATTACCAATATAATATCAAAACTAATACCATTGCTTAACAAAAGTTGTACTTACTAAAATGTACATAGGTAATAATATGTATACTAGTATGGCTATATCAATCATCATTAATATTAAATTGGTCGTAATCCAATGTGAACGCAGCGTTACAGTAAGTGTAACATCTTGACGTAATCTATTGGAAAACCATTTGTGCAATGTCACCTTCGAGAGTATCTTTCTAGGATACAACACTCCTATTTAACTACCTATGTAACACTTTAGAAATGGTCTAAGTTTAAACTTCGAAACTTAGTTCGAGGTAATAGTTATTTTAAAATGTGACGAAGAAACTTGGAGTAATAAGATTTAATGAAATTTTTAGTTTAGCT
This sequence comes from Leucoptera coffeella, assembly GCA_030578115.1. Classification (NCBI taxonomy): domain Eukaryota; kingdom Metazoa; phylum Arthropoda; class Insecta; order Lepidoptera; family Lyonetiidae; genus Leucoptera; species Leucoptera coffeella. Next base: position 224,698 of record JAMBLF010000027.1, on the reverse strand, counting down.
GTTGTTCAGGACAAAGCTGTTATAAAATAGCATACACTTCACGACTTGTATAAGCACACTCCCTTTTTTAATGTGGCTGGGTAGTCAGAGACTTAAGCGCCCATTTACGAAAGTTCGAAGGCATGTTAGGTATCGGTCACTCGAAGCCCGCTTATCACTATATAGACAGCATCCAACGTGACAGGTAACCGTATCGCTGTATATAGGCACTGGTTAGTGCCTATCCTGAGGGATAAGTAGGTTTCCTCAAGATGTTTTCGCTCAGCGTAAAGTTTTATTCAATAAAATAACATAATTATTATAATTTCTAAAGCATACATTATAACTCTTGGGGAAGTCTACGTGTAGCAGTAGACTGATAAAGGTTGATTAATCCATTGATGCCGACGTTAACTATTTAAAATATTGAAATTTGGATATATGCATCTTGCTTATACGTACAATTTACAAAAGACAAACAAGAAAGATAAACGCCTTCACGATCGATACTACCTTACAGAGTAGTCAGAGGTTCAGGTGTCCATCTCCGCAATTGCGAAGGTGGTAATTCTATGGCCACCTCGAACCGACGTGATGACCAGATAGATACTCAGTGCTCAATGTGACAGGTGGTAAGCCGTGTCGCCATTTACAAGCACTAACTATGAGGAACAGGTAGGTTTCCTCACGATATTTATACTCATCGTACTATTAATTACGTAAATATTAATGTATTTATATTGCGAAAATATACATAGAAATACATTAAACTTCATTTCCAGTCATACAATTTTGAAATTCAGAATATTTCAATAGTTACCGAGTAGGAATGAAATTATTGTTGAAATATTGAGGAGCCCCTAGCTTTAAAAGGCTTTACCGGGACAGACATTCCTGAGGAACATTTAATATTTCGGCACGTGTAAGATAAGTCGTCTCAGTGACGTGACGTGAGAAAACAGTCAAAATACTTGACAGGCTTATAAAGTATCTCATTTGCCTCACTTGCTTTTTATACAGCACTTATCTTGTTTATTTGACTACTGGTTGAGGCTTAGAATATCTAAGGCATCCTTAAGATATACAATTTAGAGGTCTATTTGTAAGTTTCAGTAAAGGAATTCATAGATCAAAGATTCGTAGAATAAATGATTTCAATATTTGTTACATTGATTGATTTCTGGTTTATATTCTCAATCGTTCATTCATTGTCTCGGAAACTATCCTTTTAGGATCCCTTTAGGAAAAGACAAAGTAGAAAGTAGAGGCCTGAATAAATGTAAGTATTAAAATGAATTACTGAGACGAAACGATGACTATTACATATCCTCATATATGTACATATCTAACTAAGGGTTAACGTAATAATTAATTCATAATAATATGATAATGAGATAACCAAATATCACATTTCAATTCATGATAATCATTTATTGCAATTCCTGGTACCATACCTACATGGGATATGTTAAACTATTTTACATCAATTATACATTCCATTGAACTGAATTATTTAATATTGAACTGAAACCTTAATTCCAGATTTCACTGATTTCACAGAATTGAATCACAAACAACAATTTATTTATTATTATTAGATTTGAATTTAACCTCCTTTCACAAGCTTCCTAAAATGTCACCTACACCTTTCAAATAATCATATATACATACACATCACGCCTGACTCCCTGTAGAGGGGTAGGCAGAGATCACGGATCCCCATTTGTCCCGATCCTGACAAACCACTTTCGCTTCATTGACATTCATACATCTTCTCATACATTCTCGGTGGTTATAGGTACACCTAACGTCACCTTTTTTAATATAGCGTCTACCTGACGGTTATATGTCTTAATCAAAAGAAATAAGAATAAAGGACGTGAATGTAACACCTTTGAAAGCCAACGTCCAAAATAAACTTATATCGTAAACAGTACCAAACGACCGATCCGGACCAGTGAAGTACCCGTAATCTATAACCGTAATCCCTTAAACACCTCCCCTCCCCTGTATGGGATGAATCGATGTGACCTTTCTCGATAAAGTTGCTCAGCACTAATCCACTGGGTTAACGAGCCTCCAATCTCGGCGTGGACTAGCCCGCTCTGATAGCGTCCCGCAGTTAAGAGTGGTTGGGGCTAGGGTAATAGCGGGTTTAGGGGTGGAAATACTAATTTATGTATTTATGAACTTATTTACGTAACATGAACCTTTTAGGTAAGTCAGGCCCTTGAGCGACCACCGTTGTCACTACAAAAAAACTTATATACTAAACATGACCCTTTTAATAAGTTCTGAGCGACCACCGTTGTCACTACAAAAATCTTTGAGTACTAAAAGGCTGTATTTCATCAGATTTTCAGTACCAAATATTCAGTTGCCGTCTACAAATTTGTTAATACATTAAATAATTTTCTTCACGTGATTTGCATTAGAAAATAGAGTTATTAATCACTCAAAGAGAAACGTGACATACTTACTGTAAAATGAGCAGTTGATAAGTTCTACCACATCTCACTCCAAGTTATTTGTAAATTGTAGTTTTAATAAAATTAATATGAAATATTGGTGCCTGGTTATTTATTAGCTTGTATTTACCTTTACTTTCTCGTACCTCTTTCTACGTGCATGAAAGAAAGAAAAATAAATGAATTCGATTTATGTCATGCTAGCGATTAAATATATTTTCGTGGCCCCATTTTATACCAAATGCAATTTGATTGCCTCTTTGTCCAACTTATTTGTATAGTGGCTAACTTAAATCAACTATCTATAACTGCCGAGTATGTATGCGGAGCTGTTTGAATGACAAAAGCTTCTAGGGTAGCTACGAACTAGAGACAAATACAATGAAAGGACGTTTATACATGTATTTTTTACTTGTAGAGTTTATTATACTAACATACATACAAATACTCTTCGTTTTGGAAATAACAGAATAAGATTTACTCTATCACCTTATTTTAACTATCAATGTTAACATTAGTGAATAGTTACTAGCTCATCATTCAATACTATCCATTTAACTCCTTTAATTCCCTTTTACTTCTATCGGGTAGAAAGGAAACTAGTTATCATTATATTCGACGTAGCTCAGTTGTTTGGGACTTAACTGTGTATCAGTGGGTACAGGGTTCAAATCCCGCATGTACCAATGGAAATAAAGTATAATAAATTTCCATGTACATTTTCTTAATAAAAATACATGTACGCAATACGTCGAATACTACGGTGAGGGGAAACATCCTGAGGAAACCTACCAATTTCCCGATCAGGTAATAGTTAGTGCTTGTAAATGGCGACATGGCTTGCCACCTGTCACATTGAGTACTAACTATGCAGTCAACACGTGGGTTCGAGGTAGCCATAGGATTACTACCTCTATATATATATACTATAGGATACCTGAACCTCTGATTACCCCGCATGGGTAATGTTCGTGAACGCGTTTGTCTTTACGTCCCAGAATAGCACAGCTGTAAGTGTAATATATGTATGTATGTAAATCCACCATATATTCATAAGGGATCGAGCAATTACGCCCAAATGGCTTACCCACTACACATTCGGACGCCAATGTAAAATAGAATACTGAACTGAGCATGGCATTTCAATATATTAATGGGGTTGTAACTTTACGAGTCGGGGAGTGTAAATAATGTAATCAGCTTGTTGTTTGTATTGTTTATTTACTTGATTTTTTATCCGTACGAGTGCCATTGTGTTGTTAATTGGATTAACAATATTATACCCTTCAATGTATAGTGATGTCTGGATATATTATAAAAAAAATGTTCATTTGCTTTCTTTATGAAATAATTAATGAGGTGATTAAAAGACTTATAATCTTTGTATTAAATATATTTCAGTATATTTTTGACTTTAAAATTATAAAGATTAATATGTATTTTGAAATTTCTCGTCTTTGTCCTAACTATCAGGGTAAAGGTGTTTTACTTTTTAGAAGCTTTTTATTTGTTTAAAGTTCTTCCATTGGAGTCTCTCTAGCTTCACAAATAATATACACTGTTATAAATTCGCTTGTTTTTTAAATTTATGAAAGAGCTAAATACAACCTGCCTGACCACTTGCATACTAAACTTAGTTTTGCTAATTTCGTCGCACCGGCTGTGTGACGTAAATGAAACACTGTCAGGGGTCAGAATAGTCAAAACGCTAAGTAACAAAAGACACAAACACTTCACGACCATTAATCCTTGTGTGGTAGTCAGGGGTTCAGGTTTCCATCTTCTCAGTTGTGGAGTGGATATGGCTATCGCAAACCCACTTGTTGATCAAATTGATCATATTCATTTTGATCACTATTTATACTATTACAAGTGTCACATTTCACCATTACCAAGACCAAATATGTCACTTTTTCACTAACAACTTTACACCACTACCGAAGTACGACACTACTGTGATTTTGCAAAATAAATTAGCGCACTTGGGGCCCAATCGATTTCCTTACGCTTCTATCCCTCTCCGTAATGTTATGTACATTTCGCATTAATATTTTGAAAATCAGCATACTTACTACACTTTCATCGTTACATGCTCCGAGATGAGCCCTGATACCCTGATACAGAATCAAGCCTGCAACTTAGCTACACCAACTTTACGTTATGTAACAGGAAGACTATTTCCATTCGACCAGTCCATGCTGGTCCCGGAGGAGCAACGGTGGAATTCCCTTGGCTTTGCATATTTAAAGTAGCCTGAACACAAATTCAGAGTCCGATAAAAGCACTTACATTTCATATGGTTTCGAATCTCACTGCGGTTATTTTGAACGTGTTTTAAATGTTTTATTATGGAGTTGTAACGGTGTAAGGTGCTTTTAAACACCGGTGTTTACTAGTGGATTGCTTTCGATTACTATTTTAACACTACATACTTCTTTAAGGAGAAATAGTCTATTTCATTCTGTTCCATTTGAGTCCTATACTAGTTTAAAAGGGATAAGACATCGTCTATAACAAAAAGACAAACACGTTCATGACCATTAACCCTTGCGGGGAAGTCAGAGGTTTAGGTGTCCATCTCCGCAATTGCGAAGGTAGTAATTCTATAGCCACCTCGAACCTACGTGTTAACCAGATAGTCAGTACTCAATGTGACAGGTGGTAAGCCATGTCGCCATTAAGCTGGGACTTAATAACAAGTAATGGTAACTAGTTGACGTTCTTCCAGCCATGTCCAGCTTGTGTATGTATGGAATTTTCCCTCCATACTAAACTCTTTAAATTGCCCAATTTTACTACCAATCCAAGCACCCAACAAAAGACATACAACTATCTTCTACTCATAGACGGGTAGGTAGAGATCATCAATCAGTATTTACATCGATCACGAGCAAAACCTAATCTGGTAAACGCCTTTTGTTTCATTAATGTCCATACACATTCGGCGGTTACAGATACTTCTTCATACACATTCGGCGGTTATAGATACTTCTAACATCACCCTGTCTATGTTTATACCTACCTGCCTGCCTGCAGCTCACTTTTAGCAAAGATTATAAAATGCAACAATACAGAACACGTTTTGAACTCAATTTGCGAAATGAATAATCAACATGCTGAGCAGGCGATGTAAAACCTTTAACTAAAACTCCGCGTTATTCAGCATTTATATGATTTGACGTGTTAGCTGGAGGTACAGAGTGAAATAATATTATGTTATGTAGATTGTCAATTACATTAAAATACATAGTCACACCTGTACGTTTAGGATATGCAGAGATTATCGATCGCCATATAGAACGATCCTGATAAATCTATCTTGCTTCACTTACACACATTAACCTTCTCATACATGCTCTTCTGTTCTTCATACTCACACGTACACCCACCTGCTTTGAGAAGAATGTCTCCAATTTGATATGTATATGTTCTACACGGCCTAGCCCGTCCAACTCACCTTTTTCTTTGGTTTTATAGAATTTTGCAATTCGTTTTTTGTATTTTTTTGTTTAAATATCTATCAAAAGCCTTACACCACGAGAGTTACGTGGGCTACAATTACAATAAAAACAGTGTAATTCTAAATAATATTAATTATTTATAATGATGTTCAAGATTTATTGTCTCAAAATAAAGTTTACTCAGTTATGTAGATTCACATTTCATTTTGCTTAAGCCCCAATAAAACACTTCACTTTACATAACTTTACTTTTAACATTACTATTGAAGTTCGTGCCAATAATGAAGTATTAGCAAAAGTCTAACATAACATGCTAGGAAAAACCTCATGCATTTCTTATTTTAAATAAAACTACTTTCATTCTTTGTGTCCTAATATATTTTGGACCCACGAGACTTTGAAAATCTAAAAAGACTATATTCATTCTGTACACGAATCTCTGCAAAATTCGCTTAAGCTTGCAACAAGTGAATTTGCGCCAAAACTTAGCTCTAATGGCGCAAGTTGCTCCGACAGGCCACCGTAGTCACACTTTCAACCTTATAGTCTGCATACTTTTAGTAGAACCGATAATCGGGCAGATTTTTATGCCGTGTTGAAGTTAATACAAAACAAGGTACTGTCGTGTTCCCAATGGGTTTTTGTACGCCGTTTCAAATTCCCACACACATAATCATCGGAGTAGATTCCTTCGAGATTTCCATGCTCTACTTAGAACATCGGTTTCATCACGTCTGTTTCCCTATAGAGAGGAAGTAGAGATAACGGATCCCTATCTGTCCGAATCCTGACAAACCACGTTCGTTTCATTGACATCCATATTTCCTCATACACACTTGGCGGTCATAGTTACTTTTAAAGGTACTCTTTTTCAGTATAGAGCACCCATTTGTTGTTAAAAGGACCTGAAAAGCACTATTCTTCAATTAAAATGGTCCTGACAAGGACTATTTTCTCAGACACATGATCCTGAAAAGGACTATTCTTCAACAAACATGGTCCTGAAAAGGACTATTTTCTCAGACAAATGATCGTAAAAAGCATTACTCTTCAATAAACATGTTTATTAATGAACATTCTTTTCAGGACCATCTTTATTGCAGAATAGTCCTTTTCAGGATCATGTAACTGAAAAATAGTACTTTTCAGGACCATGTTTATTGAGGAATAGTCCTTTTCAGGATCATGTTTCTGAGAAAATAGTACTTTTCAGGACCATGTTTATTGAAGAATGGTCCTTTTCAGGATAATGTGTCTGAAAAAATAGTCCTTTTCAGGACCATGTTTATTGAAGAATAGTCCTTTTCAGGATCATGTTTCTGAGAAAATAGTACTTTTCAGGACCATGTTTATTGAAGAAAAGTCCTTTTCAGGATCATGTGTCTGAAAAAATAGTCCTTTTCACGACAATGTTTATTGAAGAATAGTCATTTTCAGGATCATGTGTCTGAAAAATAGTCCTTTTCAGAGCCATGTTTATTGAAGAATAGTCTTTTCAGGATCAAGTGACTGACAAAATAGTCCTTTTCAGGACCATGTTTATTGAAGAATAGTCATTTTCAGGATCATGTGCCTGAAAAACAGTCCTTTTCAGGACCATGTTTTTTGAAGAATTGTCCTTTTCAAGACCATTTTATTAAAGAATAGTCCTTTTCAGGATCATGTGTCTAAGAAAATAGTCCTTTTCAGGACCATGTTTTTTGAAGAATTGTCCTTTTCAGGATCATGTCTCAGAAAATAGTCGTTTTCAGGACCATGTTTATAGAAGAATAGTCATTTTCAGGATCATGTGCCTAAAAAACAGTCCTTTTCAGGACCATGTTTTTTGAAGAATTGTCCTTTTCAAGACCATTTTATTAAAGAATAGTCCTTTTCAGGATCATGTGTATAAGAAAATAGTCCTTTTCAGGACCATGTTTTTTGAAGAATTGTCCTTTTCAGGATCATGTCTCAGAAAATAGTCGTTTTCAGGACCATGTTTATAGAAGAATAGTCATTTTCAGGATCATGTGCCTGAAAAACAGTCCTTTTCAGGACCATGTTTATAGAAGAATAGTCATTTTCAGGATCATGTGCCTGAAAAACAGGCCTTTTCAGGACCATGTTTATTGAAGAAATGTCCTTTTCAGGATCATGTGCCTGAAAAATAGTCCTTTTCAGGACCATGTTTATTGAAGAAATGTCCTTTTCAGGATCATGTGTCTGAAAAAATAGTCCTTTTCAGGACCATGACTATTGAAGATTAGTCCTTTTCAGGATCATGTGCCTGAAAAATAGTCCTTTTCAGGACAATGTTTATTGAAGAATAGTCCTTTTCAGGATCATGTGCCTGAAAAACAGTCCTTTTCAGGACCATGTTTATTGAAGAAATGTCCTTTTCAGGATCATGTGTCTGAAAAAATAGTCCTTTTCAGGACAATGTTTATTGAAGAATAGTCCTTTTCAGGATCATGTGTCTGAAAAAATAGTCCTTTTCAGGACCATGACTATTGAAGATTAGTCCTTTTCAGGATCATGTGCCTGAAAAATAGTCCTTTTCAGGACCATGTCTATTGAAAAATAGTCCTTTTCAGGATCATGTGTCTGAAAAATAGTCCTTTTCAGGACCATGTTTATTGAAGATTAGTCATTTTCAGGATCATGTGCCTGAAAAACAGGCCTTTTCAGGACCATGTTTATTGAAGAAATGTCCTTTTCAGGATCATGTGCCTGAAAAATAGTCCTTTTCAGGACCATGTCTATTGAAAAATAGTCCTTTTCAGGATCATGTGTCTGAAAAATAGTCCTTTTCAGGACCATGTTTATTGAAGATTAGTCATTTTCAGGATCATGTGCCTGAAAAACAGGCCTTTTCAGGACCATGTTTATTGAAGAAATGTCCTTTTCAGGATCATGTGTCTGAAAAAATAGTCCTTTTCAGGACCATGACTATTGAAGATTAGTCCTTTTCAGGATCATGTGCCTGAAAAATAGTCCTTTTCAGGACAATGTTTATTGAAGAATAGTCCTTTTCAGGATCATGTGCCTGAAAAACAGTCCTTTTCAGGACCATGTTTATTGAAGAAATGTCCTTTTCAGGATCATGTGTCTGAAAAAATAGTCCTTTTCAGGACCATGACTATTGAAGATTAGTCCTTTTCAGGATCATGTGCCTGAAAAATAGTCCTTTTCAGGACCATGTTTATTGAAGAAATGTCCTTTTCAGGATCATGTGTCTGAAAAAATAGTCCTTTTCAGGACCATGACTATTGAAGATTAGTCCTTTTCAGGATCATGTGCCTGAAAAATAGTCCTTTTCAGGACCATGTCTATTGAAAAATAGTCCTTTTCAGGATCATGTGTCTGAAAAATAGTCCTTTTCAGGACCATGTTTATTGAAGAATAGTCATTTTCAGGATCATGTGTCTGAAAAACAGTCCTTTTCAGGATCATGTGTCTGAAAAATAGTCCTTTTCAGGACCATGACTATTGAAGATTAGTCCTTTTCAGGATCATGTGCCTGAAAAATAGTCCTTTTCAGGACCATGTCTATTGAAAAATAGTCCTTTTCAGGATCATGTGTCTGAAAAATAGTCCTTTTCAGGACCATGTTTATTGAAGAATAGTCATTTTCAGGATCATGTGTCTGAAAAATAGTCCTTTTCAGGACCATGTTTTTTGAAGAATTGTCCTTTTCAAGACCATTTTATTAAAGATTAGTCCTTTTCAGGACCATGTTTATTAAAGAATAGTCCTTTTCAGGATCATGTGTCTGAAAAAATAGTCCTTTTCAGGACCATGACTATTGAAGACTAGTCCTTTTCAGGATCATGTGCCTGAAAAATAGTCCTTTTCAGGACCATGTCTATTGAAAAATAGTCCTTTTCAGGATCATGTGTCTGAAAAATAGTCCTTTTCAGGACCATGTTTTTTGAAGAATTGTCCTTTTCAAGACCATTTTATTAAAGAATAGTCCTTTTCAGGACCATGTTTATTGAAGAATAGTCATTTTCAAGATCATATGCCTGAAAAATAGTCCTTTTCAGGACCATGTTTTTTGAAGAATTGTCCTTTTCAGGATCATGTCTCAGAAAATAGTCGTTTTCAGGACCATGTTTATAGAAGAATAGTCATTTTCAGGATCATGTGCCTGAAAAACAGTCCTTTTCAGGACAATGTTTATTGAAGAATAGTCATTTTCAGGATAATGTCTCAGAAAATAGTCGTTTTCAGGACCATGTTTATAGAAGAATAGTCATTTTCAGGATCATGTGCCTGAAAAACAGTCCTTTTCAGGACCATGTTTATTGAAGAATAGTCATTTTCAGGATAATGTCTCAGAAAATAGTCGTTTTCAGGACCATGTTTATAGAAGAATAGTCATTTTCAGGATCATGTGCCTGAAAAACAGTCCTTTTCAGGACAATGTTTATTGAAGAATAGTCATTTTCAGGATAATGTCTCAGAAAATAGTCGTTTTCAGGACCATGTTTATAGAAGAATAGTCATTTTCAGGATCATGTGCCTGAAAAACAGTCCTTTTCAGGACCATGTTTATTGAAGAATAGTCATTTTCAGGATCATGTGTCTGAAAAATAGTCCTTTTCAGGACCATGACTATTGAAGACTAGTCCTTTTCAGGATCATGTGCCTGAAAAATAGTCCTTTTCAGGACCATGTTTATTGAAGAATAGTCATTTTCAGGATCATGTGTCTGAAAAATAGTCCTTTTCAGGACAATGTTTATTGAAGAATAGTCCTTTTCAGGATCATGTGTCTGAAAAATAGTCCTTTTCAGGACAATGTTTATTGAAGAATAGTCCTTTTCAGGATCATGTGCCTGAAAAACAGTCCTTTTCAGGACCATGTTTATTGAAGAATAGTCATTTTCAGGATCATGTCTCAGAAAATAGTCGTTTTCAGGACCATGTTTATAGAAGAATAGTCATTTTCAGGATCATGTGTCTGAAAAAATTGTCCTTTTCAGGACCGTGTTTATTGAAGAATAGTCATTTTCAGGACAATGTTTATTGAAGAATTGTCCTTTTCAGGATCATGTGTCTGAAAAAATAGTCCTTTTCAGGACCATGACTATTGAAAACTAGTCCTTTTCAGGATCATGTGCCTGAAAAATAGTCCTTTTCAGGACCATGTCTATTGAAAAATAGTCCTTTTCAGGATCATGTGTCTGAAAAATAGTCCTTTTCAGGACCATGTTTATTGAAGAATAGTCATTTTCAGGATCATGTGTCTGAAAAACAGTCCTTTTCAGGACAATGTTTATTGAAGAATAGTCCTTTTCAGGATCATGTGCCTGAAAAATAGTCCTTTTCAGGACAATGTTTATTGAAGAATAGTCCTTTTCAGGATCATGTGTCTGAAAAATAGTCCTTTTCAGGACAATGTTTATTGAAGAATAGTCATTTTCAGGATCATGTGTCTGAAAAAATTGTCCTTTTCAGGACCGTGTTTATTGAAGAATAGTCATTTTCAGGACAATGTTTATTGAAGAATTGTCCTTTTCAGGATCATGTGTCTGAAAAAATAGTCCTTTTCAGGACCATGACTATTGAAAACTAGTCCTTTTCAGGATCATGTGCCTGAAAAATAGTCCTTTTCAGGACCATGTCTATTGAAAAATAGTCCTTTTCAGGATCATGTGTCTGAAAAACAGTCCTTTTCAGGACAATGTTTATTGAAGAATAGTCCTTTTCAGGATCATGTGCCTGAAAAATAGTCCTTTTCAGGACAATGTTTATTGAAGAATAGTCCTTTTCAGGATCATGTGCCTGAAAAACAGTCCTTTTCAGGACCATGTTTATTGAAGAATAGTCATTTTCAGGATCATGTCTCAGAAAATAGTCGTTTTCAGGACCATGTTTATAGAAGAATAGTCATTTTCAGGATCATGTGTCTGAAAAAATTGTCCTTTTCAGGACCGTGTTTATTGAAGAATAGTCATTTTCAGGACAATGTTTATTGAAGAATTGTCCTTTTCAGGATCATGTGTCTGAAAAAATAGTCCTTTTCAGGACCATGACTATTGAAAACTAGTCCTTTTCAGGATCATGTGCCTGAAAAATAGTCCTTTTCAGGACCATGTCTATTGAAAAATAGTCCTTTTCAGGATCATGTGTCTGAAAAATAGTCCTTTTCAGGACCATGACTATTGAAAACTAGTCCTTTTCAGGATCATGTGCCTGAAAAATAGTCCTTTTCAGGACCATGTCTATTGAAAAATAGTCCTTTTCAGGATCATGTGTCTGAAAAATAGTCCTTTTCAGGACCATGTTTATTGAAGAATAGTCCTTTTCAGGATCATGTGCCTGAAAAATAGTCCTTTTCAGGACTATGTTTATTGAAGAATAGTCCTTTTCAGGATCATGTGCCTGAAAAATAGTCCTTTTCAGGACAATGTTTATTGAAGAATAGTCCTTTTCAGGATCATGTGCCTGAAAAATAGTCCTTTTCAGGACAATGTTTATTGAAGAATAGTCCTTTTCAGGATCATGTGCCTGAAAAATAGTCCTTTTCAGGACAATGTTTATTGAAGAATAGTCCTTTTCAGGATCATGTGCCTGAAAAATAGTCCTTTTCAGGACAATGTTTATTGAAGAATAGTCCTTTTCAGGATCATGTGCCTGAAAAATAGTCCTTTTCAGGACCATGTTTATTGAAGAATAGTCCTTTTCAGGATCATGTGTCTGAAAAATAGTCCTTTTCAGGACCATGTTTATTGAAGAATAGTCCTTTTCAGGATCATGTGACTGAAAAAATAGTCCTTTTCAGGACCATGTTTATTGAAGAATAGTCATTTTCAGGATCATGTGTCTGAAAAATAGTCCTTTTCAGGACCATGACTATTGAAGACTAGTCCTTTTTAGGACTATTCTCCTTTTTAGGACTATTTTTATTGAAGAATAGTCCTTTTCAGGATCATTTGTCTGAGAAAATGGTCCTTTTTAGGATTATGTTTATTGAAGAATAGTCATTTTCAGGTTTAGGTGTCTAAGAAAATAGTCCTTTTCAGGACCATGTTTGTTGAAGAATAGTCCTTATCAGGACAATGTATCTGAGTGAATAGTGCTTTTCAGGACCATGTGATTGCAAATCCTTATATCTGCTAAAGGATTTTTTTGTATTTTTACGCAGTATCTTTTTTCATTAATCATAGAAACACATGAGTGTTTTGGCTCTTTATATAACATAATAAAAAGATATATGGAAGAGTTTTATTTCGACACGAGCAGTTAATCGTGTTTACTTGTTTCCGAATATACTTATAAGTCAGCAGTTGCGTATTTATTTATAACCGACTTATTTTAGGACGTATTATATTATTTTCCTGCTAGTTATAATCGGTTACCGATTATCGGACATAGGCAAACACCTTTAGCTTCACTGACAACAGTAGTTGATTTCTACAAAGGTATATAGTTTGAATCAAGCCTTTTCAGTGACCCCAGGGTATTAAAACTTTCACTTTTGATATATGAATTATGTTTCAATTGAATTCATTTAGAAATTTATATATAACTTTCTAACACATAGATAATCCTTTATGGGATGGTTAAAAATTAGAATTATCCTAGGGATTGAGGAAAAAACCTATATATTGCTCTCATCTAACCCATTGTTAGCAAATGTTTACTTATTCTTTATTCCAAAGAGACAAGTAGTGTACTATGTCACCGTGTATAGGTACTGACTATTGCTTATTCCCAAGAACAGACAGTATTCCCTACCCTTGTTATTAATCACTTAGAATTCTAATAAAACAGCTGATTACCAACAAAATTCCCTTATTACAACATTTAATTGGAATTTTAACCGAATTAACCTCTATTCGAGTGCCAATTTCGAAATTGGTGTACGCGTTAATTCATTGAATTATCCCTCCCACAATATCCGAGATAGACCCCGTTTCCTCAAGATAATGCCTCTCTGAGAGCTTTGAAGGATAAGTGACCACGGCCAGTGGTTTTAGAGATTGGGTTCCTTGCAATTAGCATTTGGACATTCGTACTTAATCACTTAAGACTTGGATTTGAGATATGTATTTGTTGTTTGATAACCTAGCCATTGTTTAATATTTTCATCAATTTCCTTTGTATTAGTCGAAGCGATAGCCTTATTTTAACTAAGGTTTCAAAAAGATAAATTGTTAACTTCCTTGCGAAACTCGTCACGGCATCTATGATTTTGATTTGAAAATTAGAAATAAGAAAAAGCGCCATCTCTGATTTTGAGGTGAATTTATTAGGACTTTCATTACTTGAGCTTGCTTTCACTTATTATAATACTCAGTTTTTTGAAGAATACCTAGATGGCGGTAACAGGTATCTTGAGATTAATGTTTGTTTTAATTAGTTCTTATCTTTTAGATTAGATATCAAGCAATTATTTTGCTAACATAATACAATTAGTGTACATGTAGTACACTCTCTCTTGTTGGCTTCATTTACATACACTTACATCACACCTTATTGTCTGTAGCTAGACTAAATAGCTGCTTTTTTTCCTACTTTCATAAGGTGACTAAGAAACTAGAAGTAAATAAATAGAATATGTTGGAAATGACTAAATATACTGCCGAAAATAATTATATGTATATTCAACTTTCACTGAGCTGCTGACATTGTTGACAATCCATAGACGACGTAGTTACATGTTATTTACATCAAATATTTTGAACCCAAAATACGCGTGTTTTTACATTGAAGCGTTGTGTTCCCCATATAGACGGTTGTCATGGCAACCTCCTAACAATCTCAATTAGGAACAACCAACTCTTAAAGTACGTGACTACATTATCTTTGTTTAGAGTTACTTTACTACAGCCTCCTCTATATAGATATATAAATACACATTTACGCTCATTATACTTGAAAGAGATGCACAGAATATAAGGTTCCGAAATAAATTTCGTCATGTTCAGCCTGTTACAGTATGTAGCAGAACGTAAGTTGTTTATTGATATTGACTAGCCACTTGATAAGTTCAATTAAGAATTGAGTTAAGGGTACTAAAACTACTAAACGTATATAAAAAAAAACTTTGTTATATATAAATACATATATAGTATATCTAATCAACGACCACATATGCAAGCAGAAGAAAAGCGTAGTTCTTAACTGTGCCTCCACCGGGAATCGAACCCGGGACCTCAAGATTAGCTTTCAGGTATCTATATAATTCGTACCAATATACATTCACGTTGTTGTTTTTTTTCGGAACGAACAGACTTTAAAGATTTTATTGACCCTTTGTCCCTTAGTCGCCTGCTACGACATGCTGATAAGAATTGTAGTTCCTTTAGCTTGTATATTACCTGGTTTTTTAAACCATAATACTACATAAAACTATGGCTTATGTTTAAACGCCTACCAAAACTTACTGTTTAGCACACCAAAATAATACAGTCCCAACCCAAACCTAACCTTTGCTGTATTTTGGTGTAAATTTCATCCTTTTTGATGTGCATTGAATTATTTTCGTAAAACTATCAGTTCCCAACTAACTAAAAACCCTCCAGAATATAAAGTCTTGAAGATAGACGATAAACTGGCTTGTAGCTCAAAGCTATCATTTCTAAGCTTCACTTTGCATTATGTAATACATGCAAAGGGTCAAAGAGCGTGGGTACTGTATATACATGCATACCAAATTACCTTTTGAGGTAGGTAGGATCTTGGAAATATAATATGTTGAGTTATATTTGTATTGGGTAAGTTTTTTAAGATAAATATTAATAGTGAAATATAGTAAGTGTGGATATCCATGTCTTGTGATACTTTATTGGGTCACTAAGTCTCTTTTTGGCATGAATCGCAGGAGGTGACTAAGGGACTAGGGGTAAATGAAATGTATTGGGCAACTCAACTTTTCAACTTTTGACTGGCAACTCGTTATTAATTTTACTATATAACATCACCGCCCCAATATTCATGCTAATAAATGGATTATATTAGGCGATGGACTAGAAACTTGTCAACAATATTCCATTATGACGTCACAACCCCAATGTTCATTTTCAAAAGTGACCTAGGAGATAATTATATCTCTAAGGTTCTCTCCACTCTGAAAAGGATTAAAGGACGTTAATGTATGTATGTATACGAAGATAATATTAAAGTGTGTGAGGCAAAATTGACTATTAGAACCATTTGTTGACCATAAATAATCTGCCTATACCAGTAGGTTGTAGACGTTTACTAGAAAAACCTAAATAGGTCATAGGCCATTAAAGACGTTAGTACCAATAAAACTAAGCCTGCTAATTAGTTGAGTGAGCATAAATTAGCTCAAGTACCATAAGAGACCATAAAATGACATTAGGAGGCCATAAATACATACTTCACTTGCTTTTACTACTAAAGGTTTAAGATTAGAAAAGATACCATATTGAAAAAGGGTGATGAAAGAAATAAATAAAATACTTTAATCACTGCTTTAAATTACATTAAACACACAAACAATAAACATCAAAAATCAAAAACTTTGGTGCAGTGAAAAGGTGCTGCCTCAGTATACGATGCTAGGTTGCATCACTGGTCCTCCGGCAGCACCCGATTTGAAAACTGTCACAAGCCGTATATAATAAAAATGATAAACGTACACACAATAATATAATTATAATAAACATTGCAATAATTACTTAAATTCATTACATAACTTAGCAATTTTGATGTTAGAAGTCCGTATAACCGCAGAGTGTGTATGAGGTGTATGAGTGTCAATGAAGCAAAAGTGGTTTGTCAGGATCGGGACGGATGGGCCCCGTGATCTTTGACTACCTCTCTACAGGGAATCAGGTGTGATGTGTATGTATATGTTACTGGGGGAATAAAACATACAAATATAACACCACACCTATTTCTCCATAGGGGTAGGTAGAGATAGCGATCCCCAAAAGTCTGGATTGAACTTAAAAAGCCTTGTGTTTATACCGTGCTAGTCTGGGACGTCAGACTAACTAGCTGCCGTTCGTCTTGGCATGCCTAGAAGAATAGAGCTAAATTAGTCGAATAAGGATTAAATTTAATGTTCAATCCAATGTTCTATATGACAAGAAATAAAATTGTAAGTTTAAAGAACATTATTGTGTTGAACGAATGAGCACGAATCAAAAATTGCTCTTTATTCATGCTAATAAGTGACCTAGGCGATATCATCCAGTCCGAGGTTCTGTTCTGTCATTAATAACATTCAAAAATATATTTTTTTTATTATATATACAATAATAGTACATTCGACCGTCTAAATATTGAGTAAAACTAGTTGTCATACAAATATAACTCTACCGTTGCAATACTATTCCCTAGCCCAGTTAAATCCACAAGACATACCGAGAAACAGGCACATGGTTGCATTTTAAAATCCCAGGCTAGCACGGGGTAAGTTTTATGAAACGTTAACGTAAAATAAAACTGTTTCCTTACCAACTTTTCATCGCTCCTAAGTTTTGTCGGAGGTAACGATTTTAGTTCTGGCTGTATCAAGTTGGGTCCACGCTCCATTGGAGAATGGAAGTTTTAAAACCTAATGGCTTGTGTGTAATTGGTAGGACAAGGTTCAATACCCAACTGGTGTAAAACCTTTAAGTTCTTTAATCCCTTTCGGGGTGGACAGAGAAAGTGTTAATTTAGAAAATGTCAATGAAGCGACAGTTGTTTATCAGGATAGGGGACCTCTGATCTCTGACTACCCCTCTATAGGAAAACGAGCGTGATGCATATGTATAATCAATGACCAGATCAATTATGTGAATAAGGGACTATTAAATGACTATTACAGTTCAAACGCAAACCATATGGTACAAGTGAAATGAAAAGTGCCCTGGCACGCGGAAGAGAGAACCACTTTCCTCCCGCCAGTACCGAGATACGGTCTTTAAGACATTTCCGTGATACAGCCTGTTCTTAAGCGATGCTGTTTTCATATTCATGCAATAAATGCAGTTTAGTTTAGTTTCTTAATAATAAATTAAAATAAAAAGATTTTCATTAATGCATAGAATATTTTATTTTTAATTGCTTTATACTTAAGTTTCTCATTTATTAAGAATAAAATAAAAGATAGGTTATTCTCACATGGTAGAGCAGACGGCATATTAAAATTAATAATATTTGAATATTGTAACATAAGTTATATTTGAGTATTATAATATACATTCGTTTCATAGTTAAAATCGTATATAATTAAGTGGACACACTGTAAAAAATCTAAATTTCTTGTAAATTTTCGAAAAGATAGCGCTCATAAACGCTCACGTCCCTCAATCCCTTTTAACTTGGACACAACTTACATACATACAAGCACATTACACCTGATTCCCTGTCGATGTAATACACACTCGACGTAATAGGTACTGCTAACATCTCTTTTTTTCAATATGGCGTCTATCTGCCTGTCATATGGTCTATTTGGCCGGCCGTCCACTTAGAATTTATAGTTTAATATTTTTACATATATTATGAGATAGGAACAGTCCAAATTGCAGCCCGTTTAGCAAGCGAATTATGTAGCCTCCTTTATCCGTTGTGGCCGAACTAACTTGACTCAGTGCCTTACATGAAACTCGCGGATCAACATTACGTTTACCTTAGTCTTATGTAAGCGATTAAAAAAAGCCCGCCTTTTTAATAATTTTTTTCTGTAACTTTTTGCAAATGGGTGTCAAGTGAGTATTATTTTTTCATCAATTTGCTTTGAAATAATCGTATTTATAGTTACATAATATCCTATAATATAAAAAAATATATGGGTATCTAATAAATGTATCATGTCATTTATGTGTCGTGTGAAAAGAAATTTTACTTGCACATTAATACAGTGACATTACTACAAATACAAACCAATAAATTTTATAAAGCAATATTTCTTATTTGGGTAAAGGAAAATGCTTTTGAATTTTGGTTTTATTAGTAAAGGAAAGCAAAGCACTTTACATGTATGTAAATAGATTGATATAAATGTATGAACGTAGGGGTTGATTATTTGAATTTATACTAAGTTATTACTTGCATTAGAACTCACTTCAAAACCAAATATGTATGAGGAAGTGTATGCAGGACATTCGAGTGAAAGTGGTTTATCAGCAGGATTGTTTATCCTTTATTTCTGCGTACTCCTTTAAAGGAAAACATGCTTGATGTTATAATTTTATTCATACTGTCAACAAACAAGAAACCTTTTTTTTCTTTCTACTGTATGCTAGGTATTTATTAATTAATTGTTATTTAAATACAACGCCATCTCTATTTCTAATGCTGTAATCTTCTTTCAAACTTACTAAATATACATATGTCACTAAATCTTCTATGTATCTTCTGTAACTAACTCATTTCTTACTTATGCACTAGGTTGCTCTAATACTCTTCAGGCCATATCTTGAGAAGATGTCTAAATTCTTTGGTATTAAGTAAGTAGTTTTGGTTTTCAATGCCTGCCCCCAAAATACCAATATATAGTGAAAACTTTCCTCGCATGTAACCTTCTTTGTAATAACATCTTCTACCTATTAAAATAACAATCTATATGTACTAAGTATTTATTTATAAGCACTTTTTGTACCTAAGATTTATTTAGATTTTTAATATTAAATTTTAGGTTTGTGTACGTAGATATCTTCTTGGTTTTGTTTTGTCAATCCCGTTAGGGTAAAAAAGCCGTGAATATGTGTTTTTACGTATTTTGTAATATATGATGTAACACCACATAATATTTATATCTAAGTCAACTATATTCTCCCTATATAAAATATCAACATTAGTTATTATATTTCCATTTCATTTCATTTAATATTTCCTACAACATACTTCCAAGGAGTTTATATATAACTCCATACAAACTTCTTTCACGTCCGACCTCATTAGCATAAATTGCTCAGAAACGTCACATTCACACTCTCATTAGAATATAAGCTATATAGGAAGTTACACAAGCACCCTTTAATAAAATGGCGGTCTTCAGCCATTGAAAACGGAAAATAACCAACTTAAACCACTTAGAGGAAACTATTAGTATTTCGTTCCGGGTTGAAAGACAAGTTTAACAGGATTTTAAGAATTCAACACTGGCAACTCTACTAGAAGACGGCATTTTAAATTCAATTGACAGTTCTGTCGATAAGAAATCGTCCCATTTTTACCCCGTCTAAGGTAATTTGTCATGGCTTTTAGATTGTTCTGAGGTGTATTAAAAAGAATTAACATTATCTTTAATTTTTGTTTAAAAATTGTTCGTAACTTATATGTATTGTTTATAATAAAAAGAGATGAGACACGATTGTTAAGAAGTTCTTGACTGTCTAATCTAAATAATATATACAGTATCCATCATTTAATATACTATGTATATAATGACATAATATTACTTACTAATGGCGATACGGGTCACTGCCTATCACGTTAGGTGCTGTTTGTCTAGTGATACGCAGGCTTTGAGTGAACCATATCTAACATGCCTTCGAAATTTCGGAGATGGGCATTAAAATCTTTGACTACCAGCCACAATAAAAAGATATGTCGTGAAACGTATGTTTTATTACATACTAAATGACTGACGCAAAAAAAAAACATACAGAACATACAGACAATATTCAATGAATATACTCACAACAAAAAAAAATTTTTTAAAAGCATATGTACAATTTTGTTTTTTTTAAAGCCAAAAAATCTTTTTTATGGCATCGTAACATTTCTGCTAAACCTTTTCATGCATGGCTTTACTACCCTATATAGTCATAATTTCCTAGGAATACTATTGAAACTTTTATTGCATGTAAAATTTTACTACTGCTATCCAAATCGCTGAATACAAATTTAAAGGGGAGTTTTATTTTATACGTATCGTTTATAATCCTTGTTAAACTGGATGGAATATTCGAACATAAGGCTCATTCTGTGTAAAAATTAATAAGCTAAGGAAATGGATGGTCCTTTCACAGATTTTTTTAATGTACGAAAATATCTTGTACATGTACCTATTAAAGGAACTCATAATAATTTTGCCAATTTATATCAAATTCAAAAAAGCAACTTTACTTTCATATGTATGAGTCAGTTAGTAAATTTTTACACAGAAAAGTTAACATACGCTTTAAAATATACAGACACAATATATACCCCGTATAAACATGTAGTATGTCGTGTATATTGTTATCAAAACCACAGTACTATTTCTTTACCAAAAAAGTCATTTTCTTTCCCTCATTTGAGTACGTAATTTAAGTACGTAGTACATACATATAATTTGACCCACTCATTGCAGGCTCATCATCCTGCTAGCCCTGTTGATAGGGGTGCTGTACTGCCTCCATTTGCTGGTGAAGGACTACCAAGCTGTCACGGCTTCGAGGCTTCTAAGGCTCTTCTCGAAAAGAGACGTTAGAGCGCAGTTCGAAAGTACGGTATGTATAAACGTACGCGTTCACGACTATTAACCCTTTAGTCAGAGGTTCAGGTGTCCATCTCCGCAATTGCGAGGGTAGTAATTCTATGGCCACCTCGAACCCACGTGTTAACCAGATAGTTAGTCATCAATGTGATAGGTGGTCAGCCATGTCGCCATTTACAAGCACTAACTATTTACCTGTTCTGGGAACAGGTAGGTTTCCTCACGATGTTTTTCCCTCATCAGAGTATTCGACGCATTTCGTAAATGTATTTTTATTACGTATGTATAGTTTAAGTATATAGTATTCTTGTCCTTTTATACCTATCGGGATGGATGGAACCACGGAGACAAGATGAGTTTATATACATTCATATACAATTACGTTCTTTAATCCCTTTCGGGGTGGACAATTTCGTAGATAATATGTCCTAGGTCACTTTTTCGCATGAATATTAGAGTTGTGATGTCATATTGCAGCATTGGTAGCTAGCCCATCAACCAATGATTCTATAGACCCCTTAGTTGCATGCTAGGACATGCCTAGCAGAACGGTAGCTAATTAGCACTCATTGTACGGCCCAGACTAACTCGGGAAATTAATGATTTAATATCTCGTGGAATAACTACCATTGTAAGTATATCATTGCCCAATAGATCTCATGTACCCCTAGTCTTTTAATACCTTAATATACAGCCTAGTACGATGGCTAGTTATAATTCTACATATTTATCCTGAGTTAGTATAAGAATTCACAATTTTTTGCTCTCTCTTAGATTTAAGAATAAATTTTCAATAAATTATTATGTACGACTTTGTGTGAAGGATTATTCGTCAGCAATATCAACATACCCCTAAAGAAAACTACACATATCCCAGCATCTCTCAATCGCTTCTTACCATATACTTGGAGAACTCTGTACTAAAATTAATAACACGGAGTAGTACGTAATATGTAAACAAGGGTTAGATGCCAGGTTAAGTTTGATTGTGCGCAAAACTTTCCGTTCAACTTTCACTTCCTTGCAGACTTACAAAGGCTGCTCATCCACTATGTGATCCTGGTATCACAGTTTATAATTATTTCATAATCCCTCACAACGTGTAGGTAACTGATGTAAATCTAGGTAGGAACTGTTAGCATAGAAGCTAATATGATTGAGCATATTTAAGAATGCCCCGTGCTAGATTTTGGATATATAAATATGTTAGTTAGATGTAGCGTATTAGTAAGTTGTGCCGTACTAATCGGAAAATGGAATAAGAGTAATTTACACCCTTTCTTTTTGGTATGTCTTACAATATATATGTTGGCTGACAAGCTGAAACCTACATAATAATATGTTATAAATCAATAACCACCGGTTAAATGCAAAATTTCGGAATTATGAACATTTTGTATCTAAGATTATTTTTACTCCGAAGACTGTCAAATAAGATCAAGATACCAAGATAAGATATGTGTATGTATTAATTGACACAATCAGGTGTCTTTCTTTACAATAAATTATAAAGTACTGAAAGATATAGTCATATGCTAAAAGTAGTAAAGATATAGACCATGAACTCAGTAACATAGATGCGTGTACATGCATGATTATAACGTATTGTGAAACTTAAACTCTTGTTCCATACCTTCCATATAATATGACGATGCAACTCACAGCAAACATTATAATAACAGAATAACATAATAATATACATTAAACACATTAAGTAGAGCGGGTAAAAGTGTTATGTGAACAGTTACAAAACAAAACAAGAACGGCGATCTCGTTTCGTCTTAAAATGCTACTTTTACTCTTTATGGCAATGCAAACATTATGCCAAACGTGTTTTTATATCTTCTTTGTCCCTTATATATACAACACTGTATAGTTTAGTGGTCAAACACCAGAGTTTAATGACTGCCCAACAATTTATTCATACAGTCCATTCATTTACAAAGACAAACGCATTCACGACCATTAACCCTTGCGGGCTAGTCGGAGGTTCAGATTTCCATCTCCATAATCGCGGAGGTAGTAATTATATGGCCACCTCGAACCCACGTGTTGACCAGACAGTTAGTACTCAATGTGACAGGTGGTAAGCCATGTCGCCGCTTACAAGCACTAACTATTACCTGTTCAGGGAAAAGGCTAAGTTTTCTACCGATGTCTTCCCTCACCAATGATAAAACGTACAAAGAAAATCAGAAAGTCCTCGAGGTTTGACGCTAACCAACTAATACAGAGTGAAGCCCCCAAAGCTAAAGCAAAGCAATGACTGAGCTACTATGTGTTGTGTATTTTCAAAATACATTTAAATAAACGGCGAGGGAAATACTCGTACTCGTATGTTTGGAAAAAAATCTGTACTCGTAAAAAATAATACCATATGTCACATCAGAACCTACTATCTTGTCAAAATTGAACAGATTATATCATGATATTCGTAATACTATTGACACATGTACTTAACTACTCTACATTTATAAGAATTCGCGTTCTTTATTCCCTTACGGAACCTCGGAAACATAATACACCGTGGTTTCTTATAGCCTTAGTATCAGACTTGTATCGAAATGTTGCAGTTACGAATATGCAAAATTTAATGTTTAAATTCAATCAATATTACGTATACCAACACACTACACCTTTGTGAATTTCAATTTCCAGAGTAAATTTAATAATACCCTTGATATGCAAGCCGTCTGTCACGTTTAAATTCTATACCAGGAATGCGTTGGGGATTTATAATATGCAAGCCCACTCATGTCCATATTCACAGAACATCAATTTTGGAAGCACCTTTTGTTACATTCGTCTATAGGGACACAGATTTAAGATATACAGGAATATTGGTGATGTTTATGTGGTTTCCATGGCGACTGATAAAAAGAAAATGGTTACATTGTCAATACATTGAGACAAAGATTGATAAAGACAAAACTCGAACGTTTTAGTCAACTAGAGTACATTAATTGAATGTTAATACAATTGTCTGACACTGGTTGTATCTGAATATTAATTAAAAATTCTACCGTTGGTTCGGAAACGCTGGCTCGGGGATGAACCAACAAGAAACTCCGGGTTTCAGGATTTTTTACCCAGTGCCAATAACAAAACATAATAAAAACAAAAGCATATGTGATTATTTTTATATTTTTTTCATAGAAGTGTCATAAATGGATTTATATTTTGCGTCCTCTAAGCACAGATAATATAATACTATACAGTACTCTAAGCTTGAAAAGCTAACATTTTTTTACGTAATGTGTCTTTTTGAAGTATCTCAGAAAATAAAGATTACTTATTCCTGTACGTAAATGGAATATTAACTAGCTTTTATCTTTCTGGCATGTTGTAGGCGGCGACTAAGTGTAAATGACATTTATTCGGAAAAGAAACTGTCATCACATAGGATACTAACTCATATGATTTCATTGAACATTAATACAGCTTATTCGTTTAGGGCTTGACTCTGTATCAATGGATTCAGCATGTATCAACGGAATTTAAGTTTTCTGTTTTTTCTATTTACATGATTGCAATATAATGCATTTACGAATACTACGGTAAAGGAAATATTTAATAAATATTTCCCGAACAAGTAATAATACTTGTAAATGATGACACAGCTTACCTCAAGTCATATTCAGTACTGATATGCTTATTTGAATACGAATAAGTATTTATGTAATATTTTTGAGAGACGATTTTTATTAATTCTACAAGAAAACGGGACTTATCGCGTTGACCCGTGACCATGGCCATTTTAACATTGCGGAAACATCGGGTAGCAAAGGTTCTTTGTTTATAAAATACTAGTGACCCGCTCCGGCTTCGCACGGGTATAAAATATAAAACCTACTCCACTATTTAATGAATGTTATTATACATTAACTTATTATACATAAACCTTCCTCTTCAATCACTCTATCTATTTAAAAAACCGCATCAAAATCCGTTGCGTAAATTCAAAGATTTAAGCATACAAAGGGACATAGGGACAGATAATGCGACTTTGTTTTATACTATGTAGTGATACGCGATAAGTCCCGTTTTATTGTAAAAAGTATTTATGTATTTACTTGCAGAAACCGTACGTGAGATGGAAAAAGATCCTGAGCCATGACTCAGCACAATGCGCTCGTCTGTTCTTCTGCAGTATTGGAGCGGATGGCATCAGGACTGACGTGCAAGCTGGCTTCGTCTACATGCTGGAGTAAGTGCTTGTGATAGCTGGTAATGGATTATAAGTGATATGGAGCCGATTATCAGTCAAATATAGAAAATATATAAATAAATAGGAAATAGGTTTGGACATGTTATGCGGAGGAATGATAGCAGATTGAAAAAAGGAATATATGTGAGTGAAGTGGAAGGTCGTTTACGTAGGGACCGGCATTATAAGACAAATGACAGTCAGATAGACGCTATATTAGAAAACGGTGATGTTAGGAATAGTGTCAATGAAGCGAAAGTGGTCTGTCAGGATCGGGACAAATCGGGATCCGTGATCTCTGCCTACTCATCTACAGGGAATCAGGCTTGATGTGTATGTATGTATGTATGCAGGAAATACTAAACGTATCCTTCTATTTCTATACAAATACCAAGAGATATATCTGAATCAGGGGACAGAATAATTAAATAAGTTTCAAAACGAAAGAAGTCCCTTGCATATTATTATATATAATCTTAATATGATATAAACTCACGCATATAGGCATTTGTTTTATAAAAATACGCAGTCACTATTGACTGCAACCATGAATCAATCTAGTTCTGTTTAAATTGATAGAAATAGCAATCACATAACAACATAAATGCCAATATAGCACTCGTTGCAAACTTTTTTGATAGACATATTTGATTGTTGGGTGATATTAATCTAAAAAGTAAATGTTCCTAGAACAATTCAACACAATATCATTCATTCAAAGATAAACGCGTTCACGACTATTACCCCGTGCGGGGTAGTCAGAGGTGCAGGTGTTCATCACCGCAATTGCGAAGGTAGTGATTCTATGGCCACCTCGAACCCACGTGTTGACCAGATAGTCAGTACTCAATGTGACAGGTGGTAAGCCATGTCGCCATTTACAAGCACTAACTGATGTTTTTCCTCCCCGTAGTATTCAGACGCATTGCATAAATGTATTTTTATTACCAAAATTTACATGGAAATTCATTTAACTCCATTTCCATTGGTACATGCTCAAACGGGATTTGTACCCTGTACCCACTGATACAGAGTCAAGTCCCAAACAACTGAGCTACGTCGAATTCATTCATTCATTTATTTCATTCTTTTCAGTCTAGAGCCAACAAAAGGTGACCGACCAGCTCTGAAGGTTTTCACAGAGGCCTACACTAAAGGAATGAACAGCCAAGGCTACTCAGACGTGTGTAAGCAGCATTACCATCTATGTCCCCTCAGTTCTTCGAAGATTCTTGGCCTGGTCGAATTTTTGTTAAAAAATAATAATATATTTTAAATTATCACATGGCTTTTAATGTTGTCCAGTTAGGAAACATATTCTTCTGGTTTTTAGTCTGGTTGTTGATTACGATTCATAGCGTAAAAAGTACCTATGTTTTGTAATTTACGAGGATTTAAAAACATACATTTAGAGCGTTAACAGTAGAGATTACGGATATACTCATATATACACTAACATACTCTGCGATTTAACGTGTTGCTAATATCTCCTTTAATACATCATCGGTTATTGTGTCATACGTGTTGCTCTCGTTGACACATCTGTCCTTATCACTCATACTCATCACATTGAAAGTTCATGCAAAATTACTCTCACGATAGTTTTCCCATTCATCGTTACAGAGAACAACACTTTTACTATTGGCAATTAAATAAATATATGCCTAAAATACAGTACATAATCCGATAGGAATTCAACCGAGAACCTTTGTTTTTCCATCTTACTCCAACCACTGAGCTACATCCGCTCAATATCACTTCGCACTAACAGGGATGTAAAAAGGATGCTAACTAGCTGCCGTTCTTCCCGGCATGTTGTAGTCGGCGACCTTAGTCCCTTAGGACGCGGGCCAAATGGAATCTATAGTCCGATGGATTAGAACCCTGTTGCTATTGTTACATATGAAATAACAAATCTAGTATCCATGCTAAAAAGTGACCAATAAGATTATTCATGTCTCCAAGGTTCAATCCACCCTAAAAGGAATTAAAGGACGTGAATGTATATGTATGTAATATTTCATGGGTACATCGACCGTTTTAGAGACTCTTCTTATACGAATACTGTCATCCGGGAATTCGAGACATGACGACCTAAATACCGTATGGGGTACTCATGAATATTGAGTACTTTGTCCTCGTAGTTCAACACTTGATTAAATAACATAGGATATTGGAGGAATTTGGTAAGGCAAAGTTTATGTAATTTGTAAACTTATGACAAGACAGTTTGGCTTGTAATCTAAATAAATAAATAAAATAAACTGTCAGTCACATTTGACTTAAAAATTATATGATTTAAATTTGATTTGACTGATTGTACTAACTATTCTGCATGGATAATTTTATGTACGTAAATCTGTTAGTTTTTATTTGATTTAAGTATAACTTTATTATTATGGAAGATTACCTACCTCACATCATGTCAAGAACGGCATATCTAGCACTATAGTTACCTGCCAGACTATTAGAGAAAATCGAAATATTTTAGGAAATCCAATGTTTATAGTACATGATCCTCATTATTAGAAATCTTTATATTTTCATTGATAGAAACTTGAACCTCGGACCACCCAGAGATAATGATCATAAATATTCATTATTAAGAATGTTTTGCGGAATCTACACTACCAAAACAATGTACTTACTACATGGAATGTGAATAAAACACGAGAAGTTTTAATAAATCAGATTTATTTTCAAGAACATTTATTTACATTGATTGGACAACATGTTTATTTCTCTTAAAATACTAACTGTTACAATTACAAATTCTCATCGAACATACATCTATGTAAATTTATTTTAACAAGTATACAGAGTGAAGAAAATAAAATACAATTATTTTCCTTCACGAAGCTGAGAATTATAAACAGTATAAATGCATTACATTTCAACGTAATTTACTGTATGGCAAAATAAAGATTAACCAAAGTTTATTAAGTTTCAAATCGTGTGAAACGAAATGTATTATTTTACCATAGAAAAAGTGAAGTTCTTAAATCTAATAATATGGCTTATGATTCAGTTCCTAAATTCTAACTTAAGCAGTCGTAAAATATACAAAATAAGAAACTAAACAAATAACTATGTATATAAAATGTGATGTCAAGTTTTTAAACTATTGACAAATTCATTTTTAGGGTCATTATTCATAAAACTTTATTTCAAATTAGTATGGTCCATATATTGATAAAATCCATGTTTAGATTTATTAATCTAAAAAAAAAGGTTTACACAATTCGCAAATATGACGTTTAACATATGCCAAGGTAATTGTCAAATTAAATTGTAGAAAACCCTAGGAAATTTCTATTATGGATACACAAAATGACAAGAATCTTATTTCTAATTACAATTAAGGTATAATTTATGTAAATTCGAAGGTGGGCTTATGTCAACTTAAATATTGTTTATGTGTGTTATTTCCTTAAAGTATTTCTTACACTTCGAGATCATTTCAAGATTTAACTACTCAGACGTGCCAGCTTAACAAATGAGTCAATTAAAAAGCTTCCACCACAAAAACATTACACGTTTCGCCGATAATATGTCTAACAGTCATTTAGTGTTTCGAGATAGTTTAGTGTGATGGAAGCTTTATTAAAATAAAGTAGTGAATACACATTCGATTGAATTGATCCCTTAAACCTTAATTTGTGCATTTGAATGGAATTTCGAGTATTTAAAATACACAAATGGCACTTAGGAATGAAACATAGTTGTATTAATTGAAGCTTACCCAACATTATTCTACTGGACGGCTTCGCAAAACCGTATGTTATAAAATCTAAGCCTGATACAGAATTTAAAGATAACTTAACTATATTTACACTAAAAGGGTAATTTTATAAAAAATCGACTAAAGTAAAAAGGGAATGTTATTTACAAAAGACTCGTGGAACCTCAACTGAGTATATCGAAAGTCCACGGAAGAAATACATTTGACGTATAATTTGTGACAATATAACTATTAGATGAAGATAAGTAAATCGATTCCATGTCTATTTAACTTCCTGCTGTTAAAGTAGAAAATTAGAAGACATTGACAAATCAACTTTAAACAAAAAAAAACAAATAAATCATGAAGTAAACAATCCAATGAAATGCTGAAATCATACATAAAGTTATATAATAATCACTGTCAAATTGACAGTTACGTAAATACGATTTGCAAGTTATTTATCGATAGATACCAAATAGAATAATTTTTCATTGGTAAATATCTTAATATTGAATTAATTTCTTACTAAATAAAGTGATGCTTTATAGAGACTTTGCACTAAGCAACAATTTGTGATAAAGTTCCTTTCATTAGTCAACAATCACAACATCATCGTAGCCAAGCTAAGATTCTACAATTTTATGCCATATCTACAATCAGTGCTGTACATAATTCGATTCAAAACGATAGTTTACTACAATGTTAATCTGTCACATTTGACGTATTTACAAATCAACGTAGTGTCAAATTGACAATTTGAAATTTTCGAAAAGCACATTATAGACATGCAGTAATCAATTCGGAATACGAATTGCTGAAACCGCATAACAGTTTATGTCCTTTACATCATTTAATTTGAACACTACTCATAATGACTTCATTATACCTGTGATAGGTAAATTCATTACCGAATAATTACCAACTGTTTGAGAGTAAATAGATAGTAATTTGTTGTTTGAATAAAACAATAGAGATCCCGCCACATAAGGTGGCAGTTGGAGGCGTCGCCACAGTCGCGTAATTCAGTGTTACCAGTAAACACGCCAAAACTAGCACTCACTGTGCCATACGGCTCGATACATTATAGGTTTCATTTGTAACGGTCTTTGGTTGCAGAGCTATAAACTCAAATAAAACAAATTAATATATCAAAGTCAAAATATGTTTATTAAACTATTTCAAACATGATTAATAATTAACGGGACTTATCCTTCTTATTATATATTACATATATTATGTGTTCCTTCACTCTGTCCGCAATAGACCGTTTAGTGTGTTCGACGTAGGATTTCCCACAGCTGCAATCAATCTTATACACACCCTTATATCTTATATCATGAGTATAAATCGCGAATCTCTTAAAACTATTATTTCAAACATGGCACTGAGCATTGTCTTTACATATTTTTTACCGAGGTTAGATCAGCGGAGACCCTAGCTTGGAGAAGAACTAACAAGAAACTCCGGAAATCAATTTATTATAATCACCCTTAACAAACATAAAAATTACAAAGAGTGGGCAAAAAACACAACGCTGGTAATACTAAATTTACCTTTCATACAAAATAACACGCAATGGCGGAAACGTCAAATTTAGTTCCAAGTTTGGCTACTGCCACCTTATGTGGCGGGATCTCTAGGACTTGTTTGAGGTTCGTAATTTGAATTTTAAATGAATTGATTTGTAATTTCATTTCAGTCCTCAGTTTCAGTCTCGCAAGAAATCAAAAACCTATATTTTTATTCAGTTGATTGAAAGTAAAATATATCACTTGATAAATTTATTTGCGTGAGATGTATAAAGCATAATATTTTATTCTCTAATTTAAGAATTTGTTACGCACCGCAGTATTCACCATAAGTAGAGAAAATTCACTGAAGAAAACTTATTACTATAAAATAAAAATTATATAAATTTTCCTCTATGTTTTGATTTAAGTAGGATTTATATCATATTTTTAGATTGTAAACAAAAATGCTAAAAAATGACAGCTTTGTGTAAACAAATCAAAAAGATTTTACATAATTCCTTGCATACCTATCTATAATAAATCTATTACATAATTGATCTATATGTACATTTAACGTCAAAAATTCATACCTACATATTCATATTCTTAAAATGTCAGGAATTCATTATTCCGTATTCAATTTATCGGTCACTAGTAAAACCTACCAGCACCATTATTACAATAAGTAATAGTGTAATAGCACTTAATCAAAATGACGTTTAAATATGTCAAAAAATACATTCCAAAACGTCATTTCTGATTTCTTCACAATCTGACATAATTATTGCCGGAATCCTAAAGTTAATACACGAATGATATTTAAATTTACACTTTATACGTTCAGACTTAAAGATCAAAGTCATTTTCTTTCATCCAGTAGATCTATACCAGGTTACATTCGTAGACAAAACTGATAGTAACGTTACGGGTAACGAAAAATTTATTAGCTAAGATATCGCGACATCTTTCATTTGCCAAAAAAATTTCGTTACACGGAACGTTATAATGAATATAACTTAGTCTAGAGCTACTATACAGATAGATAAGTGTTCATTTCTTGCAAAACACTAAGGAATAGACACCCTTTTTCTGTCCGAGGGGATAGTGGGATCATACGATGATTTCTCTTATGACTCTGCGGGCGCGGGAGTTGGGTGTGGAATACCCTGACTCCAGGCTTTCGTCGTAGTTCATGGATAGATGAGGAGGCTTCTCTTCGACCCCTGAGCCTTCGGGGACGTTGCTGCCGTAAGCCTCGGGAAGACCACTCACTTCATGGTATGGCGATTCTGGGGAGGAAAAAGGTTGGTTAAAAATGAGGTTTTATGTGGAAATATTGAGAGTTCTTTTGTTTTTTATGGTACGTATATGTTACTTTCTCCATATTTTTGCTACATTAGCAATTTATAAAGTGATTATGTTCAAGTATTCGGAATGTACTGTTGTATAGATTCTATATATCTATTTAGCTGAGAATAAACAGTTTATGGTTATAGGAACTTCTAATTCTACCCGTTAAGTACCCGTCCCGTCCCTTCAGTCAATCATTCTATATGTCGAAAACATAAGTTGTGGTCTGAAACTTTCCTTCATTACTGCTGTATAATCATGTAGGTATATACAACAACTACGTATTCTAAAGAAATAATTATCATCTATAAAGAATTTATGCATTAATCTCCGATAAACCTTACCAAGTTGCAGCTTGAAATTATTAAAAAGTAAAATATTTTTACATTTAATTACTTATAACTTAAATCACTTTGGGTTGTAGATCAAGAAATAATATGGCTAAAAGTTTACCTAGAATGACGATATATCGACTTATACTACATCATGTGATCATCTTAAGACGTATGTTATATTAAAGTCTTGGTTATACCGAACTTTTTTAGAAGGACCATTTTTAGACCCTAAATCTATCTATAATTTTTCTACTCAATATGACAATGATATGCAAAGGCTAATAAAAGCAGAATGCATGATATGACAAATTCATATTACTTATACAACTATATGTATTTTCATTTTATACATCTATGCGGCAAATAACAGAAAACTACACAACAAAATGCAACAAATTCACTAATATCAGGTACAATGCAACATTTACGGATAACTTTAGGGAAAATTACCTTTATAAATCCCTCGTGATTGCTGGTGGAAATGTTTTTGATGTGAATTAATATCATGTCATATAATGTACTAGTATTTTGTGTAAGTATAACGTTGGATTGGTATAGAATTTAAATATAAGCGATGTCTGTTTGAGTACTTGTTTCAGTGTATTACAATTTAATATAATTATATAAAATATTTGTTTCATTAGCCTTAAAATATTCCATGCTCGTGTTATTGTGTCGAAAACCAAAATATTGTGCATTTCATGTGTATAAAAACGAAAACGTTTTAAAATATTAACAACAGATATAAGGTAGGTATTCAACACCAATGCTTGTAACCATCATTTTTCTAAGTAACCGCTTAATAAAACTACCAAAAAAAACACTCACCGATATGTTGGTCCATCCGTTTCTTGGGCTTGTGTACCGAAGCGTAAGGGTCCGAGCAGTACTCCTGCCTGGAAGGGTTCTGACTCACTCGGTTGTACGCGTCAGTAGGTTGGGGTAAATGCGGATAGGGGGCGTAGTCGTCGATCGTGCCGTACCCGCCGTGGGCTATGGGGTCATACCCGTAATTGCTCTGTCGATCCAGCATCTGATGTGGAGCAATGCCGTTGTTCGCCGCAGACATTTTCATTTGCCAAAGCGAGTCTTGGGAATTGACGCTGCCGGCGTTGTTGGAATTTGTGTAGCTGTTCTCGATGTAGCCCATGTTTACCCCTGCAAGAAGGTTGGTTTAATGTAAGAGGTTCAATAGGAAGATTGTTAGGGGTACGTATTTGGGATGTCGGAAATGTATGGACATATTGAAACCAGTTTTCACCAGATAGATATTAGATTCGATAGTAGTTTTCATTGTTATTGTAAAATATATAATAATTAATTATTCATTATTTTAATTGAGATCGTACTATCCTAAGCTAATATAGACACCTAGCTAAAACACATAATTAACGAAATAAGGATTAGAAAGGATCAAATTTTCGATCCAAGAATTCGTTGGGTACCAGTCTGGATGTTATATATTACTTGTGTATGTACTATCTAGTTTTGCATATAAGACTATCATTTGATATAAATTATCTATAAACTTAGTGCGGAATTTGTTCAATGTTGTAAAAACCATAATAAGGTCTAGGCTCTATTATGTTAGATAAAGGTAAGATTATAATTTATATTTACCACGCGGCCTAGTTTTTATTTTATTTATCAATTAATTTTAGTTATCACCTACTACAACATTAATTCATATATAATAAGAACATGCATTTATTATTAATGTATTCAGGTACGTAAATTGTTAAAAAATATATACGAATATCAATAAAATGTATAATATAACAAAACGAGTAAAATGTACCCCTAAAATATAGATTAACCCTAAATATAAACACACCAAACGGTTCAACAATTTATCGGTTACATTAAATTCAATAGAGGCGATTGATATTGAATTGAATTCACATGCAAAATACAGAGTAATCACTGGCACAGACACTCGATCTAATTTCATGAATTTCATGCAGGCTTTCAGGGGTTATAGGTACATTCATTACACTTCTGTGGTAAGCTTATACTCGTACCACTATACAGAAAGTAATTATAATATGATTTAGGATACCAAATGTGTGCTTGGCTATGGATACATATTTGAAATAATTTAGATCATCATCATCGTAACAAATAATATAAAATTATACTCTATCGTGTCAGTGAATCAACGAAATAGAGCGTGAAGACTTTAAGTAAGTGAACTATTGCACTATCTAGTGGTAAGCTTCTTTCCTATGTTCTTTTACGCGTAATCACAGACGTTCAAATTAATTTCGATGATCAAATTATAAAGAATTTTCGAAAAAACTTCTGATTTCTCCGAATTCTTGTTTAGTTCTTGCGTGAGTTATATTACAGAATACATCGTAGATTCTGTATTTGTACTAGAGGAGCATACAACACAAAAACACTTGACAAAGCCACTTCGTTACCTTTAGCGCAGAGTCCTTTGGGGTTTGCAAAAATGGAAAAATTCGTTTGTCAATCAGTCACAGAGTAAATTCAGGAAAATGTACCTAGATACCGTTTGTTAAGGTACAATATGTATTGCAAGGATTGGTATGCAGGAATTGATTTCCTTATATAGAAATGTATGCAAAATAGAAATAGGTTAGTTTTTTTTGTATGAATAAAGATTAAGTATATATTCGAAGTATATATGCGAGAATAAGGAAATAATAAGAGGATACTAATATAAATTCAAATATTTTTTCATAATCTAAGCTATATTTTGGTATATACCTACGTTTTCTAAATAATTAAATCGTCAATTATTTGGACAAGTATTTTTTTAATGATAAAATAAATACAATTCATTTGCCAACATCGAAAATAACTTATAATGTCTAACAATTAGTCCTTCTTTTTTAAAAAAATTCTAAACGCCGAGTAATTTTCTCTGTGACGCAAATAGCAAGTTGTCACTTTTCAATGTATGTCAAACAAAAGTGACAGCATGCTATTTTGCGCCTGACGCACGTTCCACTTTTCCCGGCATTTTGTATATTTGTGTTTTGTTTTCCATATTTCAATTGTTCCGTTCACCTAGCTGTGATATGAGGAAAAATAAGAATAAAATTCATCCTTATTTTGTCAATTTTGTTTTGAATTCCACAAAATGGCTATTAGTATTTCGAAGAAAAACGATTGCGTATCTATACGAGATAAAATTCACTAATTATATCGCAATGCACATAATTATGTATTAGTAATAATCATTATACACTTCTTCTACATCAATGAAATCACGTCTAATAATATTAAAACATTACTGTATCTTCGAAATTCTGTCAAATTCAATAGTATTAAGACAAACGCGTTGATGACTATTAACCCTTGCGGGGTAATCAGAGGTTCAGATGTCCATCTTCGCAATTGCGAAGGTAGCAATTCTATGGCCACCTCGAACCCACGTGTTGACCAGAACCATGTCGCCATTTACAAGCACTGACTATTACCTGTTTCGTCGGTGCATTTCATAAATGTATTAAAAGGAATGGCATTAAAGGATGTAAATTCATATATTCTATGTATGAACATAGTAAGTTCGAATATTCGTGGTCCCAATATGTGTAACATTACATATTCCTATGAGTTTTCAATAAAATTTAACTTGCGACGAAGTGGGTAACAAGTTACGAGGGATTTGAATATCCAAGTTTCCAAACTCAAATCGTAGGACATTAAAAGTAGAACAAACATTAGAAATTTATACACTTTACAGCCATTATCTATGAATAAGTTTTTCTTTTGAAACTCCTGAAGTTTTTATCGATAAAACACTGTTAGCACTTAATGAGGTAGTGATTTTTTATTTTTTGTAGCTTGTCATAGATTTGAATGGTTAGTTTTCCTGAAATAATATTTCAGATTATTTTTAAGTAACTAGACCTGTATCCTTATTTAATGTACTATTGAGAAGCGGCTTAGGGATAAGGGTTAAATTTATATTTTTGGAGATAAACTATTTTTAATTCTATCCTAATATCAAATTTACGCTAAAGCTTACGAAGCAGATAATATTACATATCGACCGCAGCTATTAACAAAGTGGGATCTACATTTTTCCGATTTTCGGTTTATTGCATCAAAGGCCTTAAAATTACATTATCTACAACCCCACAAAAACTTATTTACCTAAAGTTGACAGTTTTTGTTTTTTGAAGTTAACAAAGCTGGATCTATTCATTCTGCACAGGTAATAATGTTGCAAAATATTTTACGATTTTATTAGCGGGGCGTGGGAGGGGTATAGATGCGTGCGCGCGCGGGGGATCTGCCATATCGCACTTTGTTATTGGGCCATTATATTAAATATTTTTCCGGTAAAATGAAGTATGTGGCACATCCAACAAAGAATTCCCATCAAATTCCGTGGAATATTGTCGGTTGTGCCACATGCGACCAAATCCAGAAGTTGAAGTTCCGATAATATTGATGCATGTGCCACATCCGACCAAAACGAGAAGTTAAAGTTTCGGTAATAATGATGGATGTGCCATATCCAACAAAATCTATGTCATAGGTAGCAGCTAAGAATGTTGTATGTGCATTTTAACACATGTGTGATTATTATTTTTTGTAAATACATACAACACCACTTACAGTTATTAAAATAAATATACTTTACCAAGTTTGGTTAAGATACATTGACTTTTGATCATTTTATACACATTCCAAACTTTAAACGGCCGTCCTGTAAAGTAGCCATTTTGCAGATGCAACATTGTTAATAGCTGCAGTCGAATTATATACTTACAAATTATGCCTTTTCTCCCCATACATGAATAGATTAAATATCATGAAAAAAATAGGCCAGTTTGACAACTAATCTATCTACAAAGATACTCGATAATCTGTGACATCTCTTTCCATAGGGATGGGAGTAAAATGTCGATGTACTCTATTAAGCCGAGTGCTGTTCAAACAGAATTTGCATTAAGGCGATCTACACGATCGTGACGCTCCTTTTTCTCGTCCTTTGTCTAAGCGAGTGTGTTTTGTTAAGCCGAGATACGCGACAGTGTGAAGCGCTCATTAAGTATTTTCTTTGTGCTTGTCAAGGCTCTACGAAAGAGGTTTTAATAGGGTCAAACTCTATGATACTCGCATTTTGTGTAAAGTTAGTGATAATGATACTGAGTGACATGTTTAAACTGAATGAACTAATCCCGCACTTAGTTTACAGAAGACCTACGTTTCACATACTATAAAGGTATGTATAAATTTTAATAACATGGTACTTGAATTCATACACACATAATTCATAAAAATAACACCCAAACTGGTAATATTAAACGGACAAACACTAAAAGAACCCTTATTTAATACCTACAATACATACATCCGCTATGACAACCCCGAAAGGACATATGTCATAAGCGTTATTTGACAGAAGCGTTAACATTATGACATTCAAAAGGACTACGATCCGAGTACTTACAGTCAGCATTAGTCATGTTCTGGGCGGGGTGCGGCTGAGTGTGTGGAGCCACATGGTACCCGTAACCGCTCTGAGTACCATAGACTGCACTCTTCGAATCCTCCATTGAAAGGGCTAAGTCCATTGAATGCTCTAACGCCTTGTTTTCCATGCCCGTGCTGTTGAAAATAAAAAAAAAACAATATGAAACTATATTCGCAACTCACACTATGTTAGAAACGAGTTTAATAATCATATCTAGGACACTATTACACCAAATGAACTAGCCCCTTGATAAGCTCATTTAAAATTTGTGTTAAGGGGACTAGTCTACGTATTTCAGAAATATATACTTGTTATATACATATAGATAAATACATATCCATATGTATCAACGATTGGCTGAAAAACAAAACGTAGTTAGTAACTTTGCCTCCCAACAGACGGGAATCGAACCTGGAACCCTCAAGATTAGCGATCCATGGAGATTGTGGAATGATTTTAGGAAATAATGTACTAAGTGATGAATGAATAAGAACGAAAGTTAAGCTGGAAATAAATATGGCAACGATAATATTGAAGAAACACCTACGTACACCCACATTCTTTTGGGATGGAACCTTGGAGACATAATATTTACTAAGCTACTAATAGCAATACAACTCATAAGCTATATCAAGATTGTATATACAAAAGGTTCACGACTTGTGTATACACACTCAGATAGTCAGAGGCTTGAGTGCCCAACTTTAAAATGTTGAGGTTCATTTGTGTTGATATAATATGGAATTTCGTTAAAAGCTTTAATTTTTATCTCCTATTCCCTTACTCATCTTTTACAACAAACCAGTTAATCTTTTACTTATCTTTCACAATTAGAAAAATGACAATCATATGTATATCATTATAGTTTGTCAAACAGGTAATAGTAAGTGCTTGTAAATGGCGACATGGCTTACCACCTGTCACATTGAGTACTGACTATCTGGTCAACACGTGGGTTCGAGGTGTCCGTAGAATTACTACCTTCGCAATTGCGGAGATGAAAACCTGAACCTCTGACTACCCCGTACGGGTTAATGGTCGTGAATGCGTTTGTTTTTTTTGTCATTATAGTACCTAACATACATACGGAATCAATGTAACGTAGCCTAAATAAAGCCTACACACTCGTCCCAGACAGATTAGAATCGATTCTATTCAACTCGATCTCCCTAACAACATCGAATGATGCATTAACATTTCATGACATCACTAAAAGCAGGATTGAACGCGTTTTAATGTAAATTTGAATCCTAAGAGAAGCAGACGATACGTAACAGACGATATAGCATATAGTATGTTATTAAAACTACTACAGCTTCGATTTATTAGTACAGAGATTGACGAATGTTAAATATTATGTACTTGTTTATTATTTATGTTGTAAGGTTGAAGGTCCTACTTAAGGGACGTACTAATAAGGTCCATAAAATGGTATTACTATCACAATAATGATATATAATAAAAATAATATTTAGGGCACTATTACACCAATTAAACTATCCCCTTGGTAAGTTCGTTTAAAACTTGTGTTAAAGGTACTAGTCAACGTTTATTTAAGAAATATATACGATATAGCGAAGAATAATTAAAAACAGGACAAGAACTTTATCTATATCTAACGTTGGGTTAATAAAGGTAATTTTATTATATACAAACTTACGCGATAAGTCCCGTTAATTATTAATCAAGAACTATATCGTTAGCATTAACTACAAAATGAGTATGAAGAGAGATGAATCGCGATGTATGATGGTAGAATCTAAAACTAATAATTTATACAGGAGATGCATTCCTGGCTTACCTAATAATGGCTATAATACCTAATATATAAATGCCCCTAGGTCCCAAAACACCAGTGTTAGAAGTGCGATTGCAGAAATGTAAATTCCCCACTTTGGCAGACAGATGGCGTTGTACCAGTAAAGCACTTGCCCCGCATACACGCCTGTGGATGCCCTATTTTTATAGCTATACCAGACAATATAGGTTTTGTGATGTAGGAAGACTTGCTTTAGTCTTGTACTCCTTTTTCTGTCCTGATCACGTCTTTAGTTTATTTAGG
Organism: Leucoptera coffeella; assembly: GCA_030578115.1. Taxonomy (NCBI): domain Eukaryota; kingdom Metazoa; phylum Arthropoda; class Insecta; order Lepidoptera; family Lyonetiidae; genus Leucoptera; species Leucoptera coffeella. The sequence goes on along the minus strand of JAMBLF010000027.1, from coordinate 184,765 downwards.
TTAATTGCTAAATAAATTTGTTCTTTATTCTTTATTTATTTTTGTTAAAAAACACTGGTATCTAATGAAATGTGTGAGAAGCGAAGAACAAAAGTGACGTTACGTGTATCAGGTGAAAAATGAGCTTGGACTGAGCAAAGGTAGTAATACAATACCAAAGTCACTAACTCATCTAAGTATAAAAAATTAATTTGTTAGCACTAGTCACGACTGTGTATCATTTCAGGAACCACCTAAAACTAATGTGACAGGTGCTTATACATAATAAAATACACCTAATATTACTTAATCATCATCATCATCATCATTACTTAATGTGTGTATTTTATGTCAATAGCAAGTAATCAAAAAACCTAATCAAGGAGCACTAGAAAATTAATGAGACCTAGCTTAATACAGCTTATAAGCACTAACCTCAGACCTAGATTACCTCACTGAATGGCCGTGTTCCAAAGATAAAGCACGTCTTAAGTCAGCGATTAAGCTAAATAGGCTCTTATTGTTATGAGGTTACGCTCTTTAATTGAATAACCGATGCCAAGGATTTAGGCTTTGAAAAATGGGTTTTCTTAAACTTAAGCGTTCTGCATACAATATAATAATATACAAAACTGTTCTTAAACTTAAGCGTTCTGTATTCATACATACATACACATCACGCCCGTCTTCCTGTTAAGGGGAAGGCAGAGATCACGGATGAATAATAGTAGATTGAAATACCTATAACCATAGACAATAGAGTATTCACCTTTTTCTCAACAGGCCAAATTGTCTTAAGTAAATAGAATCTATTTCGAGTGATGTGCTAGCAATACTCCATTATAATGACACAAGCCCATACTTAAGCTACGAATGTATACACTATATGTAAAAGTGCTTATCTTAGTTCCACACATTATAAATCGCAACATCTATCTATTGTGCAGATTCACAACACATACGTACATTGGAGCTACAGTTCGCTTGCAATTGGATTAAGTCATTCAGACACGTACTACCTTCCTTTAGAATTCATAGATGCATTTATTCATTCACGACCATTATACCAATCAGGGCAGAACCTCGGATTGAAAACTTTAGGCTACTTGTGGCGAGTAGATATAAAAAAAGTATAAAAACCCCGTGCAACTATGTGACGTAAAAGTAATGTTAACTAGCTGCCGTTCTTACCGGCATGTCGTAGGATGAAATTAAGGGACAACGTTATAAACAAACTGTTTAGCATTGGGTATGCAACCTGTCACTAATGTTCCATATGACATACTACCGACACCTACACGTCAATATTTATTCTAAAACCGTTACGAAGGAGTTGTTTACATGTTTCTGAGGTTGTGTCAACCCTAAAAGTGATTTTAAGACGTAATGTATACATTTAATTCGTCTCCAAAATACTCCGACGCCTTTATAATCCCTGTAGAGCGACATCTGATTATTTTTTCAAACAACACATTAGCAGAAAACACAAATTTACCTTTAATAATACAAAAAAGCCCGCAAATTAACAAGGTAGTCCATTAAGCAAAAGTAATCAAATGGAATACTTTTTTTCAGTGTTTACCTTCCACATATCGAATCGGGGTTCGTATCGATAGTTGCATCGATTAATTAGGGTTGACGATTGTGTTCAATTAATAATATATGAAATCCTATGCTAATCAGTGACCTGTTATAATTAACAGCTATTATTATAAGATAACATTGAATAGGTACTGTTTATTTTGTCTGGTTGGTGTTTATATACAATCAATTATTATTTATTAATCTTGACTTAGTTTTTAATAATTCTTACATTACTTGGACCATTTCGATGGTCGATAGCCTATCCCGGAAAAATACCTAAAACCTCTCATCCCTTATGTTTATTTTCTTTAATAACTGTTGACTTTTAATTACATAGACCCTTTAGCATTAAGGGTTATTATAAATAAGCACGACGTAGCAAGATGTATGACCAGCCCTTGCTTGGGAACAAACATTTGTCAATTCAAATTTATGTGGTGACCCTATCGCGACTCGGATTGGTTTTGCGAATCGAATACGAAATTAAATCGGAAAGCCGCATTCGATTATGCAGATCGTACGTAGCTCCCATGAGAGTCTTGGCTTACAGTTTAATAATATCAATTGTAGGTGGAGCTAGTAATACTATTATTATTCTCACATATTTGTTTAAGAAATTGCATATAAGGGATGTAACCGCGTTCGGAAACTGATTCCTGTTTGATTAGTTAAGTAAAGAAGCGTTGAACGAGGTTTTACTTGATTAGAATTCAATGAGGAAATCTACCCGGAATAGATAAGTCAGTATTTGAAAACGCTGACGGAATCAGTCCCGTGCTAGCTGGGACGTAAAATAATGCAAACTAGCTGCCGTTCTTCCCGGCATGTCGTAGGAGGCGACTAAGGAACTAGGAGTCAATGGAATCTGTTCGGATATGGACTAGCAACCTGCCACTAATGTTTCATATGACATCACAAGCCTAATATTCACACTAAAAAGTGACCTTGGAGATATATGTATTCGTCTCCTAGATTCTGTGCACCCCGAAAGGGTTTAACAACATCCAGACTCCAATCATGACAGGGTTATTAATTTCGGTATATAAACACAACTGGACATTGTATTATGGTCATATATTATGTTATACCATATGCAATTTCAGCAAAGAGGTCACTTAAGCGAGTTTAATTAGTGTTGACATGTTACGTGTTCGTAAAACAAGTCTACTGTAAACGTAGCTTAACAGCCGTTAAATTCCAGTTACAAAGTCAAACGTTAACTAAAAAACATAAAAACTTTCGCACGGTCGTTAATTTTAACGTTTAATTAAGTTTACTAAACCGCCCCTTTTCTGAAAATAGGCAATAATCAACGCTTGTACTTAGGTGTACTTGTACAAAAATTTTATATTATATTATTGTATATATCCTCCACAATAATCAACAAAATAAAACAACTTGAAGAGTAAAATATAGTCTGTCAAGTTGTTACTAACATTTTATATTAACGTCACATATTACTTATTCTAAAAGTGAACTTAGTAATATCCATCTCCAAAGGGATTAATTTGGGAATGTCTAAAACTCTTTTGTTACTACATTATACGTAACTAAATTCCATATATCCAAATGTTGTTACGGGACTTATGAAATACTTAAATCTATTCTTATCTATAGTTAAAAATATATATGTTACCGGCCAAATCCGATTCAGGACAAAAGAACTAGTTTAGCCTAGTCCAAACTAATTTGCCCTGAAATCGGGTTTGGCCAGTAACATATACAGTAGAATCAACCTACCTGGGATAGTAGGGCGGGGGCGCTTGATTCTGCTGTGCCACCATGGCTGGCCTCATAGAATCCATTTCATAGTCTTTAGCATTGTCCTTATTGGCCACATTCTTCTTGCAGCGACAGAAGATGAAGAGAAGACTCAGGAAGAGAAGAAAAGCTAAGCAGGAGACCACTATGGCGACTACTCGTGGTGCGGTAAGCGCGGAAGCTTGCTGGATGTAGGATGGACCGACTGGAAAAGAAAACAGATGTTTTGAATTATAATATACTGTGGTGATGGACTAGTAACCGGTCAGAATGTTTCATGTGATATTAAAATCCAAACTAGGTAGATTTTTCATGCTTAAAATGACGTAGTCGTAGTGGTACTCAAAAAATCTTTATCGTATCATCAAGGTTCTGTCCACCCCAAAAGAGTGTTACAAAATAATTACATAAAAAACACACTGTCGTATAATTGCTCCAGTGTTAACTGAAGGTTAGTTGCTTTCGTCATTTTTAACTAGATATTGGCTATTATTATAAAATAGTAAAGTATTAAATGGATATGGGAACTATGCAGTTGAAATCTCATGCTAGTGAGATATCGTTGAGTAATCATCCAGGCATATACGAGTATATGTACATATATCACAGCCGATTCCTTTTTTTTTATTTCTTCAATGCTCTTATGCATAAACACTCATTCATTATATTTCAAACATTTTCTATATAGATCTTTATTTACATAGTACACTGGATATACTCACTTTCAGCCTCGGTGTAGTCACTGCAGAGCTCTTGACTGACGCGTAGGCACAGTTTCACCCGAAGTCTTGGGTTCAGTTCCTCGTCAGGCAATTCGGCGAAGCTACGGCCACTGTTGCGGTTCGCTTTGGCCTGCTAACAGAAGGTTTTATTAGAATATAATAGATATAATACGAAGTTTGTCCTGTGCTAGTCGGGGAAGTAAAAATAATGCTAACTGTCTGCCGTTCTTCCCGGTATATCGTGGCGATTAAAAGACTAGAGGTCAATTGAATATATTGGGTGATGGGCTAGCATCCTGTCACCAAGGTTGAATAAGTATATGACATCACATGCCTAATTTTTACACTAAAAAGGGAAGTAGGAGATATTATCTTCTCTCCAAAGTTATGTCAACCCCGACAGAATTAAAAGGACATAAATATGTTTACGCAAATATGTTTGAATAAAATAATAATCTGTAACTATATTTTATATCAACGCAGCTGTTATGTTTCAAATATAACTTTGTACATAAAATGCACGAATCAAACCTAGAACCTTCAGTTTGTACTTTCTTTGTAGCAGAAGCACCAAGCTACATCAAATAAAACATTTATGTTTATGTTACAAACGTACTGTAAGTATAGATAATTTATCACATTTAACTCTATACATATTTGGTCTAATTAAATCAGCCTACTTTAAGCAATTAGCTTAACTTCAAAAGGCAAATGTTTAGCTATTGATGTTGGAGTGAAATCCAAAACTTAGACAATAACCAAAGTTTCTACTAACTTAGCAAATCTTTCCAGCAGATTTGTAAGCTGCCAGTATCTCCCGCATACTTCTACAAGTGTATTAAACAAACAACTGTTGTGAAGTTGTTACAATAACAGTCGTAAGTGGTGGAAAAGTTGCACGATGCCCTGAGGCTATTCTCCTAACTACTGCTTTATTTTGTGTCATTTTGAGTTCTGACCCATGGTGTCAAGGTTGAAAATGGAATGCTACTATGCTTTGCGTATGCTACTTTAATATACCTTGCGTGTCGTTAAAGATTCTGTAACTAATATATACGTAGAAACAAGAAAATAACGCACGTTTTATGCTATACTAGACATGTTAAAGGTCTGAATATTATCTAAAAGAAATATAAACAATTAATGGATGTTCTAACCATAAAAGGAACCTAAAGTATCAAGCGATGAAGTCAGTAAAATTACTGCATTTATACGATAAAGTTTCAATTAATTTTGTAACATAGTGTGTCGATTAGAATATGCAGCACTAATCTATTCAAACACGTTATAACTACTAACAACTCGAAGTATTCTGATTCGAATAAACTCGAACTTAAAACTCAAGCATCAAACTACTGAAAGGGCACCGCAATCCAACTTTACCCTAAGTTCTGATCATCCCTTTAGAAAGTGATTTCCCAATAGTTAGGCAGCTTGTCACTCTATAAATATCTAATGGATGCCCAGTGGTTCGGTTCGGCACAAATCATCTATTTCACAGTTAAATAAGGGTTCGTTTATTGATTTCGGATGTTTATTGCGTATCAATGATGATAAAGATCAACAATAAACCTACCTATATATCTGTATATTCAATTTCTACGAATACGAAATGGTGAACTGACAGTAAGCTGAATATGTAGTGAAATGGATAGGATGGAATAACCGGAACTTCAAATTATTTTCACATAAATATCACGCCATTCCTAACAGGAAAGAGATTATAGGTACCCATTTTTAGCGATCCCGACAGACCATATCGTCAACAATCCACCACTTAATACTTAAATGTTACAGGTTATTCGTTCTTTAAACCTTACACTGCTTTAGAGAGACAAGTAAGAGAATCACATCTCAAAGCGGAGTCTACGTGTTAGGAATCCTGATCAGGGGTCCAAGTCTACTAATACGTTTTAGCACAAACGCAGTTCAATATCAGATCAGTAATAGTGTGAAGTTGGTAGTGGATTACAAGTGTCTAATTACACCATTGATGACAGCAAAAGTGTCAAATTTCGCTTTAAAAATGGAGTTATTGTCACTTCTGCTAATACACTACCAATTTTATTTTATTACTGATCTGATATTGAACTGATATTTTGCAAAAAGTATTAGTGGACTTGGGTCCCAGATGGGTTCGCCGTACGGTTTATAGAGAGATGACGTGTAAAAGGGGTTAGTAAAATGTTACGAGCTCACTCGTAAAGGGCACAATTTTATAGCCATACACATTTACACATTTGTAAGATAAAACGATTATCCCGCTGAACGTGTATAGCGGTTTTATATTTGGTGTTATGGGTAAGGATGGGAGTTAATAAGGTATTTATCTTTCGAATAAACTGTTCAATTGAATGTGTTATTCGATTTTTTTTATTCACTATAATGGAAAAACGTGCAAGCCCAATCGCTATTTTGACGAACGTTACAGTATAGACCGTCAAACGAAGAAACACTACAACAAATTTAATTATAATATAGTTTAGCCTTTCTATATACTGAACGAAATTACATAACTAATTTCAGTTTTCTTCTGCTAAGCCAACCTTTTTCATTATTTACCATATTTTACATATAAAATGTCGTCTTTTTGAAACATCCTAACTTCTATAATAGTAGCAAATACTCGCTGCATGCGAGGCCATAAAAAGAGAGAGCAGAGCGGAGCATATTGCGCACCCACTCGCACTCTGGAGCCATATGGCAAGCGTGAGTGATGTTCATTTTTATAGTAAATATAACTAACTTAGATTAACTCAACTCACCTGCGGATACTCAATCTGTCCATCTTGGAACGTAGCTGCCGTCCCGGAGAGCGTCAGGGTCATGAAATCCACTACTTGCCAGGTAGCTCCCTGGGTCTTCCCCACTACCAGTGCCTCAGCTACCCCCACTAACGCCAGACAGGTGGGTCCGACACTAAAAGCTACAGTATTGGTGGCAGGGTCGTAGGTCACTTGTTCGGGAGCGGGGATCATGTCGACTTTTGTAGTGACTGTTATTTCGTTGGAGTAGTTGCTCTGGCCTTTAGTGTTGACGGCTTTTACCTGTAATGGGTGGAATTGTTGTTAGTTTTAGTTTTTGATTGTCATAGGGTTGTAAAGAGCTACAAAGGTATTTTAATTTGAGTAAATATTATGTAGTAATCATAACTGGTATAAGTAATAAGAGGAAGTATAATCTAAAGGATTTTTTTCATTGTTTTACAGAAACATAATGTACATATTTTAGCATTGTTTATCTTTGTTAAATCAACACAATGAATTTCCTTTGTATCTCTCAAATTAAAAACATTTGTAGCTTGGTAATAATACAAACATATTTAAATTTATTAATCTACACATCAAAGGGTAATAGCAATAAATAAGAGTCGTGTTGTTACTCAAAACGTCGTAAAATCAAGCTGTTACATAATGCCTAACGACAATCGATATAATAAAATTTGTATCCCATCCCTAGCTTTGAGTCACGTATTGTTTAAATTGAAAAATATTAATATTTATTTACGAGTAGCACTTGTACATTAAGTAACAATAATTTTATATGCGTGCTGTGTTTTACATTAAACGAAACACGGTTATATTGTGCAAAGAAATTGATTAAAGTTATGCATATAAGATTTGTGATGAAAGAAAATTAAGTACCATTAACAAAATAATAATTATTGTACTTAATTATACTTGTCATCGTCAAAAGACTTTATATTTTGTTCCCAACACCTGATAAAGAATTTCAATAAGTCGATTCTTGGAATAAAACCATACAATTCGTTCATAATACAAATAACAATACTTTTGTTATTTCGACTTTATGAAGTCTTTTGTATAAACATACTTTTGTACAAGTTGGTCGATCGATAAGGTAAATAAAAATATAAAATCACGACGTAGGCGGAGTTTATACAAGCCATGTTTTCACATTTAATTATTCAGGATATTATCACAGGGAAGTTAAGAAAGCTCAGTTACTTAAGCAAGGGACACACTACTGACCTGTCAAAGCTTTTGACATGTCATTTGTGACGTGCCAATGGAAGTGAAAATAGTTAAGGTGCGTACACAAACACAAATGCGTGACAAGTAAAGAACACAACACACAGACAAAGCGAAAACTCGTCGAATTACCTTGAACACATAAATCAGGTGCTGCAGAGACCGATAAAAACAGAAAATTTACATTAGAATTTTGTTCACACCCTTAAAAAGTTTTAAAAGAAAAAGAAACCTTATTGCAATTAGATAAACTCCATTTTCGAGTAATTGTTGGTAGAAAAATACGGAAAGAACGGTTTTCTTAAAGCTTAGATTATACAAACGGTCCCAAAGTAAATAATTCCAACACAAATAAACGATATATTTGCTAAGCTTTCTTTCAAAGAGATTCCTATGCTTCAAATTAAAAGATTAATAGATAAATTACTGTGTACATTTTATTTCATATTTAACCATCTATAATATTACAACTTATCTCGCGTTATAATAAATATTAATAACACAATTCCATGCCTTGTAAAAAACATATCTAATACTGTTTTAAAGAAGTACACAAAATTGTAGAAAACCTATCTCAAAAAGTAACAAAAATACACATTCTGGTTTGCAATTTCGCCGGCTACGAACACAATTTTGTCCCCACGACATTATTAAGCATCAATTTCTCGAAAACATCATGAAGTCCGTGAGAAGGTCGCGTATCCTAAACAGCATTAAAAATAAGATGGATGGCCCTTTGTCTCGAGGGTAGCATAAACTCACTCCAGATTTATTTAGGAAAATTGATGTCGGAACGAAATTTCATGTCGAAATAAATCAAGGAGCTTAATATCGGTAGATTTAACATTCATATTCAAAAATCTCTGAGGCTTTACACTCATTTTCTTCAATACCCTGAAGTACGTAATTCTGTCCTTCGTAAATTAATCTCCGCTGGTAATAAGATTGGATTTATTAGCTTGTTCGGGAATAATCTAGATTTCAAGTTACATAAGCATCATATTAATAGGATACTGTGTAATGTAAAATGTTCTTGCGGTGAAGGAACATTTGATCGACATTTTTCCTTGTACTTTTATACGGTGACATGGTAAAATGGCGAAAAATGAATTCGATATAGTCTTACACTACAAATTACAACGTCTAAAATGAGTAGACTTCTAAAACATTTTGGTTATTGATTTCAGTACCATTTTATTTAGTCAGTTTATACTCAAAATAGTCCGATTGATCGAACTAATGCATGTTAAGGTTAATTTGGAGGATCAAATTATTAAATATTAATTAATTATTGGTAACCATAATTATTTACTATTTTGATTCATAATTCCTATTTATTAGAGGCAAATCACCGACCTACATTTAAGTACTTTACCACTAACTAAATGTACTTTTATACATACATTTACATGCTTATAATATGTAATATTCTCATCACACATTATTTATAACCATGACTTGACATAAGCATTTATCAACAAAATTATTGTCCCGTGCTAGCTGGGACGTATAAGAGAGCTAACTAGCTGCCGTTCTTCCCATGTCGTAGGAGGCGAATAAGGGACAGAATTGACTGTCACCAATGTTCCATTATGAAATCGAAACCCTCATATTCATGCTAAAAATTGACCTAAGAGATGAGGATTATGAGATTATAGAATTATGAGATTACGAGATGAGATTATATCTATGAGGATCTGTCCGGTGAAAGGTGTTAAAGGAAGTGAATGTATATGTATGTATAAAGGTATAATTGCTCTAAAATATATAATTGAAAAATCCATTGCACCTTATTTCATTAACTTTAACGAGAAGTTACGGCTAGTTTAAAAAGTGAGGGAGCTCCGCACAACACAAAGTAGAACTTTACTCCGACTAATAAAGCTGCGAAGGTTTTGCAGCTAAAACTAACCTTGCGGGGTCCATAGTATAACTTTGTATTAACCGCCCGGACTCCATTTGAAATTCTAGCAACTTGTAAAATTCAGAGGTCAGCGGTTATGTCAGGGTTAATTGAGAGTAAAAATTTCTCACAACTTCCCCTTTGAGCGATCACGCTTTTACTAACTCTACATGCTAAGGAACTAGTTCTTTTAATAATAGATTTAATGGAACATTAAAGTAGAGTTATAAAGTTATCGTTCGGTGTAATAAGTCACATTTTATGAGAGTTTAAAATGTTGCATTTTGTTAATGTGTGCGCCAACTTATAGTCATTTGCTTTTAATTTATAATTTTTTTATGCATTACATCGAAGTAATACATAATGACCGAATTTCCAATATTATGTTTCCTGTATTCTTATACCTTACGTTACATTTCTAAAGCATCAATTGCTCTAAATTTAATCGACACACGTACAAGCAATAAATATATCGCACGTCGTTCGAGTACCCTGAATGAATAGACGAACGATCTGTACAGTATTTTATCGTATTGAACAAAACCATAGCCAATAATAGACTAGTTCTAAGAGTCCCATATATAAAATACTATAGAAATAGAGAAGGGGTCGAAATTAAGTAGTTAACTCGAAATCTCAATTAGTACAACAAAAAAGCGAATAGAAACCGATTCGTCGAGTCTGTTAACTATCCAAAAATACCCGTATGACTCGTTAAGAATTCACGCGACTCGTTAAACGATGCTTTTGATTCGACGTGTACATGCTTAACAATCCTTTTATAGACGTCTAAATTCAGTACTTTAATGGAATGGATCGGTTTCTGTGATTGGCCTCATTTTGTTCGGATCTGTCAATCTAGCAAATTAGATTTCGTTCAATTACTTTTTTGACGGCAAATGGATCTAAATTCAAATTACTTTAAGGGTGTATCGTGTTTATTATTGTTAGGCAGATTACTTAGTGAAGTAATAAATTATATTAGATTAAATTATGTCTCTATCCTCTTTTAAATTAATATTTTTATACTTAAATTTATACTTTTGGTAGTTTTATTGAGGAAACTGAATTGTTTAGTAGATTTATTTTTAAAGAGCCATATTCATAAGTAGTTTAAGTCACATCAAACTCACTTTTCACCAGGCAGTCACTTAACATGACAGGACGCATTCCTGATATATATACATCTGATCCCTATAACTACCCTCCAAAGGATTATACCATACTACATATATTTATTAACTCTTATCTTTTATAACTATACAACATATTACACTAACCAACATTGACACAAAGTTTGTAAGACATAAGACGCTAACAATCACTTTACATACCTTGAACAAGTAATTATCATGCTGGTCCAGTCTGGTCACATTGCAAGGGTTAGATCGTCCACAGTCATACTCCATCCACTCGGAATCCCTGGCCCTCTCTGCACTGCATTGCTGACCGGCCCCAGAAGCACCATTGATCCCTCCCAACCTCTTGTACCTAACGAAGTACTTAGTACTGGACAAGCCTCCGTCGAACCCTGACTCCCAGTTCAAGGTTACGTATGAAGGACCCACTTTCACTGTGGTTAAGGTCTTGGGCGTGTCAGGGGAACCTTTAGGCTGTAGTCGTATTTGGGGCTTGATGGTACCCAAGTTATTCATGACTTTGCAGTAATATTCGCCGTAATCGTGGGACTTGACGCCTTTTATTCTTAATACTGATAAATATCCGTCGTTGTTGTTGGTAGTGGTGTTGATTTCGTAGTGGCCTTCGTTGCTGGATTGTATGGGGGAGGTGTGGCCGCCGAAATACCATTGGAAGTCAGGCTTCGGGTAGGCGATGACACGACACGCGATCTCGGCTGTTTCGGATAAGTCGTAGGCTACCTTGTTTCGTTGCTTTATAGCGATCGGTTCGTCTGCAAAATAAACAAACGTGTTAAAGATAGAAGCTTTTATAATGAATTACATAAGTAATATTATTTCTACAGCTATGTACTATCTGTAAATATTAGTTGCAGTAAATATATATAACTTGAGAATACGGTCCGATAACGACTTCCGTGATTAACTTTGAATTTAATTATCTCAAAGGCGCCCAGAGTGAATTTGTCGTAACTTATACAAAACTCTTTCCTTATTAAGCAAAACAAGCTCTATAAATTAACTCTTCAGCGAAAAGATGTTGAATAAAACATTCCCTGTACGAAGCAACGTAAAACGGTTAAAGTATAGTTTGCAGTGAGCGGAGTTATTTAAAGTTTATTCGCTCTAGCAGCGAACTGCGCGCCGAGAGGCACATAAAATCGGACACTACGGCAACATAAACAGCGGACTACTCACGTTCAATCTTCAGATGCATTGTAGACTCGACTTTCTTGACTTCGTTCTCGAACGTACAGGAATAGTCGCCTCTATCATCCGGCACTAGCTGATTAGTATTGGGCCTCGCGTTACCAATGAACCGGAGAGTGCTCTGCACGTTGAATACGGCGTTACGGCCCTCTGTGATGTCGGTCTTCACTTCGTACATGTTGGCGTCAGGCTTAATCTCGACGTTGTCTTTGAGCCACCGCACGTTAGGCCGGGGCTTGCCCAAAGCGCTGCATGTCACCGAGAATTCCCTCTCGCCCGCTCGCTTTGTAGTGTGAGGTTGCAATTTGGCCTGAAATCTCGGCGGCTGATGCACTTCCAAAGTGACGGATGCCAATTCCCCGTGACCTAGCTCGTTTATCGCCTGACAGTAGTACGTTCCCTCGCTGCCTAAATGAGCACTAGGAATCGTGTATTTATTCCCTGACGCCAACGCTGCGGGCTTCGCATCTGATGGGCTAGTGTCCCTGAACCATTTGTACTGTGACGCAGGCCATCCTGGGGGACTGGCGGTACAGGTTAGTGTAACTCCTGAACCTTCTTGTGCTACCGGTCTGTCTGGTGTAATCCTAGCTTTACCAGGCTTGTGTTTGACTAGTACAGCTACTGATGCTGAGCCAGATTTCTCTGTTCTCTTCCCGTTGCTGGTGGATATGACATTGACAGCTCTGCAGGTGTAAGTGCCGGCCATTTCTGCTGCGACGTTGGTAAGGAGAAGAGTGTCTCCCTTTTGTTTGAACTCCGAGTTTCCTTCCATGGTCCATTCTATGGAGATGGGGTCTGGGTTGGCAGAGACATCGCAGCGGATCTCTACTGTGCCTCCTTCTTTAGTTTCGTATGTTTTGGAGGCGACCGTGACAGTGGGCGGGTATAAGACGTCCAGGTATATCTCGTTCTCGCCGGTTTTGCCCAGTCCGTTGTCGGCTGTGCAGGTGTACTTGCCGGAGTCGTCGATGGAGACGCCGTGCACGGTGTGGGTGGGAGAATTGGAGACGAACTTCCCATTTCGGGTCCATCGCACGTTGTTTGCTTTGGGCTTAGCGTCGACTTTGCATTCCATCACGGCGGTTGAATCCTGCTCGACGCGCAGTGGATTTTCTGGGCCTACTTCCACTCGGGGATAATCTGGAACAAAATTTATTTTGTTTTAGCAAACTTACACGTGGAACGAGATTTTCTTGTGTAAACAAACAAGCGGTGTATTGAAATATCGGCAGGTTTTTGTGATTGAGTAGCAACATTTTCCGTAAACAATACATATCGGAAAAATTTGTCTCCTAAAAAGGCAACATATTGAATATAACTTATATTAAGTACATATAGCGGTATATGGATGTAAAAGCTTAAGTAAATGAAACTATCTATTACATTAATACAGTAAGCGTATATTTTATACACTATTCTCAAATTTACGTTACGCTACAGAGGTGTAGACAAGGATCACAGATGCTCATTTTGTTATATCATATTTGAAATCTATCTAAGCAGCAAAGTAAAAGTATTTTTATTTTAATCAATACCACAATTTAAATCTCTTTTCATTCTTTCTACTTCATTTTTTAGACTACTTTATCAATATAAACAGTTCATAATAAAATAAACCTATCAATAATACCAGTACGACAGTTACATAACGTCGTAGCATGTTCTTCTAACATCCGTAGTTGAGTCCACAAGACCCACTTCGAAACTACATGCTACGATTCCATTGTTTACATTGAATGAGCTTTCTAACACTTCCGCTGTTTAATTGAAAGGGCCCTCCCTTTTACATTGGACACAATATTTCTACCTTTAATACCTTAAGGGTTATTAAATAAATCAAAATGTAAATGTTATTCGGTTACGTTTTAATTAAATTAAAAAGGTTTACGAATAGCTCTTTGTTTGGAGCGATATTGGAAAGTAATTGATAAATGTAAGATTAATTTGAAATAGTACTTTTCCATTGGTACGTTACGTCTTATTTTTTTTTCGAATGAATTAATGAGATTCATTTTAAAGCGCTAAACCTAATACCAGGTAAATGAAGATACCTTCTAAATGAATACTATTTATTAAGACGGTTGGCTGCCAATACATTCCCATTTGCAGGTACATACATATACGTGAAGATATTGGCCAATCTTGATGTGACAGGAAGGTAAAACTCTCCTTACAATATTTAATTTATTTTACAAGAACACCATTTTTTACAGGATTAGCCTAATGCAACAGGTACGGTCGTTAACTATAAAAATGTATGTTACGAAAAAAAATACCACCCAATAATATTTACCATTTTGTTCTCACACGACTTATAAGAGTATATACATAGCCACTCTAGTAAATTCGCTGAAAGAGCAATGAAATACTTCCGTGTCATGGGTTAACGGTTTCATAGTTTTCCCCAACAGCACGCGTTCATCAGGATGGTTACCGATAAAGGATATACACTGGCTTCGGTGATTGAACGAAAACCTTTGTACCAACGCCTGCACGACCATTGTTTGTGAGTTTTGTATGAATGAGGCTAGAGTTGTTTGACAATGTATCTATAGAATTTTAAAATCCCCACACAATAATCGTAAGGCAGTACAAACTATCGCTGGAGAAATTTCACAACGAATTTCAGCGGAAAATAGTTGCGGCTTGTTTACAACGTTCCGTTCCCTGTTTTGTATCAGGCACATCCGCTGTTTATTTATAACGAGTGGCCGTATTGCACTGCACGTGGCTTAGGAGCCAGTAATGGACGCTGTACAGTCTTCGGCATTGTTTGCGATTCTTTGGCCATTAGGTTCGTACAAAAAAATCATCTTTAATGAGTCTACATCAATAAAATTAGTATACAATAATAGAATTACTTTTATTTTACTTAAATATCATTCCGAATAAATTAAAGCATTTCCTATGGTGAGTGCCTATATTTCGCCTATATTTTGTTAAGACCGAACAGGGTGTGAGTGAAGTAAGAGAGATTTGTCAGGTTCGTTCTGGTGACAATTGATAGCCTGCCTAGCCCTTTAGGACCGTAGAGGTGTGAATATATGTATGTATATTTAGTGATGTCTGTATATAGACGTTAAACATACTGACACGTTAGGTGCAATTTGTTACATATTTGAACCACTGAAGTTAAAAATTACCAACCCAAATAAAACCTCAATAATATTATATTTTCTCGGTCGTCTTTAGAGTATTATCGAGGTACATTAGTGACTGATTGCTAGCCTATAGCCTAATGGATTTCAAAAACTACTAAAGTTTCAATTGTCGAAACAATATCTTGGTAAAAATTAGATATACGGTGACTTTATTCACGATCTTAACGGCTATGAGACTATACAAGTTTTTAATGGTTTAAATTCATCGTCTGTAATTCAATATCGTTGAAATTACAACTGCGCGGGTATTTTAAAATTACGACACCACATATTGCTTCAATCATTCGTAACCAACACTATTAACATTCCCTTTCATCCCATTTGGTAACCAACTAATCAATGATATTACCGTACATTAAACTTTATGTGTTTAAATTAGTAAAAGGTTATCTATCAAGTTTCTTAAATTTTAGACACTTCTATTTTATACTAAAGAACATAACACGCACAGAATAGTAGTAAATATTTCCGCCATTATTTTAGTGTTGACCAATTCTAGTTTATGTCAATTATTTCAAGTAATAATATAAATATTTGGATATATTCTAAGACAATATTTAAGTATCTAGGTAGTAGTTTAGTAACTGCTATTGTTTTTGCTTCATTTGGTATGTTACAGCTGAAACGAACTTGTATTTACATTACTATGATCAAAAAGTATCTATAAATACAACTTGCATTACACCTTAGTCTACCTCACTAATTGTCAACAAGGAAAAACAGCAATTCATATCCCAGATCAGTACAAGATAAAAAGAGGAAACTAAATCTCAACCATATTCAATTACATCGCCTGTACATTTGCTTATTTATTCCCAAATGTAAAGATGAAAGCTGGCATCCGAGATTTCAGGTCGATTGCAGTTTAAAACGTGGGCTAAATACCAAATGATTAAACATTCGTATGATATACTGGCTACACATACGTCGGAAATAGCTAATGCAAATGGTAAGCTGGGATGAAAGAGTTTATAAAACGTTCCGGGTTCATTTACCTGCCCTGTAACTATAAAGCATAGCATGAGCTAAAGATAACGAATGTGTATGCGGTATGTAATTGCGAAAGTATAGTATAGGTAATTGTGGAGTATTGTAATTGGTATACACGTCATTTGTACGGTGAGGGAAAATGTTATGAGGTATCTTAAGAATAGAAAGGTTTCCATATTACTTGTTATGTTGTGAGGTAACTTTATGGGGAAAAAAATTTGATGATCTACTTTATTCCGCAATTGCGGAAATCCATACTTAGCGTATGATTATTTATAAAGGATAAGTGTCACAATAGTAGAATTAAAGTATTAAGAAACAAGCAATGAAAGCTTTACGATGACCGATAAAACTTTCAACAATTCTTTGATTTTATAGCCGTAGTTAATGTGTACATATGAAATGTTACAATAAGTGTGTATGTAAACTAAAATTCTATACAAATATTAGAAAAGCACGAAAGCATCCCAAATTGCTCAATATGTTAAGTAGCTATTGAACAAACAGTTACTAATTGGGCACACAAATTCATTTTGGTACAAATCAAACCAATTCGTCGGAATCTAAAGGAGATTTCGAAACTAATCTCTTAAGCTGAGGTCCCAGGTTGCGAGCTCATTACGCATTTCACCAATAAGTCTTTTGGCGGAGGAATTGGAAATGTATTGCTTATTCTTGAGGCTCAAAAGGTACAAATATCAAGTGCCAAAATATCGTTATGTAATGGCAGTTTAATAAGGTAGAGTATGGAATATTATTGACAAATTGCGAATTCATTGAACTGGAACAGTAGTTTTCTATTCGTTATCACAGAATATAATTTAACAAGGATAAAGGGATTCATGCTTATAATGAAGAAAAACACGACATGTGTAACCTACATACAGACTGTATAACGGATATGTAATGTACACGAATAACTTAATGTAACTATGTACGTTATTGTATACCAAGTGGTCACTTATGAGCATTGATCTTTATGCGACCTTAAATAATCAAATAAAAGTATGTATTTAATCTAGTTGTAAAATAAATACAGTACAGTATACAGTAACAGTGATACTTAAATCGGATATTTGAGTAATATTTCGCTCTAATTACGTACTATCCCAATTAAGACAAACTTGGCAGAGGCTGCGTTAATTACGCTCTTTCAAAAAAGCGCCTGAGGCAAGGAAATAGAGCTTTGCAAGCCAACAAACCCCGCCATATTTTCTAAGTCAAGTGCTTTTCATTATATCTGAAAAGCAGACACTCGGCGACTCAACAAGGGCTATTTGAGTCTGTTTTCCCTGTCAGAAGCCACTTAAATCCCACTCAGAGCGTGAGATGTAAATAATCATAATGCTGGTGCGAAGTTGAAAAAGTACTTAAGAGTCTTTCTCGTCACTTCTCAATGTATATTCAATGGAGAAAAACTTAAGGACGTGGCTCATAACAGATCTTTTCAAACAACTCTCGAGTGTCCGCGGATTGGGAAGATTCGCACTTCGAGTTATGCTGCCCTGGTATACAATGCTACTTGAATAGAATGTTCTGTGCTGATTTCTTCCTGGAATATCCAGCATTTAGTGAAAGGTTACTTAAGAAAACTTGCACTGTTCTTATTATAAAGGTTCATTGCACGATAAACTTGCGTACATACATATATTCACGCCTCTACGTCCCCAACGGGATAGGCAAAGACTATCAATCGCCACCTGGAGGCGGTTGACAAATCTCTCTTGCTTCACTCACACCCATTCACCTTCTCATACATGCTCTTCTGTTATTCGCACTACGTACTATCGCCTTGAGAAGAATGTCTCAAATTTTATCTGTATAAGTCCTACGCGGCCTACCCCGTTCAACTCTAACTTCCACTAACTAAATAAAAAACTAATTTTCCTAAATTACCCATATAAGTAGCCAAATATCGCTTTAAAGTCATAAAATGTTATTTTTATCAATTATAATTAGACTGGAGTGCATTTTGTATTTATATGTAATCAATGCCAAACTCAAGAAGTCTCGTTCGAAACGAAAACAATAAATCAAAAGTGAAACTGAGAGGAAAACTTTTTAAATATTTAATTGCCCCAGCAGTTCCTTCTAAGCTTACGTTTGAGCAAAAGCTATATTTGGCCCATTCAGCCCTTATTAAGCTTTAATATTAAACAAGCTTTGTGAAGCTCGATTCTGCGTTAATCTGTTTAATAAGTGAACACAGTGACAGCTGAGTTTGTAACAAATTAGCTACTCTAAACAATTTTGCCTGATTCGATATTTGAGATACGATGACGTCTTCATAATTTAGGGAGGGTATCAACCATTAAGACTATTATGTACTGTACCAGTATAGTTACAAATACTATGCATTGTAAGCTAGTTAGAAACGAACACAGATATTTAGGATCGGTTAGTTTGTTTTGCTAAAAGTGCTATGTGCTATCAAACAATAATAGTTTGATTTTAATAGTTATTGCAAATTAGAAATTAATTTAAAGAACATTATATGATAATTATAGCAAATTCCTTATATATAGATAAAATCATCGTAAAAGTAAATAACATCTCTTCCTTTTTACTTTATAATACTTCCTTGAAGTACTCATAACTAAGAAACTCCACTTACGCCAAATATAGTTTATAAGTTCCACCAATTACTAGGCTTCCATAGACCTTAAGAATAATTGACCGTTAAAAAAAATAATTAAAACCGCTACACCGAGCGAGGATACTAAAAATAAAGCCACTCGTAAAACTAGTTGAGATGTGTTGAACATTAAAAGCCGCTTTGGTTAGTATATGCTTTTAGCGAAACGCATTGCGGGGAAACACTGCAGTGCAACCGGGGCTTTAAGTAAGGGTCGGCGCGTATTGGATATTGACCACGCGACGGGAACGTCACGTTTTATTAACACGCGTATATTTTAGTCTTCTCATACCTTTTTGAGAGTGTATTGAACCTTGAAAGCATTAAGTTATGTCAAACCTACGAGATTGCATAGTAAAATATTCATTGTCCTTTATTCTCTTTCGGGATGGACAACATCAAACATTTATTAGTTAAATTTAACCCGTGAGATTGTTTGAGGTATTTATAAATCCGCAATTACAAGTATTATATTTCTGAACCTTTTAGTAAATTCATATTTAATTATTAAATCCACGTTTTCGTTTTGTTCTAACCCTTAGAAAACACGTACATTCAAATAAATTAATTGATACACCTCCGCACAAATAAAGCTGTAGGAGCATAACTACAGAAAATTGAATTTCTATTTCGAGTACACGTTCACATCAAAAACTTACGTCAATATGTATTTACAACGAGGGAGACGCGATGAACCGTAAATGTGTGATCGGAGAGACCTTTAGAAGTACCAGTAAAGTGGTAGAGGCAATTATAAATAATAACAAAGATGTAATATACAACACTCGTGACTTTTTGTGACAAATGCGGTGTACTAATACAATAATATGATCGTCATAATGTATTTTGTTTTTATTTTCCGAAATAAAAATGGCATTATAATTTAGAGGTCGAGAAAATAAATACGTATGTTATGTAACATTTTCAATGCAATATAATGATTATTAAATATTAATTTATAAATAATTTACAAAAGTTAATATTTTTAGATTTTTATGAATCTAAATTACATATACCCATATATATCGAATTTAGTATTTATTCACTTACACCATTATACCCCGCCCTAAACAGCGCAACCGAGAAGAAACTTCAGTGCGTCCCGCCCTTACGAAACCAGCCAAGTAATAAAATGTCACCCGCCTTAACTAGCCTGAGCTTATTATTTATACTTTGTAACTTTTTATTTTCCATTTGCACACTGGAGCGACGAACGTGATTATCCACGCAAAAACATAAAATGTTGTTTTATGGATGCGTCGTTTCGTTTGCACATAAATACATTGTTTATGTCTTGTTACCTGTAGGCTGTACTGCATGTGTTACTAGGATTGTAACCTGTAGAATCGGAAGCAGGGGTAATAAATGTCAGTCTTTCTCGATACTTGTAAAACTTTACTTATCATCCATGCAGTCTTAATCATATATTTGTAGAATATAAATAAAAGCTAAATAATATATGTATAATATTTATATTCGTAACTTATAATTTTGGATCAGCTTTAAATTTTTCTAGAGCTTTATATTATTATTTAAGTTTAAAGTTTGAATTTGTGTATAAAGCAATGTTTTAGTTTTGTTTTGTATAGACAGCTTTTTTTTTACCACACATTTTTTTACAGATAAATTTTTACCAATAAATAATATATTATTTTAATCATATAGTCCAAAAGATCTTTGTTCTCTAAAGTTTGATAATAAATGATATGTATGTATGTATAAACAATTTGTATGTAATCCATACAATGATACGAGTTTGGTTCAACTGATTAATCTCGGGAACTAGCAGTGATTTTAATCATTCCCTTTGTGTTAGATAACTGAGAAACCTAGTAACGTTACAGGATAATTTGCACTCAAATTCAAGGCTTCATGTGTATATGGATCCACTCATTTTCATTTTCACCGTTATATCGTATCTTATACTGGTTAATGATCGTATTTCTTTTTGAAAATCCACATATACAATCCTAGCTGCATCATATACTGAGGCAGCACTTCACTGGATCGTAGTTTTTCATTCTTGATGTTTATTGTTTGTGTCAATGTTATTTAGTGCAGTGAATAAAGTGTTTTCATTCTTTCTTTATTTAGAAGAAGAAAATTCTCGATAAATTTATACATAACATACATACACTTTATAAACATTATACTTTCTATAAGTTATATAATTTAAGAAAATTGATTCCATGACCTCTTCAAACCTACTTTTACATAGTTATCATCAAACATGACAGATGATACACTTTATTACTACTTACAAGCACTAACCTCCCTATACCAAGGAATAGGTTTCTTACAATGTTTTCCTCACGGATATAATGGCGTTTAAATTACGGATATAAATGTGCATTAGGGCAGCAACCTTATTCAATTTATCCCGGAGAACCTTTTAAGAGTCATGGAGGTGACAAATCGACGGTCCATTGAGGTCGAACCCTAAGGATTACCTCTAACGATTTCCGCGATTGGCCGAACGGTTTTCTCCTATTACATACAATAACACACACACATCCGACATAGAACCGAGGTGTTTTGGGATATCAATAGGTAAACAACTGTCTTCTATACATACATATATTCATGTCTCTACGTCTCCAACGGGATAGACAGTGTCTTAAGAAAAGGGAATAGGTATGACTAAGATGTTTGGGAGATAAGGTAGTTACTATCATTAATGTTAATGGATTTCATATACGTAACTAGGTAAATTGAATGTAATACACGAAAGTTTGTTCGAATATTTTTGTTTCTACAAAGTATTTAACCTCACTTAGGTTTTGTCTGCAATTGTGTAAAGAAATCAGTGAAACGAAAATGGTCATATATCCTAAATATAGAGTATTCGAAAACTAGCGCGATATAACTACTTACACAATATAGACTTAAAATATACACACACATCATCATAAGAACATAATAGGTCATTACCCAGTCACCTTTCACCGAATAGCACCCCCAACTCCATAAAATATGCATAATAATGAACCAATTTCGGACCTTCTTATTTTAATGACACCCTAACGGTTATGATGGCTCATCTTGAAAATTTGATAACGAAATAGCCCCTTAATAATAATATCTGGCCGTTTATTCATTTTCGTAATTAATTGATAATGGAACCTTCCGATTCAATTCGAGTTTTGATAACTTCTAACCTCTAGGGGTAATGTAAAAATAATGGACACGTGTCTAGTAATAATCTTAGAGGTGTATACACATTTCGACTATTATTCCATGAGGGGTGGTCAGAGGTTCGTGTGTACATCGCTAGTTTAGACATACATGTACATTAACGTCCTTTAAAAGAATGCTAACTGGCTACCAGTCCTCCCGGAATGTCGTAGGAGGCGACTAAGGGACTAGGGATAAATTGAATCTATTGGGCGATGGGCTACTAACTCACTAATGTTCCATTATAACATCGCAACCCTAATATTTATACTGATAAATAACCTATAACATATTATATCTCCGAGGTTCTCTGCACCGGAAGGCATTAATGTCTCAGTCTAGACCAGTCTAGAAATTAAATTAAATATCATTGTAAAAGTGAAGTGATTAAATTTAATTCCTAAAAGATTCCTCTTATATAATCTTGGTACTTCATTGCATTTTTATTAAACTCTCACATTTATTAGAAGGGACTTTACATGTCAAAGAGCTATGCATTATAATGTACATAAATTCATGCATTACGTTACATCTTACTTGTAATTTTCCTACACAACACACATACATAAATACTTCACGTATTTCCATTAAGCAGGATAGGTAGAGATCAGGAACACTTAATATGAACTTCTACATACACACTCGGCAGTTACATTAATTCCTAATTAGTGCGTCATACGTTTTACTACCTATACTCTTATACCTATAAGATTACTGTTATTCAATACCTATCAACTTGGGTGCTGTGTATTTAGTGAAACGCGAGCTTTGAGTGGCTCATACCTAACAAGCCATCGAAATTTCGAAGATGGCTACTCAAGCCTCTGACTAACCTGCCACAATAAAAAAGGAAGTGTGTACATACAAGTCGTGAAGCGTATGTATGTAAGACTGTTATTTTATATTCTAAACGATAGACTAACCATCGTCAAATATTAGTTCTAAAGCTTATATAGTTGCAGTCGGTATACAGATCTTTCTTTCTAGTTCAGCGAACAAAAGCCTTAATTAATTCCTCGGTTGCAAACAAACAGTGCCGCGAAGTTAAACCCTAGTTCTCAAACAGCGTTCATTTAGCACCAGAAACGCAGAGGATTTTCAACACTATTCCCTTTTGTTTTAGTTCTAGTTTCCCTTGTAACGCTCCCGGTATTTTTGTCCGCAATCCTCGTATGATATCATGTCTTTAAGAAACCTGAAATATGGGTCGGTTGACAGTTTCAGGCCTTATGTAATGCATTGCGTGATTTGAATACTAAGTACTTGACCTAAACTAGTCTAGAAAGACTTAGCATACGCTTTTCTTCCACTTCAATTTAGGCAGATTTTAACTTAAGATCAGTATAATATATAAGACGTTTAAGAGGTTGAAGTAAAAATTGTTGCGAAACATTTATATACTTCGACAAAAAACTTGAGATAACTTACCTATTCTTAACGACTTATAACATTATTGAAAAGGCAAGTAACATTTCACTTTAGATTCTATCTGCCTAAACTAGGTTCGATATGGCCATAAACCACTAAATGTACATCTTTTTTTAACTTTAATGAAAGCTTTATTAAACTACAGCTTGGAAATCTAATGTTTTTCCAAATTAATTATGGAAGCTATAATACAGCCTCAAAAGCTAAAAATATAACCTAAAAATAGTACATTTGTTATTTGTACAATGTGACACTCTAGACTAGTGTCAACCGCCCTGTTTCCCGCTTTTTATTGCTTCGGGACTCCATGTTTGTGTTAGTGAATGGAACTGACGCATTCGGACGGGATAGCTTTGTGACGACCTACATGGAGGTTTCACTGGGAAGTCCTTATGGCTGAAAACCTTTGCCACGAAATATTGTAGCAAGTAGTTCGGATCAAAAGAGTTTGGGAGTGTCATGCAAAAAGGTTGTATTGCTAAGATGAAAGTAGTGTTTGTTGTATGGGATAGAAGAAAAAATATGTTTGTTTGAGGTAAGTGGTCAAATAAACGTTGTACTAAAGGAGGGTTACATTAGAAGAACGTAGCGGATTGCCTTTATGATCGATGTAATAGACCCTAATATATAAAAGATTTCTACATCTATGTGTAGTAATAATAAAACCATCTTATTAGCCAAACAAGATATTGAAGTAAGGATCCACGAGTACCTATAACCGCCTTTTTTTCTCGTAAGCAAATCCTCGAAGTTAGATTAGATTACGAAGCCAGACGTTAATGAGAGAACAGTATGAAATCTTAATTTCGGACAAAATGCGAACAACAAAATTCGGTTGTGCTAATTAAAAAGTTTTAATTAAAACCAGATGTGCGGCTTCGGTTTATAATGTCAACAGATGGCGCTAGAGGCGAATTATTTAACGGACTACTCTAACTAGCTGTTTCGGTGTTCAAATATTCATTCGCAACGTACGAAACAATGGCGCTTAAAGATACAGGGTTATTATGACTTTTACAAAAGACACGGAAAAGCTATGTGTAACAGATGTTCTTACGTCGCGATGTAATGTTGAATATATTTTTTGAAAAAAGCAAGAAAAACTAATCTAATCTACAATAGAATTTATTTTATACTTTATCGTCAATATACCTACTTCTATGTCTATATAAGTGGGGCAACTAAATATAATTTAATTGTTCAATTAGTGTGAATTATGTAATTTGTCTACAGTCAATTCATTAAGAAAACCTTCACGAAATATTCACCGAGATATACAGTTAGATTATCCAGATAGATGTTTTTAAAATCACCATATTCGTCCATCAGAATTCCAAACGTGATCCGAATATCGTCGTTGTCAAACCAAAATCTGCTATGTGCACTTTTTCGAGATTTTAACTTTTTGACGTCTGCGTATAGAACACTGATCAATCTACCGTATAAAAAACTGCCATGTGTCTATAAGCACTGGGAGACATTATATTCCATAAATATTAAACCTCCGTCGTTAAATAACAAATCAGTTCATTTCTAACATCTATAGCTTTCATTTGATATAGTATTTAAAATGCAAATTCATATAAAATTTTACAGGAGAACTTTTTTTGTCAATATCTCGAAAGTATAATTTTGGCACATAGCAGATTTTGGTTTGACAACGACGATATGTAAAATATTGCTATAAAAATATCAAGACATCGAACCGAAGAGTTTTAGCCAAATGGAACAAGATAGCATCGGGATTTTGCGAAAACTAAATTTATTTTGCAAAATCCCGGCCAGTCTGCTCGTTTCATTATTTCGAAACAAACTATATGAGTGCGGCGAAATTCTTCGAAAAATTCCCAAAGATTTCGACTTTGTATTCCTAAATTGGAAGTTTGTTTAGATTTTTAACGAAACACGGCGACTTTTTTAGCTTTTAGCTTCAGAAATATCGTAATTGATTGGTGTGCAAAAAATATTCTTCATATTTTGTGTTTTGTTTCTTTGACAAACGAAAATAGTTTTCATTGTGATCGTTATAGGTTTTTTTTTAAATGCATCCTTCTAAAACTATATATACCATCTAAAACTAACTTTCTGAGACATACATATATTTACTAGGCATTAATTAAATCTCTCTTTGTAGAGGTTGTAATAAGAGAATCCAAAATACATGTATGAATTTCTAGTTATATGTTCTGCGGTTTTGAACACTGATGCCGCTTTCGGGAAATTACACTGTACTTAAGCCAAGCTTTGTTATCTATGTATCATGATGATGAATGTCAATGAAGTGGTGTTCTTAGTCTACCCCTTGTGGTAAAACGGACATGATATTATACCTAAGCTAATAGCATCATAGGTCTTAATTAAAAAAGTAAGACGTTTTTAACGTGAGATTTGTTTTATATAGATACTTTATATTCATTGTTCAATGTGACTATTGATCAAATATACGCAGCGCTAGTATTTAATTTAGGCACTTATTCATACATTTACTTATCATATATTTAATAATAATGTATGTGTATACTTATGTTATATATTGGGTTTGTTCTTATTGGTTGCAAAAACATGCAAACTTACAATTCACACTTAAATCCACAGATGTCTCTAGCTGTTCTCCTTCGGCCATGGCTCTGTTCCACACCACGCACCGGAAGATGGCCTCATCATCATCCCTCGTCGGAGTCAGGGTCAGGGTGGCCGTGGAAGGCTCTGAACGGATCTTGCCATTCGACACGTTGGCATTCAAGGGGTGGGGCGACGCCTCGCGGTACCATCTGTTGAGAGAAAACGGAACTAATTAGGAAAAGTTTATAAGTAAGTTTAATGGGGGATAATTATCTAAATAAGTAAAAGGAACTGTATTAGCAATGATAAAGGTATAATATATATAGAAGTAGAGTGTAATATAAGGTAAATTAAGATATACGTATACTTTCTAGAATTCATTCTTAAAATCTTAAGCCTCTTTTCCCTACTAGCTTACATAATTCTTCGCGTCAAGTACTAAAAGGAATTAAATTGAACGATTGATATATATACACACATATATAATATACATACATACATATAAATATATTAAACCTTTAACTACCTACAGAAGCGAAAGTGGTCTGTCAGGATCGGGACAAATGGGGATCCGTGATCTCTGCCTACCCCTCTACAGGGAATCAGGCGTGATGTGTATGTATGTATGTATGTACTACGTACAGAAGCTTGAAATAATAAATACATGAATGTTCTAAAAGGGGTTTCTCTGTTTAAAGAAGCTTTGAAATGAGCGTGAATTTTAAAAGTGCTACCGTTGAATTTCTCAGCTAATGCTCATTTTAACGTTTGTTTTATTGCCGGTATTAAGCTCTTATGAACGCGGAGTGAGTATTAAAATAATACCCTTATTTGTTCCAGTTAAGGGGGTTATATTTTTATAAGGGTAATAAAATTTGCATTATATTTAGGATTACTTAAACCCGTTTAGTGCGGTTCTAGGACTTAAATTAGAGTTCTAAGCGATATGTCACAAGAAGCAAAAGTAAACTAAGAGTATTCTCTATGTTGTTGATGATAGGCCGTTTTGAATGACTATTATTTCTTAGCTGATGTGTCTAACAACGTGCTCTGAACGAATAAAAACAATAAATATTTATGTTTTTACTTTACCTAAGTTATCACGTTCTTATATACTTTAACGTCATTTAATTATATTATCATATCTCCTAGGTCTCTTTAATACAATACTCAACCTAATATACTCAAGTTATGATGTATATTTATTATAATGTTCATTTCTAATGTATAAATAATTGTAATGTACATTTACAATTCATATTTAAAATAACCTAAAAATTGCAGATCACATCAACCTTGAAGTTTTTTTATTAATTTTAAACGTAAGCACATCACAGGACATTCCAAAGAGTCATTCCACGTAAAATGAGACTTAGAAATCTAGTATCTCAGTCCAGTAGCAGTAGAAAAGCACCTTTGGGGGACTAAAACCACTTTCAACTGCAAAACGTCCCCGTATTTGCTTAGATTAAATACATAAACCATTTTATACAGGCGGAGTGGTATTAAAAATGCAATTTTACTCTGTCTTCCAAGAAAGAAGTATATTTGGCTTTCTAAGAGACTTAGGTGTACATAGCTATATATTCATACATAAATACACATCACGCCTGATTCCCTGTAGAGGGGTAGGCAGAGATCACGGATCCCCATTTGTCCTGATCCTGACAGACCCCTTTCGCTTTATTGACATTCATACATCCTCTCATACACTCTCGGCGGTTGTAGGTACTCCTAACGTCACCTTTTTTCTATATATTCACGTCCTTTAATCCCTTTAGGGGTGAACGGAACCTTCTAAATATTCCTAGGTTAGGTAAGCTTGAATAATGTTCAATCAAATGAAATAAAGGTAATCACATATCTTTATAAATTTATCGTGATTTGACCCGGTTTTACATAATTAATAAAATGAGTTCAATATTAAAGCTAAAAAGTGACCTAGGAGACACTATATCTCCGAGGTTCTGCCCACACCGAAAGGGATTTAAGGACATGAATGTATACATGTATTGTTACAGTTAAATTTACGCATTGCAAATACCTACAAGATTTATTTACCCCAATAGTTAGACAGTATACCGAAAATACGAGAACACGTATATTAATCAACGTCACGTGTAATATGTTTCTGAAATAAGTGAATTTATGATCGCATTCACATGTACTGACAGTGGCGCGGTTCAACGTAGGGCGATGGAATAGCAATCTAGGTATTGTCTTTAACATAGAGACTGTGTTTCAGAGAGAGGTAGGCAGCAATGAGGGAATCTATTTCACCTGGACCTGACAAATCACTTTCGCTTTATTGACATCCATCTACAAATACATATACACGAAAACATCTTCTAAGTTACTTTTTAGGATGAATATTGGGGTTTGTCAAATGGAATATTGGTGACAGGATGCAACCCTATAGATTCCATTTACCTCTAGTCCCTTAGTCACCTCCTACGACATGCCATAGTTCAATCGTATAAATTAAGAAAATATATAATATTAGTAAATAAAATATATTAGTGTCCAATTCTATTTATACTATAAATAACTCTAATCTACAAAATAATCAGCTAATCAATTTTCGAGTCTCAAATCAACAGGGGCCTGCAATTTTACTTTGAAGTATGTATTTAATCAGACCCTTGTTTTGTTTGGCATCCCTGATTACCCTCCCTGCGCCCTACTGCGTGATGTATAGGAAAAAATATTCGCAATAACTACACCTGCTGTTTAGTTATTGGAAAAACGAAATTTATTTTTATTAGAAGCTACTTTGAGATAGTTTGGGACGTGGAAAGAATGCTAGTATGTAGCTGTATTTCTTTAATGTTTTAAGGAGTTACTAAGGGTTTAATGCTAAGTGGAATTAAATGGACGATGGGCTAGCAACCTGTTACCAGTATTATATATTACTGTTGCGATATCCGAATAGCTAAGTAAAGTTGTAGTAAAAATAGAAGAGATATTCTGTATTACCCCTCTATAGGGAAACGGGCGTGATGTGTTTATATGTATATATTGTCTCTCAGATAATATCAACCCCTAAATGGTAAAATAACTTTCTAATACCTACGTATTCCGATAGATTGAAAAACCTTTTGTTGTATGCATGAAGCTGTGTCGGGTGTGAGTTAAGCAAGAGAGATTTGTCAGGATCGTTCCAGGTGGCGATCGATAGTCTCTGCATATTCTCTTAGGGACGTAAAGGCGTGAATATATTATGTATGTACTAAAGACTATATGTTAGGTTAGTCAGATACGACATTATTATAAACACTAAAACCTCAAGTCTCAGCTTTACCATAACAATATCCATTGTGGTACCTATTAACGCAGGGTAATTTTTGCAAGCACCTTCAAATGCCCACAAGTTAAGGGAAGGCTTCGAAAATGGCGTTACCTAATTACGAGAAGGTCGCTTTCGGCTTACAAATAGTCCTGGCCGAAAGTCAGGGCACGTAGGAGTTTATCCCTGCCTCTTAAAGTAAGGGTGTGGTCGTATTATTCGCGTAATTGAGCGACATATACATATATGGGCATGTCATCAAAACTAAAATTCAACATCTTCAAAAATTTAAAACTCGTCACAAAAAAAAATTGTAAATGAAAAAAAGAAAACAATATTTCCGATGCAATGTCAGTGTTCTGTCTTCTGGTCTAAGAATTATAATTTCACTAAGTATTTTTAGCAAATACATTTAGGTAGGTATGTTATTCCGAAATGTACTGACAGATAATAAGACATAGTCTGATATAAACTATAATATCTCTTATCCTTCACTTACAATATTCAAAAGAACGTAGATAAATTATTCTTGTAGAAGGAACGTGAATTTTAAGTTCCTTTGACTTTTAAGTTGTGTTAAGAATAATTTATTATATTTAAAATATTGTCTATCTATCCCTAGTAGCGTTAATGTAATCACATATGTTTAAACTATCATAACTAACAATTATAACATTTACACACACAATATTTATTTAGAAAACGGCCCAACGAAATTTACCAATGTGTATTCGTCCTAAGCTTGACATAGGCGGGGTTTTAGCAAAGAATCATTTACCAAAGCTGCTCAAGTACGTGTAATCGTGGCGTAACGAGCCCTTTAATTGTCCTCAAGTGTCTCTATGCCGACTGAATAATTATCACTCGTTTTCTTTGCGCTATATGCCGAGAGTCTGACTTAATATGTTGTTTCTTCTCGGTACGTTTAAGGAGTTAAGATTACTGATATTATATTATTTGTATACTAAAACTCTGTGTCGAACACTGGTTAAATCTTTGTATTGAAAAACTTAAGGTTCCAGGTTCAGTCCTTACCAAACTTAAGCAGTTAAATGTTTTTCGCATATTAATACTCGTATATTCGTTCATAATACCAGATATGTGCATACTTGTGTCTATGTATAAACGCAAACGATTTGAAGGTCTATGAGTGGCGAAATCCATCAGATGTACCATTGAGAATACATTCGGGAAGAAACCTACTGATTTCCGCCATAGGTGATATTCTGTGAATGACATAGTTTACGATCTTATGAAACGTCCAAAGATTATACCAATAAACACACTTGATGGTTTAGCTACGAGTCACAGATGCCTGAAATAAGCCCTAGGGTTAAAAGTACTTTTATTGATCCCTAAACATATTTTAGTCAATCAACTTTGGTCTAAATTGAACTTCCCAAAGAAACTCAACGAAGTGAATTCTGGAACGAACAAATTCTTGACGGATTCAATCAATTACAATTTAAATTAGAAATGTTTGGCGCTAGCGGAAATGGGCAAATCAGAGCTTTCACAAATAAACAATTTCATTACGATGCCAAATTTATTTGGTCTCTAAGATAATTAATCGGCCGCCATATTTTAATCCTAAATTATGTATGTAAGTTCTAAGGTCTAAATAGAATGTAGCTACTCAAAAGTACTAAGGTCTGAGTAGAATGTAACTATCTGCTTTGGGCCCTACAAATACTATTTCCAGTATACAACAAATATATATCATTCATTATCATCATCAAAAGTGCTGCTTCCACATTTATGTATCACAGAATATTGATGATAGGGATTAAAGTTTCTCAAGACCTTTAAGACCTTCCTGAATATGGTCGTAATAGTCAAAGCATATTTGTATGGAACACCACTTGTCATATCGCAAAGGACAATCAACCCTGAATTGAAAATGATACGAATAAACTCAGATTACCTCGGAAGAGATACATATTAAGAACCTTGATACCTCATTTCGTAGCGTCATATCGTTAACCATATTGAATGACAAGTTACCTAACTTTCTCCAGAATTACCCCTTGTTTACCCATTATAACACAACTTGATACACCGCCTACACCCCTAAATGAACAGTAGTACTAAGAATGTGTCGTCACGTTCAATATTATGTCGAGATTTGCGAGATAGCGGAACATTCGCCGAAATGAGATGGGGAAACTGCGAAAAATAAGCGTCCTTGAATCCTCATTTAAAAAGAGCTTTGTGCCACACAAAGAATTTTATGAAGTATAAAAACAACCGAGCCTGCCTTTACTTAACTAATGCAATAAAATGAAAGGACCTGTTTGTTAAAATATAAAACTGACTAACTTATAGACACAAATGTCTTTGGTCAAAATTCATATTATATTTTTCTATAACGTGAGTAATAACTGGCTAGGTTAGGTTGTTTTAGGTATTTCGGGCAATAAATATGAACATCATGAATAAATACATATTATTAAATTCCTTAAATCCGTTGAAAAACTTCTTCGAAATTTACTCATACATTATATATCTTTTAACCTTTCTATAAAAGACAAAAAAGTCGATTTCTTTTTGTCTTTTCTTCTCGTCTCACTGTTATTTACACTCGCAAGTACATACTCGTACCTTATTCATAAATAAGTTATTAGGATTAAGGAAAATCAGTGAGTATATGGTTCAATGAATTCGGAGTCTCGGGAGCTTTTTCCTTAGGCTCCGCCATTGTTATCCTGAAATCTGGAGCAGAGCTTTCTTCACAAAGGTTCGTCTTAAAAGAGTCCTTATATGTAGCCCGAGGTGTTAAGATGCAGATAATAATCGCCTATTATTCCCCTATTTGGGCGGCGGGGAAAATTGTGTGGAAATATTTCCATTGTAACGTTTTTATGAGGGTTTTGTATAGATGTATAAATATACCTTGGCATAGGGTTTGGATATAGATACGCTTTTGTGTGGTACTTTAGTGCGGGGTTTTGTATGGGATGAATAAATTATAATAAAATAGAATATAGGGTAGTTTAACCTTAGTACCCCCATATATATAAATACCTATAGTGAAAGTATCCCCAGCGTCAAAGGGGATATGATGGATAATTCTTTAAGCATAAAATTAAATATATTACATACTATTTAATGTAACAAATAACAGTGTCAACTTATCTACTATAAAGCTCATACAATTCTTAAAGCTTAAGGACGTAAATGTATGAGTACGCGTATACCTAAACGCAATACCACCCAGTGTTTTCTTTTTTTTTCTATATATTTCTAAATACACCATCCAACCTACCTACTGGCTACTTTAATAACCCGCATATTACACTTAACGTACACAAACACTCTATACACCCTTACAAAGAACAAAGACGGTTCTCGCCACTACCCTAGATTCCGTATGTTGACAAAGCGTATAATTCACGCTACATTTCATAAGATGCATAGACAGAGACAAGCCTAGCACCTGCATACGACGGATACCTATTCTGGTTCTTAATAACACTGCCTACCCCTTTAAAGGGAGATGGGCGTGATGTGTACGTATTTGGACACTTTAGACATATGCATTCACGACAGTATACCCCCTTGGGGGTAGTTAGAGGTTTAGTGTCCATTAACAACTGAGCATGGTGATTGTATTTGGTTAAATGACAAAGATATCCATTAAAGTCCTGAATATTTATTGTATGGTTAATTGAACGAAATGTATGTTGATACATAAAAGGGCCCTATAAAGGTTAAAATGTTACAAGTAAATATTCTATATTTAACTTATTATGTTACGTAGCATATGTGGATTAAAATTAATAAATAACATTTACGTTTCTATTTGTCTATTGGCCGGTTATTCTTAAGTTGGTATGCAATCCAACTTAATCTCAAATTGAATGTCAAAGTGATTACATCTCATTTATTGAAACATCTGATTACCTCACTAATTTAAACGACTAATTCTTTTAAGACTATTTATTCCCTATTGTACTTTAAGACCAACATTCTACTTCCTACAAAACTTTAAACGTACAAACTTCGCCGAATTCTAAGCAAACTTTTTATCATAACTGAATCGCTTAATGCTCTTTTAACTTTCAGAATACACCCCCGTGAACTCTTTCAGGGTGTTTCAGAATGAAATATGTGTGTCGACGTGCCAGCAAATGATACAAGCATGCAAGATAAGTTTGGTTGCACTAAGGAGACTCGTTATATCCTGAACACATGCTTTCACGATCATTAACCCTTGTAGAGTAGTTAGAGGTTAAAGTGTCCATCTCTGTAATATAGGAAGTAATTCTAAGACCAAGAACAAACCAGTGTTGTTGACAATACTTAGGGTAGTCAAAGGTGAAAAAGCCCATCTCTGGAATTTAGGAAGTAATTTAATGATCAAGTCCAAACCAGTGTTGGTGACAATACTTATTATAACACGCGTATACCTACTACCTACTACTACGACTAGAGTTTATGGTATGCATCTCCGTGATTACGAAGGTTGTAATTCTATGGCCACCTAGAACCCACGTGTTGACTAAATGTGACAGGTGGTAAGCCGTGTCGCTATTTACAAGCACAGACTACATTACATGTTCAGGGAACAGGTAAGTTTCTAAACGAACGATGTAAATATTGTTAAATAATTTTTACATATGTATGCAGTACACTACGTGACAAATCAGAGAACTAGTAGGTTTTCTCATACCGAAACATGATTACCTACCCATCTAAGTAGTAACCAGACTCACAACAACAATAAGCTAAATATAGCACTATAATACACTATTTCTCAAACAAAACTTCATCTTAAAACATACTCATATTTCATAGAAAGATTCCAGATTTCGTAGCCTCCAATTTATTTTCGTAACGCCCCCTCTCGATAGAATATAGTAATCTGTTTATCTTATTCCGAAGAGAGATTGATCTGTTGTAATCTTTATCGGAGGCTGGGTTGGGTTAAACCTCACGCCTTTCTTTAGTAAATTCTTACAAAGGCGATGAAAATGGTTTGGGATAAGGTCTGTTGATATTGTTCGGAATTTTCTCACTCGTGCCAAAGGAATTATATTTTATTAGGTTTAGGCTTTGTCCACTTTTATAAGACAGTATTGATTGTTGTGTAGTGGAATATTTTGAACATTACATAAGTGTTCTCAGGCTAGTCTTAACTAAGAAACTTAAATATTGTTTTAAAAACTATGACATAAGATACTATATATTCCACGATCAACAACCCTTGCAGAGAACTCTGTAGTTCATTAATCACCACTTCTAAAGCATTTTTTACCTGAACATTAGTACCAACGTACGCAAATACTGTCAATATAAAAAATAAATGAATAATAAAATCAGTGCTGCTTTAAAACGTTATTCCCTATCCCTCTATCGTATTTAACACCGCACTACGCCGGCCACATTTAGTTCAAAAACCCATACACACAGCATCACATCATATTAGATGCCCCCATGTCATTGAGTCATAGGTTATCATTATTTATTTATTACATCCGTTGGCATGAGAATCAAGTTTTCTGATTGACTCAAAGCCTGAGATGGAACGACATGCGAGCAGATGATTGATGAGAAATGGTATGATACTCTACGGTCTTTTGTTTTAGCTTAATCAATAATCATACCGTAATGTGTTACGAAAGATTTATAG
This sequence comes from Leucoptera coffeella, assembly GCA_030578115.1. NCBI lineage: Eukaryota > Metazoa > Arthropoda > Insecta > Lepidoptera > Lyonetiidae > Leucoptera > Leucoptera coffeella. Next base: position 149,605 of record JAMBLF010000027.1, on the reverse strand, counting down.
TTGCAGCCGGTATTCAGTTCGTTCACTTTTGTTTATGTTTTGGCACGTGTTATGGTATTTATTCATACGTCATTCGACTTTTGTTAAGATCAATGGTGGATTTCCTTTATTTCATTACTTCACTGATATTTATGGACTTATGGTGCATATTTAAGATAAATTACATTACACTATAAGTCTATGTCTATCATATAATATTAGTATGTCACAGTAATAAAGTAATTTATCATTAATTCATTCATTCCGGTCAAAATTGAAGAATACGAAATGAAAACAAAATAAAAGTTAACAAGAATATCTTATCTCCTTAAACAAAAGTATCCAAACTTTATTGACATCTAACCTTCCAATCCTTCAGGAAACAAGAAAAATGAAACACCACCATTGTAATCGCCCAAACTTTTAAACGCCGATACCAAAATGTTCGACCAGCCCAGCGGTTAATACTCCGAAATAATCTAAAGCATCTTCAATCATAAAATTCAAGATTACGGGGAAACTCAAAACTTTTGATAAATGACCCTTAAGAAACCAATGAAGGGAGTTTGGAAGGTTTTCATTAAAAGGAAGACAAAAATAATGGTTATTTATTAATAAACTTTGCATTAACATCGTTATTGAGGTTGCCTATGAGATTAAAATACTTAAGCCATATTTTAACGTCATATAGATGTCAAAGAAGCTAAGAACATTATATAATCGGAGTGTATAAATCGTTGCAGACAATATAATTATGTCCGGTTACTCTTTAAACCACTACGAAGTTCTGTGGGATAGCATTAATATGGGACACGTTGTTAGCGCTTTGCAATATATCTATTGTTTTGTTGGAGACATTCTTTTCAAAATCTACGTAGTGTGAAGAACAGAACAGAATATATATCAGCAAAGCTCAATGGGTGTGTGAAGCAAGAGAGATTATTTTCAGCCTATCCCGTTGGGGACGTAGAGGCGTGAAAATACAGATGTATTATGTTATAATTTCCTATTGTTTATATTCCTTTTACCTAGTTATTCATAATTTATCTCGCAGTAACCCATGATAGACTGAAAGGAAACCATCCCTCGTAACACAAGAGTATATAAGTACTCAACACATTATCTATTGCCACTACATGTACTCATAGACTAGAAAGTACTGAACACAGTTATTGCATACATAAATACATACATACACATCCCCATCTGTCTCAATCCTGACAGACCTCTTTCGCTTCATTAACATTCATACATCTTCTTATTGCCAGGCTTATAAAACAGTAACTCACCTTATAGTAGGTTCAGGAGACCCTCCAGACGTGGAGCAAGACAGCTGGAGCTCATGGGACTCCTGGGCGTGAACATGGGGCCCTGGCGTCACCACTGGAGGCTTAGGTGGTATCAGCACCACCAAGTTATAAGCCTGGGCATGTACCACGTGACCAGAACCACCGGCTTTGACTCTGCACTCGAACTTCCCGTTATCTCTCTCGTAGGACGAGTTGGAGATCTTCAAATCGTACTTTCCTTCTTCTGGCGTGTAGAGGACCCTGTAAAGAGGTTTTGGTTTGTGTTAATGATCATAGATTGCGTTATGTGTAGCTTTGAACACGTAGATACTTTCGTTCATGATTTGGTTTTTAAGGTGGAGAGAATTTTAGAGACGGGTTATTAGACTTAAGAATAAACTGTATCATATTATCTGGGGCATATTTAAAGGACTTGTAATGGTGTTAATATACAAGTAGTATACGGTATCTGTGATATTTTTAGAGTTATCAACAAGATTATGGTATATTAATGACATGTAACTAGCTCATTATTTAAATGATTCATATTTTCCTGACTCCCTAATCCACCCCTTAAACTATTAGTTAGAAAGGTGTACTATTAACAAAACATTTACATCTGAATTAGCTCGGTACCAAATGCTAAAACTAGCCAATTTCCCAAGCAATATATTTATAAGGTACATAAACTTCCAGGGGTGGAGTGATGCATGCAGCACATCATTCTCTTAATAAAAGCGGAGATAATATTGTGAAAGTTCTGGAACTATGATGGTCCTGCATTTTACCTCGTTACTGAGATAAATGGACACAGAATGTGGATTTTGTCTTTATATTTTTATGGTACAATTACCTAAATTGGATAATATCTTTATACTATATTACGTACACGTAGTAGCCAATAAGACATATGACAGTCAGATAGACGCCATATTGAAAAAGAGTGACGTTAGAAGTACCTATAACCACCGAGGTTGTATGAGAAGGAGTAAGAGTGTCAATGAAGCGAAACTGGTTTGTCAGGATAGGGACAGATGGGGATCCGTGATTTCTGCGTACCCTTCTACAGGGAATCAGGCGTGGTGTGTATGTATGTTATATCATGGTTTGATTTTTTGGAGAAGAGTATAGAGGAAGAATAATTTTACTGCTTTTCTTCTTTGCCTGTCATTTGAAACAATTAAGGGAGTATGACAAAAGGAATATATATGAGTGAAGTGGAAGGACGGTTACGTAGGGGCTGGCCTAATAAGACATATAACAGTCAGATAGACGCTATATTGAAAAAAGGTGACGATAGGTGTACCTATAACCGCCGGGAGTGTATGAGAAGATGTATGAATGTCAATGAAGCGAAACTGGTTTGTCAGGATAGGGACAGATTCGTGATTTCTGCCTAACCTTCTACAGGGAATCAGGCGTGATGTGTATGTTTGTATGTAAGGGAGTATTGTATGTAATAACTCTATTTATTAAACGGGCTAGCTATGTTTAACATCACATTAACTTATTCTTCAAGGGTTTTGTATTAAAGTATCGTTCCACCCAAAGGGGTTAGAGTGTGTGTATAATTGAAAAAGAAATACACATCGTATAAAAGTTAATTCAATATGTATTACCACTTTGAACCATAATCTAAATGCTATTAATTCAACCCAAATGAAATGATGGAGCCAGCTAAACAGCCGACAACTTCGTCGCATTTTAATAAAAGTCCGAAAGCGAATTAATGTCTTGATGGAAATAAAGTAGACAGTTTCTCGTCGTCATAAATAATGCAAATAATAAGGACCTGTCACAGGTTCTTCATAAAAGAATAAAATATCTTCTTCTTCTTTGGGTGCCATCTCCTATCGGAGGTCGGCTATCATTGAGGCTACACGATCACGCGATGTTGTCGCTCGGAAGAGTTCTATATTACTCGTGTTGAACCACTCTGCGAGATTCTGCAGCCACGACGTTTTTCTGCGGCCAGGCCTTCTTCGACCTTCAACTTTGCCTTGCAGAATAAGTTGCAGTAGATTGTATTTGTCGGCGCGCATAATATGACCAAGATATTGCAGTTTCCTCCTTTTTATGGTCTTCAAGAGCTCTAACTTCTTATTCATTTTCAGTAAAACCGTTTCATTTGTTACACGATCCGTCCATGATATTTTCAACATCCTCCTATATATCCACATTTCGAATGCTTCTAACCGTTTACATAACGTCTGGGTTAGTGTCCAGGCTTCTACTCCGTATAACAGGATTGAAAATATATAAGACCGCACTAAGCGGCATCTCGTGGAGAGTTTCAGATTCCGGTTACAAAGAAGGTGATTCATCTTCATAAAAGCGCCTCTGGCTTGCTCTATGCGACATTTTATCTCTACACTCTGGTCTTCTTGGTCGTTCACCATACATCCAAGGTATTTATATGAACGGACTCTCTCAAGTGGTTGGTTTTTAACGCTTATAACTGCAGACATCTGTGGCGTACGACCTACGATCATGTACTTGGTCTTCTTTATATTGATGTTCAGACCGTTGCTAGCACTGATCGACTCAACACGGTTAAGTAACTGTTGTAGATCTCCCATAGAGCTAGCTAAAAGGATTGTATCGTCCGCATATCGGATGTTGTTGAGGGGCCTCCCGTTTACAACGATCCCTTCGGTTGCATTCTCAAGGGCTTCTGAGAAAATCTCTTCGGCATAGAGATTAAATAGCAACGGCGATAAAATACAACCCTGTCGCACTCCTCGTAGAATTTCCACATCAGCGGTAAGTTGGTGTTCCACGCGTACGTTAGCGGTCTGCTGCCAGTATAGGTTCTTAATGATGAAGACGTCTTTGGAATCAAGGCCTATTTTCTCGAGGATCTGAATCAACTTTTCGTGTTTTATGCGATCAAATGCCTTTTCATAATCTATGAAACAGACGTATACACATCTGTCCATATCCCAACAGCGTTGCATCAGCACTTTATAACCAAATAAAGCATCCCGCGTTCCATAGCCATTTCTAAACCCAAACTGTGTCTCTGAAATGTTATCTTCGCACTTTCTGTATATTCGTTTATGGATAACTTTAAGGAAGATTTTCAGGACGTGGCTCATTAGTGATATGGTGCGGTACTCGCTACATCGTTTTGCAGTGCTGATTTTTGGCAGAGTAATGAAGGTGGAATGGAGCCATTCTGAAGGAATTGTGCCGGAATTATAAATAACATTGAAGAGATTCACAATGACATCTAGATGGTCGTATTCTAGCAATTTCAAAACTTCCACGGGTACTTCATCTGGGCCTACGGCCTTACCGTTCTTTGCAGATTTTATTGCATAAGAAATTTCATCTTTTGTGATAGGGGGTCCAGTTAATTGTACATCTGTGCTTAAATGTTCCCCTCTTTGGTCATTAAAAAGCTCCTCAACATATTCTTTCCAGATCCTTAGACGGTCTTCTATACTCATGGCGTAGTTGCCATCTTTATCCTGAAGAGTAGAGGCTGATCGTCGTTTTTTCTGCCCAGTGAGTTCGTTTATCTTCTTATACATATTGAAGGCGTCATGTTTGGCTTGTAACTCTTCTATCTCTGTGCATTTGTCATTGATCCACAAATCCTTAGCCTCGATACATTTCCGTCTGATCTCTCTGTGAACCTCTTTATATTGCTTCTGGTCTGTATGTTTTACCAGTCGTCTCTGTGTCATTAAATCTAGGATTTCCCCTGTCATCCATTCTCCTGACTTGACAGCTTTAGCCGGCGTGAGCATCTCCTTTGCTGTGTTTATAATAACACCTTTGACATCTTTCCAAACTTGTTCTGGCGAGGTTTTTGGCGTTTGAAGTTTGATTTGTTCCCGTAACTCATGGAATTTATTATGGAGGGCACAATGAAGCTTTCTCTTTATGTCCTTATTCCTAAGTTGAGAAACATCAATCCTTGATGACGCCTTTGATGGTATCAGTTTCTTTAGCTTCGTGGTAAAGACTCCCAAGAGAGGATTGTGATCTGCACCAACATCTGCTCCCGGATAGGTTTTAACCGACTTAAAACTGTTACGGTACCTCATGTTGACTAATATGAAATCTATCTGGTTTCTTATAATATTTGTCGGAGAATCAGCAGGGGATTTCCAAGTGTAAAGACGGCGTGGGGGTAGCTTAAAATAAGTGTTCATTACTACCAGAGATTCTTCTTGACAGAATTGAATGAGACGATCTCCCCGATCGTTGCGCATGCCCAAGCCGTAAAGCCCGACAACATTTTGAATAGGACCTTCACCGATCTTAGCGTTAAAGTCACCCATGATTACAGTACACTCTGACTTTTTTAGTTTGGTGAGTACGGTTTTCAAGTCCTTATAAAACTCTTCAAGAATGCTGTCATTTTTATCTGCAGTAGGTGCATATACCTGGATGATGTTTAAATTTATAGGTTTTGCTCTAAATTGTAACAAAATTATGCGGTCCGATACTGGTAGAAAGTTAATTACTGTTGTCTTAATATGCTTTTTGATCATAACTGCAACTCCGTTTCTGTGATGTTTGTCGTCGTTACCACTGTAGTAGGTAACGGTATCATCAGTCGTTTCTATACCGCTTCCTTTCCATCGGGCTTCACTTATCCCCAGTACGTCGACTTCGAGTCTCCTGAACTCCTTTTCTACGTTTTTAAACTTCTCTTCCTTAAACATGCTTTGCACGTTCCATGTCGCAATTTTTATGGCACACCCGGGGATTCTTAGCACCCTCTGACCATTTAAGGTCTGCCGGGGACTGAGGGCCGTTGTATTTTTGTACTGAGCCATAATGATTTTCCTGGGAAAAGTTAATGCGGTGGTCTTCCCTTTGCCTTCCGCATCGCTGTTTGTCAACGTAGTAACAATAGTGACCCTCGACTGTTCCAGTCTCCGTAACTTCCACTCTCGGGTCTACTGCAGACGCAGCTGCCCGCTGCAGGGAAAGGATGTGCTTATTTACTGGCGGCACATACTCGCCATGTCACATGGTAGTCATTGAACGCATGTAGCATTTTATATAAATATAATAAAATATGGATCAGTGGAATTAGATAGGCTATAAACGGTGTTTTTGTAATGGATATCTTAAACTTTTTGTGACTGTGTGGTGAAAAGTGGGATATAAGTGACTGAAGATTTTTTTAGACACCAGTGATTATTCATGGCTTTGACTATCCCAACTACCAACCAACTACTTATAATCATAAACATATAAATGCAGATTTTTAGATACAATGTATTTAACGACTGTAAGATAACTATAATAATATACAATCGTTTTAAATACAAAACTGCTATTAATGAAACGTAAGATAAATTTACGTCTCGTTCACGATCAAAACCAACACTTGGTGTAGTCAAAAATTATATGACTACCATCAATTGAGCATAAGAATAGTCTTTAACTACTCAAAACCTATTTTTGTGTACCAATCAGTATCCAACATAACAGGTAGCAAACCATTCCGTCTTATACAGAAACTTATATAATAATCATAAATAAACACATAATATGACTCTAAACTATCTATTAAACGCAAATACTTACTGGTAATTACTCTGCAGCGGAATGTTGCCTATCGCCACATTGTCGTGCATAGATGGCGTTGTTCTAACCCAGTAGTAGGTAAGGGGTTCAGCTGATAAGGGTTGTGGAGGGAACCTGCAGGCCAGTATCACGTTTTCCCCTTCCCTCGCATCCCGAGGTTCGTCTGTCAAGGCTGCTGCGACCACTGTAAGAGAAAAAAATGTTAATATATAGTTCGTAAATTTACACTAGATGTCGTTGGTAGTGTTTGAGGAGTTGGAGGGATTAGGGATAAAGCTAGGCTATTTATACTCTGTAATAATGGTAGTGACAAAAGAATGATATTAATGCACTGTCCAATTAATGCTTTCGATACTGTGATGCAATTCGCCACGAAAGTGTCGGTCGAGTATATTAATACCAGAGCAATCTTATTACTATTCTAATGCTAAATGACAACCATACGTTTTAAGTCTTTAATTCCTTTCAGAATGTACAGAAACTAAAAGAGAGAAAATACATGCAATGATTAAGTTGTACACTCCCTTACCAGAATACGATTTCTGTCTACTCCTCTACAGGGAAACAGGCGTGAAGTGTATGTATGAGATTGAAGATATGTGTATCCGTGTAAAGGCCGGTTCAATGCCCTTAAGATGCATGACGCATATGTTACAATGAAGTATTCACTTTTATCTCTTCTCTACATACAGCATCTGAATTCCAATATATGCATAACATTCTTAAACTTTGTTAGATAATATCGTTACAGTTTTATAAATTATTGATGGATATATTCTTAGTCACAAGTCGACCACATTATTCAATAGCTCTATTTCCACTAATCCTACCAAATACGAGTAGAAAAGCACCTATTTACAATCCCACTTAAATCCCAAAACCAACTTTTAACTTAATTTCAAACGCAACATTCCATACATTTGTTTACTTTTAAAAAACCTCAACTGTCGTGGCTTGGAGTGTCTCTCGAACAGCCAGTCGAAAAACTTGCCTCGCTTTACGGTAGTGAGGTCTTTGAACTTAGTCGCGTGCGCAGACAAGCCTTTACGACTTAGTTCCAGCGTGGGTAGGTAGCAAGAGTACTTTCACAAGGTTTAATTAAGGCTTTGTTTTGGGTTAGGTGTGTGATTTATGGGTTATACAGTAGATATAGTAGTCGTAATAATATTAATATAATAAATAATGTATGTTCTTAATGCTATATCTATACTATACAATAGACACATACAAAAACTGTGGACAGTATTATCGCAAAAGAATCATGTGGACTATCTATTCTTATATACATAGTTAGTATCTTGTTTTAACAGAGAAAAAAGCGATGGCAGCTAAATAAACTATAGACCCTTAGTCATCTTTTACGACCTACAATAAGACAGCTGGTAACAACCAATTTAGTCCCAGTCTTACAAAATTCGCGAAATAATTACTCTTCAGAGCACAAAGGAGAAAAGACTACCCCTCTCGCTCTTACAAAGCAAATGCAATAATAATAATAATTCCTTCAAGTTGCATTTGCGGTGCATTTCTCCGGAATAGAAAATAATATGGGAATGGAATGGAATAGAATGGAATAAAATGGAATTTAGAACATGTAAGATTCTGCAATATCACGCTTAGAACACAAAGGAATATGAAATTCTTATTGTTTCCCACTTTTGACGGCTTGTTAGATTGTGACGTAGATTGGAAGCTTCCTACCAGTTGGTAGTAAGTTTAGGAGGTGACTAAGGGACTAGGGGTAAACGTAGTCTATTGAACTGTAAGCCCGTAACGGTAACTATCATTAATTAAAGCTCCGATAATAATGCTAAATGTGAATCGAAGAGATATTATGTCTCCGGAGTTCTGCCCACTCCGAAATGGATATATGTAGACTGACATGGACTTGTTTGTTAATATATACATACATATATTCATGCCTCTACGACCCCAACGGGATAGGCAGAGATTATCGATCGCCACTTTGAACGATTCTGACAAATCTGTCTGGCTTCACTCACACTCATACACGTTCTTCTGATCTTCACACTAGTAACACCTATATCTTAATATAATAAATAGAAATCCATCTTAAACCTGTCTATAAAATCTGAATAGAAAAGCAGTTACGCCGTTCTTTCTAAATCCCCACTGCATACAACAAATACTAATCAAAACGGTCTGAACCGAATCGACAAAACATCCATTATTACCCTTTAATTCATGCGAAATCCGCCTCACATCGTATTAGCAATACGGTTATAAATAGAATGAAATATTCTGGCATTTACGCTCTTTCCGATCCGGAGTTAGAAACATCTGCTTATGTCAAAACAGCTGATTCGCTAACGTATGTTTGCTGGATAGGGGTGGAATAGTTGTTTACTTACAGCGGTTGGTTGCCTAGGCAACGAGGGCACGATAGATTTGGAATATCTATGGATAAAACTCAAAATAGTTTTGTATGAAATCCAGTGGGCTACGCTAGTAAATTGAAAATATACATTAACGTCCTTAATCCCTTTAGAATAGAACCTCAGACATATATTTTCTCCTAGGTCACTTTTTAGCATGAATATTGGGGTTGTGATGTCATATGCAACATTGGTGACAGGTTCTTAGCACATCGTCGAATTGAGCCCTTTTATCCCTATTCCTTTAGTCGCCTCCTACATGACGGGAAGACTGGCAGCTAGTTAGCATTCTTTTAACGTCCCAGCTAGCACGGGACATATAACAGACATATTTAGGTGGGTTTTACATAAATATAAATACACGAAAGAACTTTAATATACATCACCAATAAATCATGGTACAATCAAAACGTATTTCCGCCATTTTACCATAACATAATAACGGTAAACTAATAACACGTTCCCTATGGGTTGGAAATAACTTTTATAACTACCCTCATATATGCGGTAAAAGTTAGCACAAAAGAAAAGCCCCATGAATCATGGAAAAGTTACCAAAAGCTCATAAATGGAATAGAATAAGGTAAGAAAAGACTTGTAGTGGTATGGGGTTATATGGGTATAGAATAGCTGCCTTACTTCTGGCATTCCTTAGCAGTCATTCAAAAGGTATTTTGAACATCTACATACATCAGCATACATACAAACCACGCCTCTTTGTCCCCAGCGAGATAGGCAGAAACTTTCAATCGTAACCTGGAACGATCCTGACTAATTTCTCTTGCTACAGCACCCATTAACCTTCTCATACATGCTCTTCTGTTCTTCACACTACGTACACCCGCCTTAATCAGTATTTTATTATGACTACAGTATTAAAGTAATAAACCAAATATCTAAACCCAGAAACAAAAGAAAGTGTGTAATATTATACACATTTAATATATATTTTCTAATCCGTACTAATAATAAACGTAAGGGAAAACTCTCCAGAACATTTTGTTCTATCGTGATAATATGTTACTTAAAGACGTGTATGTATGGTTTAAAGTGAAGCTAATTAAGCCGCGATTGAATTAACCCGCAGCACGAGTCTTAAGTGAACTTAATACGTTGGTTCAATTGGTAAACGTATCCCTATTTAAATATAACAAGTAGACAGGCAACGAAAAAGAAAATCTTTTTGTGGTTTTAAGCTGGACGCCATCTCTTTTTGAACAGTTATCAACATGAGTTTTACGATTCTGTGTAAAATCACTTTATGAACTGCACAAAATTTTGCAAGATGACTAAAATAGATACTATATGTATGTAGTTAATAAAGATTTACTTATTAAACACGCAATTTAAACTTAGTTCTCAATTAGCTCATATCTCTTTGTAAAGCGCTAAAGATTCCACATACGAGCACGAAAGTTATCAACTTATTTAGACATATTTCTTAATGGAAAAGTTGCACCAAACTTTGCTGTTTCAAAGTTAGGACCCTTTTAAGGTAAATATTTTCAAAAAGTTCAACAGTCTTGCTAAGAGATGGCGCGCGCACATGTTTAAGTGGCGGCCGAGTGAAAGTAAATATGCTTTTTCATTTTAAAAATACACATACTTTTTACATGGTCACGTACTGTATTTAGGAAAAGGAGATAAAACCTTTTAGTTAGCGTCTTTCATGAAGACAAACATTCATTACTGCCCTAACGTCCATAATCTCTAAGATGTCGGATTGAACAATAAATACAAGAAAATTTTGCTTATAGATAATAAGAATATCAGGAATATTGGTGTAGAAAACACCACAAGAAATCCTAATGTCCCTTAGTCGCCTCATACGGCATGCCACGACGCGGGTTAGCAACATTCTATTCAATTCAACACGGGACTATACTATTAACTACATTGTTATAAGATAAACGATAGCAGCCAAAGCATTGACCACGAGTTCTTTCAAATGCAACAGTTAATTGGTATTATGAAACCCACGTCACGATTTCTTACGCACTACCAGTTTCTTTGCTATTTTGTTAGCTCTAGGCATGGGACTAAGAAATTCAAATTCATAATTTTATCGATATTATATCATTTTATCGTTAAAAATATTTTGGTCATTGTGATGTAAATGAAACTCCTTTGCAGGCAAACAGATGGACATAAGTGAAATGCAATAATATATTCTTTACATACAACATAAAATATATGTCTAGGAGAGGGTTCAGATACTTACTCTCGTTAATATTATATCGGCTAAGATAGGAAAATATGAGTAAACTCAACTTGTGCTTTTAAGTCATTTTTCAAAGGCCTAGGCTTTTTGCCACCTATATTAGAATTAATAATAATCCCAATAAGAAATTTCTCAATCTTCAACGAACCTCACATAAGTTTAGAAACAAAGACAAATCAATCCCATAGTTCAGTAATACCGCAGTAGTAGCTCATTGAACTATACGATACATCGCGTCGGTCAGTCGAACAGTTCATAAATCTATCGACATAGCGCGGGACAACACTAACTTTAAGAGCGAAACAATGCACAGTCACGAAGTGGAGCACATTCTTGGACCAATAAATTAAACTGTGAAACCATACGTCTATTTTGTACGCGAGCTTTTACAAAGGAAAGCTGTGTTTGCTTGTATGAAAGAGGCTAACCTTTAAACTTTTGTAGAGTTTTAAAAAGAGTTAGACCTTGCGTGACACTAGATTGTGTTTATATCGTTCATTATATGATTTACTTGTTTATTGTTTTTATTGTTATATAAAAAATGAGAATTGACTCCTAAATGATAGTTATGTATGTACATATATTCAATGCTGACTAACATTAAATTTACGTCTTAAAGAAATTCTTGTTCTTTTAGTAATTTAGTAAAGACTAAGTAGACTAAAACCAAGTAAGACTAAGTATTGAAATCCCTGACACGGCGCATTCGTATATGAGTAGAATGTTACTTACGATAAACCTTCCTGTTACTTTAATTTGAAATAAATTCTATTCATTAAATAATAAAACAAACAAAGCCACGTCACAGCGTTAGTAGTTATTTAATGTTGTTTTAGTTTCAGCGGGTCAGGGTTTTAAGTAATGAGTTGCCCGGGCGATTCTATCGACAATTACTTCAGATTTGTTATTCTAGCCGAATTGAGCAAACAGCTCTAGAGTACCCGCCACATACGGTGGCAGTTGGAGGCGTCGCCACAGTCGCGTAATCCAGTGTTGCCAGTAAACACGCCAAAACTAGCACTCACTGTGCCATACGGTTCGATACATTATATTGAGGTTTCATTTGTAACGATCTTAAATAAAACAAATTAATATACCAAAGTCAAAAGTCAAAATATTTTTATTCAAAATAGGCCCTATCATAAGCTCTCTTTGAAAGTTATTTTATGATCTAAGTACAAATTAAAAAAACTATATATTGACAAAAGGAATATATATGAGTGAAGTGGAAGGGCGGTTACGTAGGGGCCGGCCTAATAAGACATATATGTAACAGTCAAATAGACGCTATATTGAAAAAAGGTGACGTTAGGAGTACCTATAACCGCCGAGAGTGTATTAGAGAATGTATGAATGTCAATGAAGCGAAAGTGGTCTGTCAGGATCGGGACAAATGGGGATCCGTGATCTCTGCCTACCCCTCTACAGGGAATCAGGCGTGATGTGTATGTATGTATGTAAAAAAACTATTTCAAACATGGCACTGAGCATTGTCTTTACATATTTTTACCGAGGTTAGTTCACCAACCATTTCGGCTGCTCAAGATGCCACGTCATGAAGACCACGACCGCTCTGATAAGAGCGTAACGATTGAGAAGAAGAAGTTCAGCGGAGACCCTTGGAGAAGAACTAACAAGAAACTCCAGAAATCAATTTATTATAATCACCCTTAACAAACATACATACTTAACAACAAACTGATGACCTGAAAAAGGTCGCTGGTAGTGGTTGGCTGAGGGCCACGAGTGATCGTGTTTTGTGGCGTTACCTTGGGGAGGCCTACGTCCAGCAGTGGACTGTCATAGGCTGATTGATTGATTGATTGATAACAAACATAAAAATTACAAAGAGTGGGCAAAAAACACAACGCTGGTAATACTAAATTTACCTTTCATACAAAATAACACGCAATGGCGGAAACGTCAAATTTAGTTCCAAGTTTGGCTACTGCCTCCTTATGTGGCGGGTACTCTACTTAATTTATTTCTAGACAAAATCTTAAGCTTATTCGTTACACAAAATATAGTCAAAATAATGGAATTGTTTTGACGCTTGTGTTAAATACTTAGTCTTTCAAATAGAGTTTAAATGTGTATCTATCTATTTTTAATAAATAAATGTTATATTTTCTAAAAAGCCCTGACAGTATAATATCTAAGAAGGTGAAATATCAAGAAACTTTTTAATCTTTTCGACGACAGCACAAAGAGGTAACACAATAAGATCCAAACCTCCTTTATCAGAAAGGAGGATGGTAATGAAATCCCGCCTCATTCCTAATTATCGCCTCTGACGGGCCGTGTACGATAGAATTACTTTTTTTTCGTCTACGCTCGAAACAACATAATCATAGCAACAAAGCCTTCTTAAATGAAATAAAACATGCGAGAGAACCCATCCATCACGCCAACTATCATGATGAGTTGAAGGCTGTAAAACAACTTTCGACCGGCTTCTTAGAAATGGGGAGTTTTGGAATATGTTGTTCGTTGTCTGTGTAAGCAGTATGACTACTGTGTATATTTATAGTTGGTACAAGAGATGTTGTTGCCAGGTTAAATAATAAGATTGTTTAATAAATACTCAAAACTTGTGATAAGCTAGATCTTGCGTAGATCTAAGTTACTGTTTTTATTCTTTTAAGCAATAACTTAGCGTATCTATCAACTATACTCTATAACTTACATAATAACTGAATCACAACCTATGTATATTAGAATATAACTAGATATACGAGTATTCCCTCAAAATAGCGTGCAGTCGGTTGACGTTTTCCAAGATGGCGGCCTAGTGATTTAAGCCGCACTGGAAGTAGTCTGTGGAGGCACAAAGCCCAGATAATGGGCGCACGTGTCTCGGAGAACCGGTTGGACTGGTCTCTGACCGAGAACGCAGTGGGCACGAACCCAGTCGACCACAGATTTTGACCAGACCAAGCTAGAGGTAGAGTTATTGTGTTAGATTTTGAGCGGTGGATATTTGCAATCACTTGTAGAGTAAGCTTTGGATTTTAAGTGCTGTAGTCCAGAGTTTCTGGTACGAACGTGTGCGAGATAGAATTTTGAATATAATTCAGATTGTCCAGTACGTTCATTTTAGATCTAGGATTTGAGTATTTATGGTCGAGTATAGTTTTAAAAGATAATCAGGGTCAGAATGGGCTCAAACTTTTAGACATGTTAAGTCCTTCAAACCTCTAATTACTTCTAAAAGGATTACCTATGCATATGTATGTATAGAATATAAATTTAGCAATTCAACCCTTCATACAGAACAGCACAATCCTACTCTACACAAAGCTAAAGCCGTACTCGAAACATAAAACCGTACAGATACAAGTTCCAATAACTAAATCCGTCAGTAGAACCCGGAATAAATTGTTTCCACAATAAACCTTCCCGGATTCTATTCACATGGAATTTCCCGGACAATTTGTTTACACCTAACAGCATTCCTTTATAATGCACCCGGGTAACACAATAGTAGTCTCGTCTATATGTAATTGAATACATACATACAACTCTAAAGGATACAAGAAGAAGAAACATGAAGACTACGATCGGAAACAACAAGTATTTTCATTGCGTTTATTGTTGCTGCATTGAGGACTTATATGTGAGATAATAAGGAACATAGAGATCTATATAATATAAAGTAGATCGACAAAAGGAATATATGTAAGTGAAGTGGACGGTCGGTTACGTAGGGGCCGGCCCAATAAGACATAGGACAGATAGACGCTATATTGAAAAAGGGTGATGTTAGAAGTATATACAACCGCCGAGTTTATGAGAAGATGTATGCGTGTCAATGAAGCGAAAGTGGTATATCATGATCGGAAATGGGGATCCGTGATCTCTGCCTACTCTTCTACAGGGAATCAGGCGTGATGTGTATGTATGTAGATCTTTGTCCTTCTTGAAACTTTTTATTTCAGAAACATAGGTAATTACTGATTCTAACACGTGAGATTCAAAAGACTAGATAAGTGCCGGATAAAACGAACGATTCAAATGGTCTCTCAATCTACATACATGAATGCTCAATCGTTTGAAATACTTATAGAATTTCCTAGACCTTTAAGTTACGTAGCTGTAAATAAAACTTCCAAGTATATAAGATATTCTTCACAACTTTTACAATTTATTATGTCACAATAGGTACCTAACATTCCTTCGAAATTTTGGAGATAAGCTCAAGCGTGAAGCGTATGTTAGTATAGAAAATAATACATTGAAACCTACCTATCTTTCTAGATAGGTATTAGTGTTTATGACGGACGATGGGCACGCCACATGTCATGTTGGGTTATCTGGTGAAACGTGGGTCATAAATGAAAGACCTTCACAGTTATTACTGTGGGCACTCAAACAACCATGCGAGAGATATTGTAATACTATTTTTTTCGTTGTTACTTAGTATTCAGTTTATAAATGGAACTTTCCTATTTCTTTCTACAAATAGGGTCACCTACTACCATAATTAACTAATTAGCCGGACAGTATCGAATAGTATCGATGCGTTAGACATATTAATTAAAATAATACGCCGTGTCAACCCTATCATTTAAGGTAGGTAATGTATAATTCAAAATTGGAATCTAATTTCGTCATAACTGAGTCATTACTTTTAATTACCAGGGTAATTATGAAGTTAGAAATAATTTGGTCGTGGAATACAATTTTCTTTTTTTGTGCCTTTTAACGTAAAAGAAGATAAATATACATTTGCTTAATTATACAATCAGTTTCAGTAACATATATAATATCATATAGAAAGACATAACAAAAAGTTCAGAATAACCTATTTAAACCACTGAACTTAACATCCTAAATCACCTATTTTCCTTTATCCAACAATCCTTTCACAAACTCCTTACATTCCATTAAAACACCTAACTCTTACAGATCAATTATTCAGTTAATATAAACCCGTGAACGCTAAACAACAGTCCGAATAACCATATCACATTACAATGGAACAGAGTGAAGTAATCAGCGAAGTTAAATTAGATACCCCACTGAAGTTCATACGTTTCACTACGCAGTTACATCCGTCTACATGGCGTGTGGTTGTTTATGGTCTCTATTTAAACCTCGGTTCGGGGTTATTGTTAATAGTCAGGTTTTAACATCGTTCCTAGGCTTGTTAAGAATAGAATACCTAGTGAAGAGGGAGTAACTTAGTAGGTATACGGTAAGAGAGAGGTAGAAATATATTTCATTTATTTCGATACTGAAAAAAATATTTTTGTCCTCCATACAGTATTTTCGGCTGTCCTAGATATGTTTTTTTCTAATAATATATCATGGTATTACGCCTCATTTATATAACTAAGACGACTCCCTCATAACTATCCTTCCACTTAACCCACTTATTTATTAATCATGCATGCATACTTAATACATTCACACGTCTTCAACTATTTACCTTAGCGACCGAGGTCCAAAATCTCAAGTCCGTAGCAGCACAAACCCATCTGTCCAATTCTCAACTCAACATCGGTTATAAATTCGATTTCTCTTTTTTAAATGAGCCCCGATAATTACGTGGCTTCGGAGTAAGCCCACTTTGGTTCGGGGGCGAAAGGAAAAAAGATGTGAAAAAAGATCAAATCTTCTAGGGGCCTTACTACGTCGTTTTCCTTTTTCGATTCGTGTCGAAGCGAGAGGAAGTTGCCTATAAAAAAGGGTTAGGACGCTTTTTCTATTACCGAGATGGTGTTTAGAATAACTGTAAGTTTAAGTGGTACACGACTTGTCTTTTAGGAAGATTGTTAATTGAAAAGTTTGGAAACAATAAGAGTAAATCGATGGATTCGCGTGCAACTTTTTCTTGATTGAATTTGGAGGTTCTAATTTAGTAATCAATACAGATTGTTTTTCAACTATGCAATTCATATATTTTTGGTATTGTTTAGCTAGACAACTGTAGATTCATATTTTTTAATATTTTTTAACTAGACAACTGTAGGATTTCATTTCGATTTTGTAAGCTTTGAATGTATATATGCCACTCAGTCCGTTAACAATTTGACATACAAACGTATTTAGTTGATAACAAACAATATCCTTAAGAGCAAATATTGATAAATCTCGAAATATCATGCCATCAGAGTGATATCGCGTTTCTCAGAACCAAAGGCCCTTTTTCGTATAATTGGCCCTCCAAATCCTCACAAATTGACAACATCCGCGCGGTAGGAGTATTGTGGCTCCATCTATATTTGCTCAACAAGCAATTCGCATCAAGGCTTAGTAACTAACTGGGGTAACGAGAGATCAAGGAACAATATCTAACGTAATTAAGAACTGTACTGAAAACAATGAACCATATATGCTCAAATGCTGACAATAGGCATTTTCAACTCACTATACAAAAGGGGTGGTGTATGTTTGAGGTGGTATGAAAAATTGGGGTTAATAGAGATGGAGTATTAGAGGGGTAGGTAGAGATCAAAGAACCCTACTTTTCATCAACTTAGCTAACCATAAAATTGACAGAGTTTTAGTTTCTAGTACGTACCAAAAGGAATGAAACGACTTAATTACATAATATATGAATAATTTTCTTAGAATAATATTTTTTTAATTATAATAATTTTCCTAAGAAGACAAATGGGGATCTGTGTTTTCTGCCTAGCCCTCTGTAGGGAAAAGGACGTGATGTGTATGTATGTTTACCATTAACAACTCAAAGGTTTTGTTATAAGTTTTATTAATCAAAGTGTAATATAATGTGATTTACAATAGACACTATCTATCCCATATCTCTAACTGCCCTGTTACCGATACAGTCGTGATATATACTTGTATCACTATTAAATTAAGTAAGTAAAAGTGGGTAGTGTAAGTACATCATTGAATTAGAAGTGAGTGTGAAAGAACCATTAATAAAGATTCAAATCAAAAAATTGATGTCAATAGACAATACGATGAAGCACAATCGATTAAATTTGTATCGATACTATCGAGTCGTAATGGCATATCGATTCGACTCGATGTTTATCTTTTGATGGAGGTTTGATTTAGAGTGTGTGTTAATTATAATTACCTACTATTAAAACGTACATATGAGTGCATTACAATAATAGTTAGAAGTACCTATCGTTCGAATCGGGTGCTGCCAGAGGACCAGTGCTGCAGCCTAGCTGCATCGTATACTAAGGCAGCACCTTTTCACTGCATCAATGGTTTTCATTCTTGATGTTTATTGTTTGTGTGTTTAATGTAATTTGTGAAGTGAATAAAGTATTTTCTTTCTTTCTTTCTTATAACCGCCGAGTGTGTATGAGTGTCGTGCTCTCTGCCTACACCTCCCTTTTTAATATTTTTATCTTAATACTAAGAAAACCTGAACTGGATCTTTCTTCTTCCAATTTATTTCCGCAGCATACCTGTAAATAATGAAATAAATATTAGTTTTAGCACATGTACCAATACTATTTATAATACGGGTTCGATTCCCGGTGGAGGCAGAGTTAACAACTACGCTTTTCAAGTGCTTTCCAGCCTGGTTGTTGATTATATATGTAATTATCTAAGAATAATAGTGTATATATTTATTAAAACTACGTTGACTAGTACCCGTAACACAAGTCTTAAATGAACTTACTAAATACTTCCTCAATTGGTGTAACCGTGTCCTAAATTATTACAATAATAAATTATATTAAGTAAAAATGGCGTGTTTTCGGTCAGCAGTTTAACATTGTGCTCAAGTCGGAGCTCCATCAAATATTAGTCCATTTGATGAACAAACAGTGGAATACTATCAAGAATAGCATTGGATGCGAATACGTTTACGAGGTGGGGCGATGGAATGGCAAACAAGTGGGATTGGCTTGTTAAGGGATCTATGAGTGTTCGGGCGAAAACCGGGTATTTGTTCGTTATATCGGTAGGAGAATTAAGGCGAAATCCTGAGCTTTGGTCCTAGCTTTCAGGGATTATTGAAATATATAAATATATTAGTATAATATACCTTAATTGACATACATATGTGTCCGTTATATGTATACATACATCAAGACAGCCATACATATAAGTGACGATAATTTTCGAGGTTCGATTCCCGGTTGAGGCTGATTTAAGTACTACGCTTTTCTTATGCTTTACAGTCTGATCGTTGATTGTATATGCTACTCGTATACATGTTTTTTCTATTAATAAAAAGTTTATTTTTATTAAATATACGTTGACTAGTACCCTTAACACAAATCTTAAATGAACTTACCAAGGGGCGAGTTCAATTGGTGTAATCGTGTCCTAAGTATTAAAATTATGTATGTGAATGGGTGTGAGTGAAGCTAGAGAGATTTGTCAGGACCGTTCCTGGTGGCGATCAGTAGTCTCTTTTTTGTTTTGTAATTTAAGCGAAACAAAAATTACGAGATTTTTAAAGTAACATTTTAAACGAAATATGTATATACATGCCAATTTACCGTCAATCTACAATCATTCATTCGGATAAACATTTCGAAACCAACGAAGCACGCCCTTTTCAATAAATTCCCATTACAGCATCATTGCAATGCATTTCATTATTTTCATTACTACGAATTTATTAAATTTAATTCCGTCATTACAATCAAGATCTTAGTTTAGTGCTTACATAAGTCTAGATCAGTATGAGACCTTGACTTCCCATTCTAAATCACCTTTCAAATGTTAGCCTTTAAACGGTGTGTCACTTAGCAGTGTTTGTGTGAAGCCATTTAAGACTATCAAAACACGACGCATAAATAGGTTATGTAATGAAAAAGAGGTACCTATACATACATATACTCACATAATCTGCCTCAAAAAAAATTACTCTGTCATATGCAGACTAAATATCAGATTTGTAACTCAACTGATATAGAAGCGGTTATATAGATCTTAGTAAGCGGTTGCAAGTACATATATCTCAGAAATACATATACCGACGTAATATTATATTCACGGCCCTTAATCTCGTTCCAGACCATCAGAACCTTACATGTATTATACCACCACGGTCATATTTAGCAAAACGATCGAGATCGTGATTACATTTACATAATAAAGTGATGAGTGGTTATCCCATCGCCAAATTCGTTTTGCAAAGTTGAGCAGTCCTTGTCGCATCATTCCATAAGGGATAAAAGACAAGTAGGTAGAATTAAACTGTGTCCTAGACTAGCATGGAACTAGCCAATGATCTAATAGATATTATTAAAGCCCCTAGTCCCTTAGTCGCCTCCCACGTAAAACTCGGAAGCTAGTCGGAAGTCTTTCCCAATTTACGTCTCAAGAAAACAGAAGTTAATACACAAATGAAATTTCCACAGCGCCTGAAGATAAACTAGCAAATATCCAGTGCTTTAACTCTGAGTGCCTTTTTGGCTTTTTACCAAAGTCAATTCAATTGCGTACTTAGCAAATAATTGCTTGACAAAGCTGGTTGGGGCTTAGTCCTGAGTAATGTAGGTTCCGGGTTCAATTCTATTTATTTCAATCAATAATTTCATATCTCGTGAACCGTATACAAATAAATAATAAACACTGATACAAACTCTTACTTCGAAAGGGTAAATGAGATATTTATATTTTATGTGCATACGCGTACATAAAAATCAGATCAAATAATAAATAAAATAAAATTCACTTTATTCACAAAGACTCAAGACCAACGACAACAGAAACAAAACGGAAAACAACAATTTGATGGAGAAAAGACATCTAAGTAAACTACTTTCGCTTCATTGACATCCATTACTCAAACATACTTAGTCATTATATAAAAACAAAAACAAACGCATTCACGACCATTAACCCTTGCGGGGTAGTCAGAGGTTCAAGTGTCCATCTCCGCAATTGCAAAGGTAGTAATTCTATGGACACCTCGAACCCACGTGTTAACCAAATAGTCAGTACTCAATGTGACAGGTGGTCAGCCATGTCGCCATTTACAAGCACTAACTATTACCTGTTCGACGAACAGGTAGGTTTCCTCACGATGTTTTCCCTCACCGTATAATTCGATGCATTTCGTAAATGTGTTTTTATTACGAAAATGTACATAGAAATTCATTAAAATTCATTTCCATTGGTACATGCTCAAACGGGATTTGAACCCTGTACCCACTGATACAGAGCCAAGCCCCAAACAACTGAGCTACGTCGAATTAGTCATTATATAACATGTAAATCTAAATTCTTAATCCCTTTCAAGGTGGACAGAACCTAAGAAAAGATAAAAAGAAATTTTTGCATTATTATGTCGTATGAAACGTTGCGAGTACAAAAGTATATATCGACGCTGTTCCGACTATTTGGCTAACGAGAATTATGCAAAATGTTCAGGAGATCCATTTAAAGTGATTTTTTCTGAAGAATTGTTATAACTTCTTTGTTATTCATCACAGTTAAAAGTGATGTACTAGAAAGTTATAGTTGTCATTGTTATCTATATACTCAGCATTACAAAAAATACATAATTACTATAGTTTTTGAGCAAATTTCTCGTTAGACATTTTAACCTAATTTTGCGCCCGGAAAAACAGCTAACTACTTTAGTTCAATAGTATTTCTGCTTGGATAAAATAACTTATATAAGGATCCAAGTCAGTTTACTAACCGGAATATTGCATTAAGAGATCAATCTAATCAGTACTATTCCGAGCAAAAAACTATATGAATAGTTTATTTTAACCAACTATCCAGACAATAGACTATACTCACTATAAAATCAGGACTAGTCCCTAAATTCTACCTACACTAGCAAATAAAACAAATTAAATAGTGGCAAATAGGGTTTTATTTGTCATTTGGGGGAGGCCTATGTCCAACAGTGGATTGATACAGGCTGATGATGATGAAATAGGGTTTTATTAAGAGAATTAAACATAATTAAAATAAAAAAAAACACTAAGAAAGTGACGGAGGAAATGAAGAAGAAGAGTTTTTAAGATCGTTCGTCATCTTCTTCATCTGTTTCTCAAAGCTCTTCAACGATGCAAGGTTTAGACTCCATCTGTCTATACTCAGCATGAAATCTAGAAGGTATTATGCCTTTGTCACAAAGTTGAATTAAATCCTGTAACTTCTTTTCAGGTAGGGGCAGTTGTTTTTTATAAATACAAAGAGATTTGTAGATTGCTGTTTTGATTGGTGGCACTAACGAGGTCCCCCCGCAACTTTGCATAGTAACAGATATTGACTTAAAAACGAATTCAAAAATATAAAATGCCTAAAGCGCAACTAATTGATTAATGGAAGACATTTTAAGTTGACTAAAAGAATTTAACAAGTTGTAAACAAGAAAGATAAAATATCTAACTATCTTTCTTTTAGTTTAGTTTTTTCTTGATAATAGTTTAAACTACCTTTATTTAGATCATTATATACTTATTATAAGCTTAATAAACTACTTTCAAATAATAACGGAACGGAAAAATGACTAACGAGCTTATGTTATAATTCCCAAAGACTGGAAAAACGCTTAACGTGCATGTAATCTATTTTTTTAGGAAAGGAAAAAAGGTTAATGATTTAAACATCAAAATTGAATATCCATCTAAATAACTAACAACACAAAATTCATTTTTCTTTAGTTTTTTTGGCTGTTTTAGGTAATTTAAAAAAAATAGATTTATGAAACGTCTAACGAAAAAAAAACTAGCTCCTATCGTAATGAAACCTACCTCATTAGACGCAGAAAATTCTGCTGATTCCGAATATATATATAACTCAATATGTCAAAAATAGCTCGTTAGCCAAATAGTCGGAACAGCGTCGATATATTTATACATACCTATATGCTATATATCTATTATACTATGTACTATAGTCAACCAAATGCCAATTTCTTGTACCCTAGATCTAGACATCCGAAGCTTCGTTCGCCAAACTAGTATTTGGTTTATTCAGCTTACAGATAAGTCTAGTGTTCCTATTTCCCACTATCATACTGAGGGAGTTAGTGTTAGGGTACACTAGGGTTTAAGTCAGTATTCTAGATGTGTCTAAGGTTTTATCAGATATAAGGAACTAGTCTCGTGAGCGACTGGGATTGAAAGAGAAAGTCAGCTGTTATGAAATGGAATGAAATGCTTTTTATTCAAAATGAGGATCATAAATATCACTAATTGACAGTCAAAAAAGAAAAAACATTTTCACATGAATAATTGTAATTAAAATTAGAATTGAATAATGTTCGAAAATTGAAATAAATCTTTTTAAACTATTTGCATTTTGTAAAAAAATACCTGCAGAGAAGGAATACTAGGAAACTCTGCAGACATTATTCAACACAAAATTCATTAATAAATCTACGTACCCTCTAGGTACTACCATGACTATTAATTCCCTAATTTACTCTGTGTCTTAACAAAAGGCTAAATGTGTTTGCACGGTTCTTTAGAACCTATTGTGCTATCTATTTCTTCAAGGATTAAGGACACGATTCGTACATACACGATTAGTACATACATATATAAATATAAGTCTGTATGTATATGTATATGTATGTATGTACATGCTATAATCGTTTCGTTTTCTCATTTCGATCTTTATTAACATTGTGTACAAAAAAATATTTGCTCGAATCTTTCAAAATGACTTACTTTAATATCTTCCTATTACATTTAGACATACTTTTTTGTACATTTTCTCTTTAGAAAACAGTGTCAGTGCAACCCCAGTCTTATCGTATAACCCCAAATCAATATCCCAACAGATCCCGGCCCGGCCAAAGGGTTGAAGGGCTACATTTTTTATCCACCTTTGTTATTTCTCTGATTGATAGTTCACCCCACATTGGCTTTACGACTTACTTCCTAAGCCTCGGGATTATTGGGAAAGAAAAATGCCTAAATATATAAAATATATATAAATACAATAATAATAAATTTAGTCACGACTCTACGTACAAAGGGTAGGCAGATAGTGACGATTGACACTTTAAACTAACTTGGCAAGTCTCTCAAACTGAAAGTATTTCTTTTGTAGCTTTATTATAGGTCATGCATCAAATATATGTACCTCTTGATATAAATATAAGTTTCAGACATACACACACAATCAAACCTCTTTGAAACTTGCAAGCAAGAAAATCATACACCTCAATAAATTATTTCTAATTTATAATTACACAATGTAACTTAGGATGCAATTTGGTGAAAACGGATAGGCAGATTACTTTAGCGTTCTGCCTACCCCAAAAGAGATTACAATCACCCATGCTTTACAGCCTTTGACCGGTCCATACAAAGTACCAGCGTTTTCGTAATCCCTGCCTGTATGGATGCAAAGCAACGTGTGAATAGCTTGACAGTACAAGCATAAAATAGTTTTACTAGTTCGGAAACTGTTTTGTCAAAGCGGAACAGGATTGGCGCGTTCAGTTTAATAGGGATGGGCGTTGAATAGTTTTTACTATCGATAAAATTGCGTAGAGGATAGCCCTCGAGTGGTGAATTAATATTATAGTTTTAAGAGATACGCGCTTTATACTCATGATTAATATTATGGTAAAAATACTTTCTGATACATAAAAAGAATGATAACTAGATGCCGTTCTTCCCTGTATTTGAGTAGTGACTAAGAGACAAGGGATCTGTAAAGTTTATTAGATGGGCTAGCAACTACTCACTAACATTCTACATTAAAGCCATCACTTCTTCGAGGTTGTGATCACCTCGAAAATAATTTAAGGACATTATCTAGTAATAAATGGATTAAGTCGATAGTTTTGAATTATCTGTTCAACACGTGGATTTGAAGTGTTGTCTTACTTCCCAGGTTTAAAGGTCGGGAACGCGATTTGTTTGGCTTTAGTCGATAGTTTTGTATCGACATAAACATGTGGGGACATCACTATGAACGGCGGTTGGTGTCGCTCCATTTAATAGGTTAGTTTTAACTTAGTCTGTGATGTGAGAAACCGAGTTATGTGTTTAATAACTTATTAACTTAATACCCCGTTTCTCTGCGATGTAAGTGAATGCTTTCCAATCTGTTACCTTAGCTAAATACATACATAAATATATCTTAGCCTTTACTTCTCTACAGAAATATACAGAGACAATCGATTGACACCTAAGTCAAATATAATGATGAAAAAACCTCTCTCTTATGCTTTTCTCATTTGTGCTACGTAGTTAATTAGATTAATTTTAAGTAGGCACACGACTACATACCACAGTTGTAGTAGCTTATTATTGTATAAATTAAAGCATTCAAATTATATTAGACTACAACAAAAAGTCTAACCCTAAAATCAGACGATTACGCTATTAAATTTCACCTACTCAAAATTAACGTTAAGCACTAGAATTTTCTAAAGACAAAAATATACTAAACTACACGTAAACCTCTTAAAACCAACCATTCCCTTACATTTCATAAAACGAGACCACACACTAAAGAGTCCATGACACATTTTCCAAACTCTTTAAGTAGCACTTCCGTCAGTGTGAACAAGCCCCGTCCTGTGAAAACGCGGCTTTAGTCTCTGGGCGGTACTAATCACTTAAGAGGGATAGGGGTGTTTTGGAATTTTAAGCCCCGGTGGCAATATACGTGCTTTTGTATAAACGACTTGTTGATGTGAAATTTGATGATGTTGATAAGTGGTTAGGTGAACGAGACTAGGTTTAAGGGTGGGCTAGGGTACTTAAACTAGTATGTTATAGGAAAAATAAATAAGTAATTTCAACTTTTATTTAGTATTAATAGACAAGTATTGTCGGATAAATGTTTTGACCTTTGATGAATTACGAAAAAATGTACTTATATTGAAATATTCAAAAATTTGTAAATTAGTTTAAATAATACTTATGTGTTTAATTTTTTTATGATAAGTAGGTAAATGTTCTATTAAAAAAAATAAAGTTAAATACAAGTAATGTTACAGTGAAGGAAAACACACACATCGTAAAGAAACTTAAATACCTTTACAAAATTGTAAAACACCATGAAGAAACATGCCTGTGGCTCTCTAAAGAATATTTGTAATCAACGACAGAGTCACAACCTATCACGTACAAATTGTATAAGGTCAAAAGTATTCTTCGAATGACTACATAACAGCGAAATAACGATAAATATTATAACTTACATTCCCTTAAAAATACATGCGAAGCTATATCACTTTTATAGTGGACTCGAATCCGTAATTTTAACTTTTTACAAATTTGCTGTCATTATGTTAATATAGCGGTATAAAGCAGTTGCTAGGACATCATTCATAAGTTTCCATTAACTTCTATTCCTTTAGGGATGGACAAAAACTCAGATCCATAATGTAACCTTTATATAAACTATTTTGATATCGAGGCTCATATACACTAGTCATTGGTTGTTAGTTCATCTCTCAATAATTTCCATTTACAGATAGTCCACTTAACCCCTATAGACATTCCGAGAAGAAAGACAGCTTAGCTGTTGTATTTACAGCCCAGATAAATACTACTAAAATAACTAAATACTACTAATTTCTCTTGAGACTGCTACTGTGTCACCTTTTCCCTAACTAGGACGAGATTCCGATGAGCAGTAATTAACGAGGCAGTTTTCACATGAAACCCAACATCCGAAGCGGTGACAATTTCCTGAACATGCCCGCGGTTAAGTCCAGTTAGTTAGGAGAAAAATCAATGAGTCGCGAGGTCGGAGATTCAGTCTACTGACACAGTTGCTTAAGTTTTTTTTCGTCACTTTTTGTGTTACGTCTCGTGTAAGTTTGCCTGTTCGGTCATTAGCTCTGAATCGTGATTGCTATAGTTGTGAATACATTAAAGAGGTTTTTTGTTTCTGTTATGTTTTGTTTTATATGTGTAATAAGGTATATAGGGCAATAGGATGATTTGAAAATACCGTTACTTTGGAGTAATTTTACATAAGTGTAGTAATTTACGAAGTACTCGCATATTTTATAAAAACTAACTTGCGTCTACGATCACTTTAAACGACATAATAAAAGGCTCAAATATTAACTTTTCATAAGCCAGTTTATTGAGAACCATATGAAAGTAGTAACTAAAAAGCATTTATAACAGTAACCTCCTACAACCTTCAAAATTATAAAACTAAAGTCCAAAAAGCCCACAAAACAGCGAGCTACATATATTAAGCCCCGCACAAGGTAGAATAGTAAGTTTTAGAATGTCGATAAAATTCCTATCGGAGGTCACATCACCATTGTTTCGTTACAACACTAACGTGAACTGTCGAACACCTCAAATCCCGCCATAGGAAAGATTGTTATCAATAAAATAAATTGATTATGACATAGTGGAGATTATATCTGTTATTGTTTTGACAAGTTTGACGAAAAACGCTTTAAAATATTTAATATACAGGTTCGTGTAAGTTTAGGAGGTAAATATAGTGTTGGGTGACTGCCTTTTTTATCGACATGTCATCACTACTGCAATCTAGTACAGTAGAACTTTGATAGTACCTAAATATTAAGGCAATTTCATAGATATTACATTTTCGTGATTCTATCCACCCAAAGGAGATAAAAATACGTATTTATTTGTAACATTTATCGTAGTTAACCTAATAGTCAATAACCAACATGAGAGGTACTAAGTTTGACAATTTTCAAAGACCAAACAACTATCTTAAATCACAGGTATCCTTACGATATTTTCCTTACCATTTCTACCTATTCTACTACTTCTTACGTGCATATATTTATTTATCTATCACCAGTTGACAGTAAAAACCTCAACCGGATTCAAAAGCTATAAGAATCCCAAGAATAGGCCCTCTCTTTCTCTCGTCCCATGCGAGACAAGGACAGCCACAACAGGTTAAGGCTCCAAACATTGACATTCGCAAGCAGAAAGCCTGATTGACCAGTGCACCGTTATTGACACACAAGTCTTGTTGGATAGGCACATAAATACACACAAGTCTTCTATGCCTTTCGATGGAAACGTTAATGTAATGTTAAATATATATAAACTTATATGTATAAACGTGTATTTTATTTTATTAAAACTTACAGCTAATTAGAAACACATAGATATATGTACACAGTATGGATACTTACAAAGCTGTTTGGAAATATGTTATAGCGTGTATGTTATATATGTATATGAGGTATATGTTGCATGCATGTATGTTGTATTGTATGTATGTTAGACAAAATATTAAAAGAAGTCTAAGAAAATAGTAGTTTAAAAGGCTTAATACATAATTAAAAATATAAGAAGTAAGAAGATATCGTGTCTATCTCCGTAATTTCGGAGTTAGTGATTCAATAGTTTACTGTAACCCACGTGTTAATCTGATTAGTCAGCACCTACATATGTCACTTAGTTAAAATGTTAATAGTTAAACATCTCAGATTTGAATCCGAAAACGCAGTTACTTACTTTAATCCCCTGCCTCAAGCAATATTGTATTATAAAACCATTTCATTACGAAATAATTCACCATTTTATGCCATTAATTTAATTAAGAAGCATCATGAATTTCGCTGAACAGAATACAATAGTAAAACAGATATCAACATCCATTTAATTTACCTGACAGACACATTCGTTGTTTATATATACGTAGATATATACTTTCATAACGTGTACGGATCGCAAAAAGAGTGAAGTTTAAGGGTAGCAATAATGACGTAAATTATGTAAAGAGTTTTATAATAGGAAATGCATCATAAACATACTTTACATACATATAGGATTACACGGAAGTTTACATATTATACAGACTTCCGTCTATTAATATATTTAGACTTAGAAGTATAATATACTACATATAATGTACTACTGGTACTGTCATTTTTATCTTATTTTTATGTGAATGACATATTTATTATGAAATTTTTTTTTTAGTTTAATAAGTGATTTTAATATCCTTATGTTGAATAAAAAGAATTTCATTTCATTCGAGATACGATTAAAGATAGGCAATAAAAAACGTTATGATGCAGTATCAAAAGTTTGGAATTATGTACGATAGAGCGGCAAAAAGAAAAAAACATAAACTACATTAACGAGATTATGTATACACAATGATAATACAGAGTTAAAAACAGTCACGCTTTTAAACAGGAAATACCTTAACTTTCAATTATCTGTCAGTGTCAACCCTACCTTTTAGCTTAACCTCAAAATTCAGGGTTGGTCCAAAATTCATTGCATTGATTGACAGGTCACACCGCAGACTTCGTTTGACAATAATCAACTTACAACAGCCATTTTCTACACCATGAAATAGTAAACAAACACAGGTTTACAAATGGACGGCTTAAATTTATACATACGATCTAAATGTAAGTTGATTAATTTGCGGTGATGGACTCCCGAACTTCTGACTACCCCGCAAGAGCTAAAGCTCTCAAAGTGATCTGAAAACCCTTTCGTCACCATTAGCCTGTTATTTGGCACAAATTTGTAATAAAGTTAGTAATATTGGGAATGGTGTTTATCCTATTTCGAAACTTAACATAATTAGGTTATATTTATATTAAGACCTCTACTTCCTTATTCACCTCTTACTACAGGAGAACATTTGATTATAATCTATTAAAAGTAATAAGTAATTAGAAAATCAAGGGTACGGCTTAATATTCTAAAACAACTAAAAGACTAAAAGAAATCTAGTTGAATTGTATAAGGCTCTAGATTACGACCGGATACAACAAAAATAACGTCAAAAGTCAAGTACTAAAACAAAAAAGCGATACTCAACAACTTTCCTCTTTAAGAACAATCCTAGGAGGCTAAAAAGCTTCGATTCACCGAATACCTGTTCAATTGATTCAATAAGATTATGTTTTAGAATATTCAATGGCGATAGGCCAGCGAATTACAATAAAAATAAATACATTTCTCACATAAATGTCCTCAATAATAGGTGAAATTCGAGAAAACGTTCACTGAAAACCTTCTGACATCAAAATTTTAATGCTTGACAAATTTTTAAAGGTTTTATTTTGCCTATACCTTTAGCTTACACGGACATAACGGTGTGAAAATATTAATTATATAACATTAATCATGTAAATAATGAATAACATAACTACAGATCCTAAGATTATAACCCGATTCAACCGAAAAACTGCATTAGGTTTTTACTTTTATACAGTTTAATTGTCGCGGAGTTGGTAGCAGAATCGCGGCCCAGGTAATAAGATGGGGTCGTAAGAAAATCGTATATTTTTGCCACCGCCGTATTCTGGAGTGGCGGATGGATTTAACGAACTGGATAGAATTGGCAGGCAGCTGACTCTCCGGCGAAGCTGCGTTGTTAACTCCCTGTATTATGGAGCGAGAGGATATAAAACAGACGTGGCATCGAACGCCTCGATTCCACTTCTAAATTGGGAATAATTGATACTTGGTACATACTTTTAAAGTATCTATGTACATAGTTAGTTAGCGTGTAAGTTGAAGATTATTAAACGACTTATATGTAATACTACGGTGAGGGAAAACATCGTGAGCAAACCTACCTGTTCGTCGAACAAGTAATAGTTAGTGCTTGTGAATGGCGACATGGCTGACCACCTGCCACATTAAGTACTGACTATCTGGTCAACACGTGGGTTCGAGGTGTCCGTAGAATGACTACTTTCGCAATTGCGGAGATGAAAACCTGAACCTCTGACTACCCTGCAAGCGTTAATGGTCGTGAATGCGTTTGTCTTTGTTTTTTGTTATATGTATAGAATAATTAACATTGGAGACATTGGTAATAACATTTCAATTATTGAAAAGAAGCTTTTATTTTTCCGTAAGTACATACGTAAGTACATGACATCCAAATCAATTATTAATGAAGATATTTGAAAGTGTACGTGATGAATTATTAAGTAAACTCGCAACGACTTGGTTGAAGTCTTACTTAACAAGCTATCACTCTACAGTCAATAAAGACTCGAGTTTCTTCACTGAGAACCGAACTTCATAACTGAATTTTAAATTTAATCACACGCTCAATCCAGGCGATACTATTAAAAGTTCAAGTGTTCTCTTTTTATCTTAAACAAGACCTATCAACGCTCTTGTTATCGACACTTTATTAAAAAGCGTGTGAATAGGGGAGATCTAATACAAAACATGTGCGGGATCTACAAGGAACTTTAGAAGTATGGCTGTAAAAAATACTCAACATGTGGCTGAGTACCCCGCACCTCCCCTCGTAGACATATGGGAAGGGACATCCGGAGCTGTACAGGTTGGGAAAGGTCCTGCTAATCAATTCCCGAATATATGTCACATTAACAGGGCCTAACTCTACTTATGCGTTTTAGCACAAACGCAGTTCAATATAAGGTTAGTTATAGTGTGAAGTTGGTAGTGGATGACCAAGTGTCAAACTTCACCGTTTAAATCGGCAAGTGTCAAATTTCGCTTAAAAATGGCTTCACTTCACACTATTGCTGATCTGATATTTTGCAAAAAGCATTAGTGGACTAAACCCCTGATGTCATATGAAGCCATAGAGAAATATAATGTATGTGGCTGTCCAAACTTGTCATGTTTGAATATGAGAACCTATTTTTTAAATAATTGCAAAACTATGAAATTTACAGGGAATTTAGTAAAAGCTAAATTAGTAAGTTAAATTTTTGTGTAACAAAGGAATGGCAAACAAGAGGTGATAGTAATGTAGTTTAGTTGTACATATACAAAATAAATATTAGCTTTTTGAATTCACACAAAGAATATTGAAACTGTAAACATTTGTATATGTTTATATTACTCTTAACTGCATTATTCAACAATAAGTTCACAGATTAAATCTATGAAAATTAGTAACGTGCAAATGAGATTGTTGGTTGATTACAAAACATCCCGCTTTATATGCGATACAATTGTGCGAACATTTTGAAAACAAGTCGGCCATATTGTCTGTTACTGTGAGAACACGACATTGGCTCTTTCCAAAGAAACACTATGTTTGCAATCTTTAGAATAAACAAAACAGAAACGCCATTGTAATATACCTATTACAAGAAAATTTCTTTTTGTGCATACATACAAGCACATCACGCCTGATTCCCTGTAGAGACGTAGGCAGAGATCACGGATCTGTCAAACTACTTTCACTTCTTTAACACTCATGCACACTTGGCGGTTATAGGCACTTCTAACGTTACCCTTTTACAATATGAAGTCTATCTGACTGTGATATGTCTTATAGGGCCAGCCCCTACCTAACCG
This sequence comes from Leucoptera coffeella, assembly GCA_030578115.1. NCBI lineage: Eukaryota > Metazoa > Arthropoda > Insecta > Lepidoptera > Lyonetiidae > Leucoptera > Leucoptera coffeella. The sequence goes on along the minus strand of JAMBLF010000027.1, from coordinate 117,012 downwards.
CCCATCCACTTCACCTTTTGTTTCATTTTTGTGGCTGGAACCGTAATGTCAACATTGATATTTGTAGAGAATATACTATTAACTTACATACATATATACATGCCTCTATATCTGTAATAGCAATAGCAGAGACTATCGATCGCCACCTGGAACGATCCTGACAAATCTCTCTTGCTTCTCTCACACCCATTAACCTTCTCATACATGCTCTGCTGTTGGTACTTACGAATATATTTACAAGTGTATATTACTAAGCTATGATTATTATTTGATGTTTTGTATTCAGCGACTTTTTAACTTACATACAAAATATACTAAACATCTAATGATTATTCCTTTGATACATATTTTCATCGACTACTTACATACAAACACATAATAAACAAACCTTAAGCATTGTTGTCAAAACTAAAATAAATGTCAAGGGACACGACATATTCAGCCTAATAACGTGGAAATAAACGAACCATAGACCATTTATATCGTTCCTAATGACACTATAAAAGTTTATTTATCACACCTCCCTCTATCTCAATTAATATCGGGGTCATTTATCATAAACTGAAGGGTCATAATTAAAAAGGAGGCGAGCTACTGTGCCCCCATTAAGGTCGGTTTAAACGGGAGACCATTTTCTAAAAGCTCCGTTCATTTAAGTTCCACCGGGATATAAGAACTAATGACTTACGGAGAAATGATGATCGGTAATAACTCTTCCTGGAAAGCCGGTATTGCATTCAAATGTTTAATCAAGCAATTTACGACAAAAAGAGATGTGTCGGAATGGCTTATCTCCGTTTTTGATGAAAATTAGAAAGTTAGGACTGTTTTATTACCCTTTATTGAATAAATTGAGAATTTTATTACTCTCGTAAGTACATTGAGCCATTAGGAGATGAGAATACCCACCTCCGCTAACAGGAAACTGAAGAGTGAACGGTATTAAAATTCCCTTATTCCTTTATCTTTTACCTCACTTTTTAATTATCCAGCTTATTAATTAGAAGCACTGATTATAAATAAGTGCTTTTATCGTTAAGAGCAGATTAAGCCCTCGTTATTTAATCAAACTGAATTATATTTAAATCTACGTCGTATTCTTTTATACATTCGGCTCTATGAAGCATTCACAAAATGAACTACAGATGGCATCTGAGTACCATCTCTACCTGAATCAATCACTATTAAATTTTATAATAAATGAATAACAAGAGATCAAAATGTATGGAAAATTTTCAAAGAAAGCAGGTAATTAAAAGCGTAACAAGAAAATCAGTTACGTTCATTCAAGATGCCGATACAGCTCATCGAGCCCTTTTCAATTTTCATGTTAAAGGAATCAGATGATTTGGCACTTTTATTGTTTGTGTAGCTTGAAAATTGCCCTCGCGATATTTAATGAAATGCTCGCAAAAATCCAAGAGAGCGTTTGATGTTGACAGCTGAGAGGATCTAATTTAGATCACTTCTTCGGTGCAGAAATGGAACTAATCATTTTATGACGGAACGATAATTTAAGAGAGAGAAAGTTTATATTATAAAATATACAATGAACGAAAAATGTACATGTAGAAGAAGGCGAAAACATTTCACTGATATTTGCTATCGACAACTACCGAAATAAACCTTTGCAGCCCAATTCATAAGCCACGAGTAAATCAGATATTCATGGAAAAGTCATGATCATTTATACTATACCTCTATCTACGTATATAAGGGTATTATGAATGCGTATTACGACGCCACTATGAAGATGACAGACATAATACGGGTGCAACGTATTCTAAAAATATGGCACGTGATGTGCAGAGGCAGATGTCGTATCATTTTTTATAATTTACCAATTAGGTAACATTTTGAAGATATTCGTATTGGTGAGGGATGGATGAAAGCGGAAACCAACGTTGTTTTATGGATGAGTAATGAAAGAAGTGACTGAATGATCAACAGTTGCATTTCAAATAAGTTACGAAAGAAGAACGAATGTACTCGTATTACAAATAAAGTTTCTTTAAATTATTTTCAATCCCTTTTGATGCTGGCTAACTGGTAAACAGTGGGTATCGAAAATATCGAACAAACCTTTACAAATCGCCTCTTAGGACATGAAAAGTATACCAAAGAAAGCACCTAGCAACATTCAATTTCCAACCAACTTGGACCAATTACCACAGACACAGCATTCACAATACACCCACGACCATCCAATCTTGGTCCTGAACTCTTGAACTAAAATTAATTATTAAAGGAACACTATTTATTTCCCGAAAAGGTTCTCAAGTCTGGATTTGTCTTCTACCCGAAGGTTTTTGCAGGGCTTTTGTCGTCCCTTTCAACTGTTATGAGTTCGGAAGGGTTCGTCCTTTGTTTCGACCCAAATAATTGAAAAGCGACTCAACGAATTGTATAGAAAACTAACATAAACACTGCTATATTGTGTCCGTGATTTTGAATGAATAAACGGTCTGCTTTGGCAATTTAAATGCTTAAGCTCTTAACAGTGTTTCGAGTCATATACTCGTTTAATTTTAGTCTTTAATGAAGTTGAAGTATTGGGTTACATTATTTTGACATTATTAGTAAGTACAGTTATTTTGACATACAATTTGAGATAGTTTGTATAATAAAAAAATATGCAACGAAATTTAGGTAGCTTTTTCTAAAATACTTCTTAAGCTCCCGTAGAAATTTAAAAGCATTTAGCTAGTGTATAAAATATATTACATCCTCGTACTTTAATCACTATTTACGCGTAACTTTAGAAACAGAAACTCAAATTCAACTCCAAAGTACGGATTCCTTCGCTATCCTAACACAATAAAACCTAACATAACAGCTAAATCCTATCTTTTAGACAAATAAACCTAAACCGCGTGAAGTTAGAGTCTAAATATCAACAAACCGCGCAGTCTGTGGTTTGCACCTGGCGTCAAGCAGGCAACGTCGCTTCCACAGATTGTTTGAGACGTGCAGTTTCGTTAAGCATGCTTCAATGTTTACAGCGCCACAGATAAAAGTTCTGGAATCAACTTCCCTTTGTTTTACTTGCGAATGCAGATTCAAGCTAGCTACTTTTTGAAATAGTTTAAATTTAAAATCGTCAACAAAGGTATGAATTTTAACTGTTATGTTAAACTGTTTTGAGAGACTCTATTTTTGGCAACAAGCAAACGTGGGTTTGTATACATTATTTATTCATTAAACTAAAGCCTCTGAATCTATTTGCGGAAATTATAAATGTCAGTGATGTGTAGTAGTAGGCCAGGTAGAGGAAAAATCACGTTTCCCTGTTATATTTCCCTTGCTATAAAAGGGATGTTTGCGTGCTGTTTACATATGTATGAGCTTCCTACTCCTAAGCCAGCTTTATAGCAGAAAAGATTAGTTTATAAAATCTTAATGGAAATAAAAAACCTTGTTTAAACAGGTTAAATATGTACTTTAACAACTTTTACCTACATAAGTAACCACAGTTTGAAAATACGTTCTTTAGCTTGTGACCAAACATATATATCTATTTAAAATGTTAGCTTAAACTCTTAACCCCCAAGAACAGAGTCCCAATCGCCTTCAACAAGCAGCAAGCAATTGAATCAGTAGATAAACGGAACAAACACAACTTTAGCGAGTTCCTAACAATCGACAACTCAAAGCTTAGACGACGGGCGTGTTAAGAATACACGGGACGAGAGCTTCTCATTGTTTTCTGAACTCGTGTACGCAATTAAAGCGGTATACGGGAACACTGACTTACCTACATACACAATCAAACATATAAACATATATATTCACGTCCTTTAACCCTCCGTGGACAGACCCTCGGAAATTTAATATAATTTTATAGTTTTAAGAGATTCGCGATTTTATGATGATTAATAACTAACGGGACTTATCGCGCATGGTCACAGGCAGACTCAGAATTTAATATAACTAAAAAGTGTTAGCATGAATATTGAGGTTGCGATTTCAAATTGGAACATTGATAATAATTCTAATAATATTTGGGACACTATTACACCAATTGAACAAACCCCTTGGTGACAGGTTGCTAACCCATCGCCCAATACTCTATTCACCCCTAGTCTCTTAGTTGCCTCCAAAAACATGCTGAAAAGAATGGCAGGTAGTCAGTATTCTTTTTACGTCCCAGCTAGCACAGGACTTGTTGCTTACGTTATGTAGATAGCGAAGGAACTGAAAACTGTTAATTTAACTGCAATTTGAGTTTGTACTCATGATAAGTGTGTGCAGTGGAGTGAATAAAGGTTTTTCTTTTTCTAATTTGTTCTGATTTAGCTATGCGCTGAATATTGTATTGAAGTAGTTGCTAATCGAAATAGTTTAGTCGAAACATCGCAATGTTCAATATTGGCTCCAATTACAAGGTAGGGTCGGAGCGGGTTCACATTTTTGCCTTCTTCTCAAATGACAGATTGGCTTAAAGTCCCAGCAAATAACTTCATGCTACGTTTAAGTCATTTTGGAATTAGTCCCTTTGTAATATAAACACAAATGTGTGCCCTTGTAAAATGCCTTTTTTAACCACATCCTTGCATTGACATACAAATTAGGGTTAACATTTCGTTGCGTACGACATAATTATGAAGCGCAGAGCCCAAAAAGAACATTTTTCAAAAGATGGAGCCACTTAACATGGAACCTACATTTTGAACTCAAACGGAAAGCTGTCCAAGCGAGACGAAATAACAAAGCTACCTCAATTAAGGACAGAGATGGGGTTACGGGTTGGAGAGAGACAAAAATACCGGCGTGGCAGGTAGGGACGCCGTGGGTGCGCGCGCGCAGCCTGCCACGCTGTTTGTAGCGCTACGCTAGTTTTTTACTATTCTGGACTACTGTTCTGAAACTTGATTTCAATTATAAAAGTACAACATCGAATTATTGTCTTAAAATACAAACAAAATATTTGGGAAAGCTGTGAATCAATTGTTTCTCATTAGATGTGTAAGCAAAATGAGATAAATATTAGTTACTTCTTAGGATCTCAAAGAATAGAGAAAAAAGCGTAAATTTAAATATAATCAAATATGTATTTCTAACGCACAATAATATAAAAAGCACCTTATCTTTAATTTCATAGTTTAATACTGTATAACATTGCTTTTTAACTTATTTATCACCCGGAACCAAGGTAATTCTTTTTCCGATCTCGATAACAAATCAAGGACGCCTGTCAGTTGACATTGACAGTAGTTTGACGTATTTCGTGTAGAAAAATCTATGGTGTCGTTTTCAACAAGTTCAATTTCCGGTAAGAGAACGCTCTAAAGACGTCTGAAGTTACTATTAATAGCATATTGTGAACACAAAATAACTTATATGACATCTAATGTATATCTTACTATTCTTGTTACACTCTATTCGAAATAAAATATTATATTGCACGGAAGCGTGATTAATTGTAATTTATATAATATAAGCGTGAAGAACAGAAGAGCATGCATGAAAAGTTAATCGTTAAAGATGGCGACCAATATTCTCTGCCTAATCTGTTAGGGAAATAGAGAATATGTGTATGTATGGAATATCTCATTTTTATTGATAAAATATCAAAGATGTAAATAATTTTATTTTTTAATGTTCGCTGATGCTTTTAATAGACTCTTCGAAAACATAACTAGAAAAGCTAGATCAAGCGAAAGTTACATCTATCTAGCGCCACTTGACTAGAAATACTAGCTCAGGTAAAGAATTTTAAATAAAGCCAAGGGTAGTTATAGCATAGCTTGGGTACAACTTTACAACAAAACTTTTAAGCTTTTTAATTTCTTATAAAGATTATATTGTTAAAATGTTATAAAGAGAGTACAGCAAAATATTATTATAAAACAGTTGGAATAGCTTCAGTGAGTTACGATTTCATACATACATATACATTCACGTCCTTTAATCCCTTTCGGGGTGGACAGAACCTCGATAATATCTCCTAGGTAAATTTTTAGTATGAATATTGGGGTTTGCAATGCCAAATTGGAATATTGGTGACAGGTAAAAACGTACGGAACCTAATTTTCTTTAGTTATACTCTATTTATCATGGTTCATTTATCACTTAGTAAAACTATAGTTAAACTGACTATAGAGTTGTGATGGCTGTATGGAATATTTGTGACAAGTTGCTAGCCCATTGACCCATGCAATGCCTTAGTCGCTCCTTAAGACATTTATAATACCTAATACCTTCATTATAAGCCCTTTTCTATTCATTGGTTTAAACAAAGCTTAAAAAAGCTTTTGCCTTTTTTAAAGCGGATTCCCGATTATATTTTTATAGGTAGTAGGTATTTCTAATATTGTCGATCATAGAATGTTCTAGCCAGTTTCACAAATACTTAAATCTATGAGTTTATTGCGCATTCCGTTTACATGTTGTCGATGCATTTTTGTTAGTTCACCCGCCTGTAAACTCATTTACAAGGAAAATTGAATCTCTATGTAAAGCGGAGCATATTTTAATAAATATTCATTCACTCATTCTATATGTACTACATTGTATTGTCTTACATACATACATACATACACAACTTTCCCTGAAGAGAGGTAGGCAGAGATCACTGATCCCTATCTGTTCCGATCCTGGCTAACCACTTTCGCTTCATTGACTCTCATACACCTCCTTACAGACTCGGAGGTTATAGATACTGATAACCTCATCTTTTGTATGGACTTCTACTTTGGTATACTAAAACACACACAGATCAAATAGAGAAACATTCTTCTCAAGGCGGATATAGCGTAAAGAATAGAAGAACATGTATGAGAAGGTTAAGGGGTGTGGAGTGAAGCAAGAGAGATTTGTCAGGATCGTTAGGTGGTGATCGATAGTCTCGGCCTATCCCCTTACAGAAGTTGAGGCGTAAATATATGTATGAATGAATGTAGTTAAAGAGTTGATTAAAAATGCCACATCACAACCTCAATATTCACGGTAATAAGTGACCAAGGAGATGTTTTCATGTCTCTAAGTTCTGTCCACTACAAAAGGTATTAAAGAACGTGAATGTACATACATATATGTAGTTAAAGAGTAATGAGTAGTTAAATGGAAGATAAGACTATTAACAGTCACAATGAAGTCAAAAACTCTTTTCGAGTCAATGCATAATGAATCTATAGCCGAAAAAGTTGACCATCAAGCCACCAAGGCATAAATGTATTTAACACCTATACAAAAACATACTAAAATATACCTCTATACCTCAAGCTATCATAACCCGTGTGTCCATTGAAATAAAACTCAAATTCGCTTGCACAAGTTCACCGTTCCGTTAACCAACCTACTTGGGTAATTTCTTAGCTTGGACGGGTTATGAACTTAACTGTTATGTGTGTTTAAAAGATTTTAAAAGGCCTTTACGACGTGTATGTACGTGACATCGATTTTAATATGTAAAAGATTAAAGAAGAAATACAAATAATGTAGTAGCTTGATTAATACTAGCCAATGAAATTCCGAATTAATTTCGTCACAAACTCGATAGATAAATTTACGTATATGGGCGTTTTGCAGGGGCAAAAATTTTTTGTGACAGGGTTATATTTTCTAAAATATGAGACCTATTTTTTTTCTAATATTTATTTCGTATAGTATTGTAGCGTCTAAAATCCGGCAAGCATGTTTGATAATCTTGTCTTAATAAATAAAAAAAATACAGCTTTTCAAAAGTCCAAATGTCATGAAACATGGGGTGTGACTAAGCCGTTTTTTTTGTACTCCTGCCTTTATAACTAAAATTCTAAGCAGAATTTAGAAGTATTTTTTGTTTACAGGTGTTGTCATATAAATTTGTTATTAATTATAAGTATCAAACCTACAATCCAATAATAAAAAGTATTGTTCACACGCACTTACTTTTGTGACTAAAAAATCGGTCAATGACGTGGTGCTCCAAAATCGCAGATATTTTTTTTCCCACTAATTATACTATTTATGAAAAAATAAATTGTAACACATGTTTTGAAAGAAAACAAACTCGGACATTTATTTGCAGCGTCGGGTGAATAGAGATTGTTTCTGGGGCCGAGATAATGAATTTCAAAGTTTTTGATGTTAAAAATGTAAAGCATAACCCGTCAATGACGTGAGTCGAGTCAGTATTTATTGGGAAATATTTTTACTGTCGGTTTTAATATATAACTTAAGAAATGTTGTCAAAATGCCTCCAAATCAATAACGACGCCATCATATAAGTTTTAGGTAATGTTTTGCAGACACGTTCGAAGAAACTCAAGAACGTGGTTCGTAATTTTTGTCAAAAACCTGTGTTTTGTGGTTTATTGTTAAACACGTTTTTGACATTAATTGCACGGTATTGACATTTTATTCAACTTAAGATATAATTACTAGGATTTAAAATCGCGAGAAACTTTTAATAGGCCTGATTCGTGAGTTTAGACTTCAAGGATTTATTTCTTCTTCCTCTCAGTATATATTCCACTGCTGGAGATATGCCTCTCCGATAATCTTCACCTTGATTACAACTCAAGATTTATTTCAACTATTTCCTTTGATTTTGTTTGTGCTTACGAGGGTTTATTTAAGGGTTTCATAGCCTTTCACGTTGAGAACATTATTTCTGAACAGATGGCTTTGATATAAGAATAAACCTATAGCTCTATTCCTTTCGTAACCCTCCTTTCACTACTCTATTGCTTTCATGACCCTTCGGACAAACCCAACACTCACTACCATACATAACCGTAGGAACCAGAACAGCGTTATGGATAGCCAGTAGTGCCATTTCTGACATCAACTGACTATACATCATACCACTCTTGTAATTTCCATCTCTTGTAAACACACTTCCCACATAAACAAGCTCTTAGTTTAATAACTCATTCTGTTATACTTTCCAGTCTCTCAAAAACCATACATTTGGTTTTATTTACAATTACCAATAATTATACCTTTTTTTTAAAAGCTTTACATGTAATATCCATCATCTCCTGCAACTCATGCGCCGACGACGCAAGCAAAACTTGATCGTGATTGTTTTCTATTATTAAATAGCAGCAAATTAAATTTTGGAATAGTTTTTAAGTACACCTACCACATTTAATAAGTTATCGTGTCACATTTGTTCTAACATCAACTGACTAGACATCATACCGATGCTTAAAGTCCTATTCACTGAACTTTCCCTTCTTCACTCTTCTTTCAATATCACCATCACAGTTTCCTTCTCTTGTATGCACACATCCCAAATACACAAACTCCCTCACTTGTCCCAGTTCCTTACCATCCATTTTCATAACACATTTTGTCATACTTTTCTGTCTCTAAAAATTCTTAGTATTGGTATTACTTACTTTCATTTTTTCTTTCAAAACCCTTACATGTAATGTCTATTATCTCCTGCAACTTATTAGTCGATGAAACAAGCAACACTTGATTGATCGCGTATAAGACGCACTTGATGAAAAACTCGCCTACATTCATGCAAATCTGTCCAGCAATCACCCGTAAATAGGTTGAAGAGCCAAGGTGAGGCGAGGTGAGGTGAACCCTGGCGAACATCCCAACAGGTGGTAAATCAGTCCGTGCAACCATCACCCACTCTCACACATGTACTCGAACCATAATACAATGATTAGAGTTCACGCACAAGCTGACCCTTCAACCCAAACGCAGACAACACTTTCCACATTTTAATCCACCTATTTACCACATCATAAGCCGTCTCTAAGTCTCAATCAATGAGCCTATGTCAGTTCACTGCTGGACGTAAGCCTCCCCAAAGTAACACCACAAAACACGATCACTCGTGGCCCTCAGCCAACCACTACCAGCGACCTTTTTCAGGTCATCCGTCCATTTAGCAGAGGGGCGTCCTACACTACGTTTACCGAGATGCGGTCGCCATTCGAGAACCGCTTTGCTCCAACGGTCGTCGGTTCTGCGACAGACGTGACCGGCCCACTGCCACTTCACCTTGCAACATCGATAGACAATGTCTACGACTTCGGTTCTCTGCCGGATAATCTCGTTCCGGACTCTGTCCCTTAACGAGATATCCAGCATCGAACGTTCCATTGCTCGCTGAGCGACATGTAATCGGTGAGCCAGCCCGACTGTCATGTTCCACGTCTCGGCACCGTATGTCATTACAGGTAGGACGCACTGATTGAAAACTCTGGTCTTAAGACACTGCGGTAGTGGCGACGAGAAGATGTGATGCAGCTTCCCGAATGCTGCCCAGCCCAGCTGCACTCTTCTGGAAATCTCACGCTCGAAGCTGTTCCTACCCATTTGTAGAACCTGGCCCAGGTAGACATATTCCTGGACCACTCCGAGCGTTTCTCCACTGATCGTGATCGGCTCCGGTACAACGAGTTCATTGAACATGACGTACATCCGGAGACCGACCGACCGTGAAGCAGCGTTAAGACTGTGCAGCATTCGCTGTAAATCCTGCAGCGACTCCGCCATTATGACAATGTCGTCAGCGAAGCGGAGATGTATGAGGTATCTGCCATTGACATTGATACCCATCCCAGTCCAATCCAGAGTTTTGAAGACGTCCTTCAGTGCGTTCGTGAACAGTTTCGGGGAGATGACATCCCCCTGTCTCACTCCTCTGAGCAACTGTATGGAACTCGTCTTCCTGTTTTGGACTTGAGCATATATCGATGCCACGCTGTATAGGCTCCTCAACACCTGCACATAACGCCAATCGACCTGGCATCGCTGCAAGGACTCCAGAACAGCCCAGATCTCTATGGAGTCGAAGGCCTTTTCGTCTCTAACTCTATAAAGGAGCAATACACCTGAAAGTCCTTTGCTAGAAACTTCTTTTGAACTTTGAACCATGCTTTCCTTTTTGAATCCTGCTTAATCCTGTTCGATAGCCCACTAACACAATACAAATTTATATTGTTTCACCTTTCTGCTTTGTTGGTACTTAAATATTACATGAATGAACATGTGTCTTTATGGTATTACTGTGAAATTAAGTAAAAATAGTTTTCTATTCAAAAATATTGAAATGCAGAAAAGTAGGTACCCACGTAATCTATTTAAATATTTTGTTGCCGTTAACGTAGCTCCATTTATGGCTACTTGTCAAAAACGTGAACGCATTTGTCAAGGCACGTGGCGCTTATTTTTTGGGGGGGTTATATTTCCTAATTTAGGGGGCTGTGAGCATGGCGACCTATACCACGAGTTAGCTGGCTATGAAAGCTATGCACTACATGGAAAAAAATCGGATTTAGAAAAAAAAATGTCAATAACACATTTCGTGCAAATCGCCCATATAACAAAATTAAACAATATTCAAGGTGTTTATTACCCTGTTTTCTTTATGGACCTAATATTTTTTTGACCATGAGGGAGACCTGTTTCTGTTCGTCCTACTAAAGTTATGATTCGAAAATGTGCTTCTTGTACCAACAACAAAATAAACCAATTCTATAATTGACAGCAAGTCATTCATTAAAATAAAGTTTGAAATAAATGTCTAACTAAAAGATTATGATTATGGCATTTTAAATAAATATCAATATTCTTATTTTCCATTTATAATAGTGTTCTTACATTGAAGATCTGAAAAAATGATCATTATATATGTATATATGATTAGTCAGCAAAACTTGATGTGAACTTTTGTAAATTGTTTGTGAATAGGTAGTGAATTTTTAAATAAAGTATTGTAAAAACCTTTTTGAGTTCTCTTCTATAGGTGGCGATTGAAACATACCTGAAAAACAAAAAAGAATTGTTAGGTTCACTCAATTCAAACCAAACACAATAGTTACAAATTTTGTAAAACAACGTTAGTGTGTTTGAAAACTATGTAACATTTACGATTGAAAACGAATATGACTTTACGTAACTATATGCCAAAATTGTTAAGAGGATATTAACTATGTATTTTAAAAACATATTGAAGTGACAATTCAAAGACAAATGCGTTCACGACAATGTACCACAATTGCAAGGTAGTCAGAGGTTCAGGTTTTCATCTCCCCAATCGCGGAGGTGTTAATTCTTTGGCCACCTCAAAACCACATGTTGATCATATAGTCAACTCAATGTGACAATATGGTGGTAAGCCATGTCGCCATTTACAAGCTCTGACTATTACCTGTTCAGGGAACAAGTGGATTTCCTCACAATGTTTACCCTCACCGAATTATTCGGTTTATTTCGCAAATGTATTTTTATTACGAAAATGTACATAAAAATTCATTAAACTTCATTCCCATCGGTACATGTTCAAGCGGGATTTGAACACTGTACCCACTGATACAGAGTCAAGCCCCAAACAACTGAGCTACACCGAATTGAAAAGACTATATGTCAAACTATGTACGTAATATCTGTGCCTTTATATATTGATATTCGTATATTAAAGGAAACCTTTTCCAAACCAATACATTACATTCCCATACCTGTGAAAAATCTATTTTTGGTAACGTATTGAAAACTGAATTTTTCCGCAAATACATTTTCATACACTAAGTTACCATGGAATAAATACAGTATTCAATAAAAAGAAGATATAGTACTGAACTTTATGAATACCTCTTGTTATTTACTATAACAAACATACGCTTTACGACCATAAACCCTTGCAAGGCAGTCAGAGTAACGTATCTCTCCGCAATTACAAAGTAGTTTCACGTTTCACCATTATTCAGTCATCACTCAAAGTGACAACAAGAAACAACAATACTTCAAAATTATTTACTTCAAAAATTAGATAATCTTATCTTTTTCCCTTCTAAGTTTAAAAAGGCATACCCCGCCCACTTAGGTTCTGAACGTGTCCATTAGCAAATTAGTCGTGAAGCCAATTGAGTGAATTAAGTAATATCTTTAGCTTGCAAAATGGCGAATTGAATAAGCTGGTACAGCTCTTTCAGAATCCAAATCATTCAGATGGATTGAGTTAGAAGCTAAACATTCAATGTCTTTGTTTCAAATGATAAAACGTGATTGCATTACAGTTACGAAAGGTTTTCTTAATGTATATGACGTATACTCCTATAAGATTAAAAATGTAACTGATTCAAGCAAATTAGTAGAGTAAAAACTACCGAGTTGATGACAAGTAATATGTAAATAGAAAGAAAGAAAAAATACGAGTATTGTCAAAATAATACGACTTATGCTTCAATTATTATAGATAGTGATTAATACTCCCTACAATGATTAAAGGGATTGTGATACCGAATGTAATTGTTTCTAACTTTAATTCATATACGTCTAATCGACACTTAAATATTCTTGACACAAATGCAAAGATCGTACCCGTTCCAGCCATCTTGTGCAAAACTTACACGAAATTATTTGCTTTGAAATTAAATTTTGAGACGTACCCTGAAAGCAATTCTCGGAAGCGAAACTACGAGTATTAATGTACGTAAACAGCTGTCATTGATTTCAGCAATGGAATATTCCATTATTCCGGAGAATATAAACTCGAACAGACAATGGTTAAAAGTGGAATTTATTGCTAACAAAAGACTATGTTACTGAAGCCTCTAAAGAGATGCAATCGGGACCAAATTATAATATTCAGTACATCATTAAACAATTACTATTGAACATTCTGTCCTGTCTAGTCTGGGACGTAAAAAGAATGTTAACTAGCTGCCATTCCACCCAGCATGTCGTAGGAGGCGACTAAGGGACTAGAAGTAAATAGAATCTATTGGGCGATTTACTAACAACCTGTCACTAATATTCCATTATGACATCGCAACCCTAATATTCATGATGATAAGTGATCTATGAGATATTATATCTCCGAGGTTCTGTTAACCTCAAAAGGGATTAAGAGACGTGAATATATGTATATGTGTTTCTAACAAGTAAATCGTATTAGGCAAAGCCTTGAATGGTCATTTAATTGAACTTGAACCACTTTTATATTTGTCATTGTCAGCGTATTAAGTGGTCATACAACACCGTGTTTAATAGATAGTATGTAGATAGTTTCTTGCATGAATAATAGTGTTACGGAACATTGGTAACAGGTTCCTAGCCAATCTCCCAAAAGATTCTATTTACCCCTAGTCTCTTAGTCGCCTCCTATGACACAGAAAAACGACAGTTAGTTATCATTCTTTTTACTTCCCAGTTAAGTACAGGACAGTACTACTTAAACAGTAACAATTTAACAACAGTTGTAACCAGAATAGTCCTTGAACCGATCTCCAAGGGCTTTGTTTGCATCTTGGCAAATGTGCCTCAACTCAAGCGAACCTTCATTGTACCTTATCTTTATTAGACAAATTTAAATGAGACTCGAGAAATTCGTCTTCGGATACCTCGGTACTTACCTGGATTACTCAATGTACCTATTCGTACTAGAGACTGGCAAGTTTGAGTTTTGTTTTAATTGTACTTTGGTACTAACCGTAAACTTTAAAGTACTAGTACTGAGCAGATAGTAGATTAATATTCTATACATAGAAGATTATGTTTAAAAAGTGTGTATGAGGAGGTGTATGAGTATCAATGGGGATCTCTACAGGTCAGGCGTGATGTGTTTGTATGTATGTATGTCACAGATAATGTAATACTACTGTATGTTAAAAGAATCATAAAATCTATAGTGCATATTTGTAAGAATACAATACACATATCCATAATCCTAAAAAGGAGAGATAGAACAAAAGATTACTTGAACTTTTCTTCAAATTGAAATGTAGTTAAGGTGAAAAAGAGTAAGAAAATAATATAGGTATTAGAAGTATGTAGTTACTTTAAAAACGCTTTAGAACTTTTACCTCAAATTTACCTCAAACAAATGTACAAAGAATGCTTACAATGCAACGTATTCACTCTAAGAGATGAGATTTTAGTAATTCATAACTCATACAAGCTACCAAAATGATGCTAGGTCTTCAAAAGAAATAATACAATAATACTATAATCCGCAGAGACGCACGAATAATTTCATTTATATATAACTACGTACGTACTACTATCCTAAGCCATATTTGGGACGTAAATAAAACACTATATAGCTGCTTTTCTACTCGTCATATTATACAACTTTACTAATGCTATATTTTTACATAAACACATTGAGTGAAAGGCTAGTAACCTGTCACATCACAACTATCGTAATACTAAAGTAGACTTCGTAATATTTCGACTAGTTTTTACATATTATTGTGCACGTGCAGAGGTCATATAAAACACAATACTACATATGACGACTATATGTATATGAGATTCGCGATTTATACTCATTATTAATAACTAACGGGACTTATCGCGTATGTTTTTACGAGTATATAATAAAGTTTTTTAAAGAAACGTCGGGTTAATAAAGGTAACTTTTTATATAAAACCATACGCGATAAGTCCCGTTAGTTATTAATCATATATGTATATGTACGTGATGTGTCTGCAAGTTATATATTGTATTTAGTGTATGTAGCATGTTGAATACAAGAGCATGTATGAGAAAATGGGTGTGAATGCAGGAAGAGAGTTTGTCAGGATCCAAATGGCGATCGACAGTCTCTGCCTATCCCGTTGGAGACGTAGAGGCGTCAATATATATATCGATGTGTAATATATCGTCTCGTATGTAGTTAAGTGTGGTTGGTAACACGTCATTAAGGATTCAATGAAGGTGTGTTCTTTGGAATTTAAGTCGTTGGCCTGCCTCAGCAATTAGTACTCGGTTTGACTTCCAAACAAGCTGATCACGTGGGTCGAATAACATTACGTATGTATGTAAATATGAGACAATTACTTACGTACATACGCGTTACTGTGATACTTTTTGAGATTGTTAAGTTTGACCACAAGATCATTGACATGGCAGTCTTTAGTAATGATAATAATTGAGGCACTATCAAACTAAATAAAATTAGCCCCTTGGTAAGTTCATTCATTTGTGTTACGGGTACTAGTCAACGTATATTTAAGAAATATATAACTTATAAAGTATATAAAATCTACGATAAGACTGGAAAGCAAAAGAAAAGCGTAGTTCTTAATCCATCGGGAATCATGTTACTTATATAGTAGAAGTTTTTTACGTGGATCTATAAATAAGTAGAAATCATGATTCGGCCAGTTATTACACATAAAATATACATACTCGCAGATATACTATCGTTCGATATATATATCGATCGATCAATATTTACATGAACGAATAAATACAGATTAAAATAAATTAAGCTAAATAAGTTCATTCTACTATCGTTATAAATCAATATATATTAAAATCTAACACACAACTTTCATTTTCCTAATCTTTCGCCCCACGTAACTGGCAACAACTTTTATAAGCAACGCTAAGGCTATTTATACCCAATTATATCGTCATGTCAAACGTGCTTATTTTTTAAGACCCTCCCTACATCCGTCGTTCGTTTCCTGAAGGATTATAAGGGATGACGGGGCCTTAAACTGGAATAGATTTGTTTGAGCGAAAACATTTATAATGTGAAATGACTGCACGCTAGCCGAGTCTTTTTGAACTTTATTTGTAGCTTTCTAAATGAGATATTTGTCTTGGATAAGTATAAATATACGAGATTAGGTCTTCTTAGGTATCTTTCAGCGATATGTTGAGACGTATAAATTACGTACACATATTGTTAGGAAATTACAACTGTATACACATGATATGGATAAACATTCCTGTTAAACTAAATTATTTTTAAATAATTTAATAATAAAACTATAAATAAAATATTATATAATGTTAGGAATATTTTGGAATTTGTTAAGACTCATCACCAATATTCCTAAATTATTTATCACACCTAACATCAATTCTTCACAACAAACTACATTTATTTACCGAAAAGCTCTCTTTACCACCTTAGAATATACTTAGAGATACTAAGAGCCTGCCGATCACATTCTAGTACCCAACAGCACAGACTGAATAAATTAGTCCACGAAATACCGTGTGGAAGGCTCCACTCATATTAATAAACGCCAACAAGGTCGAAAGTATGTAATTACTCTGCCCTTATGTCGTGGCTAGAGTTAATTTCCCGTGAACTAACGCCGGCCAAATTTGATAACAATCCCGCGTTGCTACGTTGACACTTTTAACCGACCACGAAAAGAAGTTTTATACTGTTAAGCTCACTAGTACGAGTACTTTGATTTCTGAGTTATTTATATAGCAGTGTTTGTAATAATTTTGGGGTTTAGGAAGTAGAAATTGCATAAGGTAAAATAGATTGTATTAACAATTTACCCATGTGCATACACTTGACACCCGTTTCCATGTAGAAGGGTAGACAGTGACACGGATCCCCATTTGTCCCGATCCTGACAGACCACTTTCGCTTCATTGACACTCATATACCTCCTCATACACACTCGGCGGCTATAGGTACTTCTAACGGCATCTTTTTCCCTTTTTTTAACCTATGTCCCCGTCTAATACCTTTTAGCATTCGAGAATTAGAAGCTTGAGTTACCATTATCCTCACTGTTAAATATGTCGTCTCTAAAACACTGCGTTTAAAACCAGTGTCCAAAGCGAAGACTCGTAAATAAAACCTCAAAAGCAACCTTAACATGCATGAGAATCGTGTCTTATCTCAAACATTTTACCTACATAGGCGAACGGAAGTTATTCGCACATCTTGCTAAATCTAAAACACGCGAACGTGACAAAGTTATGTGCGTTCCAAAAACGCAGTGCTAACGTTCCTGTTATGACAATGCAAACATGCATTTCTAAGAATCTGTCACTTCGTGTTTAGTAAATACTCAATATGTAGATTAATTAATATACATAATAATAATATGTATAGCACACATCATAGCAAAAGACAAAAGACGAACACTTTCACGATGTTTGACTATTGCGAGATAATCAAAGATTCACGTAACCATCTCCGCAATCGCGGAGGTATTATTTACATGCACCTCGAATCTGGATCATAATATAGCATATTATGTCGTATATGTATAATAAAAGGTTATGATGATATTTTTACGTAACGTGAAAGACATGGCTTAGGAACTATCACCTAATAGATTTTATTAACCACTTATTATAGCATCCCTGAAAGAGCTAGCTTACGTCCTAAAATAGCACGACAAAAATACAATTATTTAGTTATTAATGAAACTAGAAAGTCCACAGACCAACGCATATAATAACAAAATATTATAATTCAAACAAAGCTATTAAAAGTTAATCCATAAAGGTTTCATTTTAATAACAACCTCATTATCGCCCGTCAAACTTTCCTAATCAAAATCGGCTATTCCAAATGCATTAGAATAATAATTATGCTATTTGACTTGATTAATAGCTTAATGGCATTGTTCCGAAAACTCGCCCCCTATGAGTCAAAAATAAGGGTGCAGTCACCATGTCACAACACTAAACAAAATACGTAGAATTAATGTATGAGTATATAAGTATCCCTTACTAGCTGGGATGTAAAAAGAATGCTTACTAGCTGCCGTTCTTCCCAGCATGTCGTAGGAGGCGACTTAGGAGCTACACGTACATGGAAATAATTGGACGATGGCAAGCAACCTGTCACCAATGTTCTATTATGACATCACTACACCAATATTTATGCTAAGAAGCGACATAAGAAATTATATATCCTAGGTTCTGTTCAACCCGAAAGGGATTAAAGGACTTGAATGTATGTGTGTACAATATACATAGTCACGTGAGTGTATGGATGAAAATGTCCTGACGTCATTTAATCCCTTTCTAGGCACTCAGGGATTTACGTGTCTAGTCCTGCATTTGTGCACTAGTTTAATTATGCACCCACGTGACAAATGGATTATGTTTCAGTGTGTAGACACAACTATTTGCTATTTTGTGCTCTTCTTATGCCCTTTGTAACGGTATCTTCCTATACCATATAAGATTGAGTCTTTTTGGATTCATCAAACTTTAAATTTAACATGGACAGATTCCTAAATTGTATTTTGGACATTAATTTCGAATATACCTTGGCATAATGCTCTGCGTGCTCTTTTCGATAAAAGATTCTCTCTCCCGTTTTGCTATATATAATGCGACTTCCTAATTATTTTTATTAATTTGTACCGTTTACATTTCAAATAAATAGCATCATAACTCTACTATATAACTTCAATTTGTAACTGGATCGTCTGCCAGCCCTGTTATCCATTATATGTACATACATACTTATACTTTTAACAATAACTTTAGAGTCTGCGATGACATTGAGTATTGGTGATAGGTTGCTAGCCAGTTGCAAAATTCATTTTTCCTCTACTCACCTGTTATGCAGGAAGAAGAGTCAATTAGTGGCATTCTATTTAAGTCTGAGAACAGTACGGGATGCTGTAGCTACGGCTAACATTCCGAGGCTAGTGCTTGAGTTTTCTCCAATTAAGGTTTTGAAGAGAGACAAGGTCAGTTAGAATACCTCGTCATGTTTCCCTGCACCATATATTTGAATTCAGAACACTTGAATTCAGTAAGCATAGACACGTTTTTCAATAGTTGATTTTCGGTGCTTTGGACGTTTGTCTTAATAAAGAGGTTACAGTGGTTAAGTTTTTATAAACTGTACGATCTAAGACGTGTTTTTGCATGATTTTCTATCTCTAATTAATCAATTTGGGATATGTATTGGACGGTTTTCTGTCGTTTAATCTAAGACGTAATAAATATGTAGAACGTACTGTTTTACTCATGTTTAAGTACTCTACAATTCTTCCAAAAGTTTAAATCTCTAGCTCTATATTAACCCAAATATAACAATGTAAACAGGGCCTAAATTTTGCGATAAAGTAGGCACGCGACCGTTACGCCGTTGTAATTAAACAAGAAAATATTTTCGAACAATATCGTTGTTTAATTGTTATAAGGCTTGAATGAGCCGCCATTTTGAGTTATTATAACTTTTTTTACGCATAGTGTAAGCTATAAAATAATAATAAAGTGTTAGTTAAACGTACTGCGTTCTCATACCACCAAAAGTCCATAGTAATTAAACGTGCGGCTTTGTCGTGCAATGTTTTCTCGTTATATAGTTTATACTTGATATAGTTAATATACAAACATAGTATGGTCACTGAATAGTAGTACTACCACCCAATTAGAATATATGGGTACTTTGGTTCGATGTTTTGTAGGTTTCTGTTTTTGTAGTATGTGTAGACTCACCTTTACCCATGTTACTTAGTTATATTTTGTATTAATAAACAGTCAGTCTAAGCGCTACCCTTGTCTTATTTACATCTCTACATACATAACCTATGTGATATAAAGCAGGTTAACGTTTATAAGATAAGGGTGCCCGTGGTTGCTGCCTAAATACGTACTACACAAGGAATGACGATCGTAAACATTACTCATATTGCAATAACCTCTATAATAAAATAAATTTGATATTATCAAATCCATTAAACTCGATTCCAACCTCAATTCCAAAAGAATTCCCTGAAAAATAAAACTGTAAACCGGCTATGAAACCCCAAGCAGAACATTAAAATATACGAACTTTAATACCCATACAAACTTTTTTACTTCGACTCCGATAGTATTTTCAGTTCACCTAATGTTTTATTAATATTAGAGCTGAAACGTGTATTACATTATACAAAAACTTTTATGAAAGAGCATATTATGATGGAATAATTCGGTTCGTTTATATATGTAGTATAAAATAGACCAGACGAAAACTTCAACACAATTTCATGAATATTTACCGATAGATAGAATAGTTTTGAACTTGATATAACAATACAGACATTCGGAACTTTTCAACGTAAACAAAACCATACCAACTTTACCAACCAACCATCTTTTCAACATCTCGAACACTAATATAAAACTATCTATCATTTTACCCCATATGACCTCAGTAACAAGGTACAAAGAAAGAAATGACTGCAACAAACTAAAATAATTGATGTTGTAATACTTATGAATAGAAACAAAAATGAATAAATAGTGAATATATTTTATATAAATAGCCGGTTGCAACGTACTGATATTTATGCTGTAAAACATCTTTATTAAAGAAATTCTTTCATTAAAAGATTTCTTGGAAAAAAGCAGCGTAAAGAAAATCTTCACAGGATGCTAAGCTGTTTATAATAACGTAAAGAGCTGGGTTTTACTTATTACAAATTGCTGAGATAGAAGTCGATCTACTAGTTAATACACCGACTGTTACTGGCTATTTACAAAGAGTTCCAGAGGAAATTATGAATATTTTGCAGCCATTTAAAACTTGCACTTTGCTGGGAAGACCATTCTATTTACACAAATAATAATGCACATAAATACGAGTTTCTCGGAATACTAAATTGATATTCCTTTGTTACCTAACCTGTTGCGTAGAATGCAACAACTTTATTACTAAGACCCTTAAATGATTGTAGCAGCTTGTCTGGGACGTAAAAAGAATGCTAACTAGCTGCCGTTCTTCCCGGTATGTCGTAGGATGCGATTAAAGGACTAGGGGTACATAGAATCCATTGGGCGATGGGCTAGCTATCACAAATGTTCAATCATGACATCGCAACCCCAATATTCATGCTTAAAAGTGACCTAGGAGATATTATATCTCCGAGGTTCCACACCGAAAGGGTTTAAAGGACGTAAATGTATATTATGTATAATTACGAAGTAGTTATGAAATTATTCTTTTGAGTCCAATAGAAAAAGACCGTTAAAACGTTTATCAAGGAAATGAGCAACCGTTACGCAATTAAGTATTCACAATGATTCAAGTCGCGATGTGCAGCTCTTGATAATTTTAATAAAGTTGCTAATTACTTCAATTTGACAGTTGGCTGGGAAACACCATTGTGCTTTGTGGGAAAGTCTTTTTGAATTGCAATTACTGGTATGGTAAAAAGCGTCGTCCAGTAACAGTCAAAATACACTGTGACAGTGTATGTATTCACGCGTCCTAAAAAAAGTTTAACCTACTTAGTAGAGGATTAAGGTGAAAGAAATTAACGAATAATTTAGGTAGGTTAAGTTAGGAACAACTTGAAAAAAAAATGCTTTTATCAAAGCTGAGGTTAACAATCCTGTCGCGAACTATTCATAATAATATTTAATATTGTTATGAATAGTTGGCGAACTAATTTAATATTGAACTTGATTATATTATTAAAATATATGGACCTGAAGTTAACACATTAAAGAGGGATAAAACTAAAAATAAGTAAACAAATGACTGCTAAATATATCTTGGCACATACATCATCGAAATTCTGCCCATTAAAAAATGACTAGTATTTAAACGTACCTCAAAAAATACAACAATACACACTAAAAATATTCAAATGTACACCAAAACAAAACCATCCCAATCCAAACTTAACCTTCCCAATACGTTTAGTTATTTTTGCATACTTACAATATTTTCAATTCTAATTCAATCACATCCCTTTATAAACCAACAAAACGAAGTGAAAACATGTATGACAAGTTGCAAAATTCAGTGAATTTCTGTTAACAGATTTATAGGGCGAGGAAGTTGGCACAACAGCTGTTCTCTTGCCCGAACACTTGCATGGCTTCCACCAACTACCATATGTCACTAATTCCGCTTTAAACGTGCATCACGACTTATTCCTACAGGGGTTTGTAGAGATCTTAGGCTATAGAGGGGATACAGAGGGTATAGGAGGTAATTTATGAATATTTATTTAAATTTAGCCTGTTAAAAAAATAGTTACGTATGTAAGAATCTTTCACATTTAGACTGTTTATAAAAGTATGTGTATTGGCAATAGTTACTAGTTTATTGTAGAAAATATGTTATAAAACCAGAGTCCAACCAAGAGTCCAGTCGCTTTTTCGTCACGCAAGAAAAACTAATTATTTTTTGTTCAAGTCTCACAGTAGAAATGTAAAACTATTCTAGATTGACATAGTTACAGTCTTGAAGTTTTCTACTCATCTTGACAGCACTAAGTTACATAGCATTTCTACACTAGTCCATTCAACACTCTCTTAATACCCCTCCTACCTTCCCAGTAACGACCAATTACACCCTGGGAATCTTCTTCCATCACACGTGAGGAAAATTGTACAACAGGTCCCTGAACCATAATCACAAACAATTGCACCCATTACCGTAGATCGTCGATTGTTTGGCTTCCGAAGACTGTCCTCGAACGATGCAATCACACTCTACATTCTTTCGAATTATAGGAAAACAGGTCCAGTGCTGATTTGGGATTTGAAAAGGGTAAGCAGTTGGCTAAAGGATTGATTAGAGTTCAAGTTATAAAATGTATCAACAATCCTGTTTTTTTAAATGTTAATTGATGAATACGCTATGTCGGTCCAACAAGTATTATTATTTGATAATTTCTGTCTCTGTTGCCAAAAATTTTATAATTATATTTTTGTAACGTCAATGTCGAAATGGGACATACCTTACTGGCGTTATTAAAGTTTAATAAATAAAGTGTTGCAATGGCTAAGTGCGTATGTGTATATGGTCCAATAAGGCATATGACAGTCAAATAAACGACATAATAAAAAGGGTGACGTCAAAAGTACCTATAATCGCATAATATGTATGAGTGTCTAAAACAGAAAGTGTTTTTGTCCTAGGGTCAGGTTTAGGACAGATGGGGATCCGTATTCACTACCTACCTTGGTAGGGAAACGGGCGTGATGTATACGTATGTATGTGAAACCGATGTTCTAAGTAGAGCATGGAAATCTCGTAGAAATCTACTCCGGTGATTATGTGTGTGGGAATTCGAAACGGCGTACAAAAAACCCATTGTGTACACGACAGTACCTTATTTTGTTTTAATTTAAAACACGACATAATGAGTGCGTTCACAGCGCATGGGAAACACTTGTCTGCTTGTCTGTACTCTGGTGGCTATAAATAAATGATTACTGCCAAGTTAGACTGAGACTTCCACGGGGTTGGTAGCTGCCTTTAGTTTGGTAGACTTACAATGTGTATGTATGTATGTATTAACAAAAAGACCATTTGAATGTCCTAGTGAACTATTAGATATTGCACGACCAAGACGTATTCTCTTAAATTTTAGTATCCCATATTTATTGCTAATAAGTAGTGCTTTAAAAGATTACGGATGAGTTATGTACGTATAAACATATATGTGCTATCTTTATAGTTGTAAGGTAATATACTATTTTAACATGAATATGGATGAATTATGTGCATATGCATAGAAGAAAAAATTAAAATAAACATCGTACATATAAGGAATAAGATAGTAACATCGAAATATAGATAAATATATATCTGTATTAGTAATATAAAGCCCACATCGTTACGTAATAGTATAATTTACTTCATGTTTGTTTCTGAACTAGTTATTTAGGCCGGTAGGTTGACCACTCAACACTTCAATCGATAACCTATGGACTTGTCATTCAATCTGTGTGTAATTTGTAGTTCTTTCTAACGTCTGTAATGTTAAACTTATATGAACTTATATAATAAAAAGGAATATGTTTAACGTTACATCTTATAATTTATTATCAGATAATTTGAATATAAACTATTTACTAAATTATTTATAAATAAATTATAATAAAACTATTAATAAAATATTTGAGCCAAATCACTGCCAACAGGGAGAGTGTCCAAGATGCTGGCAGCATTTCCACGCAGAATGGCTAAACTATTTAACGTTTAAGTATATAATAAGTATGTTGATCTTGAATCATTATTCTCCTCACTACAAAAATTCATTCAATGTTAAAAATATATCGAGATAATAAGACATTCATCAATATCATAAATAACAAAAAAGTAGGTTTAAGATACCCTCTACATACATTTATTTAAATCTTTACAATAAACACCTTTACAGCTTTGGGCCCCGTTCAGAGTTCATTTAACACAATTCTATTAATATTTACAGTACAGTTGAGAATAAACTAAACATCTTAAACATGTTATATATAAGTTCCCGCACTACCTTACCCCTGACCGTAATCTAGCACACTACATTAATTTATCATTAATCATCACTGTCAGATATGAGCAGCTATCCACATCTGAATACCGACAGGCAATGGCCTCCGCAATCCTTGATAGTCCAACGTAATTTATTTACAAGACACAGTGTAGAAATGTTTATAGTAATTAGTATAATAATTCAATAGAATTACGTTATAATACTCGTAAAACTATAAACACATATGTATGTGCTCTGATACTCTGGGACGTTTAAATAATGCTAAATCACTGTATTTTTTCTGGTATGTCGTAATAGGCAACTAAACTTTTGGGCGATGAGCTAGCAACTTAAAAGTAAAGCCGTCACTACCTCGAGAATTTGCGAAAACCAATGTGATAATATTTCCGAGCTTGTGTACATTTCAATGTGTTAAAGGAAGTAAATATATGTATGTAAAAACAACAACTTGTTTAACTTCTTACACATACTTGTTGTTATTTGCCACCCTTCTTCAACATTTCTCTAAGCTTGTGTCTTACTTAACTTTCCCCATATATCCTGCACTGTGCCCCTCGTTAGATAAATCGTAATCTACCGGCCGCTAGATAGACATGCAAAGGCTATTACCTAAACAGCCACGGGAACAATAAATCAGTTATTATCCTAATATGAGGACATTAGCGACTATTGCTCTGTGTAAGCAATAGTCAGTTTATCAGACAAAAGGGTACAAAACACATTATTTGATAATTAAATGGTACAAACTTTCTTGAACATAACAACCGTAAAGATATAACTACTCTAAAAGAGTAAAGAAGTATGACTTTTGATGTCGAATTTAATTAAAAAGTGTACATATGTTTTAGATTTATGTTTCGAACAATATGTTTCTATGTATAGTTATGTAGTTATAGTTTCTAATTGATTGTAAGTAATTATAGGGGCGTGACATCTAATTATGTTAATGGCTCTTCTATGTCTTTGTTTTGGTAAATCCATGACAGTATCATCAAGACTCCAATGCTTTACAGGTTAGTCAGTCATAGTCTTTACATTACATTTCTTTCTAGTATACTGTGGTCAGATTGCTAGCCCATCGTCCAATAGATTCATTTTTACCCTAAATCTCTTAATCGTGTAGAATTAATTAATAATTGTACTTTTTTATTTTATTGGAGACATTCTTATCTAGGAGGTTGTACGTAGCTTGAACAGATGAGCATGTATGAGAAGGCTAAAGAGAAGCAAGAGAGATTTGTCATGATTCTTCCAGGTAACGATCGATAGTCTCTGCCCATCCGTTAGGAAAGTAGAAGCGCGAATATATTTTATGTCCCGTCTTATCATAAGTTCTAAACCAGTTTACATAATCAGGTCAACGCAGAAATATCTATAGTAAAGCTTAAATATTCTTTCATTAACCTCCATAGGTAAGGAAATGAAAAATTCGCGATCGTTTCGTGACAGGTCGCCATTAACATGCCTTTCCCGAGCATCGGCTTATGACGTCACAGTAAAAACAATTATCGCGAAGCACGTAACTGGATTAGTTAGCATTTAAAAGTTCTGATGGATGACCTAGGCAATAAATTGATGGAGAGAACTCAAATTGTTAAGAATCGGTGTAAGTTTTATGTATATTACCTTATTGATACAGGTTATGTTGATTGGAAGTCACGGGGGGTAACCATATTCATTATTACTATGCGCATTAAGCGTTTAATTTTAGTTCCAACGTAAGTTCTAAGTAAATAAGAGTATCTCTATCTCCTACAGAATTTATAGCTATATTTTAACATAACACAACATACACATGATGCCCGATTCCCTGTAGAGAGATAGGCAGAGATCACGGTTCCCCATCTGTCCTCATCCTGACAAACTTTCGCCTCATACACACTCATACTTAAGTAAACAAACAATTTTCAAATGTTCCTAAATTAATACAAAATACAAAATGATTCTCTTTTCCGATTGCATTTTTACTCTGTTCTTCGCAAGTAAATATATCTAATTTGTATCGATTTTTGGCTCTGCCATTGTGCTTTCGTGTAGGTACACATTGTTCACCAATTTCGCATGTAAATGGCCCACTGTCTCGGTACTGAGTGAGTTTTTGTAGCTTTTGTATTGTTCGGAATAATATCGTGTTGTCCCTTGCTTTACATGAGTTTAAAACCTTCCGGGGTACGAGACTTGAGTGTTTTTGTCGGTACAAGGGTATTTAATTTGTCACCTGTCTTCTTCCTAGCTTGTATTAAGAGGTTTCTCTACTTTTGGGAGATTCTACCTCTGTCTACCCCAGACACGTATTCACATATACCTATTTGATCCCTATAACATGTTACATGTGATGAAAAGTTCACAGATTTCTTTGTCTATGAAGATTATCAGATATTCACGAAAATAAATAAAAGTAGTACTATTTTATATAGATATTGTTAACACCAATATTTCCTTAGTCTTCTTTTACCACAACTTGAGTAGTGAGCACATGTATACATAATAGACACTTTAAATATTCAGTAGAATTTTGAAATAGCTAGGACACAAATAAAATAGAAATATGAAGGACAAAAATACATATTCAACCTTTCAGATTTGTCCTTTGATAAATCAATCGAATATTTCTCTATTTCTGTCACTATAAGCTTTCTGACAATGCCATCTATATTTGGCATCTCCTAACTCACACATACTCCCGTCCTACCCTTGTCGAAGTGTATAGAACATATATGTATATGTTTATCTGCTCGGTCAAAAATAACATTTCTAGTGGGGTTATTTTAGCATTAATATTGGTGATAGTTTGCTAGCACGTTGTCAAATATATTCAATCAAATATACGCCTAGTCTTTTAGTTACTTACATCATTTCGATTATAGGATAGTAAGCATTTTTTTAAGATCTAAACAGAACAGGATATTATTAAGTCAAATAAAATTTCTCTATTTCGGTCTCCGTGAAACTTTTCAGTCAATACCTATTTTAAACAACGTCTAATAGACAACAAATCAAGAAGTATTACCGAAGCGGGTACCTCCATTGAATATTTTATTCTGTGAAAATGACATTTGCATTAAGGCAGGCTTCAGTACGTTGGAAAAGCAAGGAAAATTATTTATGAGATGTAATTGTTTGGAACTTATAAAAAGACAAACGCGTTCACGACCAATAACCCTTGCGGGATAGTCAGAGGTTCAGGTGTCCATCTCCGCAATAGCAAAGGTAGTAATTCCATGGCCACCTGGAACCCACGTGTGAACCAGATATTCAGCACTCAATGTGACAGGTGGTAAGCCATAACACCATTTACAAGCACTATTATTTAGTGGAACTTACAGTTTTTTTTTAAACCTTTAACCCGAGACTAATCTAGCATTACTAATCCCGTGTTATCCTAGTACTTAAACGTATGTAATACTCGTGGAACGTTAAGTCTGCTATTCATACTGGCATGTTCTAAGAACTAAGGGCTGAAATGAATGTAATGGACGAAAATATTTTGGTTATTTTTATTTAATCTCTACGAAGAGGTTTCCAAAACTTTTTGTATCCGAAACTATAGACGTGAGTGTGTATGTATCTATACTAACATATAACACGCGTCTTACTCCTGAGGTGTAAACAAAGATCCCCATTTTTCTCAATCAAGACAAAGACTCCCCATACACCTTATCATACACACTAGCGGTCATAGGTGCTTATTTTTTCAGTGTATGTATGAATTTCTCAAACCACTTATTCTTCATACACCTTGTCATCCACACTAGAGGTCATAGGTGCTTATGTAACCTTTTCAGTGTATGTATGAATTTATTCCGCATATATCGCAGTTAGTCACGTCAGTAAGGCAAATCACTTAACCCTAGTAGTCGTAAGTGGTAATTATTATTTTGCATAATGAAGGGCTGTGTGCCAGAGCAGGTTGCGGGAATCGTAACACATAGTTTACAATCGACTGCTTCTAATTACTCGTATTAAGGATCGACCCCAGTCACCTTTAGGGTTGGGCTGTTAGCCATTGTTCGGTAAATACTGGGTATACTCGGACTTCACACGTTACATACTTTGTTAAACTACGAGTAACTAGGTGCTATAATGTGTTACTTTTGAACAGAAGACAGATCAGCAACACACAAAATATTACTTCCTGTATCTTCATTTTACATACATAAATAGGACGTGTGTCCTATTATTATAGTTCTACAATCCTATTTTTGCATAAATATATATGTAGTACATATACATGTTAGTACTATTCTTCTTTTCCGCAAATATACGAAAAACTTAGAAACAAACTACAAGAGGTATAACTGTCGAGTATAATCATCAACTCATCTCCTAATAGATTCAATTAATATCTAGATCACTTCTTAGCTTATCGCTGAAAGCTTAGAACGGGTCATGAATTCCCAGTATATACTCGCTTTTGCCTCGGTATATACTCGATGAAATGCCCATCTCTTCACACATCGCGTGCAGAGCTTCCGTTTGTTAAATTATTGGTTAAATGTAAGGCAGATTTTTACGAGAATAACGCAGCTTGTTAGTTTGGTCACTAGGAGACGTTTTGGAATAGATATTGTCGTGATTACATAACAGGGGCTTTCGAATAACCTGGGGCCCAAGTCCTTTAATGATTTTTTAAAATATCAGTAGAATAGCTCTTTAGGAACTGTGAGAAGTTGTTTTATTTACTGATGTGATGATGTGAGACCGGGTCGTATTACGATAAATTAATAAAGATATCTGATTACTTTTATATTTTACCCGACGTTTCGACCCAGTTGCATAGGCCATGGTCGCGGGAAGACTGGCGTTTCAACTAATGTCTGTCTACCCTCACAATTAGATTTTTTGTTAATTCATAGAATTCATTTATTAATTTATCGCGATACGACTCGGTCTTGCATAGTAAACAAAATAAGTATAAAGCGAGTGTTTAAAAATAACTATGTGTGAAGTTGGTCGTAGAATAGCCAATGTCAAAAATCGCCGTTTTAAGACTAAATTTGACACTTTTTACTGTCATCAATAGTGCATTTTTACACTTGTTAATCCATTACCAACTTAATACTATTATTAAAGTGACATTGAAACCCGTTTATGCAAAACCGCATTCTACTAAAATTTCGGGCCCTGATGACTTGACATAGTCAAAAGATGGAGTTACTATCGCTTGTTTTGCTAAGTTCTTTAACCTTTTGAATGCAATTCAATGTTCCTCTTTGAGTTGCAAATACGTGTGAGTTACTTTGTTTTGTTTCATAAGTTAAGTATGTTATTTATAAGCTGTGTCTGTGCCAAGTTTAATGTTTTCTTTCTTTTAAGTTTTGTTTGGATTCCTTGGTACGTAAGACTGGTATTTAAAAGTGAATCCGATATGGCTTTTACCTACGTACACACTTTCTTTAACTACATACATCACGTCCTCTAATCCCATTCGGGGTGGACAGAACATTGGAGACATGAAAACATCTTGGTCATTTAGTAGCATGTATATTGGGGTTTAGATATCCCATGGAATAACGGTGACAGGTTGCTAGCCTATCGCCCAATATATTCCATATACCCCTAGTCCCTTAGTCGCCTCCTACGAAATGCCGGGAAGAACGACTTTATAACGGTCTCTAACTATACCGTAATTATATTATTAAATTAATGAATAAGTTGGAAATACATATTACAAAACACATTGTAATTAATGTTAAATATTACTAGTAAATGCTTAAAATAACGCAGTACAGTTACACACATATGTAACTCATTTCTTAATCTCCTAAACTCATTTGATTACATACACACAGAATATACATATGTGTATGTCCAGTTGCGAAGACCATCAAATTAACTCCATTACGCATCAGTGGATTGGCTCGCCTTTATTGACAAGTAATTCATCAGACTAACTTCAAATCCTATTCATTAATGGGATGTATCGGCATTTAGTGGCTTAGGATGCCCAACTTTAGTTAATTTTCTAGTAATTTTTCTCTATAGGTTATATTATATCCATATATAGTTGTATGTGAATAGTTTAATTCGATCTATATTTAATAGCGGACAGAAAACATTATAAAATATTAATATAAGACATATGACAGTCAGATAGACACTATATTGAAAAAAGGTGACGTTAGGAGGACCTATAACCGCAGAGTGTGTATGAGAAGATGTATACGTGTCAATGAAGCGAAAGTGGTCTTTCAGGATCGGGACAAATGGGGATCCGAGATTTCTACCTACCCTTCTACAAGGAATTAGGCGTGATGTGTATGTATGTATATAAAATATTAATTAATCCTTTAGGATAGATCTTGGAGACATATCTCTTAAATATTCGTATCGTTAATATATGTAGTTTGAAGGGTAGTGACAGCATTAATATGATGACAAGTTAATTAAAAGTTTGTCACTGAATTATCCCTATAAGAGCGAGAGAGATGGACATTGCTTGGTATAAAGCTGTCCCTTTTTGTCAATCTTAACTTAGATAAACCCAAACCTTATCTGTTAACCTCCTTAGTGTCATTTCCGGTTCAACATACCTGTAAAGAAAAAAATAATATAAGTATTCGTGTAAAAAATATTTAAAACAAATACGTAATATAATAAAAGTTTAACATGGGTGTAATGTAATATAATAAAATTATGTAAATACTATATTTACACGATAATACCACGAAGAATGAAAAACTTCTGTATCAAGCCATTATTTATATATTTAAAAGGAAACCTTACCGATCCAAATTGTAAAATTATGATTTAATTTCATCCCATATGTGACCATATGAATATCCTACCTTGGAAAAGATAACAGCTATTTTTAATCTAATTTTAGTATAAAACCTAGCTTAAAAGGCTTATAACTAAACAAAATCAGGTTTGCCAGATAAAGTCCCAGTTAAACCAATTTCCTAGCGCGGCCTACCGATATAGGGCAGTAAAATTTTAGCACCATCCGTCGATAGAACACACATTGTGCAAATGCCGAAACGAATCGAAAATGAAACTCTAATATTTACAACTTTAGGAATTGGGTAGTACTTACTGATCAGCAGTTTTATGTCACATTATTAGGTGTGTTATTAAAGTAGACAGAATCTTTGCACGTAATAATGATAGTCTTATTTAGTCTTTATAGTAGATTTTTATATAGGAACATGTGTTAGAATATTCAGTTTTGGTCATTAGCTAAAGAGATATATCATTACTAGTTACTTAAGTAAATACCATCAACTATACTGAGCATCACATGTGTGAAAAATACGTATAAACACGTCATCCAAACTCAAAAGTCTAAGCTCGAATTTAAAGTTCTAAAACTGACACATTAATATATAATTTCGTACGCCATTTTCGATTCCACTCTTCAATATCAAATTGGGAGTTAACCCATTGATTCCGTGCCTAAAATGCACAGATATGGCCAATTAATACGACTCGACTATCGCTTTAAACTGGCCTGTCCTGAATAATTGCCACGTACTTAGCCAGGCTATATCAGGCCCTTGAAAGGTATTTATTAATAGCAAGAGAACCGTGAGGCTACTTTTCAATTTGCGAATGTCTATAAAAGAATTTGTAGGAAAACGTTTTAAATACTTGTGCAGTTTTAAACAGGGTTGGGAAAGTGTTAACAAGTAATAATCTAAAAAAGAAATGACAATCGTGAAACCTTTTTTCTATAATATTGGAATCCTTTGAATTTCGATGTATAGAATAAATACCTTTATAATAAATGTTGAACAGTTTATGATATTTTTTAAACTTGGGTGGATTTTTCTAACGATTACCAAGAAAAATATACTAGAAGAGGTCATACAGTATTATATCCCTGTTTTCCTACTAAAGAAGAGAAAAACTATCGAGTGACCATAAAACAAACTTAATCCTATTCAATCTACACATATAATAATATTGAAAACATGTGTGTGTTTGTAAAGAATACAATTTAACTAGGAATTCAACATTCAATTAAATATATACGAGTATAACATATACAAACATCTTTAGATATTTTGTGACAAATTTCGTATATATGTATTTCTTACAGAATCTTAAGCAATTATATAATGATCAATAAATTAAATAACAAGCTTACGCTTACTCAAACATTATTGACATACATATATACTTTCATAACAACACGTGTGTTTTACATACATACATACATACTTTCAATGACAAGACCTACCCTTATCATTATATATGTACCACATACACATTCTATATTCTCTAGCACTTTCATACATGGACAAAGCCACAGACTAAAGCAAGTCCCCCATAAAAAGGTCGACTCAGTCAGAGTTTTAATATCAATAAAACTATACGCGTGCCTCCATCTTACCGCGAGAGGCACTTAAGAACTGTATTATCCATCCTACCTTTTCCTAAGTGTATTAATAGAAAAAAGGTTACGTATATCTGCTACGTAATTTTATAGGAGAGGAAATATTGGTTATGGTCGGCGATAGGATTGTTTGGGAATAATCTAGTAAGATTAGAGATTATTTTTGCCATATTGAAAGAGAATTTAACAAGGAAATGATTACGTTAATAGTTTATTTTGTATCATAATTTGTAATTTCAGATATAGCAAACAAATATACTTTAATTTATGATGTTTTTGACATGAGATGATACGCTGTCAAATTGTCATAAAAATGCAACAACTAAATTCTTAGTCTAAAGGATTATAGACTAAACAAATCGTCAGCTTTGATGTAAATAAATATACAAAAACAAATGGAAACTGTAAGAACACAAATGGGAATGGTCATTAAATTACTACGCCATGACCTCTGTCACGAAATGATTTAGGTTCCGGGTTCAATTCCCGGTAGAGACTTCCCTAATATTTTTCTAACATTCATTATTAAAATTTGTGTAATCACAACCCAAGTTTTGATAAATAATAATTTAATTAATACAACAACCATTAAATTAAAACCAAAAAGCCCGCCATATTTTTTTACAAAAATATGAGATTCCAAACGAGAACATCGCAAAGAGGCCACTACGAAATGAGGTGTGCTTACTTTATGGCCGCCTCACACCTGGCGCTTTCGATAAAAGCTGGTGATCAGGAAACAGGTTTTATTCGAATTTATGCATAGCTGACCTCCTTGGTAAACGCTAATAGCGGGATCATATGGACTTTGCCGCCAAATTTCACTGCAAACATGTTTTTGCCACTTATATTTTTGCCACAATGTCTTCTGTTGGATATTTAATGGTTTGTGCGGTCAAAAACTAGAATATTAATAGTTATATTACCACCAGCTCTTTTCGTATCAGGTAAAATTGAATATGGATTAAAATATGAGACATATTTATGGGCGCATCTACTTTCTTATGTATCCTTGTTATATTTATTTTCTGTGTTCATTTGTTTTGGTTCCTTAATAAATAAATAAAATAAGACTTTTTTGTCTAACCTTGGTAATTAATGAATACATAGAATGTAATTTTAACTATGTATTCACAAATACTGAGATATTCAGACCGCATCAAATGGGATTTTAAGTACTGAGAATATGTATGTTGGTAGCAAATACACAAGTCAATCATAACATGAAGATTATGAAGTGCATTCGCAATTCTAGGAATGGAAATCCCTTTGAGATGCTAGGCCAAGTTAGTCTAGTTACCTAACAGTGAAATCTAGGGTATTTACTAATAGTCATAGGCTACACTTAAGCACTATATCTGTAATCCTTAGATAGGTAGTCAGAACGAAGATAAGATATATAAGAAAGGTTTACATATTTCTTCTTTATTTCGACGACCTCCGTGGCGCGATCGGTTAACCTCCTGAACGCTAATCGTGAGGTCCCGGGTTCGATTCTCGGTGGAGGCAGAGTTAAGAACTGAACTACGCTTTTATAGATGTTACATATGTATTTATCTATATATAATAAGTATATATTTCTTAAATATACATTGACTAGTACCCATATCACAAGTTTTAAATGTACTTAGCAAAGGGCACGCTAAATTGGTGTAATAATGTCCAAATATTATTATTTGACGTCACGTGCCAACTTGGACATAAAAAGAACGCTAACTAGCTGCATTTCTTTCCGGGCTGTCGTAGGAGGCGACTAAGACAATGGGGAATCCATTAAGAGTAGGGCTAGCAACCTGTCATCAATGTTCCATATGACATAACAATCCCAATATCACGCTAAAACGTTACTTAAGAGATTTTGTCGAGTCTCAGAGGTTCTATCCACCCAAAAAGGATTAGGCTATGTTGTATATGTAGATAAGTTACATGCATATATCAGGAAACTGTGAGAAGTTGCTAGCCCATCGTATAATAATAGCTCTTCGAATAAATAGTTAAACTAACTGCTATTTTCTCTCTGTTATAAGGTTAAGGGTCGGCCACCTTTCACCTATCATTAAAATATTCTCTTTTAATAGTAAACCTCATGTTGCGTTAAGTATCGAATATCCTATTAAAACTGGTTTTATGATAAACAAAAACTTTTATTATTTCATTTCACCTCTGACCACACCAAACGGATTCCAGTCGTGATGCGTGTTTGTTTAAATGAAAAATGGACCAATCGTATCTCATTCGAAGTTTGAATCTGAAGCCATAAAACTAAGAATTTAATCAGTCTCGAAGAAAAAATCTCGTAAATAATGTTATAGCTTAAAAAGTCATTAAAAGAACATTATTCCTCACTTTTATACAACATAAAATATAGAGAACTCTTTAAAAACTTACTTCGTTACTAGTGTTTGTATATTGCTAGTTTGAAACGTAAATAGAAAGCTTAGTAGCTACCTTTCTTCCCGAATTGTAAATAAATAAATATAATACATTAACCCATGTAATAACGGTGAAAGAAATCTATTAGACGATAAACTAACCTGTCACCAATACACATTGTCCAATGCCATCAAAACTTATTATTTTTAGCAATTAAATTACTTATTATTATAATATATTTATCAGTAAAAGACTTAAAATATATTCCTTAAAATACAAAATTTTAAACGTCATTACAAAAATAAAAAAATATTTTCCCGCTACCAAGGACCAACAAGTTCCCAACAAAGGAGGTTTTAAGTCCGCCAATAAAGGGCTGCACGTCCAATCTTGGTCGGATTCACTCATCTGCGGCAGAGGGCGTCGCCCTGCCAACTCTAGCGCGACGTGCACCTGCACCACGAGCAACCGGTTCCGTTCTTTTATTTCATTTATTCATACTTGATTTCACTCGCCAACCGCAGCCAGTGCGAGAGTGCCTTTAATAAATTTAGCGCGGGGAAATGAGGCTGAAACCGAATTATTGCTGCCTGTATGTGGCTTTTTGATAATGAGTTTAATGGTTAGTCGGTTTATTTGATAACGAAAGGAAAGTCGATACTTGAATGGAATATAACTGTTGTTAATGTAAAAGGCTTATAATGGAGAGTTTTCGAAACGTATTTTAAGCGATAGCCTAGCCATAATCACAAGTAAATGGGTACATGAATAATGTGCATAAATGTGAACATAATGTAACAGCATAAGTAAAAAATTACATGTCAACAATTTTGTGAATTATGAAACTTTACAGTAATTTTTTTTAAACAACAAATCATTCTCACCTCATTCACCATTTTCCTATAGTGGCCTTCATACAGAATATATACAATTTACAAATTTCAAAAATATTGACGGGGTAGTCACAGGCTTGAATACTCTGATCTCTGACTACTCCCACCACAATAAAAATGGCGTGTATATACACAAATAGTTGTACGTATGTTATGTTACATTCTATCCCAGTACCAGACTAGCGAAGAGCACATTCTAATTGTTGAAGCAACCTTTAAACAAGCTTTCGCATTGTATTGACGCTAATTAGCTTCAATTGGAGCGTTCTGTTCTAGAAAAGGGTTTCCGTTACCATTTGTTAAATGATCTTTGTACGTTCTCCATGGTAAGGGAATATACATAATGTACTAATAAAACAAACAACAACTTCATTAATATCCGTTAAATGATAGCGTTTCTATTTTCTAAATATCGGATGGAATAAGAAGGCCATATCGAATCAATCTTTTATCGGAAAATAAGCATATAACGTGACAGGTGGGGGTAAACAAAATGAACGTAAGCAAATCAATGTAATGCGCATTAAAACTACATAGCACATACATAAGGCACGATTATCACAAACCAATTTCCCTAAAAACTAAAACAATCATCGTTTTTAATTTGTAAAGGGCCCAGATAAAAGGCGGAAATGCCACGCTGTCACTGAACAAATTAAGGGAACACGTCACGTATGTTTGTTCGACTGTAGCCGCATTTTTTGTGGAAAATCTCTTCGAGTTAAAAAGTCCCGATGATGGATGACGGGCGCATTGGGGGATTTAATTAAACCCAACAATTTGGCGGAAAATGTCAACCAGTACAATGCGACGCTTCATGTTTATCGGAGAGCAGATACGTGAAATTGAGGTAGTATTTATGTTGTACACAAATTAAGACTGTCTTCTTTATAGAGATAAGTACGGATCATGTATCCTGGCAAGTACGCTAATGAGACAATATCAGAGATTATTGTGTTATTATATGGATATGTCAATTGTTAAGGGCTAGTAGTAAGTAAAGAGATAGTATGTCTTCGTTAACATAAGTGAAAGACAGAACAAAAGTTCAGAAGAGCCTATTGTCTCGTTTAGGCTGTTGTTAGGAACTAAATGGGTAGGAAAGGTCACATACTCCCTAAGTTACCTATGAAAACCTGATTCCTTATTTACCTCTTACAATATGTCGGGAATAAGCTAACCAGTATCCGATTTAAAAATGTATTGCATAATATTGTTCATCGATTTAATTACAACTTTCATTAATGGCTCGGCACTGAGGCGTAATGCATTTTTCTTGAATTCGTAATAGTCACGAGCGAAAGAGAATCTGCAATTACCAACTAAAATATTCCTTTTATTACATAAAGAGCGATTTTCTGTATCAATTAGTGGCCATAACAATTTGTGGAAGCATTTATGTATTTTAAATATCGTTTAAAAGTTAATAAATAGATTAATAAAGGGCAAATAAGGCAACGGCAACATATCGTATGTTGTATACCATAACTTTTATATTTACTTTAATTAAAGATATACACGGCTTACATTTACAATGTTTATCTTATTTTCAATATGCAAGTACTAGATTCAGTGATACACACATATACAGGGTGGCGCATTCAAAACGGTCAGTATGGGAAAGTCTGAAACTATAAGAGATACGAAGATTTGTTCTTAGGAACCATGTCACCGATTTTGATAAAAAGAAAAACTGCATTCATACTTTCTTTGAAAAAACAACTGTATCCAGTACGGGAATCGAACCCGGTTGCTTTGAAAAAATAAATTGGAACTTTTCACTTTTCCTTTTTAAATATCAACTGTGTAGGTCTTAAGCTGTAAATGTCTCTATGAAACATGGTGTCGAAAATGAATAAAATGCATTGTTTTGGCATACTTTAGTTTATCATAGTAGTTTACATACACCGTAACAATATTCAACAGACATGTAAAATTGGTTCTATGGCTGTTTGTAGTTTTGTACTTCCCTACTTGATACATACACCATATCATGTGGCATTAGTATTGCATTAATCCTTCAAGGAGGTTTTGTTATCTACAGTAATCAAAAACTAACAATCTATTGAAAAGTCCATATAAAGTGACGTGTTAAACCATATTAGAAAATTTCTTGTGGGATTAAGTTAAGGATGAATTTTACAAAACAAGCTATGACACCATTGAAGACCTAAAAGTAGCAATAATTCAATTGTAACGCAAATTCATGACATGAAAATACAAAATTCAAAAGTTAGATCGTTACCTAAACGTGTTGAATATTGTATTGAAAACAACGGTGGTCACTTAGAAAACCTACTATGATAAACTAAAGTATGCCAAAATAATGCAGTTTATTCATTTTCGACACCATGTTTCATAGAGACATTTACAGCTTAAGACCTACACAATTGATATTTAAAAAGAAAAAATAAAAAGGACCAGTTTATTTTTTTAAAGCAACCGGGTTCGATTCCCGTACTGGATACAGTTGATTTTTCAAAGAAAGTATGAATGCAATTTTTGTTTTTATCAAAATCGGTGACATGGTTCCTAAGAACAAATCTTCGTATCTCTTATAGTTTCAGACTTTCCCATACTGACCGTTTTGAATGCGCCACCCTGTATACATAGCTACTTTCCTGACGGGGAAGGCAGACTATCGATCGCAATCTTGAACAATCCTGACAAATCGAACTTCTCTCATTCATCCACTACACTTAAAACATAACATACGCTTCACGACTTGTGTAAATACACTCCCTTTTTTATCGTGGCGGAGTAGTCAGATGCTTGATTTCCACTACACTGCTTGCATACTTTTAATTCATTACTCTGTTCTTTCGTGAAAAATACAGTAAGATATTAAGTTCCTTACAATTTAAGTACAACATCAATACACCAATCCCTAGTCACTAATTGACGGTCATACAATAGCGATGCCTATGTGTGCTTAACAATGGAAGTGGGGTGCCAAGGACCACTTTATTGACGGAAACTGAACAGCTGCTATTTACCAAGCAAAATGACCACTAAGATAAGGGTTGTCACTATCCAAGTATATATTTAAAAAGATTACATATTTTTTACATAGACGCCATATTGAAAAAGGGAGTTAGAAGTACCTATAACCGCCGAGTGTGTATGTTACAAGATGTAAGTTGATACAAACAGAATCGTATGTAAGTACTTAAAACATTTATTGAATACTTGAGTGAGTGTTGTCTCATAAATTAGGGTTGTACATCAAAGACCATGTTGATTTAACTTGAACAACACTGATTCCGCTTTCTATATTATCAAGTATAAGTCTTTAAGTATGTTATTTCTAGGTCACAACATTCTCCGAATAAACAAATTACTTGAAAGACACC
Source organism: Leucoptera coffeella (assembly GCA_030578115.1). Lineage (NCBI taxonomy): Eukaryota > Metazoa > Arthropoda > Insecta > Lepidoptera > Lyonetiidae > Leucoptera > Leucoptera coffeella. The sequence goes on along the minus strand of JAMBLF010000027.1, from coordinate 77,149 downwards.
CCTGCTAGGAGGCCGGGTAGTAACAAAATATTTTCTTTTCATAACAATTTGCCGAAGCCTTACTCAATGGAACAGGCGTTTTGATTATTCTGAGAAACTTGTCTCGAACCTCCAATGAGCTTCAATATATAATATACAACATCAATATACGTCGATACTTAACATAAATGTTACCCTTAGTACATTAGTTTTATACTTGTTGTTTTGTAGTGTCACGTAAGGTACTGTTAATTCAATTAATTTATGAACTTCGAGTATATTTATAGGTTATCGATTGTACAATAATCTATAAGTACTCGTTGCGTATTTGAAAACCGTAACTAACCATTTATAAAACCGACATTTTATTGTATATGTACATATATGCTATATGACATTTCTTATATGTGTACACATTTATATACCATAGCAAACACTAAAAGAGTATCGTATAGTAAAAATATTCTAATGTATCTTCATTTAGGGTCCGTACTTGTTGATTTATCATTCAAACCTTAGTTTGAATCCTGACCAAAACATTCGAATGCCATTATGACATTATTATTAGCTACGTGGTATCAAATTTACAATAACTGTGGTTTTTTACCCATCCATAGCTCAGCCCATACTGATAATAGCCGGGCGTTTGATTAATTAATTAACTTATAACTAAGTACATCGGCTGTATCGAGTTGGTATCAATCGCATAATCGATTACGGTGACTCATTCGATATTAATGTTAGTACTGCTCTTTAAACTTGTTTCACAAGGTCTAGGAATATAGATATGTAGGAATCTAGTTTTATTAGCGTCATACAATATTGCACAATAACTAATCTCATATTTAGCACATATGTATATGTATTCGTAAACTAAGGTAGTATTATATTGGTGCTCGTCCATCGCCCAATCTATTTCTTGCCTGTCTTAATAAACCTTATGGTGCCTCATTGACAATAGAAAATACTGTAGACAAATATTATTATCGTCACAAACCTTGATGTAGTATTAAGGCTTATCCACATTTCAATTTACATACCTGAAAATAAATAAACAAAAAATTAGTCATATTAAAAAAATTGTTTTTTTATTTAATTATTAATTTTTCCTAGATCTTCGTAAGAGGCTATGGATAAATCGAATTTATTGAAAGATAGGATAGCAATTTTTGACCAATAGTCCATATTAATGTCATTACCACCGTGACACTAAAACTAAAGTACCAAAGACATAATATATCTCCATAATTCTGTCCTACATACATAACCATCACGCCTGTTTCCCACTATAGAGGTAAACAGAGATCACGAATATTGATCTGTCTCATTCCTGACAAACCACTTCCACTTCATTGACACTCATACACCTCCTCATACACACTCGGCGGTTATAGTTACTTCTATCATCACCTTCTGGTTATGTATTTATTATAAATGTGCTTTGGTTGAGTTAGGTTAATGTTGAATCTGTTAAGCTGATTATTGGTTACAGACAGCAATTTCCTCAGAGGGAAATACGGTGAATAACCTGTCTATAAATTTTATTTAAAATCATTGCTTTTATATCAGTATTGGCAAAGGACATTATGTATACGTAAAGTTTATAATAAATTTTATATGGGAAACTTGGTCCTCTCAATTTAATGAACATGTTGAAATATGAATAATTATTGTTTGTTATTTGTAGTAAAACAGCATTTTAAATAATAGGTTTTAGTTACATACAAATTCTGTTTTATTATTTACTTAACAGTTTGTACATTAACTTATTTTTGTACTATAACTTTCATTTACAATATTGTAACAAACAGCGTACTATTATACATATTTTTTACAAAATATCTTTCTTTGTGTAAAGAATAAAGAAATATTCTTTTGAAGTCTCCTAACAATAAACAATTGCGCATCGCAAAAACATTAGTTCTAGCTTTTATAGGTACCCTAAATAAAAGAAGTTAATACAATAGTCTTTTAGAAATTCTCATTAATTACAACGTGTACAAGTAGAATTTAACCCTGAAAAACAAGGTCGGGACATAAAATCGTTAATTTTTGTAAAAATTTATTATAAAATATCTGTCCACCCCCGCTGAAGTTGTGGTGGTCCAGTGTCTGTCATCCAGACACACATTTCACGACTATTAACGATTTCCTAAAACACAATCAGCAGACAATAGCACTAATAAAACAATAATAGCTATCGGCGACATAACAAAAAACTTCTTTTATAACATTCAACAAAAAAATTCACGGAATAAAGATGTTTTCCCAAACTTTACAACCAAAACTCTCTTGAATAAGAAAAATCGAATCTTTGACACTTCTCCAAAGTGTAAAAATTTGACAACAGTGCCGCCACTCTTTTGTTTGCAATGTCACCGCGTCGCCATGTTGGAAACAATAAACTGACGGAATATTCAATGTAACAGTTCGCTGACATATTTCAAATGGACCGCCAAAGAAAAAAGGGAAGCTAATAAAGTTTTTAAATATGTATGTAATCTGTACATTTGTAGGTTGTAAACAAGAAGACCGATTATGATGCAACCTTTTTTACCTTTTCTAGCAAAACCAAAAGTAGGTTTTTACACAGTATATTCTCAAGTCTAATGCCGCGATAGTCTCGGACTTAAAGAGAATGCAAACTATCTGCCGTTCTTCCCGGTATGTTGTAAGAGGACACTAAGGGACTAGAGTTCAATGAAATCTAGTGGGCAATGAACGATGGCAACCTGTCACCAATGTTCCATTATTACAACGAAACGCCAATATTCATGATTAACAACTAACGGGACTTATCGCGTAAGTTTTTATATAATAAAGTTACCTTTATTAACCCCGTTAATAAAGCGATAAGTCCCGTTAGTTATTAATCATGAGTATAAATCGCGTATCTCTTAAAGCCAATATTCATGTAAAATGTGACCTAGGAGATGTTATATCTCAGAAGTTCTGTCCACCCCGAAAGGTAGAAAGCTGAAGCTAGAAGTCTCCTTTTAGTTTCAAGTTATATACATAGTATTAATCTACTCTCTAAGCTTGAATTTAACCCTTTTGGGAGCTTAAAGTGCTTGAGAGACCAAGTCACTACGAAGGTGTTAGCCATTCAATTCCACGTTCTACCAGATAGCCAGTACCTAACGCGACAGGTCGAGAGACATGTCATTCACAGACCTATTAAGAGATAGAATACATACTGGATTACACCGGTATTAACAACGATGTACATACAAAGATATGGCATATAACGTGTAGTAAGACTAAACGCGACTAAGGGACTAGAGGTTAATTGAATCTATTGGCCGTCGCGGTAGCAACCTGTCACCGATGGTTCAAATAACATCACAACCACAATTCTTGCTATTAAGTGACCAAAGAGATTTCTTCATGTCTTGGAGACTGGGATCTGTCGTGACGTCGACGTGAATGTATATATTTATGTTTAATCACAAAACGGTGAGTTAAAAACTAATTGAACCACAAAACATATGTATAAACAGCACGAATAATTAATTCAAAAGGTCTTACATTCTAAATCAATATAATAAATAGCACATTAGTGCTCGTAAATCTATAAAATCGTGTTCGAAATTCATAAACTTGTGCCAGGGGACATTGAGCATAATTGTATTCAACGAGCATTTTGTCGTATGCAAAATAGCTCGGACAAAGTATTTTAGTAGCTATGGCAATTGTTTCTACAGTACCGGGGGAGAATGGAAAAGTTCGTCTGTTGGTTGCGAAATTTGAAAATATATTTTAGAATTCGAAACTCTATGGAAGCACCACTAATGAATCGTTTCTGCAATAGAATTAACAATTTTACGTAGGTCGGTTTGTTTTTCTTACTTGTTTTACCCTTTTACGAATAGAGGGGTAGTAAAAGGTCACGAATCTCTATTTCGTCCCAGTGGATTACATTGCAATTCATACACCTCGACATATAGAAATGGTAAGAGTATTTGCCATCAAATATTGAGTGGGATACAAGGGAGGTTACGTAGGAGTCGCCTAAATAAGACGTATGACGCACAAATATATAATATGTATGAGTGAAGTGGAAGGGCGGTTACGTAGGGGCCGGCCCAATAAGACATATGACAGTCAGATAGACGCTATATTAAAAAAGGGTGTCGTTAGGAGTAAATATAACCGCCGACTGTGTATGAGATGTATGAGTGTGAATAAAGCGAAATTGGTCTGTCAGGATCGGGACAATGGGGCTCCGTGATCTCTGATCGTTATGTGTATGAATGTTTGTATTTGAACAATTCTCCTTATAAATAAACAATAACTTCAAGCAACCGAACCCGGGTGAAAGAACTAGCACATTTTAAACGCTCTCAAGAGTAAACCCAGAATAATAGAAGGGACTCGCGACGAAAGTTAGCAAAGGGAATTTTTGCACGTACAACTTGGGGTATTGCCGCCATCTGCATTTTGGATACTCTGTGAATTTGTCAAAGAGTAAATTGACCAAAAGCTAGTATATTTTGAAGGGCATTTAAAAGAGTAGTTTAGGTTGAGTGGAAAGGGTGTATGTAGAACTTATATAATATAAATACATAGGTCTTGCAATTCAAAGATCTGAGTATTATTAACAAGACATCCGTTATAGATAGTTGATAATTTTTTACATGTTGTAAAATACATAAAATAGTACGAAAAATACATTTTTAAATACATTGACTCAATCAAGTATTGAATGAATTGAAGTATACTCTATTGCGTATATATATATATATATATATATATATATATATATATATATATATATATATATATATACCCTAAAAATATTTATTTCATACCTCAGAGAAGACATGTGTAGCCTGATTTGTTTAGTTTTGGGTTAGTTGGTGGGCGTGTTTCAATGGACGTGGGCATTTCACAATACATTACTTTTAAGGAGAGCATCACGAGGAAACCCACACACTCCAAAGTATTCAATAAGGCGATTAGGCTGGCAACTGCTGAACATAAAAATGTTTTTTTATCTACAAACATCACAGTGGAAATTAGACTGACATAAACTGACTGACAGAACAAACCTAAGTAGGGAAGAGAATCTGAAAATACCAGTATAGTAGCTACGTATAAATATAAATGGTATTATGGAAGCATCGGTATAGAGTATGGTAACATGAAACCTCCTTTCAAGAGACATCATCGAACATGGCATGTGATGTTTTGTGTTGCCATGTACAAGCGTTGACTCTCATCCGTAATACACGTACAGCTCATTAAAAATTAAAAACCAATCCTGGAATATCTTATTCTGAGCTTTAATCCTCAACGCTATAAAAGCCATTAATAATACTTAGTCTATAATGAAGAAACATAATCTTCTAGCTATGTTGAACGCTGTTGTGCAAAAATGCCACCTAACAAAATTTGCTTTTAATCTCACAAGCACGTTTAGTATATTGCAAAGATGACCTTCAAACAAGCACTAGAATCTAGGTATTAAACATCACATTATGTAGCTAGAGTCACGTTTTGATCGTCGAAATTATAATTCCATAGTGACGTCATAAATCAAGACTTTCTTGCTAAAGGGTTTGGAACTCCAACGGAGTTAGGTACGAGAAATACCTAGTGCATTCCTAGACGCTAAAATGTGAATAGTTGTGAACTTTAGATAGAACTTACGACACGCCCTCCAGTGTATTGTTGTCGTTAATTTTACGCATACTATATAATATGCATTGCAACATGTAACTGTACTAACTAGTAATTTATAAAACAGTTTATGGATTTGGTCACAAAGCGAATGATTCTTGTCGTATAGTCTGTTCAAATAAAAATAAGTCTTGAAATGACATTCTATTTCAAAGCCAGACAGCATTAGTCACGACATAATTTAAATACGAACTTGTAACCTTACTTATCCCCGTGCTAACCAGGGACGTTAACAGAATTCTAAATACCTGCTTTTCTTTCTGGCGTAAATTAGCAACAAAGGGATTCCATTACAAAATCGTTAAATAAAAAGGGTCTTGCTTGATTAAAGTTTCAAGTCCTTCTATTACTATTGTCAAAAGATTTCGTGTCTTCGAAACATAACGAAAAAACTAAGGTTCCTAAGCAAGTTAGTATAATTATTATACATACTTATAGCTACCATGGAAACCTGATAAAAATAGTAACAATTGAATTGCCAGCATAATAAATAACTTAACTTCACTGGGATATTTCTTAGTGGATTGTTCGAAGAAATGAATTATAGTTTGGCTTTATTCCAAGACTAGTGTTAATAGTAGCGAGGTCGATGGCTTTAGTTAAAAATCTAGCCAGTGTTGCAACTAGGGTTAAGAAAATCTAGATCTAGACTTTTAATGTTTCAATTCATTGCTTGCGAAGTATTGAATGGATCCTATTCCTTCATTGAGTTATAAATAGCGTACAGCCACATAGAATCCACTATTCACCAACAATGTTACAGGTAGGTTATGACCATATATTATGTACTATGGATAGTTCATGAAATAGGCAGATTATCACTTTATTTCTCTTACGTAGAAATTATACATTACACATACTAATTGCTGTCTATCAGTTAAACACGGAATTTGAGTGGCTCATACTTAAAATGGATCCGAAATTTTGGAACTGGGCAGTCAAGCCTATAATTAACCCGTCACAATAAAAAAGGGACTGTGTACACACAAGTCGTGAAGCGTATGCATAACTACAAATTGCAAAAATGAAATCTGTATATTCAATAGTGCATGCTACAACTGAGTGGAACCTTTCCAAAGCAAGCCCAATTATATTTGCTTCTTAATCTTATTGCCGTTGGCAGTAATTATATGTTAAGGCATTCGTGGCAACTTCTGGACGGGTTTTCAGTGATTGTTGATTACTAGACGTTATTATATTAAGCACCTGTTTTCTTAATTTTGTTTCGAGGTCGAACGTGGTAAATCTATGGTTAACTTTCTTAACAAATACAGGCATAAATTAGTAGTACGAGTCATAAATAGAATACTTAATAAGTACTTGCCTTTTTTCTCGGCATATCGTAAAGAGCAATTCAAATACGAACACCATTATAGATTTGAGGATATTATCATTTAAGCTCTGTAATTTAATTCTATCCATAACAAAATCTTATCAATAAACCCTTCAGTAACTAAAACCAGGGGACGATAAAGACAGCAAATAAAAACATCTTACAAGCATTAGTTACATAATTTTACTACCTTCAAATCCACATTATTTTTAAATTATCATATATACTCCGGACACCAATACATATGTATATATAGCGTGTTACCCAATAACATAACAATATAACGTTTACATTTATATATCGCTACACCACTGGCCAGTATCCCTCCCTGATCCCCTATTCAAATGGCCCTGGATATAAAGTTGTCCGGTTGAACGCGGCACCCAGTCGGAAATGGCACCGAATTTCAATTCCACCAATAGTAATTCCGAAGCTATTTATCTTCCTCCAAATGTCATTCCGTTTTGGCAATCGACAGTTGCAATTCAGTTATTGTTTCACTAACGCCCGATTAAAGGCATACCTAACGCCGTTTAGTAACCTTTAGTAAAAGGACTGGCAGAGTAGTGGTTAAGGTTTGGATTTGGTAAACGAGACTTCCGGGTTTTATGCTCACAGCGTAGTTTAGTATTATTGCTGCTCCGTTTGCAAAATTATAGAACAAAACGGAAAGAACTTTACATTTACAAAAAACTTGTTCTGTATTACGCATTATAAAAAATATGTATGTTTATTTATTTTGTTTTATCTGTAGTGAATGAAATGTTTACTTTCTTTATTTAATAACATAAACACACCGAACTACCGTTTCTCTAAAAGGCTCTAGTTCTTCTTGATGCTAATCAAAATGTACTAAGTCGATTCGTCGAAAACCGAGTATCGAACTTATAACCCTGGCAAGTAATAACGTAAGCTTCCTAACGAGCCTTGGAGTACGAACATCGCATGTTTTACGCCCTTATATTATTCCTTGAATGTCCACGTTGCAGTAGCGATATTAAATAGGTTTTTAAGCGGGGCTTATGCTAAATACTAGACGATACAGGAAACGTTCTTGCTGACGTTATGATAAATTAAACTATAGCGTTATAGTTGCTGTAATAATCAAGGCGAAAGAAAATGTTATGTGATGAAAGGCACTGATTTTATGTGCATAGGGTAGGTAGTATATGCTGTATAAATATTAAATGCACTTCTGGGCTTTTAGCCTAGATTTTGCTTAGAGCTTGGCAAAAGTCAATGATTCTATAATGCGATATAATTTATTACCTATCATGTGAAGTGCTATCTTATTACAGGTGGGTTTGATGTGGTCATATATTCACCTTACTCCATAATATTGGAGAAGAATACCTAAACTATGATACGTTTGCGTCAGTAAAACTAATCATTGAACGATGTGATTTACCTATATTATACTGTAAATGATATGCAACCATAATCGACGCTACATCGTGACTATATCGCATCGTTGCAAAAACTCGTAAAGGCCCATAATTCTAAATTTAAATAAATTCCACCGAACACACACTCACACATACATACGTTCTCCAAACGCCTAGCATTGTGTAATTAAGGGGCCTGTCAGCATTTCACTTAGACACGCGAATGAGGCTTTAAAATTCAACCTCCAACGTTTATGTCAAAATTTACATACACAAGCTTAAGTATGGAGCAGTGCGGTGATGGGTTGCCAGCCAATCGTGATATTATAACTGAAATTCATCGCAGTACTTATGGCGCCATCCCGTCTTGCTAAATTTCCATTTTTGGTGGTCTAGAAACTTATATGAAAAAGTATATAACTATGTATGACTAAACATCTTAATAATGCATGTAATGTTTACACAATACAAGCGAATGTGTTTTGCAACTCAGCATGCTCAACCGAGAGTAGAAAGGTTGTCTACATCGCTGTTAAAATGGGAATAAATTGTGCAATATCCGATAATCATAAAGCTAAGCTAGACGTAACTTTCAAAATAAGATGAGATGACTATCAAAATCGTTTGATACAGAACATTCATCGATCATTACCGACCGCCGCGACAGCTTTCACTTGTCACAACAACCACGGTTGCTAAGCAACTATTTGCTGTCATTTCTTATATTTCAAAATGGCCGCCCAAAAGCACAATGGCAATCAAATATCTTGCGAATACTTTTGTATTCTCTTTGATCAAATACTTAACTCGCAGACTAAAATACACTTTTGTAATCTTGATTTCACGAAATGAAACCAATTTATTTTTGATAGATAAGTGAGAAGAAAAGAAAGTATGAAAATAAATTAAGCAACATTTTGAAAGTAGCTAATTCAAACGGGCGTCGTATTTATTTATAAGGAATTATACACAAGACATCTTCAAAGCTTTAAGAAGCCAAGTCTGACCCTATACCGGATAAATATATCTCTATATCCCTCTCCAAAGATAAGTAGGTACCCAATAGCAAATAACTCGTATATAACTCAAAGATTCATTCGACGTTCGAAGCCACTCGGTTTTAAAAAGGTTGATTTGCCGAGAGGCTTACGAGCCAATAATCTTCAAGTACTAACTAGTATATTTTTAGTCCAATTATAAGATTACCTAAAATCCCCAATTAAGCCTTTATTAGAACCAGTTTTTTACGTCTTAACAAAACATTTCGTATTATAGTTCTATAAAAAGGATGACAAGTCATTGGCAGTCTATAATAACATACCTTTATTTACCTAGCATACGGAAATCATAATAATGATAAACAAATGAGCAACAAGCCAGCGTTTTCATAACAACACGCGAAGAAAATCAACACAACAATAAATTGCTAATCAGGCAACATCAACACTAACGTATTCAGAATAGAATTTGGAATAGAGATGGGCAGGAGAAAATATTTTGTAATCGAGTAACACGTAACGTATGGTATGGTAGAGTAAGTTTTGTTTACATTTTGTATTTTTATTCTTATAGTTAAGAGAAAGTTTACGGAGAATTTGTTTACATATTTTAGGAAGGGATTGTATCTACGAAGGTTGTGTCATGTAATGTTCAAAGTAAATGAGCACATGTATTCATGGGACACAACTTTCTAACAAGAGCTACAAATGGTGAAAAACAGACACCAAAAACGATTTAGGTTGAAGGTTTAAAAGGAAGGTAAGTGAAGAGTCTGTTGGGACGACATAATTAAGTCCGCTATCAACAAAATATGTGTACATTTAAGTGTTTTTAACAAGTAATTTAATAACGATATATTGACCCTCAAAGCCTAAAATTTCGTACAATACATTTTTATTACTTTTGCGACTAACAAATCGTCAATTATAATATCCTTTCGGTCACGGTCGGAATTTATGATAACGTTAACAAGAAAAATACCTTTGACCGGTTTCTAACCTAACATTTCGATATTTACTATTCATAGTAACAAAGTTTCATAATACTGATGAAAGCTGGGTCCCATCCCTAGTTCGGAACTGTAGACCAACACATCCTGTTCAATATAAAACAGATTTTATTCGGTCGTTCTCCACCAATTGACTTCTGGCGACAAACTGGTTCAACTAGCTATCAAACGGTGATTTGTATGCATGGGGACCACGTATTCCTTCGCTAGATCTTGGGTTGTAAAATAAATAACGTTTCTTTGTATATATGTACATACTTAATGGGTTTTCAAGTTAAATATTATTTTACCCGTTTTTAACTAAGAAATTTTGAAATAAACATACACTAACGGGTTAAAAGTATATGTTTCCGGCATTTTATATGTAATAGTTATACTTCGTATACGGCATGTAAATTGAGACTACGTTAAGATATTACCAGGCCATCACCCATTAAATACAATGTATCAACGTCGCTTTTTACGATATTCCAAGAAGAAAGCTTAGCGACATTTTATAAGTCGAAAATCAGCGCAGCTTTCCCATTGTCTAGCTACTAAATTACAAATTTTAATTAAACCACTGTCTTATAATAAAAGCACCTGAATGCAGAAGCCATTGTCTCGTCACGCGATATAAATAACAGCCTTAGAAAAGTGAGACAAAACGTGCTCCGAGCACCGGAACTAACCTCGAAAGCCTTCGTTAAGGGAAAGTGTGGCCAAACGGCTAATAGATAAAAAATAAGTTTCGGCGCAAAATTAGTAATTTTATACTAAATTCATCTATTACCTTTTAATTAAGGTGAAGTATCTATTGCATAAAATCTACCAAGGATGACTTTCTATAATATCCCGAGCAGAAAGGGAGCTATTTGTATTAAATTTACTTCCCAGACTTGCTTACGAGAGCTTTTAACATTTTACAACGTATAACGGTAATGGTTGGCTCTTGTTACAAAACTCCACCTTGCGTGACGTTATAAATTCATCATTTATATTCATTTCTTTCGAACAAAAATATTGCAAATGAAATCGAGATTGAACCGCAAAATGCGTATCCAAATACCGAGTAAACCACGCCGACACAAGTAGTAGTACGGTAATTAATATCCGTTTTGCACACGAAACGTTACTATTCATGTAATATACCGAGTATCGTATACGCCAATGCGGCAGTTTTTGAAAGCTTTAATAATCCGATGTGCTGTGGGCTTTAGGGAAGAGCAAACTTTAGTTAGCAGTGCAACTAGAAAGAAAGAAGGAAAGAAAATAATCACTTATTTTAACAACTAGGTGCATCTTCTCTTCATGTTTTAAAATCACAAGTTCATTCAATTACTAGTTTTATTTTTTTAATTCGATAATGTTCTTTAGATCTCTTTAGTGTAAATATCATTTATTAGGCCAACTAACATAATATTTAATAACTATTAGTACTATTACATCCCCCATATATATTACTTAAGAAGACAGAAGATGTATTTAGTGAAATGAAATGAAATGAAATGAAATTCTTTTTATTCAATATAAGGATCATAAAATCACTTATTGAAAGTCAAAAAAAAAAAAAAACATTTTTTATAAAAAAAACATGTCATTAATATACACTAGTTATTAAAATAAATCAAATTAAATCAATAAAACTAATGGCACTTCGTAAAGAAAAATCTCTGCAGAGAAGAAATGCCAAGAAACTCTGCAGACAATGTGTACATTAAACTTAATAATAATTCATTAGAACATGATCAAAGCTTCACATTCAACAAATAGTGTTTAACAACAAACTTAAGGGAGTCCCAATAAGAACTGGAACGGGAAACCATGACCACGCAAAAATGAAACGTCACATAACATCATTTATAAAGTCTTTCACTTTGTAGTAGCCCTTCTCGATCAACGTCGCTTGAGTGCAAACTTTAAATTTATCTAGAGGTAAGGACTTTATAGACTCTGGCAGTTTGTTATACATTTTTATGCCCAGGCCCATAAACGAATCGTTTATTCTTTTTAGTCTAGAGCCACTATAATACAATTTATTTTTATTACGTGTGTTACAATTATGCATGTCTCTTACAAGCTTGTAATCATTTATATTTTTTTTAACATAGACCAAGTTATCATATATATATTGAGAAGCCACAGTCAGTATATTTATTGTCTTAAACACATTTCTTAAAGACTCACGAGGGCCCATACGGTAGATCGAGCGAATGGCTCTCTTCTGCAGCACAAATACTGCATTAATATCGGCAGAATTGCCCCACAAAAGAAGCCCGTATGACATGACGCTATGAAAGTAACTAAAATACACAAGTCTCGCTGTGTCCACGTCAGTCAGGTGTCTAATTTTTTTTACCGCGTAGGCAGCAGAACTTAGCCTCTTCGCTAGACCACGAATGTGCCCCCCGAACTGTAATTTTGAGTCCATTGTGATACCCAGGAAGGCTGTGGACTCAACAATATCCAATGCCACACTATTGATTACAATGTTAGTACTAGAATTTCTAACATTGGGCAATGTAAATCTCACACATTTCGTTTTATTAGAATTAAAAGCAAGATTATTTACTCTAAACCAGTGCTCCACGTCCGAAATAACCTCATTTACTGATGCCGATTCGTCCTTTCCCCGGTTAACCTTAAATAATATAGAGGTGTCGTCCGCAAACAACACCATGTGGCAACGGCCCTGAGTCGAATATGGCAAATCATTAATATATACCAAGAAAAGGAAGGGTCCAAGAATTGAACCCTGCGGGACACCCATAACAGCCGAGCTGCCACTAGATCTTGCTCCGCCAATTTCTACTGTTTGGACCCTTCCCTTCAGGTAGCAAACAAGCAGATCAAGTGCCCTATCACCCAAACCGTAATGCTTCAGCTTCATGATCAGAGTTTCGTGGTTGACGCAGTCGAATGCCTTAGAGAGATCGCAAAAAACACCCAGAGCATCCCTTGCTTCCTCCCAGGCCCCAAATATAAATTTCATAAGATCAACTCCAGCATCGGTTGTTGATCGACCCTTTAAAAATCCAAACTGCTGTTTATTAAAGATATTATATTGACTAAAATGTGCTAGTAGTTGATTTAGAATAAGTTTTTCAAATATTTTGCTAATTGCTGGTAGTACCGAGATTGGACGATAATTAGCTGGGTCAGTGTTACTACCAGATTTAAATAATGGGATAATTTTGCTGCATTTCATCTGATCAGGAAACTCACCACATTCTATACAATGATTAAAAATAATGGTCAGGTCAGGTGCAATCAGATCCATAATGACAGAATACACCTTAACCGAATGACCCCACAGATCACAAGTTTTCTTTTTCTGTAGCAATTTAAAACTCTTGATAATATCAACCGGGCTGATTTGTCTAAAATCAAAACAATTATTATAATGAGGTACATTATTTTCTATTATATTTCTAGCAGTCTCTGAGCAAGAATTTAGTGGCGAAGTTATTAATATAGGAATTTTGGAGAAATATTCCTGAAATACATTTGATATCTGTAGTTGGTCTGTAATTACACTGTTATTAACTATTAGTTTAGGTTCTTTTATATGAGAGACATTTTTATTAGTTTCAAATTTAATTATGTTCCAAGTTTCCTTGACAACATTTGTGGCATTTATTATTTTTTTCTGTAAGTATAATTTTTTGGCCTGGGCACAAACCTTTTTAAAAATCTTAGAATAGTTTTTTACATAGTTTATAAAATCTAAGCTATAATTCACAGATTTTTCCTTATATAGCTCGTATAACCTTTGTCTACTAATACGGATACCTCTAGTTGCCCAATCACAGAATGCTCCCTTGCCTGCTATTTTAAAAGTCTTTGGTTTAAAAATTTTCTGATAATCAGAATCAACAAGGTCGAAAAATGAGGCATACATGTTATTTGGTGTATCTCCCCCCAAGTGTGTAGGGAAACGCCCCAAAATAGTTTGTCTGAACTTATTTAAGCGAGCCTCTGTCACAGGAACACAAGTAACATTCCCCGGTTGGACCCCCAGGCAACAACTAAACCTGATCAACTGACCCTGGTGGTCAGAATTAATATTAGAAATTAGTTCTGTATGTGATACACTAAAATCAGTAAAAATGTTGTCAATACAAGTAGAGGATGTGCTTGTAACTCTAGTTGGTTGATTAAAATTGTGCCTCAGATTATAACTTAAAAGTAATGTTAAAAAGTGCACACAAATTGTAGTGTCCTCAAGTATATTAACATTGAAGTCACCACACACTACTAGACGTTTAGATTTCTGAACAAGTTTAATAAGCACCTCCTCCATACATTTTGCAAACTTTATGAAGTCAGAATTGGGCGGCCTGTATACACACAAAATGATTACATTTTCCATCTCAATACAAGACATTTCAATTACTCGCTCAACTGAAAGGCTAACTATATCTCTGCGTTCTTTAAATTTAATATTGTTATGAACTAGTATTAAGGAGCCCCCACGAAGGGCACTGTTCCTGCAAAATGAACTTCCCACCTTGTGGGCTCCAAAACCAAATATTAATTGAAAGGACCTCGCCCAATGTTCAGTCACACAAAGAATCCCTACTCTGAAGGAGGCCAAAAAAAGTTCAACCTCCAACTCTTTACCTAACAAACCTTGCATGTTCTGATGCACCAAAGCGACGTCAGGTGCTACTACCTCTTTGTTTAAAATGCCAGAGTCTAACTCTTTTGTCTGTCTTAATAATTTAAATTATTTCCTGGTACATTCACCAGGGAAAAGTCACAATTACCCAATTGGGTATTCTGGCCAATAGGGGCCTGGTCAGAAACCAAAATTTTGGTTTGTCTATGTAAATAATAATGTAGCGATACTGCTACCTGTCTCTTACAGCTACTAGATAAAAATATATTATTATTTTTAAACTTAATTTGTTTACTAATTAAACAATTCAAGTCAATGAAGTCTAAATTACTACTATGCATACACATAGTATGCAAGCAGCAATTTAGCTTATATCTAATGCTATTTTCTTCGGTTGGCAACCATGTCGAATACGGTAAAGTACACAAAATTAACCTGTATTTTATGTTTGTCAATAAGTTATTAATTGATTTAATAAGTTTAAATTTATTCATATTACCGCGCCTACCACATAAAATGATTATTGTTTTGATTAGTGTGTTTGTCTGTTATATTCTGTTTATCCCGAAAGGGAAATAAAGACGTGATACGTGTTTTATCAGAACAAAGAAGCATAATCCGGCAGTAGGTAATACATAATTCGTACTACACAGGGTATTAAAAGGGATGAGCGAGATATTACGAAAGAATGTTTGAACAAAAGGCAGCCTATTAATATGAAGGATTCCCTCAATTTGCCTTTGTTGTTCCGGGAAAATAAACGTGATATTTCTATTCTTTGACACTCTTTGTGATGTGATTGGTGTTGCTAATCTGACGTTTTTTGTTCTTACAAATGAAATTAGTTCCTTTATGTAATCTTACGAAAAACGAGCAGAATCACGAAAATGATAATAGTCAATATTTCTATAGATGGACTCAGGATCTGTCACGCAAGGTATTATTCTCGATTTAAAACACCGAAGATTTTCTAAATGACAATAATGACGTAACAAGTCTTTACAACCCTAAAAGGGTAAACAGTAGTCATACGTACATAAGTATAAATATAGATATAGTCCATTAATATCCAAAACGGGAAACAGGACGTCAAACAGACCCTTCATTCACATATCCGTGCCCAGGGGTAATGGTTGGGACAAAATCGCAGTATAAATCCCTACTATGTTTGTACAGAGACTATATACACTCCTTTTGGGGTAGATAGCACTCTGGAAATATCATCCTAAGCCATTTTTAGCCTTATTTTAGAGTTTTGGTGTTAGAATTAATATGCAATATTGACAATGTATTGTTAGACCCTAACGAGAATTTCTTTCCACGACCCATCATAGTAGGCTTAAACGACACTTGAAACGTTTAAAATACCAGGAAACTCTATATAGCTTGAATATTAAGCAGAGCAAACCAACCTATTATTAAAAGCCTGTAAAAAAGGTTACCTGTAAGGGTATGGCCTTACAGTGTTAAATGGGATACAAAAACCCACAGGTAGTAAAGGACCCAAGTGGAACAAAAAATGTATATCGAAAACGTGGCTTAAAGAAAAAGTTGCCAGTGTGAATATAACCTATATAGAAGTTAGAACCTCCTTGGTCACATTTATTTATTATTTATTTCTAGTCCAGGCTTTAAATTGAATTCTATTTACCTTTCGTCTCGGCATGAAAATAAAGAAAAATAAAATGTATAAGAATCGCAAACATCTAAAAAATCTTAAATAAAAAGTAGCGGTGCACCAATTAGTTCTTATATATTACAAATAGTTCCGTAAATCATAACTTTGAGAATATTGCTGTGAAAGGACAGTTGATAATGGTAGTACTACAAGGCTCTGTCTACTCCCAAAGGACGGATCACCGTAATGTCCTATATCGGTGATACATAGTAGTTTCTAAGAAAATGTTCATTAAGGTTCTTGTATTTATTTTGACGCTACTTTATTAGGGTCCTACTAATGATACTGAATTAAGCAAACATTTATAACCCGACTACCTAAGTTATTTAGTCCCTTATCTAGGACTCAGACACGACTATAACTCTCAAAAGGGTACTCAGAACCGGACAAAATGTTTGTCATTATAGTCACTTATAGTACAAATAAATTAATAACTAATTAATTTAGTATTTATCGGTATAAATACCTTTAAGACATATTTTTATTACACTGCAACATGCTGGTTAATTAGCGATGTTATCCTAACAACATATATATACGTACATTCACGGCCCTCAATCCCTTTCGGAGTGGACAGAAGCTCAGACATAACATATCTCATTCTTTACTTTTAGCCAAACCGTTGCGGTTATAATGTCTTTGGTACAGAATATTAGTGAGATATTTCTAGCACATCATGCATCGCTCAGTACATTACATCGACCTCTAACCTCTTGGTCGCCTAAGACATCACGGGATGAAAGGCAGCTAGTTAGCGGTTTCGCCAGTAAAATATTTCGACATATAGCGAATTAAGTTTTAGTTATTAGTGGTAAGTAATATAGATATATGCCTAATAATTGACTGGCGAAGCAATAACGATCCATATGCTTTCGAATTTAGCTACATGTCGAAATCTCGTACCGTTAACCTTCAGTCCTCAAGCCTTAATAAGCATTCTATTTACAACGCAGTCTATCATAGGATAAATATCGACACAAAAAGCAGCTATCTGACTGTTATATGTCTTATTGAAAAAAGGTGACGTTAGGAGTACCTATAACCGCCGAGAATGTATGAGAGGATGTATGAATGTCAATGAAGCGAAAGTGGTCTGTCAGGATCGGGACAAATGAGGATCCGTGATCTCTGCCTACCCCTCTACAGGCAATCAGGCGTGATGTGTATGTATGTATGTAAAAAGCAGCTGATTTCTTTTTGCAATACAAGACCAGCAGAGCATTCCAGTGGTTGAGAGCCACGTAACAATGTCGGTAACTATGGGCAAGCACGTTCATGAATTAACTAACAACGCTAACTATGTTGCATTTTGAGTTACCGTTCGGACGCTTGTAAAACTTTAAATATACGAAGGGATAGTTACCTGAAATTAGTATATTAAAACTCAAGTGTGTATTCAATAGATTATTGGGCTATGGACTAGTAAACTGTCAGGAATGCTCCATTATGACATCACAAGCAATATTCATGCTAAAAAGTGACTAGGATATATTATATCTCAGAGGTTCTGACAACACCAGAAGGGATAAAAGCACGTGAATGTATAATAAATAGTTTCGTTCAATTTGGACCACAGACTAGAAATGAACAATAAGTGACCAAGGAGGTTATATTAACCTTAAGTCTGTTAACCCTAAAAGAATGTAAAGACGGATGTCATGCTGGTTGTCCAAACATATCGCACAATTTGATACTATTTTTCAACACAACATGTGATTTTCTCAAGGAAACTATACTTACAACAACGACATAAAACCGTAAACATAAACAATATACTGTTTTAGTTCACCTGTATAATTGCTACATTCTATAATTCTACTGTACGCTTAACTTAACATTAAACAATCATTAAATAACAATTATAACATGTTCCTGTAATAGTTTACTTCATTTAGAGTTCATATTTTAAGCTGTAAACGTATAACGAATAGTAATAAAGTAATTAAAACGTATCTTAACTTAACCTATTCTAAGTTGAAATGCCACGACCTAAAACACAAGTTAGTTAAGCGTGGTTTAAGTTTGAGTCCAGTTAATATGGTCACGGATCAACTCACATCCTTAATGAGTTCAATTGACCCCTTTGAGTCATGTAATGAATCAGAAGTTAAAAAAACCAACCTGAACAGATCAGCAAGGCAAACAGAGGTGAAAGTGCCATCTCGAAGCGAATTTCCGAGCGAAACCAGAGCCGCCAACAATCACGCACCCATCTCAAAACACGTTGTTAAAAAACTCAGGTAACGCGCACACACTCCGTGTAGTCGGTAACAACACTCCAGTATTCACAAACACTAGTCAGTATCCCGGAATGAGCCAAAATTACGAACACAGTGAAACAAAAAAATAAAGAAGTTTCGGCAAAAGTTAGGACGCGAGATTCCGGTAAAGTAACGGGACTAACAACCGTCGGCTTGAGCGCATCAAGGCTGAATGACGCGGCGAGCGGCCGGCGAGTGTTGGAAAGGGACGCGTGTATCGAGGCGAAAGAGACAAGTGGTCCGGTTTGAGAAAAGAGGCAACACGGCAAGGAGGTGCGTGCCCTGAGTCGCGCGTTTCTTTATAGGTGGCGCTGTACGGTATACGTTACAGTTTGTAACTTACAAACTAAGTTACAAGTAAAGCCTGCGCGGTAGTTTTAGTATAATATTATCTGTACTATTAGTAAATATATAGTCTCTAAAATAAACTAAAGCGTACATAGCTACATGCTGAAATTATATAAAGTATTTAAACGTTCAAAAATGCATTCTTAACGCAGCACATATCGACGAAATAATTTAATTACATTATTAGAAAGGGTATTGGGTGTCGGGAGTTCAATCCAGAAACCTTCAAGTCATTCTGGAAGTCTTGTTATAAAGTACAAGTCATTATTTCTCTCCTTTTGCCCTAATCATATAATCAAATCTGTAAATGGACTTTTTAACGAGACATACATGTGCCTATTCACATCTTTCAATTAACAGAATAGTGATGACAGGTTGCTAGCCCATCGCCACCAATAGATGCGTTTGTATTTATGTCAGTAATCAATTCATTTAATCTTGATTAGTTACATTTACGTTCATTGTATTTTAAGGCTCTATTAATTTATAAATATTCCATTATTTAATTAGATGTTTAGTAAATCTAATATTACGTATGTAATATGACTTCATATAATATAATTCTTAAATCTGTTTCAGTGGGAACATGTTCAAACTTCGCAGCATATATGGATTGAGATGATTTTTTCCTATTTTCTATGTAAGTTTTATGCAATAAAAAAAACTAGTGTGAAATGAACCTAACACTACTAACGGTTAGGCAAATCATAGTGGCGAAATCTACCTATTCTTTGGAACAGGTTAATCAGTGCTTATAAATATGGCGATACACCTTACCACCTATCACATCAAGTACAACCCATTTTGTCAACACGTGGGTTTGAAGTGATACTAAAATTACTGCCTTCGCTATTGCGGATATGGACGTCCGACCCCTAACTACCCCGCAAGAGTTAAAAGTCGTGAAAGAGATTTTTTTTTATTCATTCATAGTATTGATACCTCCACACTATAATTTAAAAGTAAGGATTCCGAGCCAACGGTAGTCATAGTTTAAAGACAACCAGTGCCACTCATAAGTACATTTCGACTTTCAATGACTTAGTTCTATATTACTGTCTCTATTTTGAATAACAATATATTCATAAGCGGTTCTCGAATGGCGGCCACGTCTCGATAAATGTAGTGAAGGACGCCCCCCTTGCTAAATGGACCGATGACCTGAAAAAGGTCGCTGGTAGTGGTTGGCTGAGGGCCACGAGTGATCGTATTTTGTGGCGTACCCTTGGGGAGGCCTACGTCCAGCAGTGGACTGACATATGCTGATTGATTGATATTCAATAAGTATACCATACACAGTCACCATATTTAAGGCCAGATGTTGATCCCTTCGGGAACATCTGTCACCGTCTGTCACGTCACGCGGCTCTGAATGACGTCATACGCCGCGCTCTTGTCAGTGCTGTAGCCCTCCGGCTTGACGCTCATTCCATGGAAGAGTGTTAAGACTCTGGACCCTTAGACAGGTGGTTTCGTTGTTTTGATTCGAAATGACGGCAGATAAAATGAATTGAAATACAAATTCGGTGACTCAATCAACTACACCTGCTAGGATGACAGAAAATGTATTACGTAAAAAGAAAAAGTTTAACAAGCAAATTTAATGTGTTTAATAAAATTCAATTGTTAAAATAAAATTTACAAAGTTGTCTCGTGCTAGTCTGGGGCGAAAAAAAATGCTAACCCGCTGCCGTTCTTCCCAGCATGTCCTAGGAGGCTGAGGGACTAGGGTCACTGGAAACTGTTGGGCGACGGGCTAGCAGCCTGTCACCAATGTATGGAACATAAAAACATATGCAATAACATCACATCCCCAATATTCAGTCTAAAAAATGACGTTGTAAATATTATCGTATCCCAGTTTATACCCACACCGAAAGGAATTAGAAGACGTGAAAATATGTATTGTTAAAGTATACAGTTACCAACTAGGTAATCGTAAATATCTAGTACTGATTATCTAGCATTGGCTTCTATGAAAATAAGAAGCCAAATCGTCTCTTAATAGTTATACCGGGAAGATAGATAACTAGTATGGCAATGTTCCGTAACTATAAAGAGATTTTTCACTCTCCTTTACATAACTCTCTACTCACTACTATCGCAGTACAATAATGCATTATCACCGCACGGAGTGGCGTATATTTTAATTAACTCAACTAGCGAGCGACGTTAACACTGAAACCTACTAAATGACCGACTAAGCCCTAGCTGTGAAAACTCGGTCACTTTTTACAAGTTAATGTTCGGTTAATTTAAAAAGCAGTACTTTCCCGCACTAAATGCTAAACGATTCTTTATTTTGTAGGAAATGATAAAAAGTTGTACGGGAAATTAGTTATTAGAATTACTAATGTCGGAAAATATGATAAAAAATATCACGTACTTTTTTCCTGGCATTTTGAAAGAGGCAACTAGGGTCCTTTATGGCCGAATCTATTGAGAGGTGGACTAGCACCCTGACTGTAATATTTCATATCGATACCATCACAACCCTGTTTAATATGCTACAGAAACATAGTACATATACTACATATATACAGTTTGTCAAACTAGTATATAATAACGATAACTATAATATTATATCCCTAAACTTCTGTCCTATATATATGTATATCGCTAGACAAACAGACAAGAATAAGACGTTAGTGACTGAAGGAAATCAAAATGTACGATCGGACGGGCAAATTTCGGCGCAGTTGGTTAAAGTTTGGATCAGTCTTAGTCTAAGTTTAGCCCAAATCCAGTAACGGCGTCTTCTCTAGGAATAGTTTGAACTGTTCCGAATATTGGATTTGCGGAGTGACGGCACAATGACGGTTTGACAGCTCGGGGGAAATGCCCCACTTTATAGGACAAGAATTAACTCAAATTATTACTTGGTAGTAGTATTCAGTAGTCGGAATGGGGGTGGCTTAGATAGTGATAATGTACAAACAATTACACATAGACGACAGACAGAATTACAGACTTTAACCTAGTCATAATACATAAATTGTATGATTAATTTTATTTTGAATTTTTATTGATATGTATACACATTATTTTCTATCATGAAATTTATTACATTCAGTTTGTAAATAAAGTTTAAACCTTCCGTAAGATTTCTTTCTTGCTTTCTATCTGACGAATTAGCAGAATCTATTATAAATCCATATTAATAAATCGAATATTGACTTAAAAAGCTAAATGGACCTAATTATATACAACCTACTTCGTTCACTACATATTATCTCGATTTACAAAAAAAATACTAATCATAGAGACACAGAGCTTGTGTACTTTAAAACATGCAAAGTATCTATGTGAAATACATGTACATGTTTCCAAAAACGCCACTTAATGTCGCTTACAAAACAGATCACATAATTATGCACAGACAGAGTTACAATAACGTATTTAGCCAAACCTGTAATCGGTAATGAATACTAATGAAGACTGACATGTCACTAAAATAGGCCGCTCAAAAGTTCCCGCCAATAATTAGAAGCGGCATTGACTACTGGACGATTGACAGGGAATTTGTCTGGTTCGACAGCAACGCGGCTTATGCGTCGTTAAATGCGATTTACAGTACCCGAATTTTGGGTTAACATTATATAATAATACCACAGATAATATAATACTACAGTATAAAAAATATTTATATTATGATAAAGTTTTAGTACATACATAACGACCACTGTCCCTTGCGGGGTAGTTTAATGTAGGATGTGAACCTGATAACCAGCAGTCTACATTCCGAGTATTATATCAACATAATCGATATTATAGTTATTTAAAATCGTATAATGTATTTTACTACGAAATCACGAATTTTTAATTGTACTATGAAACAAAATTTGCAGGTGTACATATTTCAGGTGAAATTCAATGAATGAAATAAATAAGTTTTAACGACACGTTTACAAATTTATCTGTATCCTTTCCGGTAATAAAAAGCATTCCCGTTATAAAACAACACTATTCAGACAAGGAATACATATTCGTAAAACATTCCAGATATTATTATATTCCAACAATCTTCTTTAATAAATATTACACAAAATTCATGCTTCTTTAACAAATTACGCATTTGTACGTGTAAGCTCTTTTAGATCCTCTTACGTCAATGTAGAACATTTCCGACATATTCCTCTGCAACATTAAATGAATAAATTAAACAAAAACCGAACAAAATATTCGAAAAACAAAAGAATCCTATAGCTGACAAAAGAGCTTCATTGTTTCCGAATGCCGATGCAAACAACTGACGGTCGCCTGTATTTTTAAAAAGAACGCCACCATTTTGAATAGTGCACTAAAATCAATGCGTATTGGAAAAATGCTTAGCAGAAATATACAGAAAGAGTGAATGATTGATGTTGGATAGGTTCTGGATTCAATCCCTATAAAACACGTAGAGTGAAATTAATCCTATATTAGTAAAAAATGGCTGTGAAAGAGTTAAAAAGAAAGGTAGTGACATTTTGTCCACTTTTTGAATCATTTATTAGATTAAAGCTTAGTCCAGTGCTAGCTTGGGTCGTAAAAAGAATGCTAATGTATTCTTCTAAATCTATTCTTCTCGACATGTGTTAGGAGGCGACTAAGGGCATAGGGTAAATGCAACCTATTAGATGATGCGTCTAGCAACTTGTCACCAATGTTCCATATGACATCACATTGTCAGCATTCATAGTACTAAATGCTAAGGGATATTATGTTATCTCGAATGTTCTGTCCACCCCGAAACAAAAATTCATATGACAAGAATATATATTCATCCAAACTCAATGATAATAAGATAATTATATGAATAGTAGGACTTAGAAAGAAATTAGGATAGGTTGTCATTTAATTGCACGATCGAAACTAGAAATATACATATATTGATGTATTAGTTTATAATCGTAATTACCTCTTACAATTACTTAATTATCATATAGCTTCAGATAGATAGTTTCAGATGCTTGAAATGCGTTAGTAATGCCATTGAAATGCGTAATATATCCCTAGGTCACATTAAGCAAATCCATCGGAGCATTAATATAATCCTGTGTTAGTTTGAGACCTGAATAGTAATCTATTATATGCCTTTCTATCTGCGGTAAGATAGAACAAAAGACCTAAAGTAAATAGAACCTATCGTGCGATGGGCTAGCAACCTGTCTAGTCTAGTGTCACTAGTTTCCAGTTAAATTTGATAGTAATATCAACGTAATGATAAAGATTGAAAAGGGCACGCTTCGATGGTTTGGACATGTTATGCGGGTGAATTATAGTAGATTGACGAAAGATGTATATGTTGGTGAGGTGCAAAGACGGTAGTGCAGGAATCGACCCAATAAAACATATGACTGTCATACACGCCATATTAAAAAAGGGTGACTTTAGAAGTACCTATAACCGCCGAGTGTGTGGAACACTGCCTTTGGATTTTAATGAAGCAAAGGGTTTTAATAGGATCGAGATAAAAGGAGCTCCGTGTTCTCTACCTACCCCTCTGTAAGGAAACCGGCGTGATGTTTATCTACTTATGTATATCTGTTAAATAATTCACGTAATTTGTGACGTAATAAGGTTTCATTAATTCTGAAAATAGTGTGGTGGCATTCCAACCAATTCCATTGCCACGATCCATTGGAAAGCCATTAATAATAAATTAACAATACATTTAGTTAAATGAGATATTTCCATATTGTTAATAGATGCATAACAAGCGCATGTACATACACGTCACGCTCGTTTCCTTGTAAAGGGGTAGGCAGTGCTCACGGAACCCATCTGTCCTAATCCTGACAAACCACTTCGCGGTTATATGTACTTCTAACGTCACCCTTTATTAATATTTATTTTATTTATGGTGTGAGCAGAAAAGTATATCGTTGGTTACTTGTAGCATAATTATAGAGCTATTTGATTGCAAAGAGACTTTAGTTTTAATAGGTATATAAATATTTTTATGATTATATATCATAATAATAGCTAGAATACAATTTGTCATAAAGATATAATTATATTCTCAAAGAGACAATAATACATTTAATAAACGACCACTGGACAACTCAAGCAACACCATTTTCAACTCTACCTTCACTGAGAATTCAACTCGAACCCCCACGATAAGACTTGTAGCGGTTTACTGTGTCCACACAGATCTATGACGTCATGCAGCTAGTTTAATTATAATAACGTCCCAGACTAGCAAGACCATAGACCAATAGAGGAGCAATAGGCAAACATGAATTTTGATCAATCCAATACATCAACCTCACATCACGATGAAGATTATGCATGTTCACGCCGCAAATACAAACAGGGTAGATTGAATTAATACATTCATATGTATAAAGGCTTTAAGCTTGCAAGGGAAGACAGGGTTATGCAGCTTGTTTACGGAGGTTACGTTAATTGGGAAGATATGTCGTAATGAGTATAAATTCCATAAATTCCACAGGGATAGGTAGAATTCATTAGATTTTGGTATGAACAGTCAAAAAAGCATAATCTGTGCAATTAGTGATAGTTATATCACCAAAATAATTAGATACTAATACAAACATACACTTCACGACTTGTGTATACACACTACCTTTTTTATTGCGGCAGGCTAGTCAGGGGCTTAAGTGCCCATATATTTAATTATATAATAATATATTTAAATTTCATACATGCCAGAGCCGGGATTCGTACTTAGGACCTTTCTCATAAGAAGTCAGAGGTCTTACCCACTGGGTAACTATTACATACTAGGTAACTATTTTATTCATAAGATTATATACACCCAGAATTTGTTAGAATAACGTTAGTACAAATCCCTAAACGTCCCTTTGGCAATGAATACAAGAAATACCAAAACACAATCCACAACATACCCCAAAATATTTCAAATTTCGCGCACCATTAATCCTTAATGCTGACAGTAACTTCGCTGCAGTTCCACCATGATGGATCTTGGATAAACCTATCATGGCTCCCCACGAATCAATGGCCCCTAAACCCTATAGATTTGGCCCTATCAATCTGCGTACATGGTCACCCGCGGCGGTGCCAAGGACTGTCGGTGACACAAGTTTTGGCCTAGGAAAAGGTTGAAATGAAATGCTGTTTATTTAATTAAGTATCATAAATATCACTCGTTAAAAATATAAATTGAAAGTTATAAAGTTTGCAATTCAATATTGATGATAATTGAAGTTAAATCTAATTAAACTATTGGCATTTCGTGAAGAAAAAGAATTGAAATATCTATATTGAAATACCTATAGAGAGATAATCCATAGAGTGTACAAAGGGAAGAAATATTTAATATCTTATATAGTTGTTTCTAAAATCGTAGAAAGATTGCAAGCAAACATATTTACTCGTATATCAGTAAATTTAAACACGTAAAGTGTTTATATCGATGCAAACATATATCGATCCAGTTGTTTAAAATGAAGTTGGTCAATAAGGTGCTAAAAAGTTCTGTAGAGCTTTCATCACATTTATTCGCTTAGAACAAGTGTACAAAATTTTGGAATATTGATGATGGTCTCCAACCTAACACCTAACAAACAAACCCTCATTTACTAAGTCGTATCTTATATACAAGAACGCAGCTGTTTGCTGTACATCCAAATTGTAGCACGTGGAATGATTAAACAACAATCAGGGTCAATTTCACACTACTCACAATCTGGAATGTGTCCAATCAGATAGGCTTTTTGCTTAACAACGCTTGTACGTGCTTGTAGATACGGCTTACCACCTGTCACGAAGAGCTGGATATCATTTAAAAAGTGTGTTTTATTGTAGACGTATACTGCTTTCCTATTTACGACAATTAGGTAACTAAATGAAAGCTCTCGTGAAGTGATGTTGCTGATGTATGCTATATATGTACATATCTATCTATAAAATTCACGATGATTATTACCCTTAACACAAGCCTTAATTGAACTTACCTTGGAGCTAGTTCAATTTGTGTAATATTGTCCCAAATATTATTAATAAGTGTGGTGTTTGATAATCGCGAAATTGATTTTTAAGGAAATATGGTTCGAACAACCATCAAACACAAGTTGTAGGCTTAGTGCGACATCTTGCTCGTTAAAACTTACTTTTAACGACTTTTCCGGCCGACAGTCCGCTGTTTAAGGCCCCTGCCGACAAACAGTGCCGAAACAAAATTGCCCCGGGGGTAGGTAAAAAAGCAATGGTAGCAATTTGCGCAAAGAACGTGTCTCATTTGGCCTGAGCCCCTCAGTCCCAGAGGAATGCTAAATAATATCCCGCCCAGGATGAGATGCAAAGGGTTTCAATTTAGACCGTTTAGGGTCTGCTAAACATGTGGGTGTGTGTGCTTGTGTGTACAAGTAATTGGTGTCTGGAAGGGTGTGTGATAAAATGACGAAAACATTCGGGGTACTTGAGTGACCAAAGAGTTTTTCTCTATTCAAAAGTCACGTTGTTACAGATGGCTATCAGATGGCTAGTAAACAACGTGACAGGTAGAGTCCATCATTATACACAGATACTAAATTCACATAATCAAAAATAAATACATATGTAACCATGAGAAAAAGATTATGTCAATGGCGACATGGGTTATCACCTATCACATTGAGTACTGACTTGATCAACACGTGGGTTCGAGGTGGCCATAGAATTACTACCCCCACGACTGCGGAGCCTGAACATCTGATTACCCCGCAAGGGTTAATAGTCGTTAACACGTTTGTTGTTGTTTTAACAATAAGAATTATCTGACGAACAACTATGTATGTAACCCACTCTTTTCTACAGTGAGGAAAATCGTGAAGCAACCCGTCTATTCTTCAGAATATGTTTAGTAAGCTCCTTACCTCTACAGGAACATCAAATGTCACGTGGAATGCTGACTATGAAAAGTTCGATGCTAACTGATGACATTGCATTTAGTCGACAATCCGGTTTTACGCGAAATAGTAAATCCTCTATTCTATCAATTGCATATTACAATATGTAAAGGTAGACTGTTTAGTACTTCAGTACAAGTGATCGGATTGTAATGTTACGAGTGTACGAGCGTTATGGCACTGGGCAAAAAATCCTGAAAGCCGGAGTTTCTTGTTGGTTCTTCTCCGAGCCAGGGCTTCCGAACCAACGGTAGAAATTCAATGATAAGAGACAACCAGTGTCAGGCAAATGTTTTGACTTTCAATGAATGTACTGTACTTGTACTTATGTTGATAACATTTGACTTTGACGAGTAAGTTTTTTACTTTAGATATCGCCGATTAAGTGTTTTGAAAAGATGTGAATTTAATGTTATAAAGTATTGGTCAATGTACAGTAGATCGTAAATGGGCATACGAACCTCTGAGTCCACAATATACAGTTAACAATGTATATATGGTTAATAATGCGTAAGTTTGTTTTCTTTTATACAAACATATCCACCCCAATTTTATCTATATATCTAAGTCTTTTAAAATAGCTATTTATTAAATGCATTTTAAGACTGTCTAAAATCTCTGTACAAGTTTTTTACATCATAAATTTCGTATTGTATTTTTATTCGTGTATCGTTTTGCTATCGTGATTTACCGATTTTTTTACATCATGAGTGAAAATGGGCATAAAACCCATGGAACCACTAAGAATATGTTAAAGGGAGTAATGCGTATGTTTCTTTTAATACACACATCTTATCTATTTATATATGTATATACACACGAGTGTTTCACATAGCACGAGTCATTTCAAACAGCATTAACACACACACTCCTTCAATAATGTCTTCAGTGCATATGTGAAAGCACTGGCCGAAAAAAAACTGAAAAGTAAATTAAGAACTCTTTTTCATAATCAGTCATGTACCCTTGTCGTACATGACAGGAACATTTGCAAAATTGTCCAAAAAATAACAAGTGAAAATTTTTACAAGCAACGTGCTATGTTCCAGAATATGTATGAATAATTTGTCAAGACGAATAGTCTCTTGGATTGATCTGAACCTTAATTAGTTACCATTCTGCTTGAAATACTGTAAGAAATGTCTAAGAAAATAAAGATGTTTTTGATAATTGTTTAACGAGAGGTTATGCGCCATTCTAGTATATTCATTGCAAGTTTGAGACGGTAAAAAAATGCTAACAAGCTGCCGTTCTTCTTGGCATGTCGTAGGAGGCGATTACTATTAATAATTAATTACTACTACTACTAATACTATTAATATTTACTAGTAATAACCTAACAACCTGTCACCAATGTACCGTACGACATCATAACCCCAAATATCATACTAAAAAAATATTTTAAAGATCTATCGCGCGCTATAAAGAGAGATTTATCGCGTATCCGAGGTTGGATGTATATATGTGTTTGTTGTGTATTATCACAATGACATACGAGACGAAAATGCGCTTTTATCTCTTGTATACAGTACTACACCTACTAGCTGCCATTCTTCCCGGCTTGTCATAGAAGGCGACTAAGGGACTAGGGGTCTATGGAATCTATTGGGCAATAGGCTAGCAACCTGACATCCAAACTCCATTATACACGCTAATAAGTAATCAACAACATGTTTTCACGTATCCAAGGTTCTGTCCAACCCGAATGGAATTATAGGTCGTGAATGTATATGTATATATATACTAGTGACCCGCTCCGGATTTCCACGGGTATAAAATATAATGGATGTTATTATACATATAAACCTTCCTCTTGAATCACTCTATTAAAAAAACCGCATCAAAATCCGTTGCGTAGTTTCAAAGATTTAAGCATACAAAGGTCATAGGGACAGAGAAAGCGACTTTGTTTTAAACTATGTAGTGATATTACACATTTCGTTAATCTACTACCATACATCCGTTTGACATAGGCATACAGTCGAAGCATAACTAAAGTATATCAATTTTCTTTCAAGTTATTTCCTTTTAATTACACCTTGAAGCTTTAAACAAAAGATATGAATCGATACCTAACAGACTGTTATTAATTAGCTGTTTTAATTAATTAATTACCATCAAAGATTTCCTTCAAATACAATTAGTTCTCCAGTATCGAAAAACCTAGGTAGGTACCGTGCTGATCGGGGACTAAGAAAATGTTAGGAGGGTTAAGTAGATATATATACACACACACACATATACATAGTTAGAGTATATTTATATGTAGACGTTTAACGAGTAATATTAAATATATATAATGTTTGTTCCCAAAGAAGTCAAATACAACGAAATTATGTTCAAAAAGGTTTTTCACTTACTGTTAGAGTTAGAGATTATTAAACTAAACAAAGTGAGTGTTTATAATGTAAATAAACGTTATTTCAGGGTTATATACAATTTAACTGATACTTTAGTATTTATATAAATACATACATATACATCACGACCGTTTCCCTCTCCAGAGATAGGCAGAGATCACGGATCCCCATTTGTCCCCATCCTAACAAACCACTTTCGCTTTATTAACACTCATACACCTTCACATACACACTCGGTTTTAATAAATGTAAAACACATATATAAATATTCCCTGTACTTATTAGTATAGTAATTAAATACTGACCGCAGTCCCGCGCTGAAAATAATTGTTTAGCGGATTAAATAAACGTTTGTTTGTTTATTAATGTTTAATTCAATTCAGGTCGCTTAATTATTTAAGCACCTCTAATACAAATATTCAAGTCCTGTTTTTACTTTCGGGGTGGATAGAACTTCGGAATATAATATCTCCTAGGTTACTTTTTAGGATAAGTTTTAAGTTTGTGATGGAACATTGGTAACTGGTTGCTACCTCATCACCCAATAGATTTCGTTTACCCCTAGTCCCTTAGTCGGCTCCTACGACTTACAGTTTCCCATATTAATTATTTCATCATGTATATAAATAAATTCATTTTAATGAAAATGACGTTATATTGATATTTTCTTTATAATCATTTCATTAAGGTTTGACTCCTCTGCCGATATGAATCAATAATTTACTCATATAAATTAATCCATCACTACAAAAAATCAACTTTAAATTTACACATCTGTTTTCCATTACAGTCTAAACACCCTTTTTAATGACAGCTAAAAAGCTTTTAGTAAATATGAATAAATCGTATAATGTGAGCTTTATGTTTACCATCCAATATTTGTATAACCTCCAATATATCACAGGCCGTTCAGCCAAAACAAATCGGCGCCGTCAACCGCTTGTGTACATGTAGGGGAGTCACAATGCGTGGCTGAATCAACAAGCCCCTTGCCATTTGCCGCTAAAAAAGCTACTAAACATGGCGGGAGTAAAGCAAACGTTGTTAAAATGTTTTTATTTTCGCAAATTATTGGTATCTTTTTTTTCTATTTTTTGCTCTCTGTTTGTGCTTTTTAAATTAATCCTTACAAGATAAAAGTAATGAGCAATCAAAGGTTCCGTTTTCGAGCTTTTATATTACGTGCCTATTTAATAAATTGTTCTGTTACGGAATGAAAACAGGAAAATATTTTTCAATTAATTGATCATAATACGTAGATACTTAACTTATTTCTTTCATAATTTATATATGCTTACTGAAAAGCATAGTTATAATTTACTTATATTTTACATGGTGAACCCTACAAAATGAGTAGGAGCCACGTTGATAAATAAAAATAATATTGTTTTAATTTAGTTAGTTTATTTAGTAAGAAACGCAAACTTAAAACCTCGTAAAATGTAAATAATCTTTCATCTAAGGGGTATAAAGTTTATATTGGAAGGAGGCACGTGGAGGAGTTTACACATCACATCGATATTTTTTGTTGTAACATCTTTCCATTTACTTTATTACCCTTATCAGATTTCAGGCAATTATTTTAACAAGGTTAAGTCTTCTCGTCTTTAAGAGGTTGATTGTGACGAAAATGATACATATTACCAATATCATAAATTATTCATTCAATTTATAAAATTGGTGTTAATGGTAACATAGTCAATCCTGACATCAAAACTTTTTGTTTATGGATTATTAGGAATATTAATTCCCGTGGCCTGACTATTGTCTATACTTCTTGAGGTCCCTGAACTCTATCCACGTCTTCCATCAAACCAGGAAGACAGTAACTGGTTCCATTCTAATCATGTCAAAAGCTAGAACTTCGATATATTTTCATGTATTCAGCTATTCTGAGTTAAATGACCTCTAAGCTAAGTTCATAGCTAGTGTTTCGTCGAAAGATAGATTTACTTAAAGAGAGCTGAGAAGCTTTTTAGTATTTGCATAATAATACGTCGCTTCACTTCCAACGAAGCGTGGGTTTTATTCCCCTAGCGGCCATCTTGTATGCATCGTGGTGAAACAAAATGGCGACGCAACGTCTAAATGACTAGAAAATATATTAAAAGTGTTTCTCTGGAAGTTCATTAAATAGTCAGATGGGACCTTTTCTATAAAATTAAACAATTCATACTGCTATGTATGAACATATGTTGCTACATATACGTATATAAGATATGACAGCTTTTCCTACGATTCGGGTAGTGAAATAAAATCCCTTCACAACATATGTATATACACTCTCATATCTTTAATCTATCAAAAGACAAACAGAAAAAAATCTAAGTATCATACGTTATTTTCTACGTGTTGACCAAAAAATTTATAAATAAAAAGTTACCAGACTTGGTGACAATGACCAGTCAATAACTTTAGCATAAGACAACCCATAATCCCTCAGTAGCCTCAAACAACATCACCTTTTTCACAGCCTATGGCTTACATTCAATTAAATTTTGTCAGGCACGACCTAAGCGACCCCTTTTAATTCGTGTCTCGTTATAATTACTGATCGTGTTCAAGTGACAGAATGGGTGGAAAATGACGCCTAAGCTGCAATGTTATTCTTCAATTAAACGCCCTATGTTGAACGTTACTTTGCATGCCCCTTCTAACTACCTACGTTGCATAATGTATGCTGTATATACATACATATACTTAGGTTTTTCTGCCTGATATATACATTCTACATACATATGTCTCTCAGCATTGAGATAGTTATTCCATTATATGGAACTAGCGACCCGCTCCGGCTTCGCACTTCTGGCTATTTAATGAATGTTATTATACACATAAACCTTCCTCTTTAATCACTCTATCTATTGAAAAAACCGCATCAAAATCCGTTGCGTAGTTTCAATGATTTAAGCATACAAAGGGACATAGGGACAGAGAAAGCTACTTTGTTTTATGCTATGTAGTGAAGTTCTTGATAGATAGCTAGACCATAGACGAATAAATTCTATTTACCCTTTATATCGCAACAACCTCTTACATAATACTTACAATAAAGACAGCAACTAGTAGCATTGTACACAGAATGCTTGCTATAATATACACATATATATTAACGTCCTTAAAATCCATTCGGGATTGACATAACCTTCGTGTCATAAAATATCTCCTTGGTATATCACTTATTGACCTGAGCATGGGGATTTTGATGTCATATGGAACATCTGTGACAGCTTATTAGCATTCTTTTTACGTCCTGGACTGGCACGGGACACTACTAAACATAACATAACACTAAATGAAATGAATTGTAAAGTTCCTATAGCAATCTTAAAACAGAGTATTAGAAATGCTAATGTGTTTTTCAAAGTTCTTTTCCATAAATTTACGAATTAATTAGATTTTAACCGTAGAAGACATTAAATGCAAATGTCGCTGGAGCCCCAAGTTATTGCACAAATTAAGCCACCCCATATTTCAACGATGCAGCGCTCGCTAAGGGCAGAGTGGCGAAAGCAATCTGTTATTTTACTTTATGATCTCTGTCTACTTGCCTGGGATACAAGGAAACATGCATGGGTTTCTGAGAGACAGGAATACAGAAGCTTAATCATTGGTCACCGTAAACACACCATAGCATGTACCTAAGGATATTGTAACAGTTCTCAATTCCGTAGTCCAAATTCAGTTCAGTTCACCACTTTACAACGAGAAAATAGGTATGGAAAAAACTAGTACTATTATATTTACACCCATAAAAGCAATAAATTTTATGTACGACATAAATAAAAGTAACTGTAAATAAACTATATACTTAACAAACGTGACTGTGCTGTAAATATCCTTGTAAATAGAAAAATGAGATACATAGAAAAAAGTCTACATCTTTTATGATTTTTCTTTATCATAAGGATTCGAATAACGTATGTGAGTATCCAGCATGATATTATATACACACACACAAACTCAAATCCGCTATTCCATTCGCGATGGACAGAACGTCAGAGGTATAATTTCGTCAGTAATCGAGATGAAAGACAACTAGTTAGCTTTACATAAGTGCCTGACCAGCTTGGGAACAAAGACGCGAAATAATAGTCTGACATGAAATTTCAATTCCCATTTTCTGGCTTCCACGCGCCTAATGGTCAGCCGTCCAAACTTCAATCATTAATTTCCAATGTGGGTAACCTCCACAAACGTTTTTCAGGGCGTCAACTTAGAACTGCTTTTTTAGGTACTAGCTTCTATGGAATGTGTTTGTGGTTAGCGTGTCATAATAATAACACAAACATGAGCTTTTAATCCCTTTCGGGGTCGACAGAACGTCGTATGTCGTCGTCAACCAGCGACCAGATTATAGAGCAGAAGAAAAGCATAGCTATCAAATTTGCCTCCATCAGGAATCAAACCCCGGACCCCCAGGTTCAACGTACAGGGATCCGTTCGCACCACGGAGGTCGTCAAGATAAAAAGCAACTAAGGGCCAATAGATAGATCATGATTTTGATTTATAGCAACGTATTAATAGATTATACACAAGATATCACTAAACTGGTTTAGTCTAAATTAAGTCTTAAAATAGTATAATTATTTAATACTATATCATTATAAATATCTTTTATAAGATCTTAATAGATCGCTAATTACCTGCTTTTCTCTCTGGTACGTCATCTGATATCAAAGGACCAGGGGTGAATGCCATCTATTGACAGCGACCGTGACTTGTGCCTGTCAACCAATATGCGGAGTAATCATCTGGACGATGTAATTAAAAATGATGATGAAGTTAAAATGTCCAATATACTAAAAAGCCTAAGTTCCCCTTTCATTCTAGCACCTAGTAATCTAGACCCATTCTAGTTCCTTATCGTCATATAAATACATATATATTCACGTCCTTTAATCCCTTTCGTAGTGGATAGAACCTTAATGCCATAAAAAAATGTTGTTGGTCTCAAAATAGCATGTAATTTTTTTATGTAATATGGAACAATGGTGACGGTTTACTAGCCTATCGCCCAATTAACTCAATTTTGCCACTAATCCCTTAGTCGCTTTCTACATTACAGAAAGAACGGCAGCTAGTTAGCATTCTTTTTACGTCCCAGACTAGCACAGGACATCCGTATAGCAAATGAACGCTTAATATGCATTTAATAAATCACCTGTCCGACGTTCTGTACAAATGGTGTTCGAAGTAGCGTAATTCCTAAGCCCCGTGAAACGATGAATCATATTGAACAACATTCTCTAGGCGGTATTGCTCGGTGAATTTCAATGTGAATTTCATGAATTTCACTCACTTATGGGCTTGCTTTAGAAACAAAGATTCCTAGTTTGAATCCTGCTTCAGAATGTCTTATAGTGTTTTCGTGGCCACGTTAGATATTTTTGAATAGGTATGTAAAAGTTTAGACAGATTTTTTTGTTCGAGGAACAGGTAGGTTTCTCACGACGTTTTCCGTCAGCATAGTAGAAAGCAACGTGAGGAGATTTACCTATATACGTCAGGGTATAATGATTATAAGCCTAGTATATATTCGTATATTCGCGTGGAAGCCAGAAAATGGGAATTGAAATTTCATGTCAGACTATTATTTTGCGTCTTTGTTCCCAAGCTGGTCTGGCACTTATTTAAAGCTAACTAGTGGTCTATCATCTCGATTTTTTAGTACCAGTACTTCTTTTAACTTACGAAAAATACTCATAATTATTTCGTACTAGCGACCCGCTCCGGCTTCTCACGGGTATAAAATATATAGGCTACTCCACTATTTAATGGATGTTATTATACATATAAGCCTTCCTCTTGAATCACTCTATCTATTAGAAAAACCGCATCAAAGTCCGTTGCGTAGTTTCAAAGATTTAAGCATACAAAGGGACAAAGAAAGTGACTTTGTTTTATACTATGTAGTGATATGAAATTTATTGCTTTTATGGGATGTAAATATAACAATACTAGTTATTTTTATACCTATTTTCTCGTTGTAAAGTGGTACACTGAACTGAATTAGGACTACTTAATTGAGAACTGTTACATTATCCTTAGGTACATGCTATGGTGTGTTTACGGTGACCAATGATTAAGCTTCTGTATTCCTGTCTTCCCAGAAACCCACGCATGTATCCCCTGTATCCCAGGCAAGTAGACAGAGATCATAAAGTAAAATAACAGATTGCTTTCGCCACTCTGCCCTTAGCGAGCGCTGCATCGTTGAAATATGGGGTGGCTTAATTTGTGCAATAACTTGGGGCTCCAGCGACATTTGCATTTAATGTCTTCTACGGTTAAAATCTAATTAATTCGTAAATTTATGGAAAAGAACTTTGGAAAAACACATTAGCATTTCTAATACTCTGTTGTAAGATTGCTATTGATAACTTTACAATTTATTTCATTTCATATAGTGTGCCGTACTAGTGAGGGACGTAAAA
Source organism: Leucoptera coffeella (assembly GCA_030578115.1). Classification (NCBI taxonomy): domain Eukaryota; kingdom Metazoa; phylum Arthropoda; class Insecta; order Lepidoptera; family Lyonetiidae; genus Leucoptera; species Leucoptera coffeella. The sequence goes on along the minus strand of JAMBLF010000027.1, from coordinate 40,216 downwards.
AGATTGCTAATAACCTGTCACAGATGTTCCATTTTCCATAAAAATGCCCATATTCATGGCAATAAGTGATGTACCAAAGAGATGTTTCATGTCTCCTAGGTTATATCTATCCCGAATTAACCTAACAAATAAAGCCGTAGGTATACCTAAGTAAACATTAATATATAGCTACGTTAGTCAAGCAAATGGCATGCAAACATGCTAAAGAGCATCCCACCCTTCGAACAAGTGAGAGTCGAAATGAAACAACGCTCCCGTCAATTTTGGCATCTCATATAGAAGGAAGCTTACTCTCGACAGTTGTTGCTAGGGAGATTTAGAAATACATCGGGCTTGTTTTGTTTTATTGGTCTTGTATAAGGCAAAATAAAATTGCTAAAATGACGTATAAAATTGTGTTTTTAGAAGTGTATGTGTAATATAAAACGAGTTTACTGAGCTTATCAGAGACTTATGTATATAAATACATAAACTTCTATACGATAACCTTCTTCTAGCATACCTTACAATATAATTTTGTTTAGATGAATAGTTTATTTCAAAGTATGATGGACAATAACCTAACCACCGTTACTAATAATCGTAAATTGTCGTAAATCATCGTCTGCAACAACAAGTTGAATATGTCGACAAGTAGTTTACTCAAATAATTTTATTATATACACTCTTCAAAGAAATGCGATGTACCTCAGTTATTTGGGGCTTGACTCTGTATCGAGGGTACAGGGTTGAATTTCTATGTACATTTTGGGAATAAAAATACATTTACGAAATGCGTCGAATACTAAAGTGAGGGAAAACATCAAAATCTACTTGTTCCCCGAACAGGTAATAGTTAGTGCTTGTAAATGGCGAAATGGCTAACACCTGTCAACTTAAGTACTGACTGGTCAACACGTGGGATCGAGGTGGTCATAGAATTACTACCTCCGCATTTGCAGAGATGGCCATCTGAACCTCTGACTACCGTGCAAGGGTTAATGGTCGTGAACGCGTTAGTCTTTTTTGTTTTCAAATACTACTTTAGTAAGTATCAAGAGTAGTCCATCCCTTAACTCCACCGTGTAAAATCGGGTGGATTTATGCAACTCATGGTCTTCCAACCCTCGCCCCTTGCAGCCGAACGTTAACAAGCAACTTGTATCTGAATTTACGAAGGATTTTTAATGACTTACGAGCTGAGGTACAGATGACGACGGTGTATGCTGAGCTTGGCATTAAGTAGCGTAAGTCTCGAATGTCAGTCAAGGATATGTTTGACAGGATCGGAAAAACGGTGCCAGTATCTGGCTTCCTATAGGAAAAAGATATGTAATAGGAAAGTATATATGTAGATAAACATGAACGATATATGAAAGTTTTTAAATAACATGTCGTAAACAAAATACATATATTTTTCCTGTGCTTTACAGAAGCTATTTACCAGCTATATTATTTCGAATATAATATGTCTAAGAGACTAGATCTTCACCTTTTCTGCCAATATGTTATCCCTTTAACCAATACCTAACTTGACAATAAGCTATTACTATATCACCTATATGTATACCTAACCTCCATGCATCATACTAGTAGCTTTCTATTTACCAACACGGTATACACACAGCAATATCTAAGCAAGTATCTAGCCCGAGGCTGACTAGGGTCGAACCCCTCTGTCTCGTCTGTTTATTCTATCTCGGAGACTAGTGGAATGCGCTGCCTGGGTGCACTAGCGGAGCCCTAGCGCTCCAGGCCTATTGTTTCGGCACGTGGCGGAAGGTAGAGTTGGTTGAATGACGACAGATGGCGGTAGTAGTTTAGTTAGTCAATAAAATATGTATAATTATTTTGTAAATTTACAACAATGTATGTTTATACTCAATATTTATGTTTGTGAGTTGAACAATGATATTATAACTTGCTGAACTCCTTGTAAATAGTGAATTAGAGATGCAAGAAATGAAATGAATTTTTATGTAAATTGATTTTCATATTTTACTTGACAGTTATTCACGCAACAAAATTTTAATATATATTCTGTGTAACCTTATCCCTATAAATAAATAACCAAACCACTTTCGCTTCATCTAAAAGTCCTTTTAATACTTCACTACCCGAGAACATATCAAACCACATTCCATCACATTCATCTTTGAATCCCTGACACCAAAAATCTTTTTCACGGCACTACCCGACTGCACCTCCTGTCAACATGACGTAGCATTGCCAGCCCTTCGCCGCGGGCTTTGCGATATTGCGCTTTTATAGGGCCCTCGAAGCAACCCCAATTGAATTAGTCCCCACAATGATACATTACGTAATCACCTACCCGTTGCAAGGGGATGAGCGTGATATTAAATATGCTTTTTGATCTATCATGTTGTTTGAGATGTTATCTTGTAGTTATAGATATATTCACGACTTCACGTCGCTAGGGGAATAGGCAGTCTGTAGATCGCCACCTGGGACGATCCTTGCTTTACTTACACCGACTAACTTCCTCATATATGCTCTTCTTTTAATCACGCTGTGTTCATCCTTATAAAAATAATGTTTCCAATTTGACCTGTATATGTTCTACGCGACCTACAAAATGTAACTCTACCTTCCACGTATAGATAGATTATCTTTAAGTATATGTTGTAACGATATATTCTAAACAATACATAATTAATTATATTCATAACCATGAAATATTCGGTATTCAATCTTTTTGGATTCATCAAACTTCAAAATTGATGTCGTTTGATTTTAATTTTTTTTGTCACATTATTCATTTACATACATATACATTTACGTCGTTTAATCCCTTTCGGGGTGGACAGAACCTGGTAGACACGATAATATCTCCTAGGTCATATTTAGCATAAATATTATGATACCATAAAGAACATCGGTGACAAAATGCTAGCCCATCGTCTTATATATTCCATACCAAGTCCTTTAATCATCTCCTACCATATTCCAGGAAACACGCCATCTAGTTTTAATTCTTTTTACGCCCCAAGCACTCTTAATTCACCTACTCATAATACAAAGATCCCTCAACCATACAATACTTTTGTTCAGACAGATACCTCGGTTATTATTATGGACCCCAATTCTCAAGACCCCTGGGGATCCCCAATAGATTTATGATGCATTAAGTGCTCACTTGTTCGTCTGATACTATCTGCATAATACATAGCTATTCTTTGATCTTTCATACGATATAGTTGTCAGCAAATTATTATTACTGTGGAGGTATATTTAGTAGGTTTTTTACAGTGATGAATACAACCTTAACTACACAAATAAAAATACTATCATCATACTTACATACATATATTCACGCCAGTCCCCAACGAGATAGGTAGGGACTATCGATTGCCGCTTCGAACAATCCTGACAAAACTCTCTTGCTTCACTCACATCCATTAACTTTCTCATAGATGCTCTTCTGTACTCAGACTACATACACACGCCTTGAGAAGAATGTTTCCAACTTGATCTGTATAAGTTCTACGCGGCCTACCCCGTCCAACTCTATCTTCCACTTTGGCTTTATATACTATCACCAATCATTCTTAATTTTGTTTACTCGAGTATATAACAAAGAATATCTCAGACAGGCAGTCATGTGCTACTCTGGGACATAAAAAGAATGCTAAATAGGTTCGGTCCACAATGAAAGGGATTAAAGAACGTGAATGTATATATTTGAGTATTTTGTTAAAATCGTGGAATAGTCGCAGTTTGCATGTCCCTTTTATAAACAACACACTCTATTTTTTCATTTGTCCATTAGAGTCAAACTAACGCATGTTTCTAAAACATAAAAGAACGAAAAACCATACATAGAGATCCCGCCACATAAGGTGGCAGTTGGAGGCGTCGCCACAGTCGCGTAATTCAGTGTTACCAGTAAACACGCCAAAACTAGCACTCACTGTGCCATACGGCTCGATACATTATAGGTTTCATTTGTAACGGTCTTTGGTTGCAGAGCTATAAACTCAAATAAAACAAATTAATATATCAAAGTCAAAATATGTTTATTAAACTATTTCAAACATGATTAATAATTAACGGGACTTATCCTTCTTATTATATATTACATATATTATGTGTTCCTTCACTCTGTCCGCAATAAACCGTTTAGTGTGTTCGACGTAGGATTTCCCACAGCTGCAATCAATCTTATACACACCCTTATATCTTATATCATGAGTATAAATCGCGAATCTCTTAAAACTATTATTTCAAACATGGCACTGAGCATTGTCTTTACATATTTTTTACCGAGGTTAGATCAGCGGAGACCCTAGCTTGGAGAAGAACTAACAAGAAACTCCGGAAATCAATTTATTATAATCACCCTTAACAAACATAAAAATTACAAAGAGTGGGCAAAAAACACAACGCTGGTAATACTAAATTTACCTTTCATACAAAATAACACGCAATGGCGGTAACGTCAAATTTAGTTCCAAGTTTGGCTACTGCCACCTTATGTGGCGGGATCTCTACGAGTATATTTCATGTTTCTTTTTTATTGAAAAAGCTCTGGATAAGAGTGGCTTCAGCCATAACATTTATAAAAGTATTAGTGAATGACTCGACAAAAGTTACTTCCAAACTTGGTGCGAGTATTTTAATATGGTTTTAATTAATTACGAACAGAATTACACGCTATTATATATCTTTAAGTCTTTTTTGGGGTGAACAGAACCTCACAGTTGAATTATCTCCTCGTCGTTTATGACCATTAACCCTTGCAGGGTAGTCAGAGGTTCAGATTTCCATCTCCGCAATCGCGGTAGTAATCCTATGACTACCTTGAACTCACGTGTTGACCAGATAGGCGGTATATAAAAATGCGGCAGGTGGTATGCCTTGTCGCCATTTACAAGCACTGACTATTACCTGCTCGGAGAACAAGTGGTTTCCTGTTGTTCTGACATATATGTTCTTCCTCACCGTAGTATTCGGTGCATTGTATTTTGTCACATCACAAATGAATGTTTACAAAAAGGTACATAGAAATTTATTTAATTTAATTTTTATTTGTACATGCTCAGGCAGGATTTGAAACCTGTACCCACCGATACAGAGTCAAGCCCCAAACAACTGAGCCACGCCGAATTATGATTTTCGTATTTCAAGTTTTGGCAACAAGCAACACAATAATTACTATTATAGACACATCTCTGACTACCCCACATGATGTTTATGTTATTATATATTAAGAAATATTTACGATTTGCAATAGATGCGTTTTATTGCTTCCAGTGTATCTGCTATGCAAATGAAAGATATTCTATATCCCCCTTTATATATTTAATAGTCTATGACTCTATGGGGAGACATTTTACTATCAACCCTCATACTAGTTTACGCCCGTGAGTTTACTCGCTCACATTTCAAAGTGTGATTGTTTGTTTACAGGAAAAGGATTATACAACATACATATATATCCATTCATATCACGTCCATTCAGAGAATTTCATGGAACGCTGTAATTCCTATATTGAAATACTGTATAGTGAGTAAAATACTGAATATAAATACTGAAAAGGACAGAAATGTTCGAAAATAGATTAATATTTAATACTATTACTATTATAAGTACCAATTGAAGTAGCCCCTTGGTAAATTTATTTAAGACTTGTGTTCAGGGTACTGGTCACCATATATTTAAGAAATATATACTTATTATACATTTATAAAAAAAAATTAAAAAAATTAAATTCATAAAATACACAAATTAAATTCATAGATAAAAGAATAGATACTTATTGGGTCATTGAAATGAAGTCGAACTTATTCAATACTTGGTTCAATACACTTACGCTTACACTGATATAATAATGACACTATCTATCTATTTTATTATCGACTATTATATAAGAAGCGACTAGGAGACCAAGGGTACATACCACTTACCTTTATATAAAGACAAACGAGTTCAAGACCCCTTGCCCCTTACCCCTTGCCGGGTATTCAGGTTTCCAGCTCCGGAATAGCGAAGGTATTAATTCTATGGCCACCTCGAACCCACGTGTTCACAAGATAGTCAGTACTCAATGTACAGGTGGTAAGCCATGTCGCCATTTACATATACTATTCATTTCGTAAAAGTAGTTTTATTACGATAATGTACATGGCAATTCATTAGACTTCATATGTACATGCTTAAGCGAGAAATGAACCCTGTACCCACTGATACAGAGTCAAGACCGAAACAACTGAGCTACTTCGAATGACGACGTTACCCTTATATGTAGCTCCATAAGTACTATATTTACGATGTCCCGTCCATCCTTTAAAAACCTTATCAAAGAAGATTAACTTATCAACACGAATGAATGAACATTAGGTAGGTCGTGGATTTGTTTGTTTGAGAAACTTGGCAGCCATCCTAATTGGCCGAAGTTTTAATAAAAGTATTAATGGCGCATCCCACCCCATATTCCGAAGAATAGTTTGCTTGTATAGGTTTTATTTTGTTTATTAGGTAAATATCGTCGAGATTCCAATGTCCCATAGTCCCTTATTTACCTCCTATTTCATGTCGAAATTCAGCCTTCTATTCAAGCCGCAGAATAGCATGGAAATATTACTACTCATAGAGACATTAGGAGGGATTTAGTTTAATGTGCAATGAACTGAGAACCTGTCACTACAGGTCTTTATCATTGCCATAAGAGTCGTGATGGTTATAAAAGTGACTATGAATTCTTAGGTTTGATCCACCATTGAAAGAATCAAAGTACGTGAATAGATGAGGGAATCACTTACGCAGCAATATGGAATAATAATACAAGAACTTGTGCATAAAAACACTATGTTAACAATGTTTACTAGTTTTGTTACCTTTTAATGGTGTTTCAGTGAGCAAAAATCTCTACAATACATGTCTTTTTCGTACCTTCAAAGAGATCATATTTATCACAGTTTTGTTATTTCGTCCAAAACAAACCTATTTAGGAACTCATCTATCAAAATAACAGAATTAGCGATCTTGTGAAGAAAACACATGATACCGTAAGACGTATGATCCTAGGTACTGTTTCAATCTTTATTAAACGAATAACTACATAAGTAACGTCCATAATCCTTAGAAAGGTAAACAGAAAGTCCACAGTCCTTAATTTCATTCTTTTAACACGTAAAGAAATACAACAGACAATAGGTATATCTGCCAATCACACGAATTATTTTACTTGGTTCTTACAATACGTTGGGATGAATTAATGTTTAATTGCTATCTTCTATAATACTATCACAGGTCAATAATCTTATTGAAATCTGGATACAGCACAACAGACAAAAATCAGTCTTTGTGCGAAGTAAAACATTAAATGTCACATTGTGTGAAAAGAGATATCGATTAAAAAAAGACCTTTACCTACCGTAATTCGAAAATCATTGAATCGGAACAAATAAACAATGTTGCACTCTAGCTACAAATAGCAGTCTAATTTACAAATTCACACACCCCTGCATCAGTTCCTTATCTTACCCTTTTTGCCATTGCAAGGTCCCAGGGGTCCAAAATTGGTTTTTATCACCTCAGGGACCAGACGGGGTCCAATTATGAAAGCTACACCCGATCTCTTGATTGATAATTATGAATTATATCCCGCACTGTATTATGATAGGGACTTTATTCATGGGTTGGTTATTAGAATAAGTGCTCTCTGAAATTTTAATGTTTTTAATTACGATATATGGTGATGAGATGTAGTGTAACCAGATCCTGGTTTAACTCTACTTTAAGTTATGAATATGAGACGATATAAAGGACTTGGTGGACAATCTTTATAACTATCCTCTGCTAGATGGACCGATGACCTGAAAAAGATCGCTGGTAGTGGTTGACTGAGGGCCTTGAGGGTTGAGAAGTATGCGTGTTTTGTCGCGTACCTACCCTTGGTAAGGTCCAGCATTGAATTGATTGATTGATATAATATAATACACCATTCACTGTATATTCGGTACAATGACGACGTGATAAATAACTTATGATTAAAGACGGAAATCATCTAGTTGTCTTTTATTTATTTCCCAGACTACCACGACTCCCTAGACCGTACCTTAAATTGCTCTTGAATATTACAAATAGCATTTAAACAAACAATTCATATTTTACTTGACATTAAAATTTTCAAAGATATCTTCGTGCATTTTGTTTCCCATTTTCGCCGCTAGGTGGCGTGCGATTGATTTACGAGGACCCCAGCGCCGCCTGGCTCCGAAGCGACCTGCCCAACAAATCTTTTCGAGTCCCAAACCTCGCTTTAGACTAAGATATACAAAAATATACATTATTGCTAAGTATGGTTATTATTAGACACTCAAAATTCAATTTAAAAAAAACGTTACCATCGATTTCGCAGGTATTCTTTTCATAGCCATAAAACAGTACGGAATGGCTTAAAATTGGTCTTATTATTTAACAAGTGACCATTCAAAATCCACGTTTTATAATTCATCTTATTTATAGATAGTTTTCCTCATGATAAATATACCCTTACCAAGACCACATATATAAGAATACTATCCAAAACTAACATTTCAAATCACCCTACGTATCCAAAGAATTCACCAAATAATATTTCTAATAATGGGCATATTATAGCTCATACAGCGATCTATCACCTTACAGCTCATAAAACTAGTAGCTAGACAATTGACACGCACTTTAACATGGCATTGGGAGAGGCAATAAAAGCCATATCTCCGCTACAACACATCCTGCGGAGGCTGTAAAACATCTGCAGATTAGCCTAAGCGCAGGAAGTGAGGGAGAAATGGTGTAAGTTCAGTTTTGTAGGTTTTGTGATGTTTAGTTGGAATATTTTGGTGAAGATAATTTATGAATATAGTTTAGCTGTATTTTTAAATTTCACACAGTCAGGGTATACATTTTTGTTGTGCATAATCTCATACTTGTTATTTATCTCACGTAAATTGAGACATTTAAAATTATCAAGTTACATTAATGTTTGACTTAAACAATTAAGAAGGATTGTAACAATGTATTCATATGTATTCTTTCATTTGTCTAGCAAAATATTTCATTTGAATACAGATCTAGAAAACTGTTAAGTACAGATACTATTTCAAAATCGCAAAGCATTAATTAGAAATAAAAATAATTAATTGAATAAAATATTTCACAGAACCATTTAGCACATTCAGTCCAATAATTACTATAAATAATAATAAATACCTTAGAAAACAAATACTCAAAGTCTCAACTCAAAACAAAAGTAATGTACTTTTATGACTCTTAAAAATATTCTTTTCAACTTACGCCCTTGCACCACTGAAGCCACAATTGTTCTTTCCGATTCCCCTCAGCAGTATCGCAATGAAAATGATATATAAACTCCGCACGTCTCCACTTTTAATGCCCCTACTAAAATAAAGGGCCTTCCGCAAGAACGGATCCGCTTCGGTAACTGCGCTGTACTTTGAATATTCGATTCGGATGGAATAGCTAGGTAATAATTCTATAGGTTCGATAATGTTCTTTGATATTTGATACGTACAAATGTATGAAGAGTTGACTTTTTATTCTTGGTATTTCATAAGAGGTAAAGAAGTTATTTGTTAAGCCATAGGTTAGCAAACTATAACTTATGTTCTATATCAATGCCATAATTACGTTAAGGTTAATAATCCTTTTTGGGATAGATAGAACCTCTTTGGTCAATTTTAACATAATTTTGTATTTTATCAAAGTTAACCGATGTTATGCCTTAAAAATTCGGTCTTTTCTAAAAGGGATTGTAAATGAGTATAATATAATATGAATGAGTAATGAGACAATGGAATTAGCTAAGACTGTTTTATTCGATCATCGAATGCAAGGTGTGTTGGATGTGAGGGTTTTCAATGGGAACTTGTATTAGTCAACTAGACTGTTTTTACTTGCCGTTATTATGGTGAACTGAACAGTTTGGGGATTACAAAATTATCCACCTTTTGTAGCAAAACTAGCGTGATTCGAATGTATATACAAACCAGGTATCAATATATTGAATTTACATTAACATAAGTCGTAATAAGAAATTAGCAGCCGTTCTTCCCGGCATGTTGCAGAAGGCAACTAAGGGACTAGGGGTACAAAGAATTTATTGAGCCATAGGCTAGCAACCTGTTACCAATATTCCATTATAACAGCGCAATCGTAATATTCATGCTAAACAGTGACCTAAGAGATATTATATCTCAGAGGTTCTGTCCACCCCGAAAGGGAATAAAGGACGTGAATGTATACATTACCATCCCACTTAGGAACATCCGTAGTATCGCAGTAAACTACGATAAAGCGTCGTACTACCAATCAAAGGAAAAGCAATTCGTAGTAGGGCGCACAATAAACATTTTTAAAAGTCATAATTCGGCAGATAGATACATTCTACTCACGCACTAACGATAAGGTTTTAGGGGAAGAGGCTGGCTGTGTAGTTGTATCTATTAAAAAGGTATACTACGAATTTAACTTACTATTGTATGGTGGTTTATGAGGTATTTAGAGGTTGAAGAACAATGATGAATGTAATAGGCATTGGGCATTTTAACGCTTTTAGTGATACTATAGTGAATAGTAACGTCACGTACACAACATTGTCATATACAACTTTTACATATTCCAGTATAGATTGGTAGTTGTAACATCACGCGTTGTGGAGGGGTAGGCAGAGATCACGGATCCTCATCTGTCGCGACCGTGACTAACCAGTTTCACATCATTGACACTCATACACCTCCTTATACACACTCGGTGGTTATAGGTACTTATAACTCACCCTTTTTCAATGTACTTATTTGAATAAATAGATGTTCACTATAGTTTTCCTCTTGTAGAATAGATGACAAAAGATTTTGTATCATACCTGAAACTTGAGCTGTATATTGCAACTAAGACTACCTTAAAGAACTTATAGTCTAAATATTCAAGCTGCAACATTGGCATTGTATAATTAAATTAGTAATTAGCATTTGGAGTACTGAAGAAATGGCACTTTAATTATAACTTACCTATGCTGCGAAGTCTGGGCTCAAAACGACTTAAGTGCCACCAGGTTTTCAGTTGCAGGAAACCTAAGGACCAGCCAGTGAACGATGGTCCTTACAATGACCAGTATATGCAAAAATGATTAAAAAGAATATTTAAGCAATGGTCTTTTGATTTACAGTTATATACATTTATTTATATAGTCAGATAGACGCTATATTGAAAAATGGTGACATTAGAAGTACCTATAACCGCCGAGTGTGTATGAGAAGATGTATGAGTGCCAATGAAACGAAAGTGGTCTGTCAGGATCGGGACAGATGGGGATCCGTGATCTCTGCCTACTCCTACCCAGGAAATCAAGCGTGATGTGTATGTATGTTTATAATTATTTAGCCGCGTAGAACTTATACAGATCATCAGATCCATTCTTCTCAAGGCGGGTGTACGTAGTGTGAAGAACAAAAGAACATGTAGACAAAGACAAACGCGTTCTCGACTATCAAGCCTTGCGAAGGTAGTAATTCTATAGCTACTTCGAACCCACGTGTTGACCAGATAGTCAGTTCTCAATATGACAGGTGGTGGGTGCACACCCATTGATCCCATTTACCCCTAGTTCCTTGAGTCGCCTCCTACGACATGCCGGGAAGAACGGCAGCTAGTTAGCATTCTTTTTACGTCTCAGATTAACACGAGACTATATAAATGTGTGTTTAAGTGTCCAAGGCGCCGAAAAGACGGAGACCTTAGTTAACTGGGCAAGTTTCACCAAGTAACGTTTTAATATAAGCTACGAGTCGGGAATAAGCTGCAAGCGATTTATGAGCGTGCAAACTCTATCAAAATAATGGCAAATTAAAAACACATATTAAAGTGTAACATAATGCATTAGTTAAAAGGTTAGGTAAAAGAATGTGGTGAAAGCTGCCTATTCTTCGGAATAAGTAATAATTAGTGCGTGTATATGGCGATATAGCATATGACACCTTTTATGTACATTTGCTGAAGAGTGGACTTATTGTCGAATATAAATATACTACCAGACTAAACATAATTATGTTAGTCCCTCTTAACTAAGGGATAAAGTTCACGATTATTAACCCATGCGGGGTAGTCAGAGGTTTAGATGTCTGTCTCCGCATTGGGAAGGTAATAATTCTATGGCCACCTCGAACCCACGTGTTGACCAGTCATAACTCAATGTGACAGGTAGTAAGTCGCCATTTACTAGCACTGACTACTACTGGTAGGTTTCCTCACGATGTTTACCCTTACCGTAGTATACTAAGAGATACTTATCAGTTAATATTTATTTTAATTTCTACGTCAATATCTTTGTCCTAAGCTATGTATGTGTTCCCAAGTACAAACACGCAACACACATACAAGCATTCGTATTACAAACAGAGCCCAACAAGAAACCTTTCGCTCAAACGAAATTACCTTCTGTAACTTTCTTCTGGAGAGTTTGGGAACACTTCAAACGGTTTTTTGTCTTGGAGTAAACGTCGTCGTATGTATTAAGTTGTAATATAGGACATATATCACCCGTTTCTCTATAGAATGAATTTGAGTATCTTTAAGCCTTATTTACTAATTAAATAACTGTTCTATACTATTGTTGAATATCAATTTACATACATACTTGGAGATTTTGGTCAGTACTTCTTACTTAAACATTTCTAGAAGGACACCGATTTGATTGTCATTGTTAGTCGTCACATTACTTTGTGTAACCATTACCCCTGTTTAATATTTAGGTTATATACGTGTACGTTTAGAAAAAAGGTATCATTCGCGTTCCTATGTATGCTGATGTATACTACATATATCAATAAAGTAATGGTATACCTACTAAGATCATGTAAAATAGTGAGCTAAAATCTCAAGCAACGAAAGGACTCAACGTGTATATAATATAAGCATAGATTATAAGTGTATATGAGAAGGTGTATCAATGTCCATGAAGCGAATGTAATTTACTAAGATTGGGATAAATGAGGATCTATAATCTCTGCACACCTCAGTAGAGAAACGACTGTGATGTGTATATTATGTATGTTATATAATATTCAAGAGCTCGGTGCAAGTTACGTTAAGTAAAACCTTATTTCATAACCATTACGAATTCCCGGCAACATTTCATTTAAATTCAGAGTCTCGCGTGTTTTACATGTCAACACAATTAGCGAAGTTCGAATAATTGTGCTCGCCCTTACTCGAGAACTAATTAAGAATAAATACTGAGAAACGACTTAGGCGCCGGTTGGCTGTGGGCTTTTTAAAACACTGCTGGCGTGGGACTTGGAAAAATGTACCTAGCTGTCTTCCAGGCATGCCGTGTTCGATTTAAAAATTAAAAGAAAAAGTCAGGTTTTAGGTGGTAGGATACAAATGGCAGTCGTGGAGCTATGGATAAATTTACAACATTATAAAATTTCATACATCTGTCATTGAAACTCGTGAAATATGACGAAGAAATGACTTTGGTTTGGAAACTTATTGTAATGTGTATGTTTTTGTAGATTGTAGCTTTGTCTGCAAAACTATTAATTCTGTGAAGTGGTAAGTGTATAAAATTTAGGCGATACTCTAATCTCTATAATATCTATTCTTGGACTGTAAAATCGTACATTTTCTATTTATAAATATTATTAAGACCACCAACATAACTCGTGTAAAGCATTTATCATGGCATGTTTGACTTTAAATTAATGGAGTAAGTCATATTTCAGCATTACGAAGAGCTAATATTTGTAGGCATTGAGTTTACTGTAAATTCAAAATTCATTCTGTTCTGTGAGCAAATGAATCGTAACAATTTGATCTTAAATGGAAACGGAAAATATACCCCAAAATCACTTTCACTGAATAGTTGTCAGAACATATTATATACAACAAGATTGCTCTATCAATGGCTGGGAAGTAAGATGTTCATATGTCGAGTTTTGCAATTGTGGAGTATCTAAATAATATACGACTACATTGAACCCTGAATGTTCACGAGATATAGAGCAAAACGTTATAGATGATCCATGTATATTCCGAAGAATGGATAAGTATTTTTCAAAATAAATATATAATAATATTCTCATTCTGTAAATTTTATACAATGCGATGTTCATAAGGGAAAAATAAAAATAATTTAGATACTTTTTACAAAATGATGTGAAACACTTAATTAGTAGGTAAGATAAAAATCTTAATAATCAATAATAATAGTTTACTACAACGTAGCATTCACTTCACGAACAATAGTCAGAGTTTGCCAGATAGTCATAAACTAATATACAGGAGGCAAATCGTGTCACCATTTACTAGCAATATTGTCTATTCCGAGAAACAGATACTCACCATATTTCCTCTCACTTCATCGTAGTAATATTACATAACGTAATATTAGCTAAATTTTACCATTAGTTTCATTATATTTTTCCCAAAGAACATCTTAGATTCAGGAAGAGAAAAATGTGCGAAATAATTAAGCAGATAAAATGGGATGGGCCATAAATTGAGGCCATCTTTATTCGCTGCGCGCTGGATTTTTAATTTAAAGTTGCCCAATTAAATTAGAGCCGTTTTCAATTATATTACCGTAATAAATTAGGCATTTTACTCCGCTGGTGTAGTACGAAAAATTGTGTACTTGTTGCCAAGATGTCAAATCTTTACAGTGCACAATGTTTCGTTGACCATGAAACATTTCCCGGTTTGTGATATTTCAACATCTTAATAAAATAGTTGTATATTAAGGTCACATCCAGACATACATACATATGCATTCACGCACTTTAATCCCTTTTGGGGTGGACATAACCTCGAAGATTTAATATCTCCTTTCGCATGATGAACTATTAAAGAAAGATTAATATCTTAGTGTACCTTAAAATTATCAAGGGCAATTCTAACCGTATTGAAATCCGTGTAACGGAGTCGGTCGGTCGGTCGCAACGCACCTACTCGGCGGACCAATTGGACTATTGTGCATGTACAGTAAGAAAATTATCACGTGTGTACGTTTTCATAGATTTCTTGAAATATGAAATTCAAAGTAAAAGTTGTTGTTATATTTTACTAGGGTAACATAAATAACCAGCAGAGCTAATATTATACGATATATATCAGGCCCAATTCATCAACGTTAAG
Source organism: Leucoptera coffeella (assembly GCA_030578115.1). NCBI lineage: Eukaryota > Metazoa > Arthropoda > Insecta > Lepidoptera > Lyonetiidae > Leucoptera > Leucoptera coffeella. The sequence continues at coordinate 25,074 of JAMBLF010000027.1, read as the reverse complement.
TAAGTACTTATTATAAAGTCTTATTATTTGAATTTCATGATTAATAACTAAGGGGACTTATCGCGTATGTTTTCATACAATAAAGTTATTTATTTTTACTTTATTATATGAAAACATACGCATTAAGTCCCGTTAGTTATTAATCATGAGTATAAATCACGAATCTTTTAAAATCGTTCAAAAGGTTAAAAGGAGAAAAAGTCATAGAAAAATCAATCAAAAGAAACACTGGCCGATGACTTTTTGTATTAACATACAACATACGCTTGTATTAATACGTTACATACATACGTTTTATTAACATACAGTTGTTGTACATACTTACAACATACTTGTGTATACAAATTCCGTTTTTTATTATGGCGGGTATATTGATTAAATAAGGAAAGGCAGGTTTCCTCACCATATTTTCTCTCACAGTTAGCGACTGTAAATTTTGTACGTAAATGAAAACTACTTTTTTAAAATATCAATCATTGACGTACATGCCAGAGCCGGGATTCGAACCTAGGACCTTTAATAAGAAGTCATAGGTCTTACCCACATAGCTACAGCTGCTTTGTATTAACCTTGCGTAAAAGTATAGTAAGAGATTCGCATGTCGTTCAATGTCGCGAAGTAAATTAGGTAAGATTACATCTAACCCTTTTACAAGATACACCTCAGTGGCATACCTGACAGGTGACACCAGGAAAACGTTACAGATACATCGAAAAGGGGGAAAAACTAATCTCAAATGTTACATGTACGAGTATTACATGTATTTGTAGGTAATAAGGATAAGCGTGATCCATTGGCTGTTTAGCTCGTGATGTAAATGTCGTCAAATCTGTCAGTCACATGTTATGTAATATTGTCAAAGACAAACGCGATCACGACCATTAGCCCATGCGGGGTAGTCAGTTCATATTTCCATCTCCGCAATCGCGAAGGTAGTAATTCTATGGACACCTCGAACCCACGCGTTGAACAGATACTTAGTACTCAATGTGACAGATGGTAAGCTATGTCGCCATTTACAAGCACTAATATTACCTGTTCGGAGAATAGGAAGGTTTCTTCGCGATGTTTTCCCTCACCGTAGTATAGTACCATAGTGTAATATTCTGTTTTTTATACTATGTTATTTCCGAGGTTTTGTACTTTCAAAAGGGGTTAAAAATAAGAAATAGTACTAGACTAGGAGGAATAAGCTTTTGGTTCTTCACTAAAAACTTTTCTGCCACGTGGCCTAAAAAATAGATCTGACAGTAACCCATAGTATATTATGTATGAGTGCCAATGAAGCGGAAGTGTTTTGTCAGGATCGGGACAGATAGAGATCTGTGCCTACCCCTCTACCGGGAAATGGGCGTAATGTGTAAGTAGGTAGAAATAAGAAAAACACAGATATAGACAACTTCAAATTTAATACAGGAACAATATATTCAGCTTGAGATTGCAAGGTACCAAGAAAGATTTGACAGTTCTCAATAATAAAAAAAATCACAACTTCAAATGTCAAATATTACACACAATGTGCATAAAATACATATAAAAATATCACTTAACCATTCCAGGTGATTACTACAAATTTAAAAACGGCTAGTGTGAAAGTAATTTTTGTAAGTCTTTTAAAAGAGAGAGAATTAGTCTTTTAAGTTACTAAGTTGAAAAAGTATAATTATACTTTGATAATATTGAAAAAGGGTGACGTTAGGAGTACCTATAACCGCCGAGTGTGTATGAGAAGATGTATGAGTGTCAATGAAGCCAAAGTGGTCTGTCAGGATCGGGACAAATGCGGATCCGTGATCTCTGCCTACCCCTCTACAGGGAATTAGGCGTGATTGAATGTATGATATTATTGAACATGTTATATGGATGGATTAACTTATATATCCGATAGATGAAAGCTTATATGAATGAAAAAAGGCAGTTTCATAGGGCCCGCCCTATATCGCAAAAATAGTGTATTTTTAATATGTATAATATATTTGTATAAGTTATTTGAACGTCATTTAGAAGTATGTTTAACCGCCTAATATTTCAGTAGTTCTTTGAACGTTAAAGAGAAAGGTTATCAGGATCGAGAAAAACTAGAATAAGAGAACTACTATACTGTAAAGAATAATATAACTACATGAATGCATTTACGTATAAAGAATCAAGTTTTGACGTTGAATAACTTGTAGTAATCACCTAGATTGTTTCCTAGTTTATATCTTATAATTAAGGTTACAACAGTTGTTGGCAAATAAATGATACCACTTCCTATCTGATATAGATATTATTTACAATATACATATTCTATAAATATATAGTATCATTATATATCCTTCTTTTTAGGATTTATTTAAATGAGTATGCTATATATTTGAATTCTTTTATCAATATTTCTTTAACACTGGCATTTCAATTTTGACAATTTGGATAGTAAAAAGAATATAAAAAACTACTAACGTCACTCCATAACATTTGAGACTTATAGAAGGTATTTATCACCACCTAAAACTCCGTTAAATCATTATCAATCGGCTATACTATTTACACATTTCATTATATACATGTGAGTATTATGTGTCCTAATACAATAGAAAATATCTTATAGTTAAATAACAAAATAATTAAAACATTATGCGATATTTATTTTCAATGATATACCAATGGGACTTTTAATTTACAATAAGCCCTTAGGTTGTATGCATTGCTGTGAATATTCTGAACATATATAAATGTAAAATATATATAGATATATATTTACATAATAACTGTATAGAAGGTCTCATTTATTTGCCAGCAATCACAATATTAATAAGTAAAAAATACAATATTTACAATTGCGACCAATCCTATCAAAAATCACAGAAAGAATCAGTACCGAGTTTGATTTCTGACTTCGTATAAACATTAACTAAATGGTGATTAGTTGAAACAAATATGGTATATCATATACCTGAATAGGGTCTAAGGGCGGTTTACAATACCTGACTACCCTCTATATGAAGGGTAAAATGTTTAAAAACTTCATTTCAACCAAACTTATTACATAATATAGTAAATATGAGGAATTACTCCTAATATAATTGAAGTACAATCGAAATCGTAACCCGAAATTATAAAATCAATTCTAAATTACACCAGCACGACTGTAAAACACGATTGGGGTAGACAAAATCTTGACTAACCACCAATCAACAATATATAACTCATTAGTTACTTACATCTTTCTGTGACTTAAGATTATATACTGACTAAACATATTGGCCTCTCGAATTGCAAAGTAAAGGCCCATTTACACTATAAGACAATTTTCCAATTTCTATCGTGACCAACTAAAGGTGCAGTTACACCAGAAGACATTTTTTCCCGAATTTCTCTTTTCAATGTCGACAAGTAAGTCGCTACGTTTTAGTATCAAAGTTAATGTACAGTTTACGCGTTTCGAAATTATGTTAATTAACTCGAACGTTCGAAACAAAAATTTCTCTTCGTTCAACATATATAGAACTTCTTTAATCCCTTTCGGGTTGGACAGAATCTTGCGAGACTCTCTAGATATCTTCTATCATCTATCATCATACATTATCTAGATATCTCCTAGGCATTTTTTTAGAATGAATGGGTCCTTTAATATGTATCTAAGCAAGCCTTAACCCTTAACTCAAGAGGCCTAGAAGTCTGGTCAGTGGTTAGAGGCGACGGCGGTGTCTCCTCGTCCCGTAAAAGGGGACTAGGGGAGACGTTCGTCAATCGGAGTCACTGCCCGACTCCGAGAGGCACAGGTCGTCGTTCAACACGTCACTCAGGAGCGGAGGCTTGCCTGCGGACGAAATAAATAATATATATTAGGATAATATAACAATAACAACGACGATAAGATACATATAATTTGACCTTCGTGGCGCTAACTGTTAATCACCTGATCGCTAATAGAGACATCCCGGTTTCGATTTCCAGTGGAGGCAAAGTTAAGAACAGTGCTTTTCTTCTGTTTTCCAGTCTGGTTGTTGATTATATATTAATTTATAATTATTTATCATTCTATTACACAACAATTAAACAGACAACACAATAATTAACAGACAGCATCTTCATTCTAATAATCTACATGTTCCGATACGCATCAAACCAATATCCTATCCCCTACCCAGTTTAAATTGGAAACTGAATAAATTTGACTGGTATTGACTCTATGGCTATCCCTCACCGTTGGTGTTGGGCGGGGGCTGCGCGGGGGCGCTGGCGTCGTCGTCGCTGTCGCTGCCGCTGTCCGAGTCGCTGCCACTGTCGCTCGAGGAGCTCGAGGAGCTGTTCTCCGCCGGCTGCTGCGGGGGCTTCATCTGCACACAAACCATATAAACATTACTTGTATAACTTTTTGAGAGATTCGAGACTTTTACTCATTTCATAAGAAAACGGATCTTTTTACGTATATTTGATACATACAGTTGACCCGTGACCATGACCATTACAGCATGGCCAAAACGTCGCGTAGTAAATTCTTTGAAAATTATTATTTATATACTTTATCTAAATATTACATGGTGTAGCGATGAGTTATATTGTTCCAAATTATTTTAATGAAGGTTAATTATGAATATTGTTAAATCAATTTCAAGAAACTATGCTCATTAATAATGTATCACATACACACACAATCAGACCAGAGAGCAGGAGAAAAATAATAATTATAACTGGAACTGACCGACTATCAACTTCCTATACAAGATCCAATCATACACGTCACACCCCTTTAGAAAGGTATAGGCTTAACATTTTAAATACCAAAGTAGGTCATGGTCATGACTCACGTTAAAGACAGTTCTACAAACAAAACCTTGGCAGTACAGGTTTAAGCGACATTTTACATAATTATAACCAAATTACGACGACCGTTGTAGCAAAGTGGTTTTCGAATGACGGCTGCGTCTCGGTAAACGTAGTGTAGGACGCCCCCTGCTAGGTGGACCGATGACCTGAAAAAGGTCGCTGGTAGTGGTTGGCTGAGGGCCACGAGTGATCGTGTTTTGTGACGTACCCTTGGGTAGGCCTACATCCAGCAGTGGACTGACATAGGCTGATTGATTGATAACCAAATTACATAATGATATCCAAATTATAATTTAAATAAAAAAATATAAATTATAAGGAACGACCCCCCTTACCGACGACCTTTGGCACGAAATTACGGACCCGGATTGGATGTTGGAATGTCAGAACCCGGCTCGCCCCGAAAGGCTTCCCCAGGTAGCCAAAGCCATGCAGGACTATAACATTCATATCTTAGGAGTTGGAGGGACGCGGAGTGCAAGGCACAGGATAGGAGCGGTTGGCGACGTCTCACGAAGGCCCTCTGTACCACTGGGGTACCATACGATGATGATGATGATGATCCAAATTATGACTAACCTGCGGCTGAGGTGCTGGCGGGGCCGTCCAGGGGGTCGAATGGTGCGCGGGGTGCGGGGGCTGCGCGGGGGGCTGCGGCGGGGGCGGCGCGGGGGGCAACGCGTCGTCTAGCCCAATCATGGGCAAGGACGCCAATGTGCTGTTGCCACCGCTCGACCAACTGGAATGAAGAATATGTTTTAATGTATGTGAGATATGGTTATATGACATAGTGAATGTCGTATTTTTAATTCAGTATTAATTTAACTGTGTATAATAAACAAATATACGACCACGAACATGTAATAGTTAGTGCTTGTAAATAGCAACATGGTTGACCACCTGTCACATTGAGTACTGACTATCTGATCAACACGTGGATTCGAGGTGTCTATAAAATTACTACCTTTGCAATTGTGCTGACGGAAACCTGAACCTCTGACTACCCCGCGAGGGTTAATGGTCGTGAAAGCGTTTGCCTTTGTCTTTTGTTTATATAATACTAGGACACTTACGGTGCCGACGGGGGGGACGCTTTAACCCGTGACGGCGAGCGCACCATGTTGGGGGGCGTCTTATGGCTCCCGCCTGGGGGCTTGACGCCGCCGACGCTACCCTGCGCGTTCTGGGCACCTGACAGATAAAAAAGATTACAAATATAGCCTGTAGAATGTAACTTAACTTGTGTTTTAAGTCATATAAACTAAATATGTCATATGTTTAACCTCACCACGGTTGTAATATTAATGTAATATTCATGTTTTTATGCACTTTTGGTTCCTAAAAAGGAAGATATGATAACCACTTGTTGCATAGATAGTAGTTATATATCAGTCCACTGCTGGACGTATGCCTCCCCGAGAATACAAACACGATCACTCTTGGCTCTCATCCAGCCACTATTAGAGAACCCTTTCAGGTCATCGGTCCACCTAAAGGGGAGCGTCCTACAGTAGCACTGTAGTGATAATCATTTCTGTATAACAATAGTACTACAACTACACAACTAACTAGTGATAATTGTACAAGAATTAACCATTCAATCCCTCGACTAACCCCAAAAGACTAACAGCCTTTATATGTATAATATACAGTCCCCATAATTTTTTCTGTAAATTTAGCTATAAAATCTGATATTTCTTTTAGATCTGATGTTTATTTAGATTAGTCTACATCGGACTACAAATAAGGCTAGCAACCTGTCACCAATGTTCCATTATAACATTGCAACCCCAATATTCATGTTAAAAAGTGACCTAGTAGATATTATAAAATCTAAATAATTATTGTTCAATGTTTTTTTTTGTTATTCCATCGTAAATGTTTATTACTTAATTGTTTATGTGTATTGTATTGTCAATGATACCGTATTGGGAAACCTGTAATGGTGTTATTGTGAAAAATGTAAATAAATAAATAATATATCTCCGAGGTTCTGTCCACCAAAAGGGATTAAAGGACGTGAATGTATATTTAGATTAACTTACTGGCATGCGTAGCACTCCTCCGGTTAGTGGCCACCCTGGTCCGGGAGGTTGACCGTTGGGTGGTGTTTGTAAAGTCTGTTGTTACCGGAGTGAGCGGCCTTGGTTTCTGCATTGACTCTTGCCTGAAGAAGAATATTGTTAATATAAGTAAATACACAGATATGGATATGTTCTATGATAAGGGTAACTTATTGATAAATATATCTTTGTATAGGTGAACTATCTAAACACAAAACTTGAGGGCCCGGGTTCGATTCCCGGTGGAGGCTGAGTTAAAAATAACGTTTATTTTCTGCTATACAGTCGGGTTGTTTATTATAGATATTATTCATGTATTTATCTATACATTTCTTAAATTTACCTTGAGCCGTAAGGCACGACATAAATGATCATCAAGGGGCTAGTGCAATTGGTGTAATGTTTAATTAGATTTATTGTAATATTTTGAGAAACGGTTGATTTTTTATTTTTAATAAGTGGTTTTATGATCCTTATGTTGAATTAAAAGCATTTCATTTTAAGATTTAAGAATTACTAACTTTTTAGGTTTTGAGAATGTTGACAGGCAAAAATATGATTTCGATAATTAAATTAACAAAAAATATAACCTAAATAAACCTGCAATTCCTCATTTGAGACATGACAAAATTTCTTATTTTATTTTTTGCGTTACCAACAGGTTTAATATAAGAAAATATTCTAAGTGATATCAATTATAATGCCATATGTATGTAGAAACATCATTATCAGTAGAACTCAACTAATTAACACTACTTCCTGTCCACCTCACCTGGTCTTTTTGACTTGAATGTTGCTTGAGAGCTTTTCTAATGTGATTTCGCCTGTCACCCTGTCTATGATGAGCACGCACTCTTTGGCGTAGGGTCTCTGGCTACCCTTGAACACTGTGTGAGGGACTCCAGCGCCGTCTGCAAAGGAATTTATATTTAAATTAAAAAAGCTTTGTTAGTGTAATACACATGCATAACCTTATATTCATTGCATAGTCCAAAAAGTAATTAACTTCACGCTATCTAGTTGGTACTTCAATCCAATAAGTTAATATAAAGTAGTTAAATGTTATATAAATTATTAAATTTAGCTAGCATTAGGGTATATAAAATTGAATTACTTAATTATATTCACATTCACATATTACAGGGAAGAAATCAACTTGTAACCTTCACATCCAAATCCATCCTCAAAATAAACAAGAATAAATCTAAAATTAAGCTACTGCTTTTATTTCTATCACCTAATACAAAACCCAGTGACTTTACCAATATATACACATACCAATATTTCAAAATGTCTTATGACTTAACACAACAACAATTAACTATTTCCTCTGACCAACCACAATTATTTATGCTAAAAAGAGACCTAAAAGATACTAAAATTTTGAGGTTTGTCAACCACAAAAGCAATTGAAGGATGTGAATGTATTTTGTATAATTGCATGATTACGAACCCTATTTCTTGAAGGAATAGGCATGTATTTCCTCTTAGTATAGGAAGGCATATTAGTATACTAGCTGTGCTATACCATCATTGCAACTTATATACCAAAATTTTTTCATTAATATGAGCGTTACTATTTGTTTACTAACATTTTATTTAGACATTTACTCACCTAAATGTGGGACCGTAACAGTAACCTGGTTATTAGTACCAACATCAACCGTAGCCATTTTATTCATGTCTACTGACGCAGGTTTGAAATCATCTGGAAATAAGGAACAATAGTATTATAACACAGATAATGTTAAAATACAATATATTAAAGCTCAATATATTAGTCGCGTTTGTAGAGGGACTGATGGTTGCTGGAGCAAAAAAGTCCTAGAGTGGAGATCGCGTCTCAGTAAATGTAGTATGGGGCGCCCCCCGGCAAGATGGGAAGACGACCTGCGCAGGTTGGCCGGCATCGAATGGATGCGAACGGCCACTGACAGGGAGAAGTGGCGTCATTTGGGGGAGGCCTATGTCCAACAGTGGATTGATATAGGCTGATGATGATGATATTAAAGCTAAAGAAAGGAATCAACAATCCTTATGACTGTTGATGTAAGTTTTCATTACTTCCTTTCTCTTCATAAGTTTGTTAATTATTAATTTCATTGACATTATTTTTAGCCGCTAATAAACTTTGTGGGCATTAATAATAGGCTATTTGACACTATTAAAAATATGTTACTAAATGTGGTCATCCTATTAGATAATAATATAAAAAACCATATTGAGCTCTATTTTATCCGAAAATATTTGTATTATATGTATGTATTATATTTGTATTATAAATATTGATTTTGCAAAATAAACATAATAAATTCATATATTTTTTTGAATTTCTTCCTTCACGAGAACGCTCTGTGATTTGCTACGCCTCGCGTGACTTCACACGCAAGTAAACATTGTTTATTATTATGCACTTAGTGTGATTTTATCGTATTCCCATCGTTTCTTGTACTATATTTAAAGCCTCTGTCAGCTAGGATGATAGTGCCCTGTTTCAATTCATCTAAAAATTTGCAGTTTTCTACTACTGTTTACTTGCCTGTGACGTCACGCAGATCATATGGCGTCCGCCATTACAGAAAGAGTGTTTTTAGCGCGAATATTGTAATTTAAATTTTAACTCAATATTTTACAGAAAATACTGCAAAATTTGCAGAAATATACATGTGGTGTATTAATCATATACCAACGAATAATTTGAAACAATTTTTCAAAATCTGAGTGAAGTGGAAGGGCGGTTACGTAGGGGCCGGCCTAATAAGACATATAACATTCAGATAGACACTATATTGAAAAAAGGTGACGTTAGGTGTACTTATAACTGCCGAGAGTGTATGAAAAGATGTATGATTGTCAATGAAGCGAAAGTGGTCAGTCAGGATCGTGACAAATGGGGATCTACAGGGAATCAGGCATGATGTATATGTATGTATGTAATAATTAATAGCAGTTGTAGCCTCTAGTAGGCAAGACATCTGACCTAGGTGTGATTCCCAGCTCTGGCAATGAATGAAATTTAAATATGTTTATTTCATTAATGTACAATAACATACAGTTGCTAATGGTGAGAAACTTAGGAAAGCTGCCTATCCCTGGGTATAGGTTATATCCAGTGCCTGTATACAGCAATACAGTTCACTACCTGTCACATTGGGTGCCGTCTATTACTTGATAAGGGGTTTTAGAGGGCCCATACCTAACATGCCTTTCAAATTTCAGAAACAGGCACTCAAGTCTCTGAGTATACCACAATGATTAAAAGTGACACAATGAAAAAAATACTTACATTTTATAGTGTGATACTGTGACGCCTTGTTATTGGTGAAACTAGCACCTAACTTCAATTCCTTCACCTCATAATTCAAACTGTGCTTGTCGGCCATTTTGCTCAATTAACTTTTACACCTGCAAATGAATGAATAAACAAATAAAACTACTTGTTGTACTCTCTACAGAGAATACATATAGAGTCTATAACGGAAAGTACTAGAAGGTTCCTTACAAACATAAAAATTACTTCAAATAAAACTTACATCTAGACGCCTCTTTAGTTAAACTTGCCAGATATAACAACTTATATTGCTACTATAAGTTTTAGATTTACTAACCTACATTTTTCTAAGATAATGTTTATGTAGTCTTTATACTTTTAATAGTATTCACTAACTAAAGTACTCCCTTTTACAAATCTAAATACAGCAATGTAGTTTTTCACTTATTTCTGTTGTAAGTACTAAGAATTGCTTTCACTGTAAAAAATATACACTACTACTTGTCACCAGTATTTATTATTACAAGAAACATGCTTTGATTAGATCTACATATTAATTTTAAACAGACACTGATAACAGATAAGTCATGGAACATTCAATGCTGATTGGTCACGGCAATGATAATACAGCCAAACATTGGAACTATATTTAAGATCAACTTTCTACATTCAAATGCACTTTATTTAGAAAGTTAGATTCAAATATACTTGCAGGTGAAAATAGCAACAAAACATGATAGTTATTGCAGAATCATGACAAGAATTGCCAAGTGAAATGCATACCAACACTATTCAATATTTTCTATTAAGGAAAAAGCAAATTAGTTACTGTGATGTAATGTAGTCTTTGAATTCAAATTGCTTCAGCAAGTCAAGGTGAAATAATTTCGATAGTGATGATGTGGCTCCTATCAGTGCCCGAACGCAGCTGATAATGGGATTTTTAAATAAATGAAAGGCAGCAATGCAAAAGTAGGGAACACATTTGCAATATCATAAAATAATTAGGACAAGGTGATCGGGTGTATTTCTGGTTTTCATCCCGAAAACTAAATTGATAATATAATCACGTATCTCGCTAGTGTAATTTATTAAAAATAGGAGAGATATCAAGGAATTTGTTGAAAGAATTCGACTGCAAAATGTAATCTAATTTTGTCTTCGAAGTGAGTGCCACATTACTTATGATTGAACGGATTCAATTTTATTCTGACACGTCGCAGACTTCGAGGCTATGTTGGATAGCATGCTGAATTGATTTAAGGAAGAATATAGATTAAATATAGAAAATAAACGAATAAATTATGAGAACGAGCTAATAAGGCGAAAACCACTTACTTGACACACTTCTACTGATGTTGTAGTAAAACTAAGAAAATACTTTTGGAATCATTCTCCGAACTTATTTTGGTTTTTCTATTTCACAGAAATATTCTTTTTGGTTAATAGTAAAAGAAAACTTACAAATTCCGTGCGACCTATTTCTCATGACGTCTACTACTACTATAATATTTGAATACTGCCATCTAATTTCCGTTTGCTGAACTATTATGGAAGTAAAAAAAATGCAATGCTCAATAACTGGCATTTAACAACTAAAAATGTCAACGGAAGTTTGACCGAACTACAAATAAGTGATTTACATAATATACACTTACCATTAAGAATATCCTATAAAATAAGTTTGTACTAATTCTTTACGAGAATATGTTAAGGGAATGTGTAATATTATGCCATATTTATCGATCGAAAAATATACGTAATTTTCCTATTAATACAATAACGATTACAAAAGGTTTATCCTGCAAAATTTTTGATTACCTGTAGTGTAGAGGACAATAAAATAATTGTCAAACATCGAATAGAGGTTGTCATTTTTGACAGTAATCTGATGTTATTGCTGTGATTTTCTCTGTTTCCATCGCAAAAGTAAACAAATTACTATAATATTTATTTCCATCCAGTATTTGAAACATAATATTTTCAAGACGAATTCGTTTATTTTTTTGTATCTTATTTCGTTTACAACTTTTATTATGGCTTGGAGAAGTCATGGTAAAAGCAACATCGAACTCATTCAGAATCTAAAAGGTAAGATTGCGATTTGTATTTATTTTTGTCTCGGCCTTCTTGCAAATAAATCTAAGATACTATAGATATCTATGAATTTATGCATTTAAATACTGATGTCACATTCCCCGTACATTGATTGAATTAAATTACACTAGGCAATTGTGTTTTGACCTAATTTTTCAATGAGTTGTAAGAATTATCATTATAAAATATTATTATTAAGAATTATCATTATTAATAATATACATTATAAAGCAATTTCATTTTCTATAAAAATGGTATCTCAATTCCTAAGATTGTAAGGATATGATATGACGACCTCCGTGGCGCGGGCGGTTAGACACCTGAACGCTAATTGTGTGGTCCCGGGTTCGATTCCCGGTGGAGGCAGAGTTAAGAATTACGCTTTTCTACTGCTTTGTAGTCTGGTCGTTGATTATATATGGTATGGTATTTATCTATGTATAATAAGTATATATTTACTAAATATACGTTGACTAGTACCCTTAACACGAGTCTTAAATGTACTTACCAAGGGGCTAGTTCAATTGGTGTAATAATGACCAAATATTACTATTATATATTATATCTGTTAGGTACTGTCCACCCCTGTAAAACAGCTAAGCAATAGATAGTTTTAGTAAAGTAATACAGATGGTGGGATTATGAAATTTTGTACTTATGACATAAACATACAAAAATATATACAAAATCACCATCATTGCCAGAACTTCTGAGACAATATCTGCTTAAACAATTTTGTTTTTGGGATGTGTCTTATATATTATGATATATGACATTAGTTTAGAACATGGGGGATGGTTTGCTTTTCCATAACCATATAGATTCCATGATCCCTAGTCCCTTAGTCGCTCCATGACATGCCAGGACCAACACCTAAACCTAGTTAGCATTCTTAATATGTCCCTAACTAGCAAGGAATATCTACTATTTATGTATAATAATGTCAGCATAAAATAAGTTAAACATTATTTTTATGATTAAGTGCATAATTAACCCTGTTTATCAAAACTCTCTGCATTTTAAAGTCAAGAAACTCTTTATCTATGTCTGTGACTTCTAAGAGTTAACATAAATGCTATAAAAATGATATCATTTTTATATGGTTAAAGATAACTTGAAAACAATGACATCCCTCTGTATATAGATAATTATCAGTAACTTTGAATGATGATGAAGGTACTACCTCTGTTTATATCAATGTGGACTTTTAATGACTACGTTATAAGTGCCATTGAATAATTTTTGCACATTCTTGATAATGAAATCCTTTTGCTGAAAAAAAGCTTAGCAGTCAAAGGATTTAACTTTAACCTTGGTATAACTTTGCATAACATGTCATACCAAATGAACATACCTTGTTCCTGACTATAAAACTTATTCTTTACAGCTAATGGTGTCATAAAGAACGATGAAGTCTACAATGCGATGGTCAAAGTTGACAGGAAGAACTTCTGTCCCTTTGCGCCTTACCATGACTCACCACAATCTATTGGATACTCTGCCACAATAAGTGCGCCGCATATGGTGAGTATTATTTATTTTTGTGGTACTTACATGGCTAAGAAGAGTGGGCAGACCCTTAGGGCTTAAAACCAGCTAAACTTCAATCAATTACAACATCAAATTGCATTCTAGTATCATTATTTTGTTGATTTGCAATTAAATATGGACTAAAGTGTAATTTAAGTTTTACTGTGACCAGATAATGATACACACAATGTAAAGGTGCAATACCAGATGATGATGTATATAAAATTTAATTTCATCTTTAATTAAATAGATTACTTCAAACTTTAAATTCCAATTTTATCTTTACTAACAAATCTTTCTCTTCCATTTCCCAGCATGCGTTTGCCCTAGAACATCTCCGCAGCCACCTAATCCCGGGAGAAACGGCCCTGGATGTGGGGTCTGGGTCCGGCTACTTGACAGTGTGTATGGCCCTCATGGTGGGAGAGAAAGGCAGTGTGGTGGGCATTGAGCACATACCGGACTTAGTCACGCAGGCACTGGCCAATGTGAAGAAGGAAAGTCCAAATTTACTCAGCTCTGGACGGGTTAAGTTTGTTGGTGAGTCATATGTAATATAAGTTGTTGTTGATGTACTAGATGAAAAGTCGGTTAGTCTAGTACGCGATTGTGGAACGATTGTCACTATGCAAGCCATAGGCAGAATAATATAATATAACTCTGTATTTTATTTAATACCCCAATTTATTCATCATCTTTATCAGCCTGTATCAATCTACTGTTGGACATAGGCCTCCCCCAAATGACACCAAATTCATATTTACTAAGTAGCTAACTAGTTTATTAAAGTGGTTTCCAACATAAAACATTATATTTATGTCACAGTCACACTTGGGATGCTCTATTTTATATAGTATACAAGTAATATGTCCTAAATTCCAGTTGGCGATGGAAGATTAGGGTATCCTGAGGGTGCTCCATACAATGCCATCCACGTTGGAGCTGCAGCCGCCAACATACCAGACGCTGTAAGTATACCAAGCCCTTTGGGTTGGACAGAAACTCAGAGACAGATTTAAAAATGGTTCTACATAATTGTGTGTTTTGTATTAGCAATTAGCCTCATGTCCATTATGCGCGTCTTACAACATAATTTTAATGATAGCCTGTATGTTACATGCATACCTACACGTCTCTTAATCTCTTTTGGGGACAGAACATTAGAGACAATAATGTTTCCTAGGTCACCTTTTAACATGACTATTCTACCTATGTTAGTAAGAGACTGTTTGCTACATTATATTTACCTTCTTCTTAGTTTACCGTCTTAGTTTATTATACAGATTTTTTAAAATAAATGTTTTTGTGAAAAGTCATAACTTACGTAATTGTTTCTTTTTTATTACTTTGTTACAGTTAATAGACCAATTGAAGCCAGGCGGTAGACTCATAGTGCCTGTAGGACCCGAGGGGGGTGAACAGCATCTAACACAGGTGTGTATTCATTATACTACAATGTATATGAAAGTGGTCTGTCAAGATTGGGACAAATGGGGATCCGTGATCTCTACCTACCTCTCTACAGAGAATCAGGGGTGATGTGTATGTATGAATGCTACTAACCCAACGGGATAGGCAGAGACTATCGATCGTGACCTGGAACGATCCTGACAAATCTGTCTTGTTCCACTCACACCCTTTTTTACGTACACCCGCCTTGAGAAGAATGTCTCCAATTAACATAGATATTTAAATAATTAACATAGGCTAACCTATTGGAATACTCGTGGAAAAAACTATACATTTATTTTTCAGTGCCCTTTTTTAGGGAGTATGTTATTTTTTGTAAACTGATGTATCTTTTACTGAATAAACTGAATTATTATTGATAAATCTCTATTAATAAATGACCCCTTGTCTCCTAGTCACCTCATACCTTTACCTTTCTAGGTGGATAAGAAGCCAGACGGTATCGTGGAGACCAAGAGGCTGATGGGCGTGATCTACGTGCCGCTCACGGACAGGGATCGCCAGTCGCGTGAGTGACCGTCATTCCCTCGCATCGTTGTTGTGGTCACCGTATTGTGTGGGGTACTGGCTGTGTATGTTGTGGGCAGGATGGTTTATGGGTGAATTGGGTTGGGTTCGATTCCTGAGTGGTATTGGTTAAATGTATTTAAATTTATGGAGGTATAAACCTATGTGACTCAGTGGTATGATGTAGTACCTATGAATTTAAGGCAATAAATCTGTCTTTTCGGGTTTTTTAGAGCTACATACAGTACTCTTAATAACTGTCATATCAATTGATAATATTGCGAATTTGAATGTATATAATGCCAATAAGAAACTGAAATTATTAATCAAATAAGATATAAAACTGTTTCTTATTGGAAATCGAATCTTAATACTATTAAAACAGATATTGTTTCATCTTTTGATAGAGTCTGAACCTTGTAAATAGTAAAGATACTCCTTCACTCTTCTTACATAAGCTATACGTCACTAACATTGCATTACATTAGTGTCGTGAGGAAGCACCTTTAGGCCAATTTCATACAGGCAGTGTAGGATATGTTTTAATAGAATTTTCTTTTAGATTCATAAACCGTCAAAACATTGTAAACTGACCACTAACGCTGTGAGGTTAAGGCATGTGAATAATTTCATGTTATGAAAATACTCGTTTGAATTTTAGTGTGTGTTCGTTCATTGTAAATGGTTCTTTAAATTTCTAATTATTAATACTATGACACTTGATTTTGATACCTAGTGACTAATTTAACTTTGATTGTTATTGTCAATCCAGTATCGTCTACTTATGACTTCTTTTATATTTTTAATGAATTTATAAGATTTTAATTCCTAATAAATGTAAATAATGTAAATACGTGATGTTTTCTTTTAGATACCCTTCATTGTTTATAAATAATCGTATTTTTATTGTTTAAAATTCCTTATTTGTTCTAACCAATCCATAAGTCGAATTTGTACATATTACACACGTCATGAATCAAATCTTAGAATATACATGAGTACAAATTCTCTTTTGATTGTCATGGTTTTACAGGATCCAACAAATTAAAAATCTCTGGTCATCATTAATTTAAGTTATATTTGTTTCAATTGCTAATAGATTCCGCTCGAATTTCATTCACTTCTGTAACACTCATTTAATGACTTTAGAGCCTTTACAGTTTAGTCAAAAAGCTTGCTTTGCGCCTGTTATTGGTATTTATCCATTTGTCAAAAAAACTAATTAATCTTTCTTGTTTTAGGACACTGACGATAACATAATAGGAGATGGAATTAAAACAACAAGCTGTTTTCACTGTACATATATTTAAATAAACTTAATTAAGAATAGATTTTTTTATTTACAATGTTTTTTTTATATTCTAAAACATGCAGACATAAATCACATTTCCTCTCACTTATATTATTTACATTGAGTGATAAAGACAATTTATGATTTAAAGCACACTCATTCGTTCCGTTCGTTCACTTTAATTTCATTCGTTCGGTCACTCATTCAACTATAATACAGTTCACTTTTTCCCTTTGAACCTCATCCCTTTGGGTTTACCTTTGATACCCTCTTTGGCAGACGAATCCGCAGGTTTCGCTTTCATATGCAGCACAGAGTACAAAGTCTCTGCATCTATTCTGTTCTCTAATATCTGTGCTAGCTGCTCCTGTAACAAATTTATATTATATTTTAAAGAGCGTCCGTGCTAATTAGATTGTAAATGTAGGAAATTAAGAGATTAAGGAACTAGGGACTTATAATTTCTCATCAGTATTCCACAATAATAGAGTGGTATACAGGGTGGCGTATTCAAAATGGTCAGTATGGGAAAATCTGAAACTATAAGAGATACGAAGATTTGTTCTTAGGAACCATGTCACCGATTTTGATAAAAAGAAAAACTGCATTCATACTTACTTTGAAAAAACAACTGTATCCAGTACGGGAATCGAACCCGGTTGCTTTGAAAAAGTAAATTGGCCCTTTTCACTTTTTCTTTATAAATATCGATTGTGTAGGTCTTAAGCTATAAACGTCTCTATGAAATATGGTGTCAAAAATGAATAAAATGCATTGTTTTGGGATACTTTAGTTTATCATACTTAGTAGGTTTTCTAAGTGAGTGATAAAATATTCAACACGTTTAGGTAACGATCTTACTGTTTAATTTTGTATTTTCATGTGGTGAATTTCGTTCCAATTGACTTTATTGCCACTTTTAGGTCTTCAATGGTGTCGTAGCTTGTTTTGTAAAATTCATCCTTTACCTAATCCCACAAGAAATTTTCTAATATGGTTTAACACGTCACTTTAAGTCTTTTCAATAGATTGTTAGTTTTTGATTACTGTAGATGACAAAACCTCCTTAAAGGATTAATGCAATGCTAATGCCACATGATATGGTGTATGTAACAAGTAGATAGGTACAAAACTACAAACAGCCATAGAGACAACTTTACATGTCTGAACTTGTTGAGTATTGTTACGGTGTATGTAAACTACTATGATAAACTAAAGTATGCCAAAACAATGCATTTTATTCATTTTTGACACCATATTTCATAGAGACATTTACAGCTTAAGACCTACACAATCGATATTTAAAAAGAAAAAGCAACCGGGTTCGATTCCCGTACTGGATACAGTTGTTTTTTCAAAGAAAGTATGAATGCAGGTTTTCTTTTTATCAAAATCAGTGACATGGTTCCTAAGAACAAATCTTCGTATCTCTTATAGTTTCACACTTTCCCATACTGACCGTTTTGAATGCGTCATCCTGTATATACTAGACTACTATTACGTTAAGGCTAGAGAAAAAGTTCCTAAAATTTTAATCAAGAAATTAAAAGACGGGAGATATGTGATATATTACCAACTATTTTTCTACTGCGAATCGAAGTCAGAACCACAGAACTATTGTTGAAACAGTTTATGTACGTATTACTCGTATTATGAGTTCTCTATGACAAAAATATCCTTACCTTATCTAACGTGACAAGATGGTCTAAGGAGACTCCTTTGTTCATGATCCGAGCAATGTTTTTAGACGTTACACCTGGCAACTTCTGAACGAAATCGTGCACCTGAATGTTGTATCTGACAACAAAATCAAAATGTATAAATTATTGTTTTATAGAATGCCCTTACAATTGTTATGTTAAGGATGACCGGAGAAATATATCTAATAATAATAAAAAACATTTATTTACAACCACAAAAACGTACACAATACAAAACGTTTACAATTAAAACTCACAAAGTAGTGACTAGTTCCTACACAGATAAAATATTCGAATACAAAATAATTATATTGTGCATTTGTTTGTTACTAGCGGGATTTATTGCTCATAATTTTCTACTTCTTCAGGTATTTAAGTACACAAGGGGATATGATAAATATTAAATAACTATTATAATTTATTGGAATAAATGTTTACCTTTCAAAGCTAATATCGTCCGCCGTATTAGCACCACTCAATGCCACGGCTTCGGCTACGTTAGGATTGTTCCGCCCTTGCTGAAATATTATTAAAACACTATCAACATCATCATTAAGAAATACTCTATATCTAAATATATTTTTACATAACATTAATTCTACGGGCATGCGGGCAGGTAAAACATCGTCAAGGTTCTGAAGCCTCGGCTACATTTAGCGCCTATATAAGGTATGCCACTTCTATGTTTGGATACCGACTATCATATGACAAACATGTATGATATAGCCTGTCCCTGTAGTATGAACAATCGATCGATATCTCCTATAACAACGTCTAACTGCTTACTACTAACCTCACTTTGGCTCTACACTTCATGTAACATGAAAAAACCTTACCTATATATATATATATATATATATATATATATATATATATATATGTTCACGTTCATTAATCACTGTCTGGGTGGATAGACCATTGGAATCACGAAAAATCTAAACCACAGTTTAGCATGAATAAAAAAAATTCACTATTATCACGCCAATTACCCTTTAGGAGTAAACAGAACACATACCTTCAACTCATAGAAGAGCTCGGCCGTCGCGTAAGGACTTGGAGACCAGACGATCTTGAGCCTGGGGAAGTGGATGGTCAGCAGCTGCAGCTTCTGCTGGATGTCTGCGCCGCTCATGTCGCTTGATACTACTAGGTGACCCTGGAATTAGTGGGGCATCACGACTTTCATTCTTGCGAGGGAGATTGGGGTACGCGTGTGAATTTTTTCTAGTTGTGCATGCAAATAAATGCTCGATGAACACATCAAATCTATTTTGCAAAAAAAATATTCTTAGTAGTGGGTAAAATATATTTTTTTCTTTGTAATTTGTTGTTTTATTTTTTAATTTTATTGCTTTATTACATACATACATACATACATACAAATCACGCCTGATTCCCTGTAGAGGTGTAGGAAGAGATCACGGATCCCCATTTGTCTCGATCATGACAGACCACTTTCGCTTCATTGACATTCATACATATTCTCATACACTCTCGGCGGTTATAGGTACACCTAACGTCACCCTTTTTCAATATAGCGTCTATCTGACTGTTATATGTCTTATTAGGCCGGCCCCTACGTAACCGCCCTTCCACTTAACTCATATATATTCCTTTTGTCAATCTGCTATCTTTCATCCGCATAAAATGTCCAAAAAGGCATAAATCACAACCTTAATTCGTAACGAGGGAGATAGGGGTAAACGTGTCAATGTTGCTAGTTATAAGTAAATGTGGATGATCAAATTGCAACTTTTTTACACTATAATATAATCAATACCTAACGAGATAATTGGTTATCTATGTAAGCATGTCAAAATTATGAACAGAACTTAAAGCGAAAATTAAATACATATACATACATACATTCACGCCCTTTAATCCCTTTCGGGGTGGACAGAACCTTGGAGACATGAAAACATATTCTTGGTCAGCTTGTATAATGTATGCATGTATAGATTGAGTATCTCCTAGGTCACTTTTTAGCATGAATATTGAGGTTGTGATATTACATGGAACATTGGTGAGATGTTGCTGGTCCATAAGGGTTTAGGGGTATAGGTTCCATATACCCCTAAACCCTTAGTCGCCTCCTACGACATGCCGAGAAGAACGGTAGCTAGTTAGCATTCTTTTACGGTCTAGCTAGCACGAAACTAGAGAGAGAAGATAATCAAAGGTTATTATACCTCACCATAGAAATTATGAGTTTTATTGCCACATATTATATATTTGAACAGAAGAGCATGTATGAGAAGGTTAATGAGTGTAAGTGAAGCAAGAGAGATTAGTCAGGATCGTTCAGGGGCTTTACTCCACTTAGTACTTTCGTGGCCGAAATTTAACACTTTGGCACATATTGGAGTGCCAAAAGTATCAAATTACGGCCACTGAAGTATTACTGTATCGATAATAATATTGTGCCTACAATGCATTAGTGGAGTAAGGCCCCTGGTGGCGATCGATAGTCTCTACCTATCCCGTTGGGGACGTAGAGACATGATTATATGTATGTAAATGTCATACATACCTGGAAATTAAATGGCCTGTTATGGTCGAACTCAATAAGCAGTATGGGCCGCGTATAATTGCGACACATTTGCGTACATTGGGTGTACAGACGTCCACTGTTCAGGGAGCCTATTAAATCAGAAATTGACTTCCTCTCCACGCAAATATCTGGTGTTAGTATGTAGTCGCCAACCTGAAAATATTACATCTTTTAAGATCTTTTAGGGTAGGCAGAACATCGGAGACATAATATGACCTTGATCATTCGATTTTACAAGTATTGAGGTTGTGAGATTTCCAGAATCCAGATTACAATACAACATGCCGAGAAAAAGGCAGTGCAATGGAGTATTCTATTAAAACTCTATATTAAACTTGATTGAATTTGATCTACTATTATGTATATTGATCTATTGATTCTTACGTCAATTATACACATATATAAATCATCATACTACACTACTTGTCACATCGTCTTCCTTGTTTTGAAATACATTCTCAAATCCCTATACAACCTTAAACTAAGATCACCTCTACCTACCCCACAAAGTAAACATTCTAAATAAACACTTCTGTCTACCTTACAAAGTAATTAAAGACATACCGCGATGACGACAGGCTCAATGCTGATGCCCCGTTTGTGCAGCAGCACCGGGAGATCAGACCTGAACTCTCGCATGTCCACTATCACTAACGGCCGCTCTTTTTGCTGGTTTTGGCCACCTGAACAATGGTAATAAAGCCATATAAGGTTGTGTTTTTATTCTTTATTAGCCATTCATATTTAGATTAGGCCTGCCAAAATATATGAAATGAAATTCTTTTTTATTCATCATAAGGATCATAAAATCACTTATTAAAAGACGAAAAAAAATCATTTTCACATGAAAAATTGACATTAAAATTAGATAATCTTAAAAATTAATTAAATCTAACTAAACTATTAGCCTTTCGTAAAGGAAAAATCCGCAGAGAAGAAATGCCAAGAAACTCTGCATAGACATTGATGCCATGGCATTTGCACTTCTTGTTATTCCGTTGCAATGTCATATAAGGTTAATTTACGTAAAATGTATTTAAATAGAAGAGCATTATCTTTATATCTGTTTTTGACAACTAAAATTATAAGGGACGGACACAGACACTTTCACGTACATTAACCCTTGCAGGGTAGTCAGAGATTTAAGTGTCCATTTCTATTATTGTTTTTACTAATGTTTATAATACTGACCTGCTTTTCGAGTATCCAAGTTTTCTGGTTCGTGTTCCTCGTTCATATTGAAATATTCATCCGTCTTGCCATCCTGGTATGTAGGCACCACCATTACCTGTAAAGAATGGAAAATAAAGCATCCTTTCGGGATAGACAGAGGTTGCAATTCCGAAAAACTACACAAATATTAGAGCAAGCCTATTATTAGCCTAATTATTAACTAAACTTATTATTATAGATATACGGATACGAGTCGAGCCTCGGAGACATGAAAATATATCATTATTCACTTTCTAGCATATTATTATATGGAAAAATGGTAACTGGTTGTAAACCAATCGCCTCATAGATTCCATTTACCTTTGGTCCCTTAGTCAACGAGTCTGAGACAACGACAGCTGGTTAGCATTATTTTTACATACTAGACTGCACTAGGAGGGTTATTCAACGTCAACTTTGTCTTGTTCGTTGTGTCTATGCCAACAATAACAAAAAGTTACCCTACATGATAACAATATTTATGATAATATAATAATTATGAGACAAATCCTATTCACACTTGTGCGGGGTTGCCATTTGCTCTTGGTTCCATAAATGTAAATTATTATACATTAATTCTTTTCTCTATTTGTGTTACTACGTCTAGTGTGAATAAAAGGAATTTTATTTTATTTATTTATTTACATTGAATGAATGAGTTGCATTAGTTCGACCAAATACTCACACTCTTAGTCTGTATAAGCAACTCAAACGCCTGTTTCTCCCTCTTCAACGACGTCAAGTACGCTTGCTCTTCCACGCTCTTGTCGTGAACCACAAAATAGATTTTGCTACTACTCTCAATCTCACCCTTCCGGCATTCGTGTATCTCTATCTGCCTAACAGCGGCCACGTCGCAATGGTATAGGATTATGAACTCTGGCTTGAAGGTTTCTAGGGTGGTTTCCAGGGAAAACTGGTTTCCGCTTTCCTTGAAAGGCTGGATGTTGATTATAGGTCTTTCTGTTTCGATTTGGGTGACATCTAGGGCTTCTATCTGGAATTGTTTCAGAATTGGATTGGATAGGATAGTTGAAAGAAATTTTAAAATTTACATCATCATTTAGTTATTTAAAGTACTCTTAAACTAAGACATTTAGATACCACAGACAGTCAGCAACCAAAGTAATAAAGTATTAACCCTTAGTCGTATCTAATCCCAAATTAATACTTAGTCTTAGTTCTAAAAAGAATCACCACTAATGACCATAAACACTAACCATCTGATCAACCATTTATAATTGATATTCTTTTGCTAAAAACCTACAGAACTAAAACGACGAGCAGTTTATTCTACTACTTAACAACATAAACGCTTATACAATATACATAATAAGAAATAGAGAAGTATGATTACGCGTTATGCAATAAAAATTATAGGAAACACAGAGCAATCAATAAAACGCTACATCACTACATAGTATAAAACAAAGTCGCTTTCTCTGTCCCTATGTCCCTTTGTATGCTTAAATCTTTGAAACTACGCAACGGATTTTGTTGCGGATTTTTTAATAGATAGAGTGATTCAAGAGGAAGGTTTATATGCATAATAACATCCATTAAATAGTGGAGTAAGCTATATATTTTATACCCGTGCGAAGCCGGGGCGGGTCACTAGTAATGAATTTTTAACGAGATACATACTCAACTAACCTGCGATATAGGCTCAAACACACTCTCATCTCCATCAGTATCCTCCACCAACTGCGTTAGAGTGAGGACAAAAGTCCTATTCAGTTCTTCTACGTCTTCCTCTCCCACTTCCTTCTCCTGTTGACTCAACCCCTCAAACGACTTCCACTTATCCGATACTGTGGTCACCTAAGACGTAAATAGACGGTAAATAGTCAATAAGACAAACGCGTTCACGAATGACCCATACTTAACATGCCTTCGAAATTTCGGAGATGGGCATTCAAGCCTCTGACTACCCCGCCATAATAAAAAAGGGAGTGTGTATACACAAGTCGTGAAACATATGTTATGTTATGCGTTCACGATCATTAACCCTTGTGGAGTAATCAGAGGTTCAGACTCCCATCTCCGGAATTGCGAAGGTAGTAATAAGAAGTAAGAAAGACACCTTGAACACACGGTGAGTAGTTTGGAATGTAAATCAAATTTCAGTTAACTGTGTGAAGTGTACTTATCAACGTATGTTTATGTACGTAAATTGAACGTTGGTCCCGGTATGTCCTAAACAGGCAGCCATTAGGGGACTTGAGGTCAATAGAGTCCTTCAGACGATACACTATAATTTACAAAGACAAACGCATTCACGATCATTAACCCTTACGGGGTAGTCAAAGTTTCAGGTTATAATTTAGCAATCTATTTCATATTAATATCATCACAACCCCAATAAGTAATGCTTTATTGAAAGATAAATAAATGTCTCCGAGATTCCGTGTACCTCGAAAGGAGTTAAAGGTGATACAAATAATGATCGTCTCTCTACAGACCATTTTTTAAATCCCCATTTTTCTGATATTTGCAAACCACTTTCATTTCTAACACCTTTTCAAACATTTATTCATTTACCCACTATCGATGACTTTATTATTATGATT